>CM060605.1:35885359-36485359 GCA_030578255.1 Tiaroga cobitis
ACCGGTTTATTCCACGATCTCGACAGCTCAGGAAACCAGTCCCCGACGAGGAGGCTGAGATACAGAGTTTTCCCTGTTTAAGATACAGTCCATCTTTAACAAACTCTTCTTTATTTTCAATCTCATAATGTTCAGCTGGCCAGTAAATATTTAACTGGCAACAGCACTAGATAAAACCTCCTTTTTTCTTTAAAAAAGCTCCTCTTTATTCAATAGAGTTATGAGCTGGAAAATGTATTAATTGAAAACTCAAACATCTGCCTTTTTATAAAGATTTGTATTTGTTTTGTTCCTTCTTTTAAAACAAAACACTAACGATACCAATTCCTCGGAACTGGAAATCGCAGCACACTAGATCTGGTATGTGAAAGCTGAGAAAGGGCGGAGCCCGTCCCAACCCCCGCTGTCAGATCCGTTTTCGAACCCCGAAATACGAGCCGTCTCCGAGCCTCGGCAACAGAGAGACCCGCTTGGGGAACGCGAACCGAACCGTCCTCCTCGAAGAACGCCCGGCGGGAGCGGAGCGTCCTCACGGACAGCTTCTCGCAATGCACAGTCAGATCCCTCGAGAAATGACTGTTGCATGCTCCACTCCCAAACAGCAACAAAAAGCTGATGTGTGTCCCCACCCGTGATGTAACGAGGGCAGGGAACAACACAACGTCTATAATATTGCTTTGCTCGCCATAATGATAGATAGTGATATATATTGGGCTTGACAAACAACAATAAATAGACATGGACAGAATCACAGAGAGCGCTTGCTGAAGACTACAGAAGCTGTCGCGGTCTGTTTTCAAGGGTGCTTTATAGTTTCCTGGTCTATGACGTCACCCATGACGTATCGGGCTTCCATTGGACTGATTTTACACGTGCTTCATGACGCAATCACGCAGAGCGTTCCCACCGCGTCTCAAACGCAGCTCGAAGTTCCCTTGAAAGGGAACTGGAGTTTGCTGTTAGACATTTTTTCCGACTTCAGACAGAGATGGTCTTAATATTGGGAGATACGAGGTTCCGTGGCTCTACCATTGGAAAAAGCTTTTTTTTTATAACAGCAAAAGCTCTTTTCATGTAACCACTACAGGAAGCAGAAAGTATCCGACTTGACAGCTCCGTTTACAATTCCGTCCCCAACTACAAGCAGCTTTGTATATCTAAAGTCTTTAGTAATATTCAAGATGGCTAGCTTGCTAAGTATAGCACTGTGTAAAACAGTATTGTTTAGCAAACGTGAGTCACTTCATGCTATTTTGTGGATTAATGTTCCTTTTTATGGTGCATCTGTGATGGGATATAGACTGGAAGTATGTTGCTGGTTCTCAAAGGCTTGTAATCTTACATCCATGTGAGATAAGCATTTTGAATAGAAGATCAAATAAGATAAGATGCTGAGGACTTTTGCATTTCTTTGAAGATGTGCATTGATAGATGCTCGATTGACAAATGCTTCCTTTTTTGTGTGGCTTTCCATCCAGAAGGTCATGGAGTGGAGACTTCTGATGGTGGAATACACTCTTTTTCCTGTGCAGTTTCTGAGAAGAGTTGGAATAGATCCTCGTGGCTGGCATGTGGCAGAATCTGGATATTTGGTTTATAGTGCGGCCGGGATTTTCTCAGGAGGTCAATCATTGATAGATGAAGATTTTGCAGCTAATCTGGAGCTTCCTCTTGGAGGTGGTTGGGTTTCTATGGATATTTCATTGATGTCAAGGTGGTTGGATTGAGTTTTCTAGGACAAATCCATTCATGTTTATTTGGCAGAAAAAGTCTGCTAGATGATACAAAACGCATTTGACAGCTTCAGGGCTTTTGTGAAAACTACAGATTATACTTCCGCATTTTTGTATCCCCGCCATTCGACAGAGGGTTACCAACAGAATTTATTTCAAGCAGTGGCGTAACTTAATTTTAAAACTTTTTTGCTGGTTATATCAGAAATGTACAATAATAAATGCACAATAAATAACATTACGATGTCCAGAAATCCATTTCAAAAGCACATCGTGTTTCATTTATTGACATAGAAATAGAGCTTGAGTGATCGAATGGATTCCAGCGTAGTTCAGGCAGACCGCTGATCGCTAACAATATCAGCTGTCGCTCAGCTGATCCGTAACTCCACCTACTCAAATCAACCACAATATTTAAGCCCATTCAAACGTATGTTCCTCAGTCTGTCACAGACATCTGCGCCATAGAGATCACAGTCCCACAGCATACATGCGACTAATAAAAGCCTTGTTCCTCACCTTTCTTCGATACGGAAGAACATGCCATACTCTTCATGGATTTGTCCTAGAAAACTCAATCCAACCACCTTGACATCAATTAAATATCCATAGAAACCCAACCACCTCCAAGAGGAAGCTCCAGATTAGCTGCAAAATCTTCATCTATCAATGATTGACCTCCTAAGAAAATCCCGCCCGCACTATAAACCGAATATCCAGATTCTGCCACATGCCAGCCACGAGGATCTATTCCAACTCTTCTCAGAAACTGCACAGGAAAAAGAGTGTATTCCACCATCAGAAGTCTCCACTCCATGACCTTCTGGATGGAAAGCCACACAAAAAAGGAAGCATTTGTCAATCGAGCATCTGTCAATGCACATCTTCAAAGAAATGCAAAAGTCCTCAGCATCTCATCTTATTTGATCTTCTATTCAAAATGCTTATCTCACATGGATGTAAGATTACAAGCCTTTGAGAACCAGCAACATACTTCCAGTCTATATCCCATCCTGGACGATTCAGGTATTTATCCACAGGCGATGCTCACCAGTACATTCCAAACACATGAGATGTCAGTGTCCATCCCAGGGAAACAATGTCCAGCCCAGGGAAACACTCAGTTCCGCCGTCCTAACAGCTTCACCTGGAGTGCCGTTCTTCCCACCAGCAATCACTCCTCAGTTGAAGGCTCAAATCCTGGAAGGTAACAACATTAATTTAGTAAAGATCTTGTTATGCTCTGTATCTAGGGATAAATGGGTTGTAGACTGTGGTGACGTATGTGGTATTAAAAGAAAGTGACCCCATACTCTAAGAGCCTAACCATGGCCTAATTTAACATCGCTTTCAGAGTGTAAAGTGACGTTATTTGTGGATTTCAACCTGAAATGAGGCAAGAACTGGACACCTACCTCACCATCATTTCAGATCTAGCGATGTATTACGGTGGTTTATGAATAGCACAAGCCTTTTTCTCTTTATTATGCAACTATCGACCACGCCATTAAATTCATTAAAACTGCCAGCAGAGGTGCTTGGTTAAGTAAAGATGATATAACCGATACATTTAAAATAATGCCCCTCCAGCCGTCCCAGTGGCAGCTATTTGCATTAGGTGGAGCAACAAGATTTTCACCTTTGGTTGCAAAAGTAGCCCACACATCTTCAACTCTTTATCTGAAGCCTTGTGTTGGATCTTATCCAATAATTGTAATAATGTAAAATAATTGCCTTTTGTGCTCCACCTGCTGGATGATTTCCTAGTTATTGATTGCCCACACTCTCAAGCAAATCACTCCATACTCGCACTTAAAGAACTATTAGTTAAACTCGGAGTTCCTCTGTCAGAAGAAGAACAAACTAGATTTTTTTAGGTATTACTCTGGATTCCATCAATATGCAAGGCTCTTTACCTCTGCATAAATCGTTTCAGAGAATTTATACAAGCCTTCTTGCTAGCTCCATCAGTCACCAAACGAGAGCTGCTCTTTCTATTAGGGCACCTTAATTTTGCTAAGAGAATTATTCCACAGGGTCGCTCTTTTATAATAATAATAAATATTAATAATAATTTGTTACATGTATGTTTTTCTAGGTACTCAAAGCGTTTTACAAATGGAAGGGGGAATCTCCTCAACCGTAATTCTAGAAATATCCAAATCAGTCAGTAATCTCCATGATTCAGTGTTTTTAGATTAAGGCTGCAGGTCAGACTTAGTGTTTTGGGTTAAACTATGCAAGTCATGGAATGGCATTTCCTTTGTCGACAATGATCATTACAAAATTTACCCTGACCTACGATTTTTCAATGATGCGGCACCCTATATAGGTTTCAGAGCCACATTTCAGGACCAGTGGTTTTCTGATTCCTGGCCAATTGAAATTGAAATAAATTTGCCTTCTGATCTCCAATGTACTGCACAACTAGAATTATATCCTATAGTAGTCACAGCTATTCTTAGGGTGGAAACAGTGGCACAGAAAGCAAATCATAGTGTTCTGAGATAAAGCTACCGTGAACATTATTAATAAAAGGAACTGAAGAGCATCCTTTTATTGATAATCTCATTAGACGTCTTACCTGGTCATGCGTACTGGGTGATTTCACTATGCGAGCAGTGCAATGCAATAAACTGCTGACTCCTTATCTCGATTCAATTTCCAGTTCAGATGGTTATGCGCAGGTCTTTCCCTACAAGCCTCCACTGCCTTCCCTTCAGTCTAACTGTCCTCGACTATTCAGTCGGCCTCAGACTCCAGGGCACCTGATCTCTTCGGCTAAATAATACATGAGATTAGGTCTGGCAAAATCCACATTAAAACCTATGATTCTGCCTGGTCTTACTATTCTTCATTCTGTGTTGCCCATGCAGTTTCTATTGTTTCAGTTAACATCCCTACAATATGTGCCTGGTTGTCCATTGTTTTGAGACTAAAAAATTGCAGCCTTCATCCATTAAAGCAATAGCATCTAAGATGGTTAGTTCCCGAGATGCAAAGCCTTCTCAAAAATCCATCCATCCGCCTCATGAACGGCCTTAAAAAGGAAAGTCCAGTCATTAATGATAACCGTTTACCTTTCACCCTCCCTAGAGTTCATCTCATGGTTTCTCAGCTGCACACAGGTTTCTTTGGCCCATATGCTAACGCACTCCTGGAAGTAGTATTTCTTTTTAAGCCTTTTATGTGGGGAATTTACTGCACGTTCTAAAATGTTTTAACCCTTTCACCTTAAACATTCAAAGTCAGATTAAGAAAAGAAAGGTGTGTTTGTAACCATATCTCGTAATTAAGAATTTCGTTCCTTCTCTTCCATGGTCCGGTACCTGAACTACTCTATAGTATCCAGCTGCAGACCCGCAGCACCACCAGTTTCAGAACCCCAGTGCCAGAACCGGATGTAAGAGGCGGAGCTTACGTTCTAAACCGAGTAACGCCACCTAACGTTTTGGAGCGTAATTTGCTTAGACACGAAACAGCATTATTACACACGAAACGTCATACTTATTATAATGATACATTAAGGTATAGTGCCATAAGCATTTTAAAACATTGATTTTGTGTAATATAATTGTATATAGTTATCCGTTTCATTGTTTTATGAGAGTTACTTCCTGATCATGATGGTGAAAAATAATGCTTGAAACTTATGGGCATTTTATATAAAATATACTTTATTTCACAAGAACATGTGCAGCATGCATTTTTCTTTATGTAAAATAATGTCAAAAGAGTGAAAATTCGGCATTGTTTTAAAAGAAACAATAAAAATGTACCGTAAAACTTCAAATAATAGCCGAGTCCCAAATAGACGATTGTCTCTTTTACACGCCTGGTGTGGCTGCAGGTTTGGGTAAATAAAGGCCGGTCTCAAATAGAGGTCGGGTCTGTTTTTTAGTTTCAGGTTGTATTTAATCTTCTAAAACCCCTCAGATCGTCTGCTTTTTGGCGGCCGCCAAAGCCTATTTTGATCGGTGAGTGATGTAGAATAGAATGACTGCTGCGCATGACAGGGCGCTTAACGAGCAGAGAGAGAGAGAGAGAGATAGCCCCGGCCGCGCGTGCGCACTCTCACGTCTTCAAACAACACGAGCGCTGTCTTGCTCTTTATTTGTCACATACCAGTTATAGTTCATACAACGAGCAGTGAAATGTAAGTCTAGTATTCCTATAGACTCACTGTGTAATAAAAACATACCCTAAATATTATTTAAAAGATGCAACAATTTTAAATATTTTAAATACTTGCAAAAATAACCATGCTTGTGTCATTGTCAATACCGGTAATTCCGCCCCTCCCCCACTTCCGGTTCTGGCGCTGGGGTTCTGAAACTGGTGGTGCTGCGGGTCTGCAGCTGGATATATCTCGAACTACTGCGCTCATTCGCATTCCAACGAGCCACTGTTTGCCACAGAGAATGGGAACATCATGATGCTGGTTCACACATCACCTCCGTCTTCTTTGCTAACATTGTGGTCTCACTCTTAAACTTTGCACAGCACACTCCTTCCGCATCGGCGCAGTTACTTCCATCCCTGCTCCTATGCTCAAAAGAATGGGATTATGGACATCATCTGCTTTCCAACGCTACATTCGCCCAGGAACTAACGGCATATTGCAAGCCCAGAAAACTATGAGAAACCCCTCTCTATAGACTCAACCCATCAGACAGAACATGTGAATCCATCCTAATCTACCATGTACTCAGTTTGTTGGGGGATTGCTGAATACATTTTCAGTTAACCTACATATTCAAGTACAGTCTTGTTCCTATAGTTCTTCTAAACACGCATGTTGAGACTCTGAAGACTAGCTCAGGAAACTCTGTTCCCTACCCTCTTGAGGTACGCTACCCCTGTTGATTTTAAGGAGCCGCGCTCCTCTAAGACGCACAGTCTCTAGTCAGTTATGAAATCGATCGCAACTCATTGAAATACGCTATTGTGTTTAGGGGATTTATGCCTCAAGGATGTATCTCAAACTGTCTAGTATGGCAGTTGAGCCCCTTAGAGCCTAAGTCTTTCGCCAAATCCAAGAATTGTCAATGAATTGTATTATTCTCAAAAGTGGTCCTGAGTGATCAAATGGAGCTTGAAAGAAGTGGAGCTAAAGGAATTCAATTTAGGCAGAACGCTGATCGCTAACAATATCCGTTGACACTCAGCTGATCCGTTACTCCACCTACTCTAATCCACTACAATATGTAAGCCCATTCAAATGCATGCTCCTCAGTCTGTCGCACCCATCTCCACTCCACCACCTCCTAGCATCTCTATAATAAAGCATTTGGATTTCTGCTTAGAAACTGTTTTGACTGGACTACTATTGTACACATTGCCATGTGCCAATCTTTTGCAATTGTTGTATCTCTTTCTGCAATGTGTATGTAGCCAAGAAACATTTGATATTATCAGGCTAGGGGGATTTATGCCTCAAGGATGTATCTCAAACTGTCTAGTATAGAAGCTGAGCCCCTTCGAGCCTAAGCTTTTTGCCAAATCCAAGAATTGTCAATACATTTTATTATTGGTCCTGAACTGAAGGAAACTGAACTCATGTTTAATTTGATAGTTTCATCCTTACATCTTCCCCGATTCAAAATATTGTTAGTCTTAAAAGTATTTACAGTATTTAGTGAATAAATGTCGTGTCTTAATGGATGGGTGGTATAATTTTTTTTTTCCCATTAAAACCAAAGATGTTCATCAGTGATTGTATATCTAGAGCAGGGACATGTTTGTGTACATTTTGTTTTGTGATTTCACCAGAACAAATAGTCTTCAAAACAGGCTTAAGCGATAGATTGAAGCGCTCATCTGTGTGGAGACTGCGCACAAGCACCAAGAGAACACTGTTGCCTTCCGCCACTCAGCATGATTTCATAAAACACCACATTCCAGCACCAGAATGCTTCATATTTAACACAATAAATGAATTGAATTGCTAATCAACTAGAGATGTTTCTTTTGTATTAGGTACATCCGTGCCTCGAGATGTTTCAAAAAGTGGTGGTCCCACCTGCAAATTGCACCTATGATTTTAAGGGTAGGTTAGGTTTATCACAGAAAATTGTATTTTCAATTTGCAGTAAGCTCTATGTCTGCTCTTTTAACAGCATTATGGTAAAAATGGAACTGTATTGCAACAGCTTTCTTACCTATACAAGGTGGCGTTTTGCTTCAGGCAGAACTGACAGAACTGTTTAACTGGTGACTTATTTTTGGGAGATATGATGGTCCATGGCTCTACCATTGGAGAAAGCTAACTTGAATAACGTGTGCCTCGATAACCAATCACATTACAGCCTTGACATTATTGAATTTCGAGTTGTGCAACAGTCAATCACTGTTAATGCATGGAAATGAATGAGAAGTGCCGTAAACTGAATTCTACCCCGCCTCTTGTCTCATTTACAGCAGCTTTGCGTTATTCTTTTTTTGTCAATTCTGGAAAAACCTGCACAATGTGTTTATTACAATTAAACTTTCTTCTTTCTTTTCGTCATTACCTGTTATGGCAGAAGTACGTTTAACAAAAACACTTACAATGTCATCCTTGCAATGTTGGAGTGTCTTATTGAGTAGAGATTGTCTTTCTTGTTTTATAAAGAAACGAAAGAAAACATTGTATTATGCTACCTGTTAGTGTTGTTTAGATTGTTTTATGAGTGACAAAGTGTGTTTGTTGGGTGAAAACCTTTGTTAGTGTTACAGAAGACATGTATATGAACGTATGAAGTATTTTTGTAGTTTTAGTGCATTTTGAATGTGAAATGAAATGCTGTGCCAAGATGAAAGTTGGTTAGGATATGTGTGTGTAGAGCTTTGAAAAAGTGTTCCAAGTACTGAGAAATGTGTCCTAGCGATAGTAAAAAAAAAATAAAAAAAATAATAATAATTGTAAGTAGCTTATTGTTATTAAACACAAAACCAAATCATCAAACTAAATTTACAAAACCCCTGACTGTTCTGGCAAAATCAAACAGTTGGCTCAAAACAGTTTCACCTGTACTCAAAATCAAACCATGCTTTCAGATCATACACACAGCCAGTCAATATAAACACTATCATTCATTAGACACTATGTAATTGCAAAATTTGTTTTTATTGTACTGTGTAAAACAGTGTACACTATACTTTTTTTTCTGTAAAGTACTGTAATCACATATTTGTCAGGTGAATATATTGTATACATGTGCAAGTATAGTATTGTAATAATTGTATTGAATATAGTATTGAATTTATGTATGTTCAGCCGTTGCATACTGATCAGGAGGCAGATCAGGTAGGCTATCTGTTGCATCAAAATACAGGCATTTTACATTACAGAATAGCATGTGATACTTTCAGATACAACAGAGGCCTTACCCTGGTAAAGACTGCCAAATTACTGTAACTTAAACTTCATCTAAAAAGGCCAACTACAGTTATGGTACAGAGGGAACATTTACTGTATTGTCAGCATGTGTTCTAGCACAAAAACCCATGACAATGTCATTTTTTATCACACCTTTTGATAACACACTAAATAGATATGTGGAAAAAAATATGTATAGCTGTACTGAAAGCATTATATCAGGTTTTGCAAGAATGAGTGTGTGTTACGAGTGTGACAATCACCTCAATAGAGGGTTTGTTTATTTAGGTAATTTGTCTGCTCATTGAAATACTGAGTGATGAGTATTATGTTGCACAATATGTGGTGGAGCAGTGTTTTGATGAGATCAAGTCAATCAGATGGAGTTGTTAAATAATACATGTTTTGTTGATTGTATTTTGATGGACGAGTTCGAATAACAATTGTTTTGACAACAACCCCAATTATTTTCTCCTTTCTACTGCATTGGCAGCCAAGTTTTATTGAAAGCCCATTTTGCTAGCGTTAGAGTACCCCTTTAAAATACATTCAATATATTTTGTTTTGGAAGCTAAAAATGGCACGTCTAGGGGGTAAACCCTGACAGTAATATTTCTTTAACTTAAGTCAAGGTCAAGTCTTTCAGTTTATATGATCATCTGTTTTTAACTGATGCTTTTCTTTACAAGGCGACTTAAAAATCATGGCAATTACAGAAGGCAAGGCAAGTTTATTTATATAGCACATTTCATACACAATGGTAATTCAAAGTGCTTTACATAGGAGGAAATAATTAAAACAGTTTAGAATAAAAAATAAAATAAAGTACAGTAAAAACAGTCGGACGAACATTGACACAGTGCTCATTCAGTAAATGCATAGCTAAACAGATGTGTTTTGAGTCTGGATTTGAATGTGACTACTGTAGGAGCACATCTGATCTCCTCTGGAAGCTGGTTCCAGCTGCGGCTGGCATAATAGCTAAAAGCAGACTCTCCGTGCTTAGAGTGAACCCTTGGTATTTCTAACTGATGTGATCCTAATGATCTGAGTGATCTGTTGGGTTTATATTCAGTGAGCATATCTGCAATATATTGAGGTCCTAGCCCATTGAATGATTTATATACCAGTAATAATACTTTAAAATCAATCCTAAATGTAACTGGGAGCCAGTGTAAAGACCTGAGGACTGGTGTGATATGTTCAAATTTTCTGGTTCTGCTCAGAATCCTGGCAGCAGCGTTCTGTATGAGCTGCAACTGTCTTATGGTCTTTTTAGGAAGGCCAGTGAGGAGTCCATTACAATAATCCACCCTGCTGGTGATAAAAGCATGCACAAGTTTCTCTAAGTCTTGACTGGAAACAAAGCATCTAATTCTTGCAATATTTTTCAAATGATAGTATGCTGATTTAGTTATTGCTTTGACATGACTACTGAAACTAAGGTCTGACTCTAGAGACACACCAAGATTCCTGACTTGATTTTTAGTTGTTAGACCCCTAGCGTCAAGGTATGCATTTACCTTGAGAACTTCATCTTTGTTTCCAAACGCAATGACTTCAGTTTTGTCTTTGTTTAACTGAAGAAAGTTTTGGCACATCCAACCGTTTACTTCATCAATGCATTGGCACAGGGAGTCAATGGGGCTGTAGTCGTTAGGCGATAGGGCTAAGTAGAGCTGTGTGTCGTCTGCATAGCTGTGGTAAGAGATTCGGTTCTTTCTCATTATTTGGCTCATTGGGAGCATGTACAGGTTGAATAGGAGTGGTGCAAGAATTGAGCCTTGAGGGACTCCGCATGTCATGGGAGTCCACTCAGACTTATGGTCTCCTATACTCACATAATAACCTCTCCCTTCTAAGTATGACCTGAACCATTTTAGGACTATCCCAGAAAGCCCCACCCAGTTTTCCAGCCTGTCAAGAAGTATGTTGTGATCGACAGTGTCAAATGCAGCACTGAGGTCGAGTAGGACCAGCACTGATAATTTGCCTGTATCAGTATTTAAGCGAATATCGTTTATTATCTTTATGAGAGCTGTCTCTGTGCTGTGATGCGATCGGAAACCAGATTGAAAATTGTCAAAGTATCCATTCAAGCTTAGGAATTTGTTCAGCTGATTGAAGACAACTTTTTCAATGATCTTGCCTATGAAAGGAAGATTTGAGATCGGTCTATAATTGCTTAAGATGGTCTTATCCAGATTGCTCTTTTTCAGGAGGGGCTTGACAACTGCAGTTTTCAGGGAGTTTGGAAAACTCCCAGAAAGAAGTGAGGCATTTACCACTTCTAGGAGATCTGCTTCTAAGCTGTTTAACACACTTTTAAAAAAAGATGTGGGAAGTGTGTCAAGGGCGCAGGTTGATGTTTTAAGGTGCTGTACGGTTTCTTCCAAAATTTTGCCATCAATTTCTTCGAAAACAGACATAGTAACTACTTTCTCAGGTAGTGGTCTGATCTGTTTGACCCCAGCGCAACTCAAGGATGAGCTGATCACCTTTCTGATATTATTGATTTTCTCAGAGAAGAAAGAAGCAAACTCACTGCACTTGATGTCTGAGAGCATTTCACTGGGAATCTGGCTTGGGGGGTTTGTCAGTCTCTCTACAGTAGCAAAAAGAGTGCGTGTGTTGTTTAAGTTGCTGTTTATAATATTCGAGAAGAAAGTCTGTCTAGCTTTGCCTAGTTCCATATTAAAAGCATGGATGCTGTCTTTGTAGATGTTATAATGGACTACAAGTTTTGTCTTCCGCCACATGCGCTCTGCTCTTCTGCATTGTCTTTTCATGTTTTGCACAGCTGTTGAGTTTCTCCAAGGTGCTTTTTGTCTACCACTCTTCCTGACTTTCACAGGAGCAATATCATCAATTACACTTTTAATTTTTGAGTTAAAAGATTCAAGGAGAAAATCAACAGAGTCAGCAGATATGCTTGGTTTTAAAGATATAGCCTTCATAAATAGGACACTAATGTTCTCATTTAAGCATCTCTTCTTGACAGACACAGATCTAGCTTCAATGGCAGGAGAGATCAGTATATCAAAGAAAATACAGAAATGATCAGACAGTGCTACATCCTTGATAACAATTGATGAGATGTTTAGACCCTTACTGATAAGTAAATCTAGAGTGTGTCCACGATTATGTGTGGGTCCATGTACATGCTGAGTCAGATCAAAAGTTTTGAAAACAGTTTTGATTTCTTTTGCCATATTGGTTTCTGCATTATCTATGTGAATGTTAAAATCTCCAGCAATGGCAAAACAGTCAAACTCAGAGGAAATTGTTGATAACAGTTCTGTAAATTCCTCAGCAAAAGCTGGAGAGTATTTTGGAGGCCTGTAAATAATGATAAGTAAAATACGTGGAGCGCCTTTTAACACAATACCCAGATATTCGAAAGACGGGTAATTCCCAAATGATATTTGCTTACATTGATAGACATCTTTAAAAAGAGCAGCTACGCCCCCGCCTCTCTTTACCGCTCTGCAAACACTCATAAAAGTAAAGTTAGGAGGGGATGTTTCATTGAGGACTGTTGCACTGCAGCTGTCTTCTAGCCAAGTTTCATTTAGAAACATAAAGTCCAGGTTGTATGTGGTTATTAAGTCGTTGACTAGAAGTGATTTATTTTTAAGTGAGCGGATGTTTAAAAGTGCTAACTTAACAGTCTTACTTTTTGTCCCCACAGCGATCTTAGTTTGCCGTGTGATAGGCACCAGATTAGATGGGTTTGCTGTATGGCTTTTGAAGGCCTTAGATTTTCTATCATGTAATTGAACAGCAATAGAGAAAGATACAGGCACACTGGGTTCCCGCTTGTTTTGTAAACATTTAAGAAAGTTACTGTTATCATAGCGGGTACCCGACATATATCACTGAGAGTTGGTATCAGTTGTTTTTGGTTCACCGTGAGCCGCTGGAGGATGGTGTGGGCCCTGGCGCTGTGGCAGAGGCCGAAGAGCTCTCACAGGAGGAGGAGGAGGGCGAGCTGGGCCTGCAGGCTTTGGTGGTTGTGGGGCCTGCCGTTTTTTGGTTGACATCTGTGGGCTTGCAGCAAAAGAGTGGGATAGTTTGGTTCCAGCATACACCAGTTGTTCCATTTTCTCTGAGAAGCACAGAAGTGGAGTTGCTGGAGAGAGAGATAACGTGTCTGGTGAGAGGGGCTGTTGTTCTGGTGTTATCGGAGGCTGTGATATGCTGTCCTGTATTCCCTGGCTGTTTTCCAGAAAGTCGTCCTTGGGTGCTGAATCTTCTAGCAGTTCTAATATGTCACAGTCTGTTTGTGGTGAGCTCTGTGGGCAGGGCTCAGCTGAGATTGTGTCCGTGAGCAGAGGTTGTTGTGGCTGAGTGGTGTTATCATTGTCCTTGTGTGATGTGTCGGCCGCATGTCCATTCAGGTGCATAAGTGAAGTCCTGTGGTCATTCATACTGTGTCCAGGTGTGTGTGTGCCATTCAGGTTGAGTGGATTGGCACACACTGCAGAAGGATGATGGAGGGAGAAGTAGATATTGTCCTTTAGCACTCTTGAGCCAAGTTTGTTTGGGTGGAGCCCATCCTGTTGAAACAGTTGCCTCTGACTCCAGAAAAGATTGAAGTTGTCAATGAAGTTCACTCCTTTTATATTGCAGTTTTTTTGCAGCCATGTGTTAAGCCCAAGCAACCGTGAAAACCTGTTTGTTCCTCTTGCTGGGAGTGGTCCACTGATGAATGTCTGAACTTTCAGTCTTTTAAGTGTTTCAAAAAGTTCCTTGAAATCCTTCTTAAGGAGTTCTGACTGCTCTTTATGAATATCATTCTTCCCCACATGAACAATGAGTCGATTTGCAGTCTTATGTTTCATCAGAATGTTCTGAAGTTCCTTGTTTACATCAGAAGTCGTTGCTTGTGGAAGGCAGCATGTAGTTGTGTCCCTGCTAATAATGTTTCTGATTATCGAGTCACCCACTATCAGAGTCTTGGGCTCGGCTGCGCTCTGAGCTGAGTGCCGCTGTCTGCTCGAC
The DNA here is from genome assembly GCA_030578255.1 of Tiaroga cobitis. Lineage (NCBI taxonomy): Eukaryota > Metazoa > Chordata > Actinopteri > Cypriniformes > Leuciscidae > Tiaroga > Tiaroga cobitis. Next base: position 35,899,457 of record CM060605.1, read on the forward strand.
CTTGAGCGCCAGTTAGCATTAGTGTTAGCTACTGGCTTATTCATTCTGTGTTCGATCACATTCATTACATTCAGGGATTCCTCATTCATTAATACTTCAAATCTGTTCTCAAGATGTATAGGCGGTGGTAGGAGACCAGTGTTTGCAATCCTTGTCAGAGCCGTATCTGGGGTAGAGGATGCTACTGCGGCAATGTGTGATGCTCGTGACAATCTGATGTCTCGAGTGCCTTTGGGTCTCGCTCCCTGTTTGTGCCATCGATTTGTAAGTCGATCGGCTTGTTTCTCTACACTCAGTATAGCCTGTCGAGGAGCACTAGATTCATGGGACTCACCGGTATGCTGAGGGCGTCCATGATGAAGCTCGATTGTGTGTTCCGTCTGGTTTGGTGGTCCCACAAGTAACTTTGTTTCAAGAACTGGAATCCTTTGTAAAAGTCTCTGGCAGTTAGTGCAGCAAGTAGATTCCAGAAGAGGCATTTTCTCTTATCCTTATGAATGTAGGGAGTTGTGTTTTCTCTTCCCCGGAATGTAAGCTTTCAGTGGGAGGCTGGTCGGAGAAAAGAATTCTGCTTTTTTCAAGCGTTTGAGCACTGTACTGAAGTTAAAATTAGGTGATAAAAGGAAATAAAATATAAAAATATAAACGATAGAGCAATAAAAAATATAAAAGCGATAGAGCAAAGCGCGGAGCAGTAAGCAAGAGCGTCCGAACAGTAGCTGAGCAGGAGCAGGAGAAGTTGTTGAAAGTACACAATACATGCTTGTGAAAATGCGTGGAGCAACTAACACGCATTCAACTTCCAATCATGTCTTCTAAATTATGTTACAATTCAGTTGCTCTTAATGAGTCCCTCTAGGTATGAGTCATTTAAGAAACTAAGAATCCTTTCTGCATTTAAAGTATTTGTGAAACATCCCTCTGTGACTTCTACTTTTCACCTAAATTCACTGTGTTCAACAATTCTGGTGTCCTCAGATAATCTGAGGCTTTTTGCAGTTCCGAAGTAAAAAGAAAAACCTGAAACGCTGCCTCGCCATATGATTTCATCTTGTATTAGGAGAACATGGATAATTTGAACACCTTCTGGGAAATTGGGAATGCATCTCCTCCATATTCCATCCACATTACACAGGGACTGAGGTCATGCAGGGACGAATAAGCTAATGAGTGTTTTTTGAGTTGGAAATCCAGTGCATTTGGTGTGATGTTCACTGCCTCTGGTGCGAGTATTAAATTTAAGCATAACGGTTTGGGTTCAGAAGAGCTTTAGCGCTCCTGCCAGCTGGTAATTAAAGCATACAGTATGTGAACCTTTCAGTGAGAAGGACGGACCATATTTTCCTTATTTTATTTTGTAACATTATGCTTCTGCATCTTTTATATTAGTTTTCTCCTATGTTGCAAAGTCATTTTTTTTTTTACATCTTTGGCATTTCAGTATCTAATGTTTTTCTCTTCCATTTCTGTTTGGACAAAATAAGCCATGGTACGTTCAATTGGTACTCAGTTAAAAAGGCCTTTAGTTGGACACTTTTTATATGCAAAAATCTGTTGCTGTTTCATAGCTCAGAAAACTGATTTAAGCAAGTAGAATGCAATTTAAGAGCAAACTAGAAATATCTAGAAATAGATTGTTGTATGATTTCTTTTCCCCAACACTTGCCCTAAATTATTTTGACTTTTGTCAAATACATAAACTAATGCTAAATTTCTCGTCAGTCTGCCTGGTGAACCTATATTATATGGATTTAGACCTTTTTGCCAACATAATGGTAAGATAACAGCTGGTGGTTTAAGGCATCAAATCCAACGTACAAGGAGAATTCAATCAAAGGAGAGTGTCCACTTTAGACAATTATATCAATTAAGTAAACTAAGTCCCTTCCTTAATTATATACATTGTGTTACAATTATTAACATCAGGGGGTGTGTTGTGACGCACACTCTTCATTAAAACCTGCAGACATCATGAACACTCCACAATTAGTGCATCAAATCACAGATGTCTTGTTTGAATAATTTAAGCTCAAAAATCATTAAGAAAACTTGTCTGAACTAATATTGCTTCTGTCTATGCATCCATCCTCTGTTCTCTCCTATATCTATCCATCCATCCATCCATCTATCTGAATGATTACTCTGTCCATCCATCCATCTATCTATCTGAATGATTACTATATATATATATATATATATATATATATATATATATATATCCATCCATCCGAATGATTACTTTGTAGACCCAATCCATCTATCTATCAATCTATCTGAATGATTATATATATATATATATATATATCCATCCATCCATCCGAATGATTACTTTTTCCATCCATCAATCTATCAATCTATCTGAATGATTACTAAATATATATCAATCCATCCATCCATCTGAATGATTACTTTGTCCATCCATCCATCTATCAATCTATCTGAATGATTATTAAATATATATCCATCCATCCATCTATTACCATCTGTTTCATCCATCCATTCATACCATGTTTGATACCTCAATTAAAATTCAGGAATTTGTTTGAAAGTTAAATGGTTTTCTCAAATCAACTGTGAATGGCACACAACCCTGCTCTTCGTCTTTTAATATTGGCAGATTTATATATTGCCTTTAGAAAATCCCAAATAAATCCTGGGACTGTGATATCTTGTGGTGACATCGGCAAATCAGCACAAATGAGCTTATTAGCAGCTACTCTAGAGCTTTTTGCCTCAGCCTTTTTTGCCATTCGTTTAGAAATTAAAATTACTCATCTGGGCTTCCATGCATGCAATAAAAATAATAGTACTACTTTTTACTGAGCAAATTGATTAAACCATAAGATACGTTTAACACTTTAGTTGTTCTTTAGAATCAATATTTGATGAGCTCAGTCTCCTTTGTACCACCACCAGTCACATAAAAGAGGCCCAACACAGACAGGACGCTCCCTCAGGAAACACCTCAACAGCTCATTCTTCAAGCAGGTACCCACAAGCTGTGAAATTTCTCAGTTCGGCAGGTAAATCTGCAGCCAATTAGGAGCCGTGCAAGCGCAGACTGCATAATACTGCGCCCGGTCATAGAGGATTTTGTGATCAACTGAATCTGGAGTCGCACTAAGCTGCACATCTGCCTTTAAAGCGGCAACTGGAGATTTGTTCTTGTTTCATGTATTGATTATTTGATTTTCCATTTAGCGGACTTCACAGCGGTAAATAAACACATATAGTTTGCATTGCCAAAAAAAAAGGAAAGGAGTCACTCTGGTTTTTGCTCATCATTAGTCTTCCGTAATGTCGTTTATCTGCAGAAAAGCAGGACGGAGAGCTGTAGAAGTCCATCAAATGCATGAACCCGTTGAAGCTAGTTTGCCGATTTTTCATTCAATATGGAAACGCTGCCACAGAAAATCGTTACTTCCAATTTGGAGACATAATTGCACATTTATTTTGCGTAAACTGTCGTCGGTGTTTAGCTGGAAAAAAAATGGCAGTTGTTTGTTGTTGTGTGTGTACTGGCGGGCGGGCGAGTGACAGACAGAGAGATGTAATACTTGTTTGGAGGATGTGTCTTTATCAGTCTAGTGTCTTGGCAGATGGCTTACTGAACCCTAGTGACACTGTGTGTGTGTGTGTGTGTGTGTGTGTGTAAGAGACACAAACACCAGCTGGAGCTACAGTCTCAGACAGTTGAATGATTGACCTCTGACTTCATCTATCTATCCATCCATCCATCCATCCATCCACACACACACACACATATATTGATTATAATATAAAATGATAAAATAATCATTACAATTTAAAAACAGGGTAGTGAGTCTCTCTCATGTTTAGACCTTTAAAGTGGTCTCTCTCTCTCTCTCTCTCTCTCTCTCTCTCTCTCTCTCTCTCTCTCTCTCTCTCTCTCTCTCTCTCTCTCTCTCTCTCTCTCTCTCTCTATCTCTCTATCTCTCTCTCTCTCTATCTCTCTCTATAGCTCAGCCAAAAATGAAAGGTCTGTCAAATATTAATTCACCCTCATGTTGTTCCAAATGACTGAATGTTATTCAGGACACTCTTTCCAAAAAAAAAAAAAAAAAAATAGGACTGAAAAGTCCAATAGGACACAAAAACACACTATAAAAAGCAGCCAATATAACTTCTGCACTTCTTATTTTCGATCTTCGATATCTCTGTTTCAAGTTGCTTTGTATGAGTAAAAAACAGACATCATTAAGATCCAAATTGGGTGCATTTCCGGTGAATAAACGTTTTTTTACGAAAACTTTCTCCAACAAAAACTTTTTTGTCATTTTTGGAGCTTAAAAGATTTGTCATTTCCATTATATCGTTGCTGTCGGCAGGAAACCTTGCATCTCCAAAAACGATACTTTTCAGGAAATGTAAAAAACCCAGTGTTTTAAATAATTAAACACCATGTTGTTAAAGTTGATATGGCTTTGGTCAGACACTTGCATGAGTCATTATATTATTACCATTTGACCAAAATCAAGATCAAATGGTGTTACAAGGTTTTTCACCAGCGAAATGTCGGAGGTTTGTGTTTTTGTCCGTGATTAGAACGGCCGCATCTGAGGCAGTAACTGCATCGCATTACGTTTTCATCATCTCACTGGCTATAAAATTTACTGAAGTTATCTGGGCACTGAGTTTTTTTCTGTCATTTTGCCAAAACCTCATGTTATTAAAGATGAAGTGCTTCGCACGGCCATTTAAGACAGCATTGGCTATGGCTCGATAACAAATGCTATAGACTAAGGGCGCTTTCACACTTGGTTCGATTGCCTGTTCCGAACCCGAGTTCGATTGCTCCCCCCCTCCCCCTGCCCCCTGCCCCCTGCCCCCTGCCCCCGATGGACTGTGTTCACATTATATTATTTCTATCCGAGCCGCGGTACGCTTGCGTCATCAGGCTGCAGCTGGCGTAATGGTGTTGCTTGGTAACCGCGAATGAAAAGGCGCCCAAAATCGAGACTTGCTCGGTTGACATTTGTTCTTCTATTTTTTAACCTTTGGTTTTGTTTTCAACATAGACATACAGAAACACACTTGCGTCTGTCTACCGCAAAAATTCTGAAAACGTTTCAAAGACAGCGGGCTGTCCGCCGAAGACAATTTTTGCGGAGGCAAGCAGAAATTATCTCTCTGCTTGCAGTGCGTCAATCCCGCTTTTCATCAAGGTATATATACACACACACACATACACACACGCACGCACGAAAGAGAAAGTGATGCGTGTGCGACAGCCGACTCCTGACGACCACAAACATCAATAACGGTTCACTTCCGCGGTTTGGTTCGATAGCGTTCATATCAGCAGCGAACCGTACCCGAGTTCACATGAACCGTACCCCAGACCACCTTTTTAAGCGGACCCGAGTACGGTTCGCGGGTGCGCACCCGAGTTCGGAAGACAGTGTTCACATCATCCAAACGAACCGAACTCTGACGTAATTCGAACCCGGGTGCGCACCAAAAGTGCTAGTGTGAAAGCCCCCTAAGACTCTCCTCGGGACTCATTTATAAAACGTGCGTATGCACAACTTTGAACTTAGAGTAAAATCCACGCCAACGTTCATATTTCTAAGAACGGTCTTTGACGTGGAAAAGTGCTCAGCGCCGTGTCAGGGTCTAAGTAGACGTACACACTTTTCCTTGTGGCAGAGTGTTGGAGTACTGCAGGGATTTGAAAATCTCAGCATTTCTTGCCGCTCGCCATTCTCAAGTAAAGGATTTGGATGTTGACTGGTGCTCTGTTATATGTTAATGAAATAAATTAGGCGGCATTTACAAGGCGGAGATCTGAAACCATTCAGCTGCACACAAAGAACGTGCGATTTACAAATTTCACATCTGGAAGAGAGGTGTACGCACGTTTTTTTATGTGTATTTTCGTTCTCTGAATCACACGTACGCACACTTCGCAAGAAATGTTTGTAAGATCAAATGTAGGACAGTTTGTGAACTACATTTTAGAAATGAGGCCCATAAACATTATTCTTCATAGATAGAAAAGAACATGCTGTACGTATTCAAACAACCAGTTCTTTATTTACCCTTGCATTGTAAACAAGCAGAGACGGTACAAAATTACACTTCATACATGATCGAGGCGGGTGGAGGTATGGGGTTTGACCTATTTGAGGAGCCAATGGAGTTACGAGGTTTAGGCTCTTTTTCATTTCATTGGTTAAATATTTGCAAAAACCCACAGAAAGACGTAAAGGGTGACTAATAGTAATGATTTACGCACAAAAAAAAGACAAAATATGAAGATATAATGTTTCCACCCGACAGCTGCCTCGATATGGACGAGAACAGTCATGAAATCACTTTTTGTGTTCTACTGAAGAAAAAAAAAGTCTTGTGTGTTTGGAACGACATGATGACAGAATTTTCATTTTTTGGGTGTGTATTGCACCATCATGCTCTCCAGTGATGGACAGTGGTAAAGGCATGAGGCAGACCTTATCAAAACCCAATGAAAAAATGACTGGTAGTCTGCAGTGACAGATGTGTGTATGGTGTAATAACTAGAGACAGACACAAGCACAGCTGGGAACCGTACTAGTGTGTGTGTGGGGATTAATCTACTGTCTACTGTCAAAATTCAGATTTTCTTTAGGTAAATTTTCTAAATGTATTTAAGCACCATAGCCATACAATACATTTCTGGTAGTTAAATTACACATTGTATTTTATTTTTTTAAATATATGTTTTATTTCATATGTACTACTACTTTCTATTCGAATATATTTTAAAATCTAATTTCTTCCTGTGATGCAAAGCTAAACTTTCAGCATCATTACTCTAGTCTTCAATGTCATATGATCCTTCCGAAACCATTTTAATACGGTGGTTTGATTTCTAATGATCAATGTTGAAAACAGTTGTGCTAATTAATATGTTTGTGGAAACCAATAAATGTTTTCTTTGATGAATAGAAAGTTCAAAAGAACAGCATTTTTCTGAAATAGAAATCTTTTGTAACATTATAAATGTCTTTACTGTCACTTATGATCAATTTAAAGGGTTAGTTCACCCAAAAATGAAAATTAAGTCATTAATTACTCACCCCCATGCTGTACCAACCCCGTAAGGCCTTCGTTCGTCTTCGGAACACAAATGAAGGTATTTATGATTAAATCTGAGAGGTTCATGACTGCTGCATAGGCTCCCTAAGGGAATGAATCCTGACGGCCCAGAGAGTCATTAAAGAAAATGTTTAAATATTCCATGTCGCAACAGTGGCTCAACTATAAGTTTATCAAGCGACGAGAATACTTTTTGTGTGAAAAAACAAACAAAAATAACGACTTTATTCGACTATTCCTTTTCTTCCTTGTAGGCCTGAAACGAGACTTCAAGAGATTTCCACGACGCATGCGTGAGAACTGAACTGAAGTAGTTGAAGGAGATCGCAATTCTCGCGCGTGCGTCGTGGAAATCTCTTGAAGTCTCGTTTCAGGCCTACAAGGAAGAAAAGGAATAGTCGAATAAAGTCGTTATTTTTGTTTGTTTTTTCGCACAAAAAGTATTCTCATCGCTTGATAAACTTATAGTTGAGCCACTGTTGTGACATGGAATATTTAAACATTTTCTTTAATGACTCTCTGGGCCGTCAGGATTCATTCCCTTAGGGAGCCTATGTAGCAGTCATGAACCTCTCAGATTTAATCATAAATATCTTCATTTGTGTTCCGAAGACGAACGAAGGCCTTACGGGGTTGGTACAGCATGAGGGTGAGTAATTAATGACTTAATTTTCATTTTTTGGTGAACTAACCCTTTAATGCAACCTTGCTGAAAAAAAATATTAAGTTGGTGACACCGTACACAAATGGCACTATTTCAAGAGAATGACCAGTGTATTTTGCGATGTAACTGTATTTTTCTTATTTTTGAGCGATTGAATATCGAATCCATTGTTAAATATACTAATTTGAGGGTGTGATGGGCTGGATGAGCATTTTTACTTTTATTGTGATCTCAATGTTTATGAACAGGTTAACTAGAAGAGAGATCAATATTATGTTCAACTATGCACATGCAAAAGGAACCATGGCTCCGTGTTTAAAGGCCGAAATCGAGAAGGTAATGAAAAAGGTCTTTTACATATTCGCCGCGGGGGGCGCCACTGAGCGATGACGGAGTAAGACGCGTCTTTAAGAGCTCCGTAAGCCAAATCCGCTAAAAACTACTTTCAAGAGGCAACAACTAGATTTTATGCTTTCATAGCGCATTTACTTTTAAAATACTAAGACTTCAAGCTCGACTGGATATCTCAACATGAGCAAACAAAAACCCAAGAAACCGAAATCGACTCAACTAGGCCTCAACCATCCACCGGCCTTGCCTGGTACACAGACCGAAGACTCCAGCGGTGATGAAGAGGATCCATCTAACCGAGCGCTACTCGCTGCCATTACTGCACTCAGAGGTGAAATGACCAAGATAAAGGATGACATCTGTGAGAATTTGGACAAACGCATTGAGCGTGTGTATAACGACTTGAGAGAGGAGATTGTTACGGCTAACAACGTCGTCCAGGTGTCTATTGCTAATCTTGAAGCGAAAACTCAGATGCAACAAGCTAAACACACCGACATAGAAGAGGCCACCACTACACACTCTGATAGCATTAACCAACTTGAGCAACAGGTGGCTAATCTCAGTGCTGAAGTTGTCAGTCTTAAACAAAAGAATGAAGATTTAGAAGGAAGGTCTCGTAGAAACAACATCAGAATTACGGGTGTACGACGAAACCGAGGGACTTTATCGCCAACTTGTTGAAAGACGTACTCTCGTTGGACGAGAACCCGCTTATTGACAGAGCCCATAGAACCCTTCGCCAACGCTCGAACCCCTCTTACCCACCGCACCAATTCGTAATACGCCTTCATTACTATCACGTCCTGGAAGACATTCTCCGCAAAGCTGCCGCTATGAGAAACCTCCAGTATCAAGGTAAAGCCATAAGCATCTTCCCCAATTACCCTCCATCAGTGGCAAAGCGACGGGCGCAATTCAACAGAGCCAGGCAACTACTGCGCAACCAACCCGGCGTCAAATATGGCTTGCTTTACCCAGCGAGATTTCTAGTGATTCACAACGGCTCCCAGTCATCCTTTACAGATCCGCAGAAAGCCGAGGAGTATGCTGAGCGTCTCACGGCAACACCATCGGGATCAACTGGAAGAAGTTAAAAGACTGATAATACATCATGTACCCTACTTCGACAGGGATCCTTACAAACTGTGGTAAGATAACATGACAGGGAAGACAAATGGAGGGAGACTTTTATATCAGACTTATACTATGTCAATAAGCTACGAACGTTTATTCAAGTTAATATCCTCTTTCCCTCTATGGAGTGCTTTTCCACCGTCTCTTATACTCTGTTCTAGAGATATCCAGTAAGATTAATACAAAAGAATATATTGTTAAGTTTACAAATCTTTTACAACGTATGACTACTATACAGGTTTTATTTATTTTCTCATTTTCTTATTTTCAAATATAACCTACAAATATTTTGTTCTGTGTTACAAATGGCCATGACTTTATAGTTAGGCTTGAGGGGCTTCCCCCAAAAGGAGTAACAGTCTTCATAAGTTAAGTTACTCATACAGGGAAGTTTCGTCTTTGTTTTTTGGCTTTTTCCCGCTAACTGTTCTCCTGCGGCTACTCTAGATTAGCCTAAGGTATTTAAGTTTATGTTGTTCATTTATTTGTTGTTTACCATGTGTGTGTTTGTGAGTATGCGGAATTACAAATTTTGTGCAGCAATAGAAGATGATTTCTTTCACTATAATGCATATAGATACTTGATTTCCTATTTCACTCATATGCCAATTTTCCTTCCTATTACATACAACGGACGTACTGAATGTTAAAAAGGGACTGACATTTACAAGTTGGAATATACGGGGCGCAAACAACCCGGTGAAAAGAGGTAAAGTTTTAAATCAATTAAAGTCACTATACTCAGACATATCTTTTTTACAAGAGACACATTTAAAAAACAATTTTCATAACAGACTGAAAGCTAAATGGGTAAAAGAGGTATACCACACGTCCTTCTCCACAAAAGCAAGAGGCGCAGCCATTATAATAAAGAAAGGGGTACCCTTTATCCATAATTCCACCATAGCCGATAAAGATGGTCGCCATATCAATCTCAGACCACAGCCCATTAACATTCAAGTTATATTTGGAAGGTATGGATCCACCCAGTAGATTTTGGAGATTAAACCCCTTATTTATTGACAGACAAGGAGTTTTGTGAATTCATTGAAGCTCAAATAAAATTATATTTTGAAACCAATGATACCCCAGAAGTCACGTCATGCACTTTATGGGAGGCTTTCAAAGCCTATCTGAGAGGATGTGTAATCTCATATGAAGCGGCCAAAAAGAAAAAAGAAGTAACTCAAATGTAAACATCTTGAAGAACAGATACAACAATTAGACCGACAGAATGCTTTAAATCCCACTTCCGACTTGCATAGAGAAATAACTAATCTGAAATATCAACTCAATCAACTTCTCTCTAGGAAAATTACCTCAGCTTTTTTATTCATTAAACAAAAATACTTTAAATTTGGAGAGAAACCTCACAAATTATTAGCTCGTCAACTTAGAAAAATAGAAGCCGATCGAGCTATTCACAGGATTAGAGATGACGGGGGACATATATTACTTAACCCAAAAAAGATAAATGCGTGTTTTTTACAGTTTTATTCTGACTTGTACAACTCAAAATGTAATAGTGATCCTAATACTATGAATACATTTCTAGACGAATGTAACTTATCAAGAATCTCACCTGAAGACTCGGAAAGACTTAATACATATATTCACTCCACAGAAATACAAAAGGCAATAGCCTCCCTTAAAAGCGGAAAATCACCTGGCCCCGATGGCATACCGGTTGAACTTTATAAAAAATTCAGTAATATTCTTACACCATTTCTCCATAGAATGTACAACCAGGCCCAATTAGATGGCACCCTACCACCAACATTAACTCAGGCTACAATCACGGTTATTCATAAAAAAGGTAAAGACGTGCTAAATGTAGGCTCATACCGTCCAATTTCTCTATTAAACATAGATTATAAAATATATGCAAAAATCCTGGCCAATAGATTAACTCCTCTAATGAATACAATAGTTCACAACGATCAAACTGGCTTTATATCAAATAGGTCCTCAACTTCTAATTTACGACGATTGTTTGATATTCTATATACTGACAGGAAAATTCACAATGATCTAGCCATACTGACTCTCGATGCGGAAAAAGCGTTTGATCAGATAGAGTGGGAATATCTGTTTGAAGTACTTAAACGACTTAATTTAGGTATGAGGTTCATAAAATGGATAAGAGTGACTCTTATATACAAATCCTAAAGCACAAATTCATACAAATCGCAACTTGTCTTCCTCATTTAATCTGTTCAGAGGAACACGGCAAGGATGTCCCCTGTCAGCATTAATTTTTGCTCTTGCTATTGAACCACTTGCACAAAGTATCCGTTTAGACCCCCAAATATATGGCTATCAGACTAAGACCACAATAAATAAAATTCCGCTATATGCAGATGATATTCTGCTATATGTGACCAAACTTCCCCTCTCTATTCCATCCATTCTTGAAAAGAATTATGTTAAAAGTTAAATGTTTGGGAAATTTTCAGGATATCAGATAAATTGGACCAAGAGTTTACTAATGCCAGTTCATGACATCCCTCAAACAACGTTGGCAAGATTCCCCTTTAAGGTTACCACTGATAAATGTACATACTTAGGCAACTTTCCTCTCTCATGCATTCTAACTTTCCACCTTTATTGGAACAACTTAAAAACAAAATTCAGTTTTGGAAAACCTTGCCAATATCACTACTTGGGAGGATAAATGCCATCAAGATGACCTTTCTACCACAAATTCTATACTTGTTTCAAAATATTCCTGTTTTCTTAACAAAATCCTTTTTCAAGAAAATTGATTCAATTATTCAACCCTTTCTGTGGGATTACAGAACTCCAAGAATCAACAAAAAACATTTAACCAAATCTAAAACGAGCGGAGGTCTATCCCTCCCAAATTTCATGATGTATTACTGGGCGTGCGCTTTTAAAAGTATAAACTCCTTCAACATCACTTCTGACACACTTCCCACTTGGTTAGCTATTGAAATGGAAGACTGTGATCCATATTTACCTGCAGCCCTAGAACTTTCACCAACAGCGCTTGACAAATCAAAGGACGTTCAAAATCCAATCATACATAATTTATTTCGTATATGGAAGCAAATCAAGTCGCATTTTACCCACAAAACATTACCCCTTTCTTTACCAATTGCAAAAAAATCCATCCTTTGCCCCTTCTAATTTAGATCTGACGTTTTCTGAATGGAGAAAATTAGGATTATGTTGTATTCGTGATCTGTATACTGAGGGTAAATTTCCTTCCTTTGCACAACTGCAGACAAAGTTCAAACTACATAGCAATAATTTCTTTAGATACTTACAGGTCAGAGACTACATCCGAAAACTCATGCCAGGTTTCGAGACACAACCACAATCTATGCTAGATGAATGTTTCACTATACCCCCATATAAAGATAAATGTATCTCTAATATACTGTATATAACAAACTACAAACAATGTCTTCCCCCTCGTCCAACAAATATAAAGATAGTTGGGAGAAGGACATGGGTATCCATATTCCTCATGACATCTGGGAAGAATCTCTGGAATACATACACTCCTGCTCCAATAATACAAGCCATTGTCTTATACAGTTCAAAATTATACATAGGCTTCATTTTTCAAAAGTAAAGATCCACAGCATTTTCCCCGAACGCTTTATCAAACTGTGATAAATGTCAGTCCCTCAATGCAACACTTTTTCATGCTTTTTTTTCTTGTCCTAAAGTTGCCACTTACTGGTCTGATGTATTTAATGTACTGTCAAGAATTTTTAAGATTACATTATCACCGGAACCATTGTTGATTATCCTTGGCACATCACCGTTTTTTAGAAAATTGACTTCAGCCCAGCAGCGGTTCATTTCCTACTCTCTTATTACTGCAAAAAAGTTACTCCTGATGTCACGGAAAGGACCAGCAATACCCACAGACAAAATGTGGCTTCGCGATATGTCCAATACTTTACATTTGGAAAAAAATTACATATTTGTTGAAGGACAATCTTTCAGGTTTTCATAAGATTTGGTTTCATAAGATATTTATAGACTTCTTACAATCAGTATCTGTATAAATACTTATTTCCTTTCACTTTATTCATATAAATTATTATTGTACTTCCTGCTACAAAACTGTATTCTACTTCCGCTCTGTTTGTTTTTGGTTTTTGTTTATATGTACAGTTATATAAAAATATTTGAGCCTCTCCTGTATTGTTGATTGAAAACTGTATAAGATATATGCTCAATAAAAACCTTACAACAGTACATATTCGCCGCTGAGCAATATTGCATTTGTGATCTTTTTTTTTCAAGCTATCCACGTGCCATTTTAATCTCGAGAGGGCTCAGACGTCTTTGTGAGAAAATATTTGAACATTTTATAGCATTAATGGATCAATAAAACACCTTGAGGTCTGTTCTCTCTCATCTCTTCTGTTCTTTTCTGCCTCCCTTAGAGCCGTTTCCCCTCTGCCATCACACTTAAAATACAGGACTTTTATGGTACATTTCACATTTCAACTTCAAATTGCTTGCAAACTCGTGTCTGGAAATGTAACGAACTCTATAAAGGGAGTAAAGCCAAGATGCCAAACAAAGAGAGACGACAGAAAATAAAAGAAAATTTGCAATGGAATTTGAAAATTTGAAAACAGCATGGATAAAAAAAAAGGTTTAGCCATAACCTTTGGTAAAATTATATACATTTATTATATAATATCAGTGTTGTGAAAAGTACTGACTTCGGTACCGAATCGGTACTGAAATTTAAAAAAATGTGACGATACCAGCATTTGCCTCTAGCATTTTGAGCGGTGTTGAACAGATTATTGTCTGTGATTGGCTATTTTGTTCACGCGCTCAACTTATATGTCTGTGATTGGCTACAATGATCAAAGCTTCAAAAACATGATGACGCTTTGATGCTCTTCATCGAGCAATTACACAGATACACACGGGAGCGTTTGAAAGCAGCATGTCGCTTTCAGATTTCAAAAGCTAGAGATGCATGTAGAGGAGGGAGAGAGAGAATAGGCTGAATGTGATATGGGACATTTGAAAAGAAAGCACCAGATACAGACTTTGATGAAGCAAATAACACAGAATAGGTTTGTCTTTTACAACATAAACATCCAACAGATCCCGGTTTATTACAGAAAAATTACATCAAGTCCAAACAAGGTTATATCAACTGCCATCAAAAGAGGACCATGCCGACCTTATATGAAGTGATGTTTTATTAACAAAGTTCAGGAGGAGCACATAATTAATTAACCTAATTAACACAAGAGGAGCGCATTCAGTTAATCAACTCAATTAACGAGATAAGAGGTATATATACCGCAGACTTACCTCTGTTAATTGACAGTTTACCAGCATCCCTCCACCACCCAATCTCCACACTTCTAGTTCTAACTATTCCTACCTCAACCTGGGGTAGTACTCTGGGTTTGGGCCAAATTTCGCCTGGACAGCATGCCAAATATGGATAACCTTTACTCTATTTAATTAGAAGTAAGTGTGAACTCGTCAAGTTCCCTAAAGATGAAAGGGGGCAAAGTTACAGTAACAATCCCTGGCTTGAATCTTCACCTTAATATAACAGAATGCACGGTTTCAGTTGTCGATTATTTATAAGCCATGAAGACAGGTTCAAAAGCCTAAGTTGATGGATGACTGCTGGTGTTAAAAACTGGAAGAATGCAAAACAAAAGATCAAAGAGCACAGTAGTAGTGAGTCTCATATGCTGAGTATGATAAAAATGGCATGCACTCGAGAGAAATGCTTTAATTGCAGCATTTGAAAGAGCAGACCAAGAATTGCTTGCCTCCAGAGAACAGTAAAGACAGAGGAACAGGTCACTGTTGTGTCGTTTAACTGATGTAGCACTGTTGCTGGCAAGACAAGGGCTGCGTCTGAAATCTCATACTCTCTTAGAGGTACTTATTTCGAATAAGTAATTACTAAGTAATAGTAGTAATTACGAACGCTAAAAAAGTATGCTCTATATCGTATGAATGTGTGTAGTATGAATGTAGTGTGGACGTACTACATTCACCATGTTGTCATTATCATGTGACCTACCAGCGTCAGTTACTGTCGCTTCACTGCCAATCACAAATCCTCTCCCTACGAGATAGCAAAGTGTTCATCATATGCACACTTCAGAATCTCGCCGGAAGAAGTAGGTCTTCCAGGTACTTCGGAAATACTTTTGTCACATACTGTTTTTTGCCTACTATATAAAAGGGAAGTATGTGATTTCGGATGCAGCCAAGGAATTGCCTTCCGTGGTGACAATACAAGTTCAAGTAATTTAAGTAAGGAAAACTTTCTGGAGTTGTTTGAACTCCTAGGGAAGTATAACAGCATATTACAACTCCAGCTTGAGTTAGTCAAAGAAGAAAAGTCAAAGAAACGACCACAGGTGTTTCTCCTTTCAAATCGAATGCAGAATGAGACAATATATCAGCCCTTGGTTTATACTTTTGAAAAGTCATACACGGTGAAATCCAAGATGCATCCATTTTTTCAATTTTGCATGAGGGAACCACTGATCTCCCATACAGAACAAGAGTCATTTGCCATTAGATGGAAATAAAAGAACGCTTCATTGGCTTGTGCCATGTGGATGCCTTTTTTGGTGGAGAAGTTTGATGCTTTCATTGCAAACTCCTCAAAGCGGCATGTTCTTTTGTGAAGACCCAGAATGAAAATGTATCCAGATCAGCGTCCAATGGAACTAGAAAGGCTCTCTGACGTTTGGTGGGCATCTAGGAAGAAAGCCTTGAAGAACTTCCTGAAATTTCCTGACCACATTAATAAAACAAAATCCACCTGATGCAGCTGTAATTGGAGAAGCAAAGATACTGCTGCATTCAATAAACTTAGATTTTCTGCTTTGCTTGGAAATGAAAACTCCTGTATTCCTTGAAACCGCATGTGCCTTCATTGCCCTTCAAAAGGAAGACTTAGATTTGGGAGCTGCATACGACATAGTGAGTGGCATTGTCACTCGACTAAGAGACCTAAGGACTGAGGAGGAGTTCAAGAGCATCTATGAAAGAGCCACTAGCTATGCCGAGGCAGCAGGTATTGATGTTCCTGATGTCATTCCTTGGTATGGACAAAAAATACCTGCAAAGCTGATGCAATGCTCAACATCAGCAACTGAAGATCATGAGCCACACACACTCAAAGAATTTTACAGGGTTAGACGTTTCTACACATTTTTGGATGTCTGTTTGCAAGAGCTCCAGATCCCCTTTTTAAAAGGAAAGATAACCCAAATACGCAGATAAAGACTAGCAAGATCATAAAGTCACTCCATACACTGAAAGATGCATCTAAATGGATAGGTGTGTTGGATGATGAGGCCAAGGAAGCTGCTCATATTCTCTGCAGGTTTTATGGAGTTGAGTAAGAAGAGCAGCTGCTGAGCAAAAGTCAGAGCGTTTCATTCTGCCTACAAATGCCCAGTGAAAAGTGCCAAGGTAATGTTGGAGAAGACAACAGCATTCATCTTGTGTTCCCAACCTTCTCAGCTGGTGAAAATATATGCTACATTACCAGTTTCCACAGCCACAGTAAAAGTGATCATTGTCGAAACTTACACTGGTCAAGTCCAGATTGAGGAGTCTCTGTGGACAGGAAAGACTGTCTGATTTACTTACTGCTACTTGGCACATCCCTCATGGAAGTCTTCAACATCTTTGAACAAATGGTTCCCAACAGAAGGTTGAAAATATGAGTCCAAAAAGTAAGTTAACAGTTCAGCAAGCAGTGTTACAGTGAAAACCATTTTTTTTTTGATAGTCTGTCCATATGTAGACACATGTATTTTTTATTTTCATAATGTCATTTTACTTTAAATACTCCTGTTATATTCACCTCTCTACTAATTTGTTCCCTCTTTTTTGTAATTACTGTATTCTATTAATTGTA
This sequence comes from Tiaroga cobitis, assembly GCA_030578255.1. NCBI lineage: Eukaryota > Metazoa > Chordata > Actinopteri > Cypriniformes > Leuciscidae > Tiaroga > Tiaroga cobitis. The sequence continues at coordinate 35,916,625 of CM060605.1, forward strand.
AAAATAAGCAACATGTAAAGGCCAAATATGGTAACCAATACTCAGAATTTGTCCTCTACATTTAACCCATCCAAGTTAGTGTACACACATTAGGAGTAGTGAGTAGTTAACACACACACACCTGGGGAGCGATTGGGACTGCATGTCCCTGGTCATGCAGGTTTGGAAGGACATGACTCATGAGGGTGTGTAAATGATGACAGATGTTCATTCTAAGTGATTCTAACTATTCCTTTTAGTTTTAGCATTAAAAACACTATTTTGTGTCAAAGTACCTATTTAAATAACAGGCACGAACATGAAAAGCAAAGTGCAGTCATCTGTGAATACATCGCTACATGAGAGCGTGACCTTTATTTTGGCTGGTGTGCAAATATTACACACAGTATGTACTAATAAGCACACAAACTTGTGTGAAAACACTTGACGGAGCTAAATTGTTGAGCCTTACTCCCCTGTTTAAGTCACTTAAGCTGAGGAGTCAGTTACACAAGCCAATTCATTTGTCTCATTCTTCGGTTTTCACACTCTCATTCAGAGTTTGACATCAGCAGGTCAGCGTGTCAAGTGTCCTCATTAGCAAACACACTTCTAATGAGTCACTTGCTCTGGAAAAATTAGCGTATGTGGGTAATGTGCACAATCTGAATTGGAACTTCCCTCCAACTTTGCTCTTACAAGAAGCTAATTACTGCTGCCAATGCAAGCATCACTATTACTCATATAGGGATTTGTTCAAAACACCTGACTCTTAAAAGTTCACCCAAAATGAAAGTTCTATCATCATTTACTCCTCTAATGCTAGGGTCGTTACTAGGTGGCTTACTGGTCCACGTAAAAAAAACTACCACCTCCAAGTCCCTATGATGCCCAATGTACGTTTATGGGGCTTTTTTGTGTGTTTTATAACTTTGCCAGGGGGAAAAAAAATCTGAAAATCATACAGACTTCAGGGTATTCTTTGAAATACCAGATTACCATATCATCCACATAGCAACGCATTGGCAACAACCAATAACGGTCTAGCATCATTGTGGCAAGCTTAGGAGGTTTAACCATAAGCTCTTTTTAATACTTTTCGTTAGTCAAATATGTGCAAAACCCACTGACAAATATGTGCAAAACCCACTGACAGACTACTACAGAACACCCTAATAACGTCTAATAATTTATGTAATAGTATTTATTTATATATTATCATAATTATACATAATTGTAACGCTTTGTTGCTGTGGCTGTAATGAAGTGGTCGAAGGAAGAATCAAACGAAACAATAATAATAATCAATATAGCTGCAAGTAGCAATTATGGGGACCAAGCACAATAAGGAACAATATGACATGCAAGCATGGCTGGGAGCTTCAGAAAAACAGCAACAATAAGTAGTTAAAGGCGTTTTTAGATTATTTTAGTCAAAAATCACAAATACAACAGTAATGATTCATGAAAAAAAGAACTGACGAAATACAAGTTTTCTACCCAAACTACAGCGACTATGTTGTAAAGAGGGGTGTCACAATTCTCCAAATCGTCGATTCGATTAAATTTTCGATTCTAAGGTCACGGTTCGATTCGATTCTCGATTTTTACATTTGAAGAGGTCTTTTCCAAAACGCTATAAATCCATTTCAATAGTTTTCAGGAAAATTAAATTTTTTACCTAGACCCACACATTTTGTGAATATTCAATTTATCCTGTTAAAATGTTTTATTGGCTCAGTCTGAACATGTTGAACAATGATTATTAAATCAAACAACAATATTGTTTATGATAAATTAAAAGTTAATTTATTTTTTTTCCAAAACGCTATAAATCCATAAATTTTTTCCAAAACTGTATGGTTTGTCTTTAAAAAAAAAAAAACGAGAGCATGTAACATATAATCAGGGGCTCATACTATAAATTAAATTTAGTAACACATTTAGGCTAAAAGTCATTTGGTGCAGAACCTGAAAATAGTAATGATATCAATAGCTATTCAATAAGTTATTTAGTAATACATTCAGAGTCATTTTTAGTAAAGTGTCAAACCTGTAACAAGTAGGACCAATTTGTCCACTACATATGCGTAAAAAAAACAAATTATTAAAAATATTTAATAATGATAACGATATTCAAAAGTAGTGATGGGCACCCCTCCACCACACACACACACACACACACACATAGGCTACACAGCATGTGAACAAAGCGGAGCGGCGTGACGCTTACATATAGGCTAAGTTTAAAAAAAAACTTAAACATACGTTTCATATTTATGTTTAATAATATAGGCTAATGTTATTTTTTTTATTTAATCTATGTTGATTATATGAAAAGGGAACCGCATGAGATGAGTATGATAGGATCATAAGATGACCAATATATCGGAAAACATTTGGAATGGGTCAGACATGATTTTGACCACTTATTAAGTTTTGTTTAGTAGAAAGCCTTGCTTTAAAGTGAATTTCGTTTTGTATAAATTGTATCTTCATTTTAATCAATGTTTCATCAACAAATTGACTGGATTAATAATAAATAAATAAGCAAATATAGCAGACATATAATCAGGACACGGAAGCGCCCGCGCGTGATCTGGAGAGCATCACATAAATGAACCGAAACACAGCGATACTTGCCTCACAATCCTGAGAAGTATATCTATAAAAAGCTTGAAATGTCTACATTTAAACAAAACAATAAAAAACGAAAAGAAATTGGCTACTCTCTGCGTATGTAGGCTAATTCAAAGTGTGCATTCCTCTCTATAGGCGCGTTCACTACTGCGAAGATGGCGAGTCAGCATATCAACTTTATCTTTTCAGCTATATCTGACAGAAAACACTAATTAAAAAATAAACAATTCAAAAGTTTCATGCATAGGCCTAATCATTACTTTTGTCGGTTCTTTGTGGCAAGCTTTATGCGTGAGATGCGGAATAGGCAATTAAAAAAATGGTCATTATGGTTTCTCTCCCATATTTAAATAATTAAATCAATAGAAATATGTGATTAAACTTAAATGAACTACTACTAGTCGATTAGAAAACTCACTCATTTTGAGGAATAAATGAACATAAACAAACCTCTGTTCAGAGCGCCACCCTGTTGGATTGCGTAGAACGTTCACCGAATTCTGATTAGTCGAGAGGATTTATCGCGTTTAGGCTAAAAATAGGTTTGGCGCTTATCGCGTTTTGGAAAGAAACTGCATCTTGTAGTACATTTTAAACAAGGAAATGTAGCGATTTGGCATGAAATGTTGATGGAGCAGTGAATAGGTTCAGTGCACAGCAACATGACATGACAAACTCATTTTTTTTTAAAATGGCGTTTATCGCGTTTTGGAAAAGACCTCTTCATTTATATTTTTTTAAAGCCAAAACCGGCCAATCAGGATGCTCTCTCTTACATGCGCTTCATGAGGCACACACGCAAGGTCTCTCGCTCTTTCCCTCTCTGCCGTACGCACACTATACAGTTTGGAGCACAGTTTTTTCTGTCTCGCATGCGCACTCTTGATCGCTCACTCTAGATTCCGGGAGATTTTAACTGATTTGCGGGCATCAGAGCCGCTATCAATATGCGGGAGACTCGAGACTTGGGATGTCTGCAAACTGTGGCTTTATTGAAGCGCGAACGTTATCAACATAACTCACTGGAATTCCAAAAAACTTCCACACCTGCGACTACAATGAAAGAGGAGGGGGTTCAAGTTCTGTCGATGGGTCTCCTGCATCTGCAGTTGCCATGCTATCTCTTGAATGGCTGTGGCTAAGTTAGAGGAGGTTGACCATAGACTCACAGCACTTCAACACACGTGTTTTTTTCCGCTTGGCGTAGCTGTGTGGTGCTTTGAGCCTCAGTGAGCCGGTCTCCGCTGATTGTTTGCATTTCATCTTCTGTTGCGGTAGCATTCAGCTGAGAGTCGACGTAAGAACAAAACAACACTCATCTACCATCGTCCTTATCTCCCAGGAGTCCTCAGTGCTGCGCTAGCAGAACCCATCAATGAAAGTCCACATTCGTATCTGTACTGCCCCGCATGTTAACAAACATCAGAAAGATTTATCCAACAAACTAGCGCTTAGTAAGTATGCTACGACTGTTCTCCACAGTGTTCTCTTTCATGCATCACCTGCAAAGTCTAAAGCCGCATCAGCTTGTTCGAGATCGGGTCATTTAGTGTTAGATGCTCCATTGCAGAGTCTCCTAAAATATTCATGGAGCCAGCGTGTGTTTGTCAGTCGGTACTTAATGACAATTAATAGCTTCACATAATGAAGTGTATTTTGAAACATTCATGACTGAATACGGACGCTAGCTAATTTAGCTGTTTATCAAGTAGGTGCAAATTGTAGCATTGTCTTTCTAAATGAAATCCTCAGAACACTTTTCAGAGATTCATGTGTTTTTCCAAGTTAACATTGTGATGTGACAAATGGTAGATGACTGCAGACATAGAGGTTTACTGGAAAGAGTCAACTTTAACATCAAAAATGTTAACGTTAAAAACTTGTAACTATAATTCTGCAGAAAATGGCACAGCTAGCCCTAAATCCACGTTAAAATCTATTGTAATACCAAAATACTGTAAATGAATAACTTGACATTATTGTAATTATTGTAATAGGTTCTGTTTTAGTTTGTTTTCACTGTGTTAGCATTTACTTGAGTTTCTAATTAGTTTCCATACTCCCTAATTCCACAGACCAGGGGCCGTATTCACAAAGAATTTTAAGGCTAAAAGTAGCTCCTAACTGGTGAATTTAGGAGCAACTCCTAAAAATAATGGGCGTGTCACTCCTAACTTTAGGCCTCCTAATTTTTTTTACTAAGAGTAATTCACGAAGCATTTTAGGCCTAAAAGTAGCACCTAAGCCTGGGACAGCTTAAAAGAAGTCGAGAGGACTCCTAACTCACTAAGACCTATTCACAAACCGCTTTTTGTGGCATTTCACGTTGCGATGTTTTGAAATGCGTATGCAGCGGCTACAGGAGCTTCCAATCGCGAGGGAACAATTTTGCATTGTAGGCATAACTAGGGATGCAATAACGCCACCAACAACAACCAAAACTAGGCTACTCACTGCATGTTAACTAATTGTAACGTTTCATTGTGAATCAAATTAAATTGTTCTTCTCTTTGCAAACGTAGGCAGAGGAATATAGTGACAGATTAATTCAATAATGTTGCAAAGATATTGCATCAATCCATATGTTTCAATAGTCTACTAGGCTATTTGTTTTTCCTTACTCTTTATTCTTTTTGGCTATTTATTCAGTTATTCATCATCTTCCGTCCTTCGCACTACTTGTGTAGCGCACGCATTCTCAGACCTGTCACCTGTCACTCATCATCATAGGGGAGGTGTTTGGAATCATTCCCGCGTTACAATCATCAGCCAATCAAGGTGGTCACTTCAGTCAAGCTCGTGCATGAGTAATGACGTCATCCATAGCAACGAAGACTCACTCTTAGTTTAGGAGTTGTCATTTTTCTTTACTAAGAGTAGGTCTGAAAGGCGTTGTGAATAACTTTTAAGAGAAAACTCCTAGCTAAAATCTTTTAGTGCGATTTAGGAGTACTCCTAGTGGTAAGATAAAATGCTTTGTGAATACGGCCCCTGATCTGTTTCTATCTTGATTACGTTCCTCTGGTATTTAAGCCCTAAGTTTCATTAGTTAGATCATCGTGTTCCTGTTGGTTTTGAATATTACTTCTTCGGCTCTAGAAGTCTATGGCAGCCCATAGAACCGTATGGTAAAAATTTTTAGTTTGGCACACAGATAAAGGACAGTCCAAACATTCATCACAGCAAATTTGGAGTCTCTAACTCAATCCCTCTAGCGCCACCAACTGTCCAAAGTTTCACTTACAGTTATGCTAATATCTTTTGAACCATACAGGTTAGACAGAAAATTCCTCTGATTTCTTGGCTCAAGACAATTCGATGACGATTTCCGTCGTGAACAGAATCAAATCATCTACAGACCATGCTGGAAAAAGTTACCAAAAGATTTTTGATAAACCCAACCTTTCTCGAATAACGTGCGAACGAATTCGACAAAGAGCACGCCAAATTGGACGCAAGGCAATATCTCCACAATACTTCGACATATTTAGACCAAACTTGGTCCGTCATCATCAGCATGACCTGAGGCTACATGCAGCATTTCGGCACAGCACCACAAACTGTCCCGAAGATATGAAAACTTTATATTTTTGCTTATACTGTAACTTCTGAATGGTTTGCCCAAAATCATAAAACTGGTCTCTTCTGATTCAGTGTATCATACCAAGTCAAATGATACCCATTTGTTCCACATTGGCTATTTTGGGCGTCGGCCATTTAGAATTTTGCCCTAAAATCCTGTATTTTACGAATGCATTAGCGTATCATTACGAAACTCGGTATGTGTCATTGGGACTATTCCCTGAGGGTACTCAAAAAGTTGAGAGACACAACTCACATTTCCAAAAATGTTAATAACGCCCAGCCATGCTTGCATGTCAGATAGTTACTTTTTGTGCTTGGCCCCGATAATTGCTACTTGAAGCTACATTGATTATTATTATTGTTTCGTTTGATTGTTCCTTCGACCACTTCATTACAGCCACAGCAACACAGCGTTACAATATATGATTATTTATAAATAAATAAATACTATTATTTAGGGTGTTATTAGGGTGTTCTGAGTTGTTACTAAGTGGTTGCTAGATGGTTACTAGGCAGTTGCTAGGGTGTTGTGGGTGGTTGCTTGGTGGTTGCTTTTAATAACTTTAGATACAGTTTGCCTATGTAAATGAAACAGGTCTTGATAAATTACAGGGTCATACAGAGAACAATGATACCAATTATGCCATATTTGATTATTTGCTTGCAGCTATATTGATTATTATTATTGTTTCGTTTGATTCTTCCTTCGACCACTTCATTACAGCCACAGCAACACAGCGTTACAATTATGTATAATTATGATAATCTATAAATAAACACTATTATATAAATTATTAGACGCTATTAGGGTGTTATGAGTAGTTACTAAGTGGTTGCTAGGTAGTTACTTGGCAGTTGCTAGGGTGCTGTGGGAGCTTACTCTGTGGTTGCTTTTCTTTGTTTTTTTTAAAAGTTTTTAAATGGGAAAACCCACAAGAATGAAGGACAAACCGTCGCCATTTAGAGCGATGATGAAAATGCGCGCACAGTGTCTGGGGAGCTTACTGGCGTCCGGGCGTCTCGAGGGGCGTGCAGATGTTCATACAAGCCTCACAACAGTATCAACAGCGACGGGTGACTGCAGAAGCCTGGGTGTCCTTTCAGATAAAAGCTAATTACACAGAGCGCATGTAGGAGGTCGTAACAGAGAGATGAGAGAGGACGTCCAGCTTTAATATCACTGTGCATGTGTGTGTGTGTGCGAGGAGCTGTCACTGCTTCCAGTGATGGATTTATTGTGTATGCTAATCTGCCGAACTCCATTAGAAGCTTTGAAATATAATTAAACAAATTAATTAAAACAGTCCACTTCAAAGTCATACACAATAACAGATGCACACAGCACAAGTCTGTTGCAGTAATTACAGTCTTCCACGACATTAATATCAATATATTTCAGACGACTAGAACCTTTTGAACTAAATATTATACATATTCAATTAAGTACGAAACAGAGGAACTACAGGAGGGAGGGATATAAACACAGACAACTTTGAACAGACACACACACACACACCAGGAGTTTGATCATACCAGACGGTCCGTTGCAGACACAATTATTATCTGATTATTGTGGTGCAAAGCTTTTGAAAAGTTATAAGTACTTTCCTCTATCCTTTGTATTATGTAATTTGGATCATATTAATATATTTTGCACATACAGACGATGTCCTCTACTTTTCTGACCGTTCTTGCAATGCAAAACTTTCTCTCTCTATCTCTCTCAGTAGCTGCCTCAGGTTTAACCCTCTGGGGTCTAAGGTGTTTTTGGGGTCCTTGAGATGTTCTGACATGCTGTGACATTTGTGGTTTTTTCAGTTGCTTATAAACATGTTAATGGCACAGGTGAAATTACACTATATTTAGCACAAACAGGGCTACGATAATATGAGAGCAACATGTATGTACATGTTTGTATATTTGAGAGAATATTGTTTATGCGTTGTTATTGAAAAAACTAAAAATGAAAGTTTCTGAAATAAGGCTACAAAACACATAATAAATATGTGTCCACAAGACTTTTGACTAATGGATGTTGTTGCCTAGTGTATTTTCTTCAAAATGATCTGAAAAAACATCCTGCCTAATCATTCACATAAAACTGTGAATTGGGTTTTATTGTGAAAAACTTTTTTTTGTTTGCCAAGGCAATATGCGAATGGGCGTGAACAGTCCAAACCCCATCATGAATAATTACCTAATTAACACCTGACCCACATAATAATGAGCCTTTCATTCAGGTGTCACACAAGGAAAAATTGAAAGGACAACATACATATATATATATATATATATATATATATATATATATATATATATATTTTTTTTTCCATATAAAGTATTATAAGCTTGCATTGGATAACAGTTGTTAGTTTATTTTTGACAAAACATACTATATATTTAACATATGAGCAGAAACTGTCTAACTAAAGCTTATTTGATTTCTATTTTATAGTAAAAACTTTCTAATCTATTTCGTCTGTAACACTAGGCTATGCATCTGTGCGTTCGTTCGTTCACACACCCGATTCATATTTAAACAGTCTTTTTGGTTTTACAGATACTATTCTATATTGCAATTAGAACAAATCTCAGTAGTCTTACTAATGTAGGAGCGAGAGTGAATGAACGCACAGCGCGCGCGTCTGTGAATTCGTCCATTCATTCGCACACAGACACGCATTTAATATTTAAACAGTCTTTGTGCAGTTTACAGACACTATTCAATAACGCGATTAGAACAAAGCACTTAAGAATAAATGACTTACTACATCAGCTGAATCCGTGCTCCTCGAAATGAAACAGGTAACTGAGTTAACTTTTCCAGGAATTATTCCTCACTGCGCAGCAAGACGAGATAAAGGTTCGGGCGTTCTGATGTGGCCGTTTTCATGGCATGCCTCAACATTAACGTTTGAATAGCGCGCGCTCTCAGTGGGCGTGGTCACATTAAGACGTCATACGCTATAATTAGGTGAAAGGAAAAAGACCGACATCTCTCTCTTTTCATACAGATTACATCAACTGAGAATAGTTGCTTTTTAATAGAGCTGTGTTGAAAAAATCGATTCACCAATTCTGAATCGATTTTCATATAAATTTCTAAAGATCGATCCGTAACTCAGAGGATCGATTTAATAATAGGCTTACATTTTCCCTGTGAACTTTAACTTGCCGCGACTGGGAGATCCCTATGCGCATTGAAAGGCTTTCACTCAGCGCGCACATTGGTACGACAACGGACTTTGAGTGAGTCACTAAACCGTTCATTCAACGAACACGTTCAGAAAAGCTGATTCATTAAAAGAGATAATGAAACAAGGTGTTAATTATTGTTAACTTTGAGTTCCACTTTTCAAGGCTCAGCTAAGCAGCAATGCGTCGCATGGGTAACGCTGAAAATGCTTCATTAAAGGCCAATATGGAATTGATTCAATGCGTGACTCGCTGAGTTTATTTCCCCGCGGCTTCCTCGCGCTGTGGGAAGCTGACCAGCGCTGCCGCTGGCATTTCCGTGATGTGAACGTTAAAAGGACTATACGACAAATATTTCGCCTTCCTTTTACACGGCAACCTTTCCACGAATATGACTTAAACGACAGACGCAGGTATTCGCACGCGCTCAGCCGATCTCTCTCATTCACTGTCTGTGGGAAGCCGTAGGCTACAAATCACCATGATAAACAGTCTTGTTATCATTATGAACTTGTTCAACATTCAATACACATGCATGAAGTTCAAAACAAGAAGGGTATAGCCTTATAAAAAAACGTGAATATTGCTGCGGTTACTTGCAATCCTCTGCGGTTGACTTGTCAGTGTGTGGTACTATAAGATTGCGGATATCGCGTCAGCCCTACTACTGCTGTGCTGCTGATATACTGCGTCCTCTGTCGTCTACACCAGTGCAAGTTTGTGAAAGCAGTTGTATCAACACTCTGGAAGGGGGATTGTTCTTTACAACCATCCATACTCAGTTGAATGTCTATAATAATAGTATCAATATGTTGCATACAGTCCTTCAGGTAACAGCTGAAAAAAAATGCTTTTTTCAAAAACACTGATCTAAATCTCGAAGATCAGATCGGATCGAATCGAATCGAATCGAATGATGATAATCGATTCAAGATCTTGAGAATCGGAATCGAATCGATTCTTGAAATTTGAATCGAAACCCAGCCCTACTTTTTAATATAAATTACTTCATTTAAAAGAAGAGAATTTCAGCTTCATAAAGAGAAATCTTTCGTGTCTCTGTGACAAGTATTTACTGAGTTACAGTTCATTTTTCGGACGCGTTTCAGAAAGATTTTTGCGGAGACAGTGTGAGCTGAAAGCGCACCCTGTTTATTTTACAAAAACACAAGGTTTTGATGTTAATAAGAGTGTACACAAAAAAGAAGAAGACATTTAACAGTATTGAATGATGTGTAACACTTATATGTAAGATCAAAATCAACAAAGTACTTTGAGTTTGTTTTGCACTGATAAGAAAAAAAGTGAGCAGATCACGCCGGCGTGATTGCCGACCCCAGAGGGTTAATAAGCTTTTTTGGCATGACGAACAATTGTACATTTGTATTGCTATAGCATTTGCGAACTGCAAATAATGTGTAAGAGTTTGAGCTCTGTTTGCTTTGCGGTGTTCTGATTGGTTAAAACGTTGCTATGGCGTTCTGTCAAAAGAGTCCATCGCTAACATTTCACACTACGCTTAACACGGGTTATCGTCGTTCTAAACCCTGCTTTCAACCCCAGATAAATTACATTTTCACACTTTAAGAAGCGTAATTTAGAAGCGGGGTTAGCCCTGCTTTTGTGGTGCTAACCACACGTTGCGGTGCTAAACTTGTACAGTGTGAAATGATGCGGTGTTAGCAACAGACAAGCAATCACATGCCTCATATTCACGTGCTTTGAACAGTCATGGAAACATATCTGAAGAGTCCATTCAGGATAAACTTGATAGTACAGACTTCATTAATATGAGGATACTAATTGCTAGAGCCACTATGTAACATATCGTGTGCAAATAAGACCGTCAACTCTGGGTTTAGGAGTGTCCAGTGTGAAAAGTCAGTTTATGGATACCCAGGATTAATTGTTAACCCCGTAAAAATTATGAGTAGTGTGAAACAAAGTGAGATAATCCAGGATTTTGTTTACAACCCCGGGTTTACTATTTCAAGTGTGAAAAGAGAGTGAGAGTTAGAGAGTTATGACTCCAATTAGAGAGTGTTCGCTACACACACACAGGCAACACCGACGTCATAGATTTCAGACTGCAAAAGGTATTTGGAGGTTAATAAGCTATACAAACAAAACATTAGATCCGGAGTTTTTTTGTGCATGCATTGGTTTCTTACTGTCACTAATTGCTGTCTCCCAGGGATATAAATGAAAAGAAGAAGAGGAAAAAATGTTGTACAGATGTAAACTAAAGTCTCCAAAAGAATTGAGGCTGATTGCATAGGAAACTCATACCTCAATTTAAAAAATTCAAACAAAAATAATATGTACAGCCTACACCACTAACAATATTATATTATATTAAAGTCTCATGCCCACCATGGCATTTATTTGTTAAAATCAATAATGTTGTAATATTATTACCATTTAAAATAACTGTTTTCTATACATATATTGTTATAAATTATTCCTGTGATGCAAAGCTGAATTTTCAGCATCATTACTCCAGTCTTCAGTGTCACATATTCCTTCAGAAATCAGTCTGATTTGCTGCTCAAGAAACATATTATTATCAATGTTTAACGTTAATGTGCTGCTTCATATTTTTGTGAAAACGGTGATTTTTTTTTTTCAGGATAACTTGCTGATGTTTACAACCATTGTAAGTGCATAACCGTGAATCATTTCCTGTTCCAATCAACAGCATGCCATAGAAATTTCACAGAACTACTTATAGAACATGGAACATTCCTAGAAATAAACGTTTCAAAAAGGTTTTTTTTTTTAGAAAATGATGTAGCGGTACGCCCAGCATGACTTTGCTTGTTCTAACATATGAAACCAAGAAACACACTCATCTGACGAATGTAACTTTGGAAAAGTTTTTTTCAGTACAATAACTCAAGAACCCTATTCAAAAAACAAAACACCCCCCCCCCCCCCCCCTCTTTGCTACAACCTTTACTTTTTTACACACACACACACACACACACACACACACACACACACACACACACACACACGCACACACACACACGCACACACGCACACACACACGCACACACACACACACACACACACACCTTCCATCCAATAACTATGAATAACCAAGTGAATCTCTTTACTGCATTATTAATCTGTGTGCTACCTAATGTCTCCCTGTGCAGTGGAGATGCTTTTATGTCTACTACTGACATAAATAAATTACTCGTACAGACACTTGGAATACCACAGAAATAACCATACAAACTTCCAGCGATGATACTGCTTTAAACCTGCTCAAAATTCCACTCTTATTCTCATACTGACACATATCTTTCATGCCAGTGATCAGAAAACAAATTCTACAATCTTTCCGCACTATAGCCTATCGGGCCCTGATGTGCGGAAGCGACCCAGCAAGACATAAAGGGTCCATAATAAAAGATCAAGTCACAACATCTTCCACCAGGAAACAATCATAACTGACAGCAACCGGCACGATGCACCAAAACTCAATGTAACTCTCATTATGCTGGTGTCGGGTCGAATCTAAATTTCTAGCATCACTAGATTCCGCTTAAATTCACCTCAACATTTAACACACAAAGCACAATATAGTGGACATCTAAAAAAGACCTGGGCCTTGTGCCACTGATTCGTCATGTGGTGATTATTTAGAGTGTATCTTTACTTTGCACAGTAATTTAGACCATTTATTCATGCTGAAGCACACTAATGAGAACTCGAGTACCGCATCTATCACAGTATTATTATCAACAGATTCACACCTTGCTCATAAATTATCACCTTCGACAGAAATGCTGAAAAAGCAAAGTTTTTGATGTACTGTAAGTTATATTAAAATGATTCACCTTTATTTATACTTTTTTTTTTTTTTTTTCACACTGCCAACCATCTTGTTTTTTTTGGCACAATTTCTTTTAATATTCACAGTTCTGCCTCATTTTTTTGTTGAACATTTATAAATATAATTAGGTAATTATTTAAAACAATTTTATACATGCAGGGTTTAGGACCTCAATTGAGAAACTACATTGAATATCTGTACCTTTACATTTTAATTATTGTCCCACACTGCAGGACTATTTAAGTACACTACAAAAAGCTAAAGTATGATTAGTTTTATTTTTACATTATATACTTTTACAACATTTCCATACCAGATTTTTTTTTTTTTTTTTTTTTGGCACAAATGGTTTTAATATACTTTAAAGCTGCAGTCCGTAACTTTTTGGGGTTAAAAATTATCCCAAATATATTTTTGAGCAAGTACATAATCAGCCAGTGTTCAAAACTCTCTGTTTGCCTTAGCTCGATTCAAAGCGGTAAACTTGTAATAATGTTTTTAATTCCAGTGGTACTGGTGGATTTCTGCGGGAGATTCGAGCACGTCTTTGCGTCATTACGTCACATCTGTACACATAAAGAAGAGTCTCGGCTAGTAGACTATATTGAGTCATTACGTCACATCTGTACACAAAGAAGGAGTCTCGGCTAGTAGGCTATATTGAGTCATTACGTCACATCTGTACACATAAAGAAGAGTCTCGGCTAGTAGACTATATTGAGTCATTACGTCACATCTGTACACAAAGAAGGAGTCTCGGCTAGTAGGCTATATTGAGTCATTACGTCACATCTGTACACATAAAGAAGAGTCTCGGCTAGTAGACTATATTGAGTCATTACGTCACATCTGTACACATAAAGAAGAGTCTCGGCTAGTAGACTATATTGAGTCATTACGTCACATCTGTACACATAAAGAAGAGTCTCGGCTAGTAGACTATATTGAGTCATTACGTCACATCTGTACACATAAAGAAGAGTCTCGGCTAGTAGACTATATTGAGTCATTACGTCACATCTGTACACAAAGAAGGAGTCTCGGCTAGTAGGCTATATTGAGTCATTACGTCACATCTGTACACATAAAGAAGAGTCTCGGCTAGTAGACTATATTGAGTCATTACGTCACATCTGTACACATAAAGAAGAGTCTCGGCTAGTAGACTATGTTGCGTGTGAGGATGCTGGAGGTGGAGATTTATAGCCTTTTCTCACAGCACCTGATATAATTAAACTTATCAATTTGATGGCAGATCCAGAAAGGTTCAAACGACAATCACCAGTGACAACAGATTCACCCGCTGTAAAATGCAAAAGACTTTGGACAGAGAGTTTGGAAAAGGAGACTGCAACCGGCCCATGCAAAAACGAGGATAAATATATAAAGGGCATTAAATGTAGTCACGCAATGCTGATGTTGTTAATAACAATTTGAGAACAAAGTATAATTTGCACGGTTTGACGTGATATGATAAACGATCGTTAGATTTAATCAGCGCGATTTACTGCAAAGCCTTTTTTCAGTTAGTTGGTCAGAAGAACAAAAGTGGATGTTTCTTACTAGTTCAGATTACATTTTCCGGTGAAAATTCTTATGTTGGTCATGCTTCCAAAAAGTATAATCTGTGATTCTGAATGCCAGTATCCACACCGGCGCGGTGACTGACAGCTGCACACTCTCCTCAAACATTGTGTTCATCCGCGCTGTGCCGTGTTGAAGTACAACTCACATAAAGTTGATAATTTCGCGAATGACTGCAATTGCAGATTTCGAACAGAGATAGCGAAAAAAGAGGAAAAAACTGTAGACTGCAGTTTTAATATTCACTTTAATATTTTTCACTAAACTGACTTACGTTTTGTTGACACTGAAAATTATTGCACTAAGTAAACAACAACAACGATACTAAACTTTATTTTATATAGCACCTTTAAAGGAGCTTCTCAAAGTGCTTTACATAGTAAAACAATGAAAACATCCCAAAATAATAAAAATACATGAACAATAAATCAACATACATATCACAATCAACTAAAAGGCAACCTTTAAAAAAAAATTTTCGGAGAAGTTTTAAAAATACCAAGTTACTGTCAATTTCAGCTGGAAGCAGGTCCCACAATTTAGCAGCACAAGTAGAAAAAGCCCTTTCAGCCTATTGGACGTTCATATACAATTATATATAGCCTACTTTAATATTAATACTATAGTTAAATTAACATTTAAATAAAAATATAATTAAAGGGGCTATTTGTAGAATCTAGAAACGCTAGTTATTAGTGACACCGGTGGACATTAAGTGAACTGCAGCCAGAAACGTATTTCTAGTGCTCGCACTCGTAACATACAAGAGAGATGTTTTCATTCTTTCTTTAAAGGTAAAAAGAAGTTGGAAATACCTTTGCAGTGATATACTGTTAACGAACATCAAGCTGATAGCGACGTTTAGATGAATATGTAAATATGTGCTGCACACTTTCCTCTCAATAACAAAATAAACAGCAAAAAAGACAGCAGTGAGAAAACAGCAGTTAAGAGCATCTGATCAGAGATATTTGCACCAGCTCTGCGGCATCATGTCGACAGATGAGGTCATTAAAATTACACTGATATAATAAGTTGGATTATAAAGTATATTTAAGACTATAGAGACTATATAGATCTGGCTGTGAGACTATGGTTTAAATTAATTGACTTTCTTTGCATGACACATTAACATTACAGTACAGAATTACTCTTTCGGCATTATCCTGATTAACTGTCACATCCTCTTGATTTGTGAACATCCCGAGTCCTTCAAATAAAAATCCGTCTCCAGGCTTTCAAAGACGACCTAGGAAGGTTTCGTTCTTTAATTTCCTTTACAAGCTGTTCACATATTGGCAATAAAAATTATTTATTATTGTTTTTTTTTTTTAAATAAACATGTTTGGAGTGGTACTTCAGTTTTGACAACAGTGAAGTCCACGGTCATGATCACGACAACACCCGTGCCCCAGAAACCTCCCTTACACACCTACCCATCACACAGATAGAGGGAAATCTCAGGGCATACAATCCTATTTTGGGAAGTGGTTTGCAGCAGGTAATTGTGCCATGTGTGATTTTTGTTTGCCGTACTGAGCAAAAGCTGTGAATGTGTAAATTGGTTTGAGGAAAAAAAATGCATTCACTCCTTAAGAGAGTGTGTGTATTAGGATGAGATGAGTCATACGAAAAGACCCATTACATAACTTTCATTAAAAAACCCTCAGACCACTTCTGTGATGATACCCCAAACACACTCAAACACACACACACACACACACACACACTGATCTCTCACAGTCTGGCCTTTTTTAGCCAGTGCTTTTTCTCTTCATGCTCATATCCCCTCATGCACACTGTAGTGAACTAAGAGTAGGCTATCATTGAAGTCTGAATATCAAAACACATTGGCAGTGGGGATCAAAATAATGATACCAGGTTAAAAACTGGGATTCAAAATCGAATTTAAATCTGGAACTAAACAGAGTTTTAGAATGTTTACAAAAAATGGGAAATTAAACTTAAAAAAAAAGTAAAGGTGAAATTGATCACAGACAGTCACATCTTCTTGCAAAAAAGCATAAAAGCATTTTCACCCGTTGTTTCATACTTCTGTTCCTCTCTGCCAGAGCCGATCCTGGCCTCCCTGCTGGGGCCCTAAGCAAAATTCTGTTAAGGGGCCATCCTACCTGACCCAGGAGCCATATAAACCATTTGCCATTGCCACAGTCACACCTGACACCCCAGTGCTCCCACTACAATCCTCCCTCCTTTAACTAGTATTAATGAAAATGTAATTCCTGATATCAGAAATAGACATTGTTACTAGAAAAAGTATATTCTTAATATGAAGAATTCAATATTCAATTGAAAATTGAGAATTCAAGAATTCAATTTTAAATGGTACAAATTTAATTATTGATATCAAAAATGCATCCTGTGAAGGAATAAAAGCTAAAATGGCTGGCCATAGTATGTCACTGTGTTTTAAATGATAAAAGCAATACTTGATACTTGATGATTATTATTTACTGAGGGATGGGCACCCATATTGGCCATTATGTCCAGCCAATCAACATTTTATATGCAATATAGCCTATAAATCATTAGTCAATGTCAATACATTGCCTTCCATCTTGCTTTATTGCGGAGTTGTAACCAAACTGACTTGGAGACTAGATAATCATTGTCTTGTTTTAAAAGTATGTGCGCCTATAATGAGGAGTGCCATCACGCCCATTTTGTACTGGTCCCCACAGATGTTTTGCTGGAAAGTGTGTGTTTCATTTCATGCACGCGCATAGGGACGCATGTTTCCGAGCTGCAGTTTATAAACAAACACCGTTGCCCTTTGTCGTTTATTAAACGTAATAAATAGTTGTATTTCACTCTCACTTTTTTTGTCAGGCACAACGTCACAGAACACAGCCCTGGAAGTGGCCGGTGTGATGGATACTTTAACAAATAAAACAGTAAACTGTATCAAACTAATCATAACTCTAACATCTAACCTTACTTCCCCTTTTAGGCCTAACATTCTAACACTTTGAACAAAATGTACTAAAACGTTCTGTTTTTTGAGTATTGTGTACATGGAAAATTCTGAAATAAAAAAGATATTTTTAGTAATCAACTCCTAGTTACAGAGGGTAAAAGGTGGGGGCATGCTTTTACAAACTGAACAAATCATATTGATAGAAGGTGACATGTTAGTCACGATGATCTTATTAGTGTGTCTGTTTTTATCCTATAAAACCGTCTCAGGTTACGACTGTAACCTATGTTCCCTGAGAACAGGGAACGAGACAATACGTCATCTGCGTTATGGGGAACGCCTCAGGCGTGACAGGTGTCTGAAATCAAGTATCAACTCACAGCAATCATGTTGACCGGCGACAGCCCGTGCATCATCAGCTCGAATGATGAGCGCGCAACCTGGATGTATAAAAAGGGTGCCTTGAAACCGTGACAACATCCTATCGTCTGACGGGACTGTTGCAGGCAGGCCCCGAGGTATGGCAGGGAGACGTATTTTCTCGTTCCCTGTTCTCAGGGAACATAGGTTACAGTCGTAACCCGAGACGTTCCCTTTCGAAGGGAACTCAACAATACGTCATCGACGTTATGGGGAACGAAATACCCATGCCGCTATACTGAGGGGAGTGCATGCCCAATGGCAGTGACAACTGTCAGAACCAGTAATACAAAGGACACTAAAACCACTCACCCTAGGTCACGTTGGGCTGTCAGTGACAGCACTCCCTACCGATCATAGCCCGATCATTAGCTTAATGAATCGAGAAAACCTGCCAGAACATAGTTCATGGGAGGTATATCTGGACCAGCTCAAAGGCTTAGGACCACAACTTCCTAATAGGGAGTGTGGCTAGGGGACCCAAGGGACTCCCAGCCAGTCACTATTCAGGAGAGCATGCCTCCTGACATGCCACCAGGCTGGCCTGGTGATCTATACTAAGACGCACAGTCTGGCCATTGCCTGTCTGTCCGAGACAGAGCCTCTGGAAACTGCCTTGGAAAAGGCATCCAAAACTGAAGGCCTGCAAAGCTGGCAGAAACCATTCAGTTCCGGATCACATAGACGGGACCACCTGGAGAGTGTAACTCAACCTCAAGAAATGACGGAAGTTGTCCACTCAATCCATCGGTCTACCCAGTGCTAGTCCTGAACACTGAGGAAGTAAGAGAGGGATCAAAACCAGGAAGGTCTGCTGAGGCCAAAGACCTGATTACCCCCTATGTGGGGAGCTCCAGTACCTGAGAGCTCACATCCGAAAGGCCGGTGAGGCCTGTAACCTGACGACCATAGTATGTGGGAGCTCATAATCAGGAAGGCCGGGTGAGGCCTGTAACCTGGCGACCACAGCATGTGGGAGCTCATAACCAGGAAGGCCGGGTGAGGCCTGTTACCTGGTGACCACAGTATGTGGGAGCTCATATCAGAAAGACCAGTGAGGCCTGTAACCTGATACCCAGTATATGGGAGCTCATATCAGGAAGGC
Organism: Tiaroga cobitis; assembly: GCA_030578255.1. Classification (NCBI taxonomy): domain Eukaryota; kingdom Metazoa; phylum Chordata; class Actinopteri; order Cypriniformes; family Leuciscidae; genus Tiaroga; species Tiaroga cobitis. The sequence continues at coordinate 35,935,915 of CM060605.1, forward strand.
CGGTGAGGCCTGACACCTGACGACCACAGTATGTGGGACCTCACATCAGGAAGGCCGGTGAGGCCTGTAACCTGATACCCAGTATATGGGAGCTCATATCAGGAAGGCCGGTGAGGCCTGACACCTGACGACCACAGTATGTGGGAGCTCACATCAGGAAGGCCGGTGAGGGCTGAGATGGTTCAATCCTAACCAGACTGATATCATCGGCAGCCGACTCCCGCCCCGGCCCGAAGAGAACCAGTTACAGATTCATCAGAAAGAGAAAGAACCTCCTCTACATCGACCTGTAACTCACCCTCGTCAGCTGTCAGATCATCCGCAAGGTTAACGCCCCTTTCCAGCTGATCTGCCAGCTCCATCTGAGAGCCCCACGAGCTCAAGCGCCGCTGAGCCTCAGCTCGAGCGGGACCGGCACCGCGGGGTTCAGATACCGTGCCCACTTCCCTCGAGAAGTGGGACAGACGAGAGCGGAGAGTTCTAATAGGAAAACTCTCACAGTTTGCGCAGGAAGATCCCTCGAGAGCTTCCAGGGCGTGCTCTTCACCCAGGCAGAAAACGCACAGATCGTGTGAATCCTCCGGTGTCAGATATCTGGGACACGGGTCGGCACACTTGCGGAAGGTATTTCTCCTCTTCTCTGTACGCTTCATTTTCGCTGATTACTTTCAAACAGACAAAACAGTCCATGAAGACGAAACGTAGAGATGCACCGATTGATCGGCTGGTGACCGGAATCAGCCGATTTTCACGTGATCGGCCATGATCGGCGACCGGCCGGTCAGTCTGACATAATCCGATTTTATGCCGGTCAAATGCACTCGGGCGCCGCATGATTAACATCGCGCAACATCAGCATCACAAGTGCACACGGAACGCGCACATGTAGGAAACCTCGTGAATTACGGCCGTTTCACACCGCAAGGTGCAGCGCGTTTTTTTGTTTGTTCGGCGTGCATGTTAATCAATGAGTGCATTCACACCGGGAGTCGGAGCAGCGCGTGAGCGTCGAGCAGGAGCAACAGTGAAGCGTGGGTTTTGGAGTCTATTTTTGCTGCGCTCAATTTAAGTGAAAGCACACTTTTGATGGACAAAATAAATATGATTTCACCCAAAAAGTGCCCAAAATGCAAAGAATTTGCATGTCTGGTGTGTTTTAACAAGAACTGAAGTAGGCTAAGCTTTGTCAGAAAGAAAATGAAGACTCAAAAAATATTTATAGAAAATGTACCTATTTAAACCCGTTTTTATTATTTCCCAATCGTTTCCCTGCACATGCTCCACTTGTCCTGTTTAGCTTGGCTGGACATGTGTCAGATGAGAGAAGAACTGTTTGAGAAATATAACTTGCCATTGATATACAACAAGTGATTGCAATAGGCCTGTGTGTGTGTGTGTGAGAGAGAGAGAGAGAGAGAGAGAGAAATATCTTTATACTGCAAGGCTATATTTATTTAATTTTTATTTGTTATTTATATATTATTTTATTGCCATTACCTGTTTTCATATAGAAGTTTAGTTTGCTAAATATATAATTTTTTTTTATTGGATATTGGATGTGAAAAGGAAATGGTTCTTCCACAACACTGCACTTTAGATGTGTGGGAATTTCCCCACAGTAGGAGTCATTTATATAGTTCTATTTTATAGCGATTATCTGTTAAAAAAATTATCTATGCAAAATATTCTATTAAAGAGAAGATAGAAAATACATATTTGTGTGTGAGGTAAAGTGGTTTGAAAAAATTAAATCGGAATCGGCTAAAATCGGTATCGGCGGGTCAAACTCAAGGAAAAATCGGAATCGGGATCGGCCTAGAAAATTGTAATCGGTGCATCTCTAACGAAAAGATGTTGTCACGGTTTCAAGGCACCCTTTTATACATCCAGGTTGCACGCTCATCATTCGAGCTGATGATGCACGGGCTGTCGCCGGTCAACATGATTGCTGTGAGTTGATACTTGATTTCAGACAACTGTCACGCCTGAGGCGTTCCCCATAACGTCGATGACGTATTGTTGAGTTCCCTTCGAAAGGGAACTGATGTATTTCTTTTGCTGGTGGGATTCTCTCTGATTTTTTTCTGAGATCCTCCGGCCGTGATTAAAGCTTCTTCTTTGGGGAGATTCTCTGAGAACTGCTCGGGAACTCTCCTGGCTGTGATTAAAGCATTAGAAGGACATTTGATGAAGTCTGCCTGTTTATTATTGCTGCACAGCAAGTTAGGGCAACAAGTTAGGGACTGCGAACTCGAGGCCAGTTGTCGACTAGACGCAGAGCTAGAGTATAAAGATAATATTAAGTGTGTGCACTTTGAAAATCCAGGGCATATTGTATTTCCATACTACTACTAATTTTAGCAGTATGTATTATTTATAATAGTTCCCTACAGCATGCAAGTTTTCATTAAGCATGGAAAACCAGAAGATTTATTTTGTTTCATCGACTTTAAGAAAGCGTTCGACTCGATCAACAGACCAACAATGTTCGAAATCATGAGACACTATGGCATACCAAATAAATTGGTAAGAGCAGTTCGAGCAATCTACACCAAATCCAAGAGCAATGTACTAGTCGAGTGGAAGCTGTCAGACCAATTCGACATTTCAACTGGTGTCCTACAAGGCGACACACTAGCTCCTTTCCTGTTCATCATCACTCTCGACTACGTACTAACAAAAGCTGAGGAGGATGAATATGCTGACAACGGCATCATAACACGTCTAAGAGAGTCAAATAGGCAACTTAATGTCTCACTATTCGACCTATTCGAAAGCACCCTGGAAAGATTGCAGCAACAACTCTCAACAACAGCCAAGTGGGCCAGGAGAGTAGGCCTTGAAGTCAACATAGGCAAGACAAAAGCATTAAGCAACAAACAACATGCTGGCCTAGACATGGCAATCCACACCCACCAGTACATACAGCTAAATGGTCAGAACATCGAGTTGACTAAGAACTTCAAATATCTCGACTCTCAAATAGCCTCTACAGAGTAGGGCTGGGTACCGAGTTCGGTACTTTTTAGGTACCGACCGAATTGCCACGATACTACCGAGTATCGAAACATGTCTTGTTTTTCGGTAACAAATTTCGGTACCTAAGTGGTTAATCTCGTCAACGTCAGTGAAACATGCATGCAGCATGATTGGCTGTGGCGGAAAAACACTAGTTTACGCTGCTGCCCAGAGACTTGGCTCGTCGCATTGCTGTTAAGACCGGTAACACGGTAAATCTGATAAGGCAAAGCGGTGTGTCATACAAAGCACACCGAACGCGAATAGAGCGTCAAATAGGCGTCTATCGCGTCTAGTTAGACGCTTCAATCTTCCGCTCGAGTTCAAAACGCGTCGCCCAATTCGCATCATTCGCGACAATCTTCCGCTCGAGTTCAAAACGCTTCACCCAATTCGCATCATTCGCGACGCCCGGCGCGAATGATGCATCTATCTGCATCTTTGACTTTGTATCTAATCTACTAGCGCAAATAATTAAATTCGCGTTCGGTGTGAACAGTGAACACACCATTAGTAAACACTTGTTCATTAATAAACAATTAAAATATCTCCTTGCTATTGTTTCCCGACACATGATTGGCTGTGTCATTAGGCACAGCCAATCTTTCCCGATCATTAGGCTACTTTTGCCAGTGCTTTCCGGCAAGCTTGATGTGTGGAGCGCGAGGCATATATCCCGCCCCCCAGTAGCCTATATTTAATTAAATTCACATTTATTTGTATAGCATTTTTCACAATACATGTCGTTTTAAAGCAGCTTTACAGAAAATGAATGTGTCTAAATGACAATTTAGAGTGATCTGTTATCAGAGGTGACAGTGTAATGCATTTCTATTAATTTTTATTCAATTTCATTGTTAAAGGGTTAGTTCACCCAAAAATGAAAATTAAGTCATTAATTACTCACCCCCATGCTGTACCAACCCCGTAAGACCTTCGTTCGTCTTCGGAACACAAATGAAGATATTTTTGATTAAATCTGAGAGCTGGATCACTGCTACATAGGCTGCCTAAGGGACTGACACTTGACGGTCCAGAAAGTCATTAAAGAAAATGTTTAAATATTCCATGTGCCTACAGTGGCTCAATTATAAGTTTATCAAGCGACGAGACTACTTTTTGTGCGGAAAAACAAACAAAAATAACGACTTTATTCGACTATTCCTTTTCTTCCTTGTGGGCCTTAGACGAGAGTTCAAGAGATTTCCACGACGCATGCGCGAGAACTGAGATGAGGACGTTCTTCTTCGACTCCTTCTTGTTACCGGCTGCTCACCGCTTACGCCGCCTTCACACTGGCAGTTGAAATCAGCTCCGATACGGCACCGAAACGACCGGAAGTCATTCATTTCCTATGGAGATTCGCAGACCACATGCGAATGGGTCCGAAACGGGTCCGACAGAGTGCGGTGCGAAGAAAATCGCGTCCGTTGGTCATCCGGATGCGTTCAAAAAATTGAACTCTTGCGAAAAGCTACGGACGGTTCCTATCCGACAATTCCAGCGGAAGTTGAGCGTTGCTATGGTACTGATAAACAAACCTGATTTCTAAACTTTTCATACAATAAATAATGATTTTAGAACGATAAGTTGTCATGTCATTTTTTTTATTTTCATGACTTAACGTTATTTAAATTTATGTTCATTAGTAAAAACTTTTTGAAAAAAAGTAACAACCTTATTTTTATTTGGTAAAATGTAATCTGACTTTTTGAGTTTTATTCAAATTAACCTTTGGTCATCCAGTATCATGCATTTTAGATCATGATAACCACAAATAAAACCATGCATAGCCTATAGCACCTCACTATCATGGCAAAATGTAACTGTATGGTTTCTATGGTATTTGTATGAAAAACAGTAGCCTAAGAATACATTAAATACTGTAATTTTATTACATTAGTCCTTTAATACATTGTCTACAATAATAATATAATACAATTCAATATGTATATCCCACATTTCATGGTGGAAATAATATAATAGGCTATAACGTTACAGTAAATCCATGGTAAATGAAGGGAATTTGTAGACGGAAAAGTTTTCTGTATCGTTGCGCACAGTGACAGACATCGAACTATTGACATTATACCACTAAAATATCACATTTTTTAGCCGACCTGACATCTCAACGTCCTGAGCGACTTTCCTCCACGCAGCAGCCTTCCTATTAATATCTCTGTAGCCCTCATCAGAGAGATCATACAGAATCGTACATTCTGACACGGACAAAATCAACCTTTCTAATCTCTCCGCCATTTTTGTTCTACCCGCTTCCGACGCTTTTCGCGGTGTAGTACGACGTCCGCTGGGGGCGTATTGCGAATTACGGAGCTGATTTCAACTGCCAGTGTGAAGGCGGCGTTAGAAGTATTACCGCCACCTACCGTATAAGATGACGTGTTGGAAGCGCAAAACTTTCTGTTTACAAGCAGAGGAAGACGCGCGCTGTACATACGCTTTTCAATTCGACACTTCTCGCTATATTATATACAATGGTTAAAAAGTCGAAATCAGTAGACATATTTACGAATTGAAACGCGTATGTACAGCGCGCGTCTTCCTCTGCTTGTAAACAGAAAGTTTTGCGCTTCCAACACGTCATCTTATACGGTATCTTATATCTTATATCTTTTTTTTAACAAATTTTTTAAGATAAGTATTAGGTTTTGCGTTATGATTACAATCAAACTATAGCATTTGGTTAGAAAGGGAACACAATGCAAACATTTTTGTTACTCAGTATTTGATCATTCAAATAATTTAACAAAAAAAGGGATGGTTAGTGATAATTCAAAACACTTCATACAGACATTTTGCAATAAATTGGTATTTTTTATTAATTTTAATTCAATAAGTAGTAATAACTTCAGACGGGAACAGCAATTGTGATGAACGTAAATAAACAAAATAAATAACAGCAAACAATTATTTACTAGGTTAAAAAATAAAATGTTAATAATAATAATAATAACAATAATAAACATTATTTTAACTATATACATACAAACTGTAATTATTTTATTTATTGTTGAATATGGAATAGATATCAGGAACTCATTCTAAAATAAAAACAAACAATAATCATCAAACAGTAAATTGATTTTTTTTTAAAGTACGGTAATAATAATAATAATACAGATTATTTGAACTATAAACATACAAACTGTCTGCTAATTGTTTCACTTATGACTGCAGATGCAACAGATAGTGACAGTGTGTTTCTTGCAGACTGGAAGTGTGCCAGTTAATCTCTCTCTATCTCTCTCTCTCTCTCTCTCTCTCTCTCTCTCTCTCTCTCTCTCTCTCTCTCTCTCTCTCTCTCTCTCTCTCTCTGTGCGTGTGTGGGTGTGAGTGCGCATTTGAGCAAGATTTTTTTCTCATTTATTGATTTTATTTTTCATATTCTACAAATTTGTTGTTGCAGTCTTGCCAGTTTATCTGTGTATGTGTATGTGTTTGTGTGTGTGTGTGTGTGTGTGTGGGGTGATCTTATTTGCACTCTTGATGTTCTAGAGTGTCACCCCTTCATTGCTGTACACTTTTTTTCGGCACAGTTGCTGATCTGTAGCTTGTACCAGCAAAAGTTTCTCTGAGTTTTCCTATTTTTTTCGTATTTCCCATTCATTTCCTATGTCGGTCATTTTTGACCAGGAGGAAGCTAAGTGTGACTTTTTTTTTTACGACCCTTTAACAAATCAGAATCATCTCCTTGATTTTTTGTGTGTGTTCATATAGGTAATACATGAATAGTCACCAAGTTTCAGCCCGATCCGATCAAGCAAAAAAATTAAACATTTCAAAACGTAACAGTTTTCGGTCATTTTTGACCGAAGAAGCCCAGAGGGACATGCAGTTATTCTTGTTCATGTAATTTTGCATATTTTACTCACAATATAGAAAAATGATAGGCAGTGTACATACTATTTGATTTCAAATCCAGCCACTGTTTCCAACACACTATAATTTGTGATGCACTAATCATAATTTCACATACCATCTCAAGCGATGCCATTTATGTCCAGGATGTTGCATCATATCTTTCACAACCTAAATTAACAAAATGACAGATGAAATTACAATTGCAGTCTGAACATATGATGTTTGAAAGTGCTAACATATTTTGTTGCTGTAGCTCCATGCGAGTCCAGTATTCATTTATATATAACTGCACTTCTATAACTGGTGTCTCAAAGGACAAGACGAATGCGGAGAAAGAAAGAGAGCGATATGAATCAAAATCGCTCTATTTCCAGCACATGCATACGTTCTATAATAAAACATATACATGTTCTTTTCCTCTCAAACACATCGGTGTTATTCAGGTGAAGTGTCAGGTTTTTCCCAAAGGCAGCCTTCAGGGAGCTAAACTTAAGATCTGCAATGTCATCACGTTCCTCAAAGTTACTGCGACTCAGGCAAGAACTTCTAATATGACTTTTTCTTCGGACCACTTTTTCATTAGGGCTTTGATCACAGCTGTGCCGTTCACAGACCTGCCAACAATTGCATCTGTCGCAGAGGTCGGAGCTTTTGGTTAAATTTAAGGCTGATCACAATCGCTTGGTTTAATCTGGCTGGTCAAGAGAGTTATCCACTATCAGAACCCGCTCGTATTCACACACGCATACACCGCTAGAGCTCGTTCAATGCGCTTTTAAGAAGATTTAAGAAGATTTTCTCAATGAAACCATGAAACAATGAAACTGTTCAACTATTAATCGAGACGTGCTGCTTTACAGGGTCAGTTCCAGCTGCATTTGGATTCTCAAATTGAAGAATTAAGCTGATATTTAAACTTCCATTTACCAGAGCGAGAAAACACCTAAGCACCCATGCAGAGCCTCATAGCAGCATACAGTAAATTTTGCATATAGCCTAATCAACCATTCTACTATCTCTGATAAATCCTAATGGGAGTTCAAAATGAAAGCTAAGGAGCTTGTTAATTTAGCATGTGTCAATCACAAACACAAATGCATATAAGTGGGCACTTGCCTCAATCCTGTGACAATTCTTCAGGCATACAACCTTCATTTTTATCTTAACTATCTTTAATTAAGTAGTCCAGGTGAGGCTCGAGTTGAATCTCGTTCTCGAGATTGCTCCTTTGTGGACAGCAAGTTAATTTTGTTTACTCTTTGCAATCTGTTTGCCTTTAACACTTTCAAGGACTAGATTAGGACGTGCAAACTGGAGAAATGGAGCTAAGACCAAGTTTAACATGTTGATAGTGGCTATTGCATAGGGACACTACTCAGAAAGCAAGCAGGAACAACATGAGGTTGGTAAGCTGCTTGTGTATGTGTGTGTGTGCATGAGAATGTGATTGTTTGCCATTGATTATTGAGTGTTAGTTTGCTAGGCTAAATTCCCAGGTCGTAAGCCTAAAGTCAATGAGAGGATAAAAAAACGCATCTGCTGCTCTGTTAGGGACCTTGGTGGTGAATCGAGAAGAGCGCATCGAGCCCTTTGAGAGCAAAGCCATTGTGTTTTCAGCAAATCACTTTACCTGAGCTTCTATTCAAACCTGAAGTCGTTTGCTTTGAAGAGCAACAACAGAATTAAGAATGCCTGATGTTTTATACATTTTCTTACATGAAAGCAATTTTTTTTCCTGAGGTGTTTTATCGATAAAGCGCGCGTTCGACAATTTCTCTGAATTTCACAGAGGGTTTGTTGTTACCTTGAGAAAACTCATTAGAGAATGGGTGGGGCATTTGCAGAGTTGCACAGTTGGATATAATGGGAAATCTTAAAAGATAATTTAGGTTTGCCAAGTTGTGCAATAGACAGAGAAATTCAAAAGATATGCCTGGATTGTGTTAATATCCCAAATATATATTTCCTAAATGTCCTTCCTGGTGCAGGGCAATTTTCACAACAACAAACAACTAATAATAATTATCTATCTATCTATCTGATATCTATCTATCTGATATCTATCTATCTGATATCTATCTATCTATCTATCTATCTGATATCTATCTATCTGATATCTATCTATCTATCTATCTATCTATCTATCTATCTATCTATCTATCTATCTATCTATCTATCTATCTATCTATCTATCTATCTATCTATCTATCTATCTATCTATCTATCTATCTATCTATCTATCTATCTATCTACATACAAAACTGTCTTCATTTTTGTGGCATATACATTTTGCAGGTGAATTGTATAATCTGATATATGTCAAAGCAATGCAATATTACCAGATACAAAAAACAAAAAAACTTTGCAACAAATAAACATTGGTAAAACGAATGAGTGAATTAATCTCTTGTCTTGTTTCATATCCAGATTTTATCCAGATGTGTTTTTGAAAGTAAAAAAAACACACAAAAAAAAAACACATGGAGTCTGATTTTATTTATTTATTTTTTTGCAAATCTGATTCAAACTACACTTGGAGGTGGGATTCCAATCACATTTTTACAGATGAGTCTCAGTCTGGACACTCTGACTGCTCAGATTGGATTTTAAATTGTCCTTTGCATCCCATTTAATGTGACACACAACAATAACGTCAAGACCGGTGACATGAATGGCGGAAGTATTCATACGGTATTCAAACAGTATGCCAGTTCAGCCGTGACACGAACATCACAAAATATACCAGTCTCCTCCGTCGTCAAGTTCTGCACCGCGACTCGACAGGGCGTTTATTTGGAGCACCAAATGATGCACCTCTATTTTTCCTGCATCCGTTTTGAAAGCCTCATCACATACTTGGGTACGCCTACATCATTAAGCAACCCAACCCATGCAGATAGATTGGTTATGTCTGGACACACAAATCTTATCACTTAATAATAGATCAATTAATAGTGTGGACAGTCTGCCTAAAAATATCTGATTTAAGAAAAAATCTGATTTGCCTGCAGCTTGAACATAGACAAAGTGTCAAGTGAAACAGACAGATGTCAAGGGTCAAAATGACAAACTGTCGCAGCTGGTAAGAACACAAGCTGATTTACATGAACGAGATTGTTTTATCACATCTGGATAGGATAAGGCACTAGAACCAGAGAAAAAAAATAGGCTGCTTAGCTTACAAACATTGGCAAATTGTTAGATGAGGGCAAATGTGACCCTGCCAAAACGTTCCATAAGAATATATGACCGGAGGAGACATTTTTGCTTTCGCAGCAAAGGCGTCATCATTCACAGCACACACGGCAGACAGCCCATAATAACCACGTCACTGCTGATGATGATACAGAGGTCACCATGGAGCACACACACACATGCAAAGAGTCGGAGACGAGACCTAGGGCACGAGACAGTGTGTTAAGCAGATAGAAGTCTGGAAGACTGTCATTTTTCACCCTCTTAATGGTTTGGAGTAAGTGCTGAAGTTCAGTGTGGCACAGAGAGAGAGAAACGCACAATCACAACTCATTCACCTGACATATGACAAACGGGCACATTTGAAGAGCTGGAACTTAAATTATTATTATGGAAGATAAAGTGCTTAAATTAATATTCTACAAGTGGGGAATTTCGGCTGGAACGTTTAGTAGACATACATGGTGCTGGTGTTGGGAAATAAGAAAAAGAGAAGTACATTTTACATTTAATGTAAGTGAATTTTTTTATATATATAAAATATATCATAGGTAAATGTCCTGAAAAAAATTTACACTGAAGCATAAGTTGCTGTAGGCCTATTATTAATTGTGTTTTAGAATTTATTTAATGTACATAAGGTGTTCACAATATCAAGAATTTAACTTCAAGATCATGTGCTTTAATTTCACTGTGTAAGTTAATTATTGCTTATTATTGAAAAGTATTCATAGCTGATTAGTCTGGTATAGTGGTACAATTAATCAGTTCTCAGATCATTAAAGGTTTTTTTTTTTTTTTTTTTTTTTTTTTTTGCATAGAAGCAGCATTTTTGGTTCCTCAAAGTCCCCTTTCAATTTACAGTTGTTAAAATAACCTTTTTTTTTAGTGTAAAGAACATTTTAAAAATCGAAAGAACTTCATGGAAAGGTTCTTCATGGAACTTTCAATGCCAATAAATAACCTTTATTTTTGAGATTCCAGCAGAGGATTATTTGCATTTCAAAAAGTAGAAGTGATAGCACAGCACCTCTCGTCTCCATGAAGCCACCCAATTTGAGGCCTCATCATGAATCTGTCTAGTACAAATTGTGAGGAGAGTTAACACACCGAAGTTTAATATTTAAGATAAGGGGTTTGTTTAAATCTCTAACGAGGTGATATTTCAAAATATTTGAGATAAAGAGAATCGTCAGTGCCTGCTTCGAGGAAGTCAGTCTGAGTCAGGAAGTTTGTGCTGTCTAAAACTTTTTGAAGGTGCATGACCTACAGGAAAGCTCTGAGGAAAACGAGCTTTATCCTTTAATTTATAGATCTGAGATTCATTTTTCATATAATTGTGGCGATTTCCTCTCAGTCACGATCACTCTTTCATGCATAAGCACGAAACACACGCGGTTCTCATTGGAATACCGGTACATCAACTGTTGACAGATTTCATTTGCATTTAAATCAAAATGGGAAAATCAAGAGGTTTATTTCTGAATCAAAATAAGTCTGTCTGTCTGTCTATCAGTAGGCCTACACCTCGGTTATATCGCATCACGCCTCTTTTTCTCCCTCTGCCTCCCTGTGATTAAATAGCTTTTCTCTCCCTTGGATTGAATTCAGAATAAACTTTGGATATAATAATATGCAGCCACGGTAACAAACAGTATTTGCCCAAACACCAAACAGTATTGGGAATTAACTACACGTACTCGCTCAACAATGGTTTATAGCCCACGTTGGTTAGCAACCTGTCTCTACTGCCAAAAGAGATGATGAAATATTTAAACAAACTTACCTCGGCTCAACAGCCTTTCTCATTTGTAGCACTGGAAAACCCGAGACATGTTGGAAAGTTCGAATCATTCGAATGAATCAGTTTGTTCTAAACGGTCATCTGTTCTACATATCTGATTCATAGTGGATTGATTGGTTGCTCGATAGGTTCATATAAATTAAAAGATTCAAACAAGGATTCACTGATTCGAATCCCTGCGTATCAAAGGTGGACTTGGTCTTCATTTTGTAGCGGAATAATTAAATAAGCTGTTAATCATATTGACTCGTTTGAACTTCATTATACAAATTGTCTATTCTAGTGTTTCATTCTTTTAATTTCATTAATTAAAATCATTGTTTTTTAATTATTTTTATTTTACATTATTATTTACAAAAAATATAATCTGTGATTCTGAATGCCAGTATCCACTCCGGCGCGGTGACTGACAGCCTCACAGTCTCCTCAAACACTGTGTTCATCCGCGCTGAGCAGTGTCGAAGTACAACTCACATAAAGTTGATAATTCTGCGAATGACTGCAATTGCAGATTTCGAACAGAGATGGCAACAAAGAGGAAAAACTGCGGACTGCAGCTTTAATCAAGCTCCAAAAATGGCTTGTTTTGATATTGCGAGATCTGACGTCACAATGGGCAAATACATTTGCATATGCCTCCCGAGCAACACTCCACCCTTTTGTGTTTGATAATGCTTACATTTTGATATAAAAAAAATTATATATATATATATATGCTGCTCTCTAAAGACATTTGAAGTAAACATACGATAATCCATACGTTTTTACAAGTTAACAGGTTGAAGTAACATTTCCCGTTTCAGGACCAGCTAAATAATTGCAACTTACTCTTAAGTAATAAGGAAGAAAGGAAGAAAAGGAATAGTCGAATAAAGTCGTTATTTTTGTTTGTTTTTTCGCACAAAAAGTATTCTCGTCGCTTGATAAACTTATAGTTGAGCCACTGTTGCGACATGGAATATTTAAACATTTTCTTTAATGACTCTCTGGGCCGTCCGGATTCAATCCCTTAGGCAGCCTATGTAGCAGTCATCCACCTCTCAGATTTAATCATAAATATCTTCATTTGTGTTCCGAAGATGAACGAAGGTCTTACGGGGTTGGTACAGCATGGGGGTGAGTAATTAATGATTTAATTTTCATTTTTGGGTGAACTAACCCTTTAACTCAAACTGATTGAGCCATCTCTACCATCTGGTTGAGGTATGTTATGCCAAAAAAAATCCACTAGATGTCACAGTGTCAATCAACAGCACTTGTCACAACACTTCTTCTAACATGGATGTCAGAAACAAATAAATCACCCCAGCCATGTGAACTGTTTTTGGTGAAATTTTGCAAGCTAAGCATATTTTTCTTTTATTACACATTACGCTGTAAGAGCCCTAACTTTACACAATTATGTTATTTGGTGCCATGAAAAAACTAAAGTATGTTTTAAACATTTTTTCGAAAACATGCTCAACCAAACGGTTGATTTGGCACATAACGGTTAACTGTCACCCCCCTTTTTGAGAATGGACATTACAATGCACGATTAAAACTTGGTTGTAATTCAAGTATGCTTTGGAATAAAGACCTAAGTTTAGTCTTGTTTTAAAGAAAACACTCAGAAGATTATTGCTGAAGTAAAAGCACTTAAAAAAAATAAAAGTATGAAAAAGTTATGGAAGTTTTAAATTTACATTAAATCAAATATACTGTACTTAATATTTTTTCTTTTATATAAAATATATATTTTACTAAATATTTTAAATAATATAAAATTACTATAAAATCAAAGCCATATATCTAACCAAGTTGTGTTCCAAATTTGAAGTTTATATCACAAAAATTGAAGTTCCCGTGAGATGTTGTTTAGGCGTATACCAAAAATGGCATACATTCCATTGAATTTAATTGTATGCATCCTGCTGTAACAAATTAATAAATTTCTGTCCAAATATCACTTCTGTTACAAAATATGGAACCTTGAGACTCAGACCTTTCTGACAATGTGTTTTGTCAAGACTAGAAAAGGTTTTGATCATAAATTATGTTGGGCAATGAAAAAGTATGGCAAAGTATGTGTATGAATTCCGGTACCATTTTTTACCATTAAGTGACATCTCAACCATTTGGTAGAGACCAATATTTAAAAAATTATGGGATGTGTTGAAAAAAAAATACATTGAGTGTGGTTACTAGCGACATAAGGAGATAGGAAATGCAAACAAAAAAAATTCCATCACTTTTTTCTTGGTGCGGATTTCAAAGGGTTAATTTTTAACATAAAATAGATCACCTTCAATAGAAGTTGATCAGAAGACCTGCGGTGGGCTATATTATTTACAACAGCGGTAATGGACAATTCCGCTTCCAACCTGTAGGGCGCCCACAGAGGAAAAGTTACTTGGTGTTGCTTTAATATCCAGTCTGCTGTGTTTTGAACAAGCTGGATAACACAGTTTGGGGCAGACCAATATACAATGAGTTACAATAGTCTAAACTTGATCAAATAAGTGAGTGGATCACACTTTTCAAGTCTTTATGGGAAAGAAAATGTTTTATTTTAGCGACACATCTCAGATGGTAAAAGCTACCCTTGACGACAGCACTGATCCGCTTACTGAAAAGTAATGATGAGTCAAAAATCACTCCAAGAATCCTCACATGATCTTCTACCTTCAACAACAAAGGACTGGGCAACCAGGCCAGGACATAGAGGAACCTAAATTCAGAACTTCGTTTTGCTCTCATTTAATTGTAAGAAATTGTTTGCCAGTCAGTGAAGCAGTTTAGGGCGTTCTCAGATGAACGATTCTTGTCTACACTCACTGGGTACTAAAATTGGGAATCATCAGCATAACAATAAGATATGCTGTATTTCTGAAAAATAAAAGCTGAGGGGAAGCATAGTGTCAGGGACCAATCACGCTCGGTTCCATCCATCACACAGAGATCGCTCTCTCCAGAGTACTAATCACCCACACCTGGTCACTATCAACAACCTCATTCACCAACACTTAAAACACTCACGATAGCTCCAGTCTATGTCAAGCCTCCAACAGGAACTGTCCTTATCCCGTTGTATCCTGAACCATTGCTTCCCCTGAGTTTCCCCTGATGTAACGTATACCCTTTTGAGATTCACTAACCTTTGTGACTTTGTGTTGCTGTCTCCAGATCTGATCTTTTGACGTCTGTGATCCAGTGTTCTCCTGAGTTTCATATTCTCATCGAAGCCGTTTGACTCAGATCATATCTGATTGTAAGAAGATAAGGATTAACGGACTGAGACTGGGTTGTTTCAACTTTCCTCAACTTATCTGGCTTACCTGCTGTTTTCCCCGCACCGAGAGATCTTCACAGAAGCTGTATCTGAATTCACAGTATTCACCTTGCACGTTTGTCACCTGTAAATAAAGTTGTGAAGATTCACTTACCTCGATCTCCGTGTCTGAATCCTGACAGAAGGCTTGACCTGCAAAAAGAAAAGAAAGAACGCTGCTATGAACCCTGCACAACCTGTAATCGCCGCCGCGAACCCTATGCAGCCTGCAATCGCCGCCGCGAATCCTATGCAGCCTACAGCCGCCTCTGCGAATCCTATGCAACCCCCAGTCGACGCTTCCGCGAACCCCGCTTCCTCACTGGTTTGTTTCGCCAACCCCGCCTCCCGGCCAGCGCCATTCTCAGGTCGGGCGGAGGATTGCAATGGGTTTCTACTGCAATGCTCTCTAGCGCTTGAACAACAAGTCCAGTTATATCCAACAGAAAAATCGAAGATTTCTTTCATTATTCAACAGTTATCTGGACCGGCATTAAGATGGGCTGAAACGTTGTGGATGCAGGATACAGCAGTTACATCCTCAGTGCAGAATTTCGTAAATCATTTCAAAGAAGTTTTTGGTCGCCCTGTAGAAGATTCCTCTGTTAGCGATAAACTGTTACAGTTACGCCAAGGTAAAAAGTCTGTTTCTGAATATTCCGTGGAATTCCGTACTCTAGCCTCTGTAAGCGGTTGGAATGAAAAGGCTCTTCTCTCTGTCTATCGACGTGGTCTTAACCCTGCACTTCGCCTCCAGCTGGCAATCTATGATGATACCCTGGGACTAGAGAAATTTATACAACAAGCTCTCCGTGTACATCAAAGATCTCAGAGTTGTTATCGTGAGGCTCAACAATCAACTTTTACACCACTACCGAATTCCTTGGAACAATACCCAGAATCGACAGTGGAGAGGATGCAAGTGGATACTCATCGATTGTCTCAGGCTGAGCGTACTCGACGGCGGGAATTAAAATTATGCTTGTACTGTGGAGTTGAGGGTCATTTCCTACGTTCCTGTCCTACGCGACCTCCTCGACTACTTGTGAGTTCGGTTCTCCCGTCCCTTCCTGTATCAGCTCCATTAATGATACCTGTGATTTTAAAATCCACGAATTTCCATATTTCTGTCACAGCCATCGTGGACTCCGGCTCAGCAGGGGATTTCATTTCCGGAAACCTCTGTAAGAAGCTCCAGCTCCAGAAATCCAACACCTCCAAGCCATACTCAATCCATGCAGTAACGGGTGAAACCATCAATAAGGGGTACGTAACATCTCAGATAACACCCATCATATTATGTGTTGAAGATACACACCATGAACTATTTAACCCATTTGTGCTAGAAAACTGTCAGACTGATATCATACTTGGTCGTCCATGGCTTATACGACACCAACCTTCCTTTGATTGGAAGTCGGGCAAGATTCTGACATGGGGTTGCAAATGTTCTTCGACTGATTCAGAGTTTCCAACCTCGCCCATAGCCGAATTACCAGAATCTCTTCCAGTGAGTTCAACGTCCATCGAGAGTCCCACTGAAAACCTGTCAGTGTCATTCCCTTCATGTTACTCTTCGTACACAGATGTGTTCAATCCCGTTGCAGCGTCCAAGTTACCTCCACACCGACCTTGGGATTGTGCCATAGACTTGATTCCTGGAGAGTCCATTCCCAAGGGCCGGATTTATTCTTTGTCCATCCCCGAACAAACGGCCATGCAACAATACGTCGAAGAGGCTCTACGACAGGGGTATATCCGACCATCCACTTCACCTGCTGCGGCTAGTTTTTTCTTTGTTCCTAAGAAGGATGGAGGGTTACGTCCATGTATAGACTACAGAATGCTTAATAGGATCACGGTAAAGTTCAGCTACCCACGCCCATTGGTCCCATCCGCTCTCGAACAACTCAAAGAAGCCAAAATATTCACTAAACTTGATCTAAGGAGTGCATATAATCTCGTTAGAATACGAGAGGGGGATGAGTGGAAGACAGCGTTCATCACTCCCGCAGGGCACTATGAGTATCTGGTGATGCCATTTGGACTTGTAAACGCCCCATCGGTCTTCCAGAGCTTGATGGACGAAATATTCCGAGACTATCTGAATCGCTTTGTGATAATCTATATCGACGACATCTTGGTTTTCTCAAAGGATCCCGTTGAACATCAACGCCACGTCTCTCTTGTACTCCAGCGTCTCCGAGAGTTTTCTCTGTTCCTGAAAGCAGAAAAATGTACATTCCATCAAACCTCCGTTGAATTTCTGGGATACAATCTAAGTGAACGAGGAGTGGAGATGGATGACCGTAAGACCAAAGCCATCACCTCCTGGCCCACCCCTCAATCCGTAAAAGAGTTGCAACGGTTCCTGGGGTTTGCAAACTTTTATCGAAGATTCATCGACCAATATAGTATGTTAACGGCTCCATTAACTTCTCTCCTGAAGGGAAAACCAAGGTCCCTACTCTGGAACTCTGATGCTGAACATGCTTTTCAGTCTCTCAAGAACGCATTCACTACAGCTCCTTTGCTTCGTCATCCAAATCCTGAAAAGGTATTCATCGTTGAGGTTGATGCTTCTACAACTGGGGTAGGAGCAGTCCTGTCACAGTACCAAGACTCATTTTCAAAATCTATGCCTTGTGCATTCTTCTCCCACAAGTTATCCACCGCTGAGAGTAACTACGATATCGGCAACCGAGAACTTCTGGCTGTCAAGCTTGCCCTAGAAGAATGGAGACATTGGTTGGAAGGAGCAAAACATCCGTTTCTTGTCCTTACTGATCACAAAAATCTCCAGTATCTGAAGGAAGCTAAAAGACTCACTCCACGTCAAGCCAGATGGGCCCTTTTCTTTACTCGTTTTCACTTCCAAATATCCTACCGTCCTGGTTCGAAGAACATCCGAGCAGATGCCCTATCACGTCTCCATGCCCCTGAAACGATCCTAGAAGAGCCTGACACAATTCTGCCAGATAAGTTGTTTATCAATTCCATCCAATGGGACATCAATGAACAGCTACTTGAAATTTCACAACACCAGCCTAGTCCGCCAGAATGTCCAGCTGGAAAGATCTACGTACCTGAAAGTTTCAGAACTTCTTTAATTTCCTCCGCCCACTCATCCGTTGGAACAGGTCACCCTGGTATAAGCAAAACATGTTCAGTCCTCCAAACTCGTTATTGGTGGCCAAACATGCAGCACGACATCAAAACCTTTATCCAGGGATGCATCCTATGTGCCATGACTAAGAATCCACGTCACTTACCTGCTGGAAAACTCATGCCTCTACCCATTCCTCATCGACCATGGTCCCATATTGGAGTTGATTTCGTAACAGACCTACCACCCTCCGATGGTCATACTGGTATCCTTGTGGCCATTGATCGCTTTTCTAAGGCCTGTAAGTTAATCCCTCTTAAAGGCATGCCTACAGCCTTTGTCCCCGCAGAACTATTGATGGAACATGTCTTTCGTAACTATGGCGTACCCGAGGATATTGTATCCGACAGAGGACCCCAGTTCATTTCCAAGGTGTGGTGGGCATTCTTTGCCTTAATGAATGTAACCGTCAGTTTAACCTCGGGCTATCACCCGCAATCAAACGGTCAAACAGAACGAAAGATCCAAGATGTCAGTCGGTTCCTTCGTACCTTTTGCCATTCAAACCAGAACATCTGGAGTCGATACCTAGTGTGGGCAGAGTATGCCCAAAACTCCCTCCGGCAAACATCCACAAACCTAACACCATTTCAATGTGTACTTGGTTACCAACCCCCATTGTTTCCTTGGTCTGGTGAGCCTTCTGAAGTTCCCACGGTCAATACATGGTTCCAAGACAGCGAAAGAGTATGGAATCAGGCACACCATCATCTCCAGCAAGCTCTGAATCGACAAAAACGCTTTGCAGATACTCACCGCCGCGATGCTCCTGAATACCAACCAGGGCAATTAGTTTGGCTTTCCACTCGAGACATCCGTTTAAGACAACCTTGTCGCAAGCTGAATCCAAAGTACATTGGTCCATTTCCCGTCGAAAAACGAGTCAGTCCAGTTACCTACAAACTTTGTCTTCCTGCCCAGTACCGCATCCATCCCACATTTCACGTCTCTCTCCTAAAACCTCATTACTCACCCGTATCTGTCCCCTCTACAGATCCTATTCCAGACGACAACCCTTCAATACCACCCATTGAAGCCGATTCCATCTACTCGGTAAAGGGGGTTTTGGACTCACGGCGTCGAAGGGGTCGACTCGAGTATTTGGTGGATTGGGAGAATTACGGACCAGAAGAAAGATGTTGGGTACCTCGCAATGACATCCTTGATCCCAATTTGCTCACTGAATTTCATGATCAACATCCAGAAAAACCAGCACCCCGTTCTCGAGGCAGACCCCCACGACGTCGAGGTCCAAGATCCGCTGACGCGGACCCTGGAGGGGGGGGGTAGTGTCAGGGACCAATCACGCTCGGTTCCATCCATCACACAGAGATCGCTCTCTCCAGAGTACTAATCACCCACACCTGGTCACTATCAACAACCTCATTCACCAACACTTAAAACACTCACGATAGCTCCAGTCTATGTCAAGCCTCCAACAGGAACTGTCCTTATCCCGTTGTATCCTGAACCATTGCTTCCCCTGAGTTTCCCCTGATGTAACGTATACCCTTTTGAGATTCACTAACCTTTGTGACTTTGTGTTGCTGTCTCCAGATCTGATCTTTTGACGTCTGTGATCCAGTGTTCTCCTGAGTTTCATATTCTCATCGAAGCCGTTTGACTCAGATCATATCTGATTGTAAGAAGATAAGGATTAACGGACTGAGACTGGGTTGTTTCAACTTTCCTCAACTTATCTGGCTTACCTGCTGTTTTCCCCGCACCGAGAGATCTTCACAGAAGCTGTATCTGAATTCACAGTATTCACCTTGCACGTTTGTCACCTGTAAATAAAGTTGTGAAGATTCACTTACCTCGATCTCCGTGTCTGAATCCTGACACATGTACATTGGAAATAACAAGGGTCCTAAGATTGACCCTTGAGAGATACCACACTGCAATTGACCTGAAGTAGATGAAAAGTTGCCTAAATTCACAGAGAATGTCCTTTCCTTTAGACAAGAGGAAAATCACTGAAGGTTCGTCCCCTGGATGCCAACCATACATCCTAGAATCTAGATGATTGAGGAGAATATTATGGTCAATGTATTGAACAGAACCGAGATCGAATAAAACTAAGATGACAGGTGAACCTAAATCAATGAAGAGTAAATTATAATTTGTGACTCACTCAATAATGCAGAATCAGTAAAGCTGCGAATAAACATCTCTCTCCAAAATCTTGGGTAAAAAAAGGCAGTTTGGAGATTGCAAATGCATTTGCCTGTGTGACATCACAGCTTACCCAATATCAAAATAAGCTGTTTTTTGAGCTTGATTAAATAAATGCTTTGTTTATAATGACGAGGACGTTTTAAGCTATTAAACATGCAGGATGTATTATTGGTAGCATACAAAGACCTCTTGTATGTCAAAAGATCGAGGTGAATTTGATTTCTCATGTCATGATCTGGCAAAAAAAATTGAGATAGATGTGAGGAGACAAAAAAGTGAAAGAGTAATGTGTAGAGGGAGAAGTGAAAAGGGGAGGGCATGATTGTAAAAAGGAGTGACACTCAGAGAGATTGAGTGATGATGGAAACATACGTTTGACAAGAAAAGGGGTTTGGAGGGGAGAAGGAAAAAGACCATTTAAAAACCCTTTGTTTAAGAATTCAGAGGAAAAGCGCACCACTGGAGGATAGAGGTGTATAGGGAGAAAGAGGAAGATGGGGGGTGTTTTTACTCCTTCGCCACATGTGGAGCAAAGAGTCAGAGCAAAGCAAAAACCAGACGCTTCTTAAAAATAAAGTTTTATTAACATGTAAAATCTTACACCAGCAGTCTTCTGAAAACATTTTAAGACCATGTCACAGTAATACATTATTTTTAGAGCCTCTTGGCCCTGTCTCCCATCAGTCCATTGCTCTTCTTAGCAATTTATCACTCATGCCGTCGTTTGTCCTGAAGATAATGCGATCTCGTTCCTTAAACGCACAAATTCAAAAAAATTCAAATAAAACAATCAATGTTCATGCACATTCATTTCGTGGTATGAAATATCACAAGTGTTTGGAGCTGTAACAGTTTGACCCGATTAATGCTTTGATTTACTAAGTTAAGTTTTACAAACGTAGTACATCAGTTCATGTTCAACACGACAGCAGCGTTACTAAGATGAGAGAGCTTACCTGACTAAGACACACTGATAAGACGCACCTGTTGGTTGAGATTACTTCAAGGGTTTACTCATGTATCAACTTAATTTAGCTCCTTAACTTGAGATGACACAATCTGCACAGTGTTTTGTTCTTTTCTGGGGATACACTATTGAATAAAATTGGACGTAAATGAGCAAAGATAATCATTTGGCATAAACCATTTAAGTAAACTCAGTTAAGAAGACAGTTTGGTACTTGTTGTGGAAACTTGTACCATCTTTGTACCACATTTATAAAAAAATTAACTGGCCAAATACAGTACAATTACAGTGTTCACTGTAGATTCAAAAGATCAAAATTGAAACTCACAGACTGGAAAATGGTATCAAAGCACAGAAGATAGAAATAACAACAAACTTATTTTAAGAAAGTATTCATGGAAATAACATATACATACAATAATAAATATATTTCTTCATTCTCAGCGAAGCACATCATATTTATTCCACCAATGGGAATGTCACTGGATAAAAGCTCTTCTTCAATTTAAAAGTAGAAGTACTCATCAATTCCAGGACAAGATATGCATATAAAAAGATGCCAGCACTTATCATTTACCAAGACAAATAGATTACTGAACAAGCATTTGTCATAAATACAGAGATTATTCATCATAGTCATCAAAGGTACTAAGAAATGAGCATGTGATCTCGCCACAATACTTATTGAAGTTACTAAGATTCTACTCTCATTGTGAATACTAAGATCAGGTCACCCATGAGAGAAACTGATAGGAATACCCATAGAAACAGTGTGTTATGCGAGCGCTCGGGCACTCGGCTGGAATACTAAGATATGGTGACTGATGGCGTGATTTGTTTTAAATGCATAGAGACACATGGAGTCATTCACTGTACTGCGACAAACTCCATTACTAAGATAACACTGGAACTGTAAACAGAACAAGTATGCCGCTCTCTTTCTCACGATATCTTTATTGTGCTTTTGAATCACCCTCAGGGGCGACTGCAGCCTATTGTCTTTGTAATACTCCAGGTAAAGATGTCAACCCAGACAGCAAAGTAGTGTCAGTCCAGATCCGGCCCACATCTGGTACACTTGGATTCCACACGGCCCAGATGCGGTCCGGATCTGGGCCGACACTATGTTGCTGCCTGGGAAACCCCCACCTCACGCGGTCTGATATGAACTCACAGGTAAAATAGATGATTGTTACTAAGAACTTGAAATAGTCAGGTAAACTTGAATTCTTGGTAGAGTTTTTTTTTAACACCCTGAGCACTAGGAGCATATGGTGTTTGGGTTTCATTAACATACTTCCAATTTCCAAATAAAACGTCTCGGTTACGTATGTAACCCTCGTTCCCTGAGTACAGGGAACGTGTCGTCGGGGAGTTCCCTGACGAATTGGGATCACGCTAGGGAGCCTATTGCCTTCGAGAGAATTAAAAACGAGCCAATGGACATTGGCATGCAAGATTTGCATTCCGCGACCCGCCTACCAGCGCGGGTATAAAAGGCGGAAGTAAACATTGCGCAATGCTTTTCGCTGAGGAGCCGAACAGTGTTCAGACCTCCGCGAAGGTACAACAACATGGCGAGGGGACGACACGTCTCCATTCCCTGTACTCAGGAAACGAGGGTTACATACGTAACCGAGACGTTCCCTTTCGTCCTGAGAACTCCGACGTGTCGTCGGGGAGTTTCCTGACGAATTGGGATCCCTAACAAAACGCCATGGTGCTGGCCCCTTCCAGCGCCCAGCTAAGCCACCCAAAGCAGTTTCACAAATTACGGGAGCTAGCAAGGGAGTCACACTGCTGTTCTGCAAGAGCCATTCAGTGGACATTGGATAACACTGGGAAGCGTGCCCTAACCCGTCATCGAGGAAGGGAACGCTGCGGAAGCCAGCTGCCTGGTGAAGGCCTGGAATACACATATGTACTAGCCCAGGGGGATACTAGTCCCTGAGGTGGTCCCAATCCAAGGGGAGTGGGAGCGTACTCAACAGGGACGACAGAACGAGTCTATCAAGGAGAAGACACGGCTGAACTGCACATGGCATAATGGGCCACCGAAGAGGCCACTGGAGATACCACCCAGTCTACACAACAACTCCTTTAGAGGTAGTAGACCTGGCGCCGGTGGTCCGCCACGCCTGGCACCGAGGGGGTGATGGAGGAACTCACGAGGCTAACCGACGCAGGGCGCCAACGGAGCATAAGACGCACGTATGCGGCTGAGGCACGGAGTGGTGTAGCAAGCCGACACAACCTATTCCCTCGCACCACTGGCTGTAGCGGGTACTCGGGAGGAAACAGGTTCCACACGTAGGCTATAGAATCTAGCGAACGTGTTCGGTGTCGCCCAGCCCGCAGCTCTACAAATGTCTGTCAGCGAGGCGCCTTGAGCCAACGCCCAGGAGGCGGCAACACCTCTAGAAGAGTGAGCGCGCAACCTGGGAGGACAAGGCTCACCCGTAGCTTCATACGCTCGGGTGATAGCATCCACTAACCAGTGAGCTAATCTCTGCTTGGAGACAGCCTTCCCCTTCTGCTGGCCTCCGTAACAGACAAAGAGCTGATCTGAGGTCCTGAAGCTTTGTGTTCTGTCAATGTAAACCTGCAGGGTGTGGACTGGAAAGAGAAAAGCCAGGGCTGGGTCTGCCTCCTCCTGGGGCACTGCTTGCAGGTTCACTACCTGATCCACGAAGGGAGTGGTAGGAACCATGGGCACATATCCGAGCCGGGGTCTCAACATCACACGAGAAAGGCCCGGCCCGAACTCTAGGCACGATTCGTCGACCGAAAAAGCCTGCCGATCCCCGATCCTCTTAAAAGAGGCCAATGCCAATAGGAGCGCTGTCTTAATGGACAGGATATTCAGCTCCACTGTCAGCAAAGGCTCAAAGGGAGGACTTTGAAGAGATCTCAGTACCAGAGTTAGGTCCCAAGAGGGTACAGAGTGCAAAACACGAGGTGGATTTCACCTCCTAGCACCCTTAAGGAATCTGATGATCAGGTCGTGCTTCCCTACGGACTTACCTTCAACTACATCGTGATGTGCGGCTATTGCGGCAACATACACTTTAAGGGTGGAGGGAGACAGCCTTCGCTCCAACCCATCTTGCAGGAAGGAAAGCACGACTCTGATCGGGCAAGTTCAGGGGTCCTCCTGACGGGAGGAACACCATTCGACGAATAGGTTCCACTTCAAGGCATAGAGGCGCCTCGTAGAGGGGGCTCTAGCAGAAGTGATGGTGTTTACCACTGCCTGTGGTAGATCACCTAGAACCTCCGTGTCCCGTCCAGGGACCAGACATGGAGTTTCCAGAGGTCTGGACGCGGGTGCCATAGAGTGCCCCGTCTCTGAGAAAGGAGGTCCTTCCTCAGAGGAATTGGCTAAGGAGGGGCTGTCGTGAGAAGCATGAGTTCTGTGAACCAAGTCCTGGTGGGCCAATACGGCGCCACTAGAAGGACCTGCTCCTCGTCCTCCCTGACCTTGCACAGAGTCTGTGCAAGAAGGCTCACTAGGGGAAACGCATACTTGCGCAGGTCCCGGGGCCAGCTGTGAGCCAGGGCGTCCATGCCGAGAGTCCCCTCGGACAGGGAGTAAAACCACTGGCAATGGGTCGTGTCCGGAGAGGCAAACAGGTCCACCTCTGCGACTCCGAAAACACTCCAGATCAGCTGAACCGCCTGGGGATGGAGTCGCCATTCTCCTGGCAGGGGAGGCAACCGTGAAAGCTCGTCTGCCACACGGTTGAGCTCCCCTGGAACATGAGTGGCGCGAAGCGACCTCAGATGCTTCTGACTCCATAGGAGGAGGTGGGAGGTGAGTCGCGACATGCGGCGGGAGCGTAGACCACCTTGTCGGTTGATGTACGCAGCGGTCGCAGTGCTGTCTGTACGGACCAGTACGTGCTTGTCTTTGAGAAGCCCCTTGAGGCGGCACAAAACCAAGCGTACTGCTTGCAACTCTAGGCAGTTGATATGCCAATGCAGCTGGGGCCCCGTCCACAGACCCGAGACTGCATGCCCTTTGTACGTGGCCCCCCACCCCATGGCAGAGGCATCTGTGAAAACCACAGCATGCCTGGAAACGGGCACTCCGGCCCGTAGAAACACAGGATCCGACCACAGGGAGAAGGTTTTGCGACAGTGCGGGGTTACTTTGACCCGGAACGTGCCGCTCTGCCACGCCCACCCTCGATCGTGAAGCCAGTGCTGGAGCGGTCTCATATGTAACAGACCGAGAGGCGTTACTGCGGCTGCGGCTGCCATATGCCCCAGGAGCCTCTGAAATGGTTTCAGTGGAACCGCCGTCCTGCCTCGAAAAGACCTGAGGCAGGTGAGCACTGACTGGAGGCGCTCCTCCATGAGGCGCGCAGTCTGGGCGACCGAGTCCAACTCCATACCGAGATAAGAGATCCTCTGCATGGGCCAGAGTTTGCTCTTGTCCCAGTTGACCTGAAGCCCCAACCGGCTGAGGTGCCGGAGCACCATGTCCCTGTGATCGCACAACACCTCCCGCGAGTGAGCTAGAATGAGCCAGTCGTCGAGATAGTTGAGAATGTGAACGCCTTGTTTTCTCATGGGAACAATGGCCGCCTCCGCGACTTTCGTGAAGACATGGGTCGACAGGGCCAGCCCGAAGGGTAGGACCTTGTACTGATACGCTCGACCCTCGAAAGCAAACCGTAAAAACGGTCTGTGACGACGAAGAATCGAGACGTGAAAGTAGGCGTCCTTCAGGTCGATCGCTGCAAACCAATCCTGGGGACGGATGCACTCGAAAATGTGCTTCTGCGTGAGCATTTTGAACGGGAGTTTGTGCAATGCCGATTCAAAACACGCAGGTCCAGGATTGGCCGTAACCCACCGCCTTTCTTGGGTACAATAAAGTAGAGGCTGTAAAACCCGGACCTCATCTCGGCAAGAGGGACCGGCTCGACCGCCTCCTTCGCCAGCAGGACATCGATCTCTTTCCGCAGGACAGGGGCATCCACTGACCGCACACGGGTGAAGTGGACGCCCCTGAACCTGGGAGGCCGGCGTGCAAACTGAATTGCATAGCCGAACCGAATGGTGCGGATGAGCCATCGGGACAGACCCGGAAGCGCTAGCCAGGCTTCCAGGTACCGTCCCAAAAGGCCCACCCGAACCACCGGCGTACCCGCGGAGGGGCAGCGAGGTGGAAGGCAGGGACCCGGCTCCAGTGGCAATGTAGCCACTGGAAGCGGGGTCTGGGCGAGCTCGCCAGAGACCTGCTTCCACCGTGGGGCAGACGGCAGAGAGAGCTCGTAGGCTTTCTGCTGCGGGCTGCCCCGTGGCGAGGGGAGGGGAAGAGACGAGGCACGAGGCCCTGCCTCCTCGTGAGCTGGTCTCTGCCCCTCTGGGCCCAGCCCCCGACCGGAGTGACGCAACCGGGGTAGCGTCGCTGCTATCCGCAGACTGGGAAGAGGGGAACGAGAGCAATGCTGCTCGGAGACAGCATCCACCGTCGTTCGGACCCTCTTGGGTGGAGGAGACTGAGTGCCCGTCAGTCTCGACCAAGGATGACCTGGAGGAGGAAGAGGAAACTGCTCTTTTATTGACTCTTTGGGTAACAAAAACAGAATGAAACAAACAAAATATTCTCCCGCCGGCCCTCCCCCGGGGGAAGGAGGTGTGCAGGGGCACCCTCCTGAGCAGCTCCGGAATCCTCTACCAGGTCACCCGTCTCAGGAACGCTTCCATCCCTTCCTTTTACGGGAAGGGGCCGGGGGCGTCTGAGCGGGCTGGGCCGCCCTCTTGCGACCAGACTTCCTCACTCCATGAGTGGTAGGCTGCGCTGGAGGAGGAGCTGGCGCTTGATGGTGACCTCAGCGACGGGAAGCAGCTGGAGCTTGTACAGCCACAGGAGACGGCCCCGCAGCAGGCCGCTTCCTATACAGGACATGCCGTATAGCCCCCGACTGCTTCTGGGCAGTGGAGAACTCTTGGGCCAAGTTCTCCACCGCGTCGCCGAAGAGGCCGCCCTGGGATACGGGGAAGTTGAGAAGTTTGTTCTTCTCCGCTTCCCTCATATCTGCCAGGGTCAGCCAGAGGTGGCGCTCCTGGACCACCAAAGTGGACATCGCCCGCCCGCCTGCAAGTCATGGAGTGCTTTAGCCTGATGGACTTGGAGCAACGCCTTGGCATGCAGGGCGGAGGCGGCGTCTCCACACGCCATGTAGGCATCCCCGGTCAGACCAGAGGAAAACCTACAGGCGCGGGGGGGGGGGGGAGTGAAGGGGCACCCCGCCAGGAGGAAGCGGTCTTCGGACACAGTTGCATCGCGATAGACCGCTCCACTGGGGGGATTCCCTCGTACCCGTGCGCCGGCCCGCTGTCCAGAGTGGTAAGGAAGGAGGAGC
Organism: Tiaroga cobitis; assembly: GCA_030578255.1. NCBI lineage: Eukaryota > Metazoa > Chordata > Actinopteri > Cypriniformes > Leuciscidae > Tiaroga > Tiaroga cobitis. Next base: position 35,963,812 of record CM060605.1, read on the forward strand.
GAGGTTGTCTCCGCCTGTACGCCAGAGGCGCCGACCAAGACTTCCTCAACTCCTCATGCACTTCCGGGAAGAAAGTGACTGGAGCGGGTCGTGGGGCAACAGCACGGCCCACTCCAAGACACCATCATCCAACCGCGAATGTTCGGGACCCGGTGGAGGGTTCCACGCGAGCCCGACATTCGCGGCCGCCCGTTCGAGTATAGCGGCCATTTCCGGATCCGGCTCAGCCTGAACCACCACACCTGAAGGGGGCAGTCCTGCCAAGTCATCACCAGAAGATGACCACGCTTCCTCCGATGCCGCGATCGACATCTGATCCTCAGGTGGCGCCCCGAAGGAGACAACCGGAACCGCCCGAGGGGGCTCCAGCCGCCCCACCGGAAGCGCCGATGGCAACGTGCAGCTAGAGGCGTGAGGCGCCCGACAGTCTCTTTCACCAGTCGGAGCGTTCCTCACGGTGATCCTCATTCGCTCACCAACAGGAATCACCGAAGTAGCCGCCTGCCGAACTGAACCGGCAGACGAACTAGATCGAGGATTATCTGAAAGGACTCCCCCGTATTTCAGGGTTCGCAGTCTCGAACGTAGCATCGCCAGAGTCATATTCCCGCAATGAGAACATGACTCATCCACCAACGCTGCCTCAGCGTGCGCTAAGCCCAGACACGTGAGGCAGTGTTTGTGGCCATCAGGCTGAGGGAGAAGTCGACCGCATCCAGAAACGCACGGGTGTGACGACATCCTGAAAAGGATGCGAACACACCGTGTTGCTCTTTTAGTTTGAAAATAAAAGAAAAAAGAAAAAGAAAGAAGAAGAAGGAAATGCTCTGAAGCGCAGAGGCACCGAGGGACCACCGCGGCAGACACTCGGGAGAAACTGCAAGCCCTCGTGCTGCACTCAGTCGCGTCGATCACTGAAGCGCCGTCACACCAGCAGCCGTCAGAGACTCCTCTTCTTTCAGCTCGTCTTCTCTTCAAACCGGCAAGAACAGCAGTACACAGAACACTACTGAGAGGCTCCGAAGAAAAAAGCATTGCGCAATGTTTACTTCCGCCTTTTATACCCGCGCTGGTAGGCGGGTCGCGGAATGCAAATCTTGCATGCCAATGTCCATTGGCTCGTTTTTAATTCTCTCGAAGGCAATAGGCTCCCTAGCGTGATCCCAATTCGTTAGGGAACTCCCCGACGACACGTCGGAGTTCCCAGGACGAAAGGGAACTATTTTTAACCATGTGAAATAATAACATTACAGAAGCCACAGTGCACTAAGATTTAACAGATTATAAAATTACATTAAATGATAAGTCATACAATGTTTTAAAATTTTAATATTATTAAGATTTCAATAAGTGCATTGATGTCTTTCATAAAGCATTATTAATCACTGCAATCAGAGTTGAAGCTCCTTAAAGGAGCCAAAAACCATTATGGTTATTTTCAATATATCGCTAAAACGTTACAGCTTCTGGTATTCATCATTTGAAGTATTTAACATTTGAGGCTTAAATTTGACCCTGAACTTGATCCACTGATTGATGTGAATAAAAGTAAGCCCATGTCTATGACTCGGGAGGGAATTCACTATGACTGATAGCGATGTTTATTTGTTTTAGCACCCGGGGACTGCCTAGAGTTACTGAAGGATCAGGTAATGGTGCGAACACAGCCACAAAATTTGTGCTGTGTGGAATTTTCTAAATGCAATTCTGGATCATGTCAGTTGGTTTTGAGTGCTATGTGTGGTTAAACTGTATTTTGGGTGCTTCTAGCACTGAAATGTTTTGTTTTTTTTCAGTGAATTCACCCCTCAATTTTTTGGCAGATTCTAGTTTTTACATTTTTGAGGCTTAGTGCACAAGTTCACATACACAAACAATATACACACACAGTTTGAAGTCTATTATTAAAGTTCGTATCTCTGGAAACTTCATAGAAATTTAAAAGTTTCTTAGCAACATCCTTTTCAAAATAACAATAATAAAAAAAGCTAAAAAGATGGTAGCACAGGTGGGTGGAGATTCATTTCTAAAGACGAACACACAAACAGACAACATTTAAAATAATTTCTTTGCATGGATGTCTGGAATAAATTGGGGGCAAATCAGTAAGGCATTAGTAATGCTAATCTCAATATTCTCTTGAAAAAGTTCTCCAAAGACAGAAGTTCTCAATTTCGCTGAATAGGTTTATTATTACCGCATTGTGCTCTTTGAATCAATGACGGTTTGTTGAAACCTGCCAATTGACAGTTCTACGTCTACGTTAGCTGAATAAACATGCAAGGGACCAGAACACTGTTTTTGTTATTAAATTCACGAAATCGCAGTGCAGTAGAAAAGAGCGGATCATCCCGAGACGCTTTACATGTTTACATAGAAAAGCAAATTAGAAGCAATGCATTGGAACATGAACGTGTGTTTTGAGTGAAACTAAGTATTTTTTTGGAGTACATTTGACAAGAAAATAGTATTTCAGTCTTTCTACTCAAGAAAAATCACATTTAAGTAAGCGCAGTAAGCGATTTTTGAAAAATGCTGCTGAAAAGTGGATCGCAACACACTTGTAACCAATCAGCATTGAGGGGCGTGTCCATATGATGGGGGAGGAGATAGAGCACAGTGCACAAGATGGACATTAGCCGAACGACTATAGAAAGAGAGAAAGAGGATAAGGCGGGGCAAAAAACTTTAAAAATAATGGTTACGATCAGGCAAGAGGTAGGACCCGCGTTAATATTGGAGAAGCTTTTCAGTGCTGGAGAGACAAGGAGCGGGAACTGGGAAGGTCTGAAAACCAGACGGCGAGCTTGCTTTATTTCTTCTCTATACATGAGTAATGTTGGTTTGCTGTGTTTCACAGAACTATGCTGTCTTTTGGTTGAATAATATATGTGTCATTTTCACTTGTACAATTGCATTATTATTATTATAAACCTGGAACGTACTGGCAACCTGGAAAAGTGAGATATATGTTCACTCCCAATATATGTTTTTTCTTTAAGTTCCCATTTTTTGTGATCACTAGTTAAGTCAAGTCATCCTCATTTATATAGCGGTTTTAACCATGTAGATTATTTCAAAAGCAGCTTTACAGAGATAAACTTAAATTATATTAAGGTAACAGAGATTGGTTTGGTTTTATAGCGGTTCCTGAATAATGTTATTTTCCAGCTAAAGTTAGGTTTGATTGATTCACTTCCGTTGAAATGATCATTTGTTATTAAATTAGGGGCCGCTAAAATGACACCATTCTCTCTAAACAGACTTTAAACGCGAACCTGTGATAACTGCTGATGGGGTTCACATGCGCATTAAGAATTAATTCTATAGTTATGTGCGTTTGAATATATGTGCGCAGGTTTGTAATTCCATACAAACCATGCCTAAACAAACTACTTGTCTTGCCTCTAAGTTTTGATACAGAATTTTATTTTATTCTATAACTTTGAGGTTGGTAGGTGAACCCTAATTTCCACAATGCTTTATCTGTAGAGTGGTATAGGGAACCTCAATAGGGAGAGGCTAGTTTGCACTTCAGCACTGCGTTGTCATCAGTCCAGGCGAAGGTCCTTCGTCAGATCTGGAAACAGCCTGGATCCGGCCGTTTCCAGGCTGCGGGAAAACCTCGGGATAAACAAAGACACTAAAATTAGCGTAGATGCCATTCTTCTTATGATGTAACGAGTACATCAGGATTTAAGGGAAGTGTTCCCAGTTCCGGCTGACCTAATCTATGCAGCCTAACATTGAATTATAGAAGTCGATAATGTGTTATGTGAATGCAAGGTCAAAGAGATGTGTTTTTAGTCTAGCTTTGAACTGACAGAGTGTGTCTGCTTCCCGAACAATGTTAGGAAGACTGTTCCAAAGTTTTGGTGCTAAATAGGAAAAGGATCTACCGGCTGCAGTCGATTTTGATATTCTAGGTATTATCAACTGGCCGTAATTTTGAGATCGCAATAGACGTGAAGGACTATAATACGTTAAGAGCTCGCTCAAGTACTGCGGAGCTAAACCATTTAGTGCTTTGTAAGTAATCAGCAATATTTTGAAATGTATACAATGTTTAATAGGCAGCCAATGCAGTGTTGACAGAACCGGGCTAATATGGTCATATTTCCTGCTTCTGGTAAGAACTCGAGCTGCTGCGTTTTGGACCAGCTGTAGTTTGTTTATTAAGCGTGCAGGGCAACCACCCAGTAGAGCATTACAATAATCTAGCCTTGATGTTATGAACGCATGAACTAATTATTCTGCATTTGTCAATGAGAGCATATGGCGTAATTTAGATATATTTTTAAGATGGAAAAATGTGGTTTTACAGATACTAGACACGTGACTTTCAAATGAAAGATTGCTATCAAAGAGCACACCCAGGTTCCTAACTGACGACGAAGACTTGACAGAACTGCCATTAAGTGTTAGACAGTATTCTAGGTTATTAATACTATAACCCCTTAATCTTGTCACATTTGTAATATATTAGTTACTCGGACTATTGTTTTATGTAGGAAGCTGTTGATGAAAACTGTGTTTTTTTCTTTTTGGATGGAAGGCATTTACAGAAAAAAGTGATTTTAATGTTATTTTAAACCATTCAAGCATAAGAACACTCACACACTGTTTTATGTGCTGCACATCCAAAACGTGAAGTGTTATTTTATATTTTATTACAGTTTCTGTATCTGAATACACTGTAAAACCTAACAGTAATATTTACTCAATTAAATTGAGTTCACTGCACTCAAATAACACTGAAACTTGAAGTGGCTTGAATGACTGAAACAGTTTAATTGCTCTTTTTAATTACTGAGTGTTTGTCGTTAATTATGCTAGAAATGTATATTAGTTAGGCTAGTTGTTTTTGCTATGGTATTTTTAAACCATAGGCAAAAGTTTTTTTATGTAAGTGTTCTTTAGCCTGTTGATGTTTGTTCATGGTATTCAGCTACAATGAAATGTTTTGCAATAAGACTTTGAATAAATGTGAATGATATCTAAGTTTTTTTCTTTACCTAACTGGAATTGAAATTAGTAATCGAAAAGAATCGGAATCAATTAGGAGATTCAGAATTATTACCATTCAAACGATACCCGACCCTAGTCGTGGCATGTGTTGCATAGCGTATACTGTACGTGAATGTGGGGGTGGAGGCATCAAGATAGGAGCGTGATCTTTTTGGGTAGGGGCATGTTAGTCAAATATCAACTGCGTTTACCAGAAATCGCTTACTGCACCTTTAAGTTTCTATGTAATTATTTCTGAAATGTATTAAATTATTTGTGAACCTTTTTGTACCATAGCTAGTGTCCACAGCTTTTCATTATGGACAGATGGAATACATGTACTGGGTAAGCAAAGTCATAAATCCTGCATTATTTGTGAAGTGAAACGAGTGAATCTTTAAAAATATCAGATGCTTTGTATAATGCATCAGGGACAGCCACCCCCATCTTCCCCCTTAACGCTACTGATGTAGTTATGTTTCTCATTAAAAAAACAAAACAATAAAAAAACGTCATTTAAGTAACTGATATGATTGAGATGGAAACTTTCCTCAGACTACGTAAACGTATCCATAACTGAAGTGAAAATGAATGCAGTTTCGACTTTCTTGACCTAACTATCCATCAATAATTAAATCAGTATGAATTGATCATATCAAAGCTATTTCTATGTCTGGTATTTCAGTCCATCTTTAGTATTGTGGTTTGACTGAGACAAGAAACTGGCACTTTGAAGTGTGTAAATGTGTAGATATAAGAACATATCCTTGCAGCATTTTGGCATATTCCCATATGGCTGCATCCACAGACTTAAAAGAGGAAAGTTGTGGGAAGGTTACAGGAAGATTTCAACAGTGGGAGTTGCTCGTGTTGATTTTGCATAGCAAATAGGGGAGTTTTACAAGAATGTTGCTGCAGTGTTTTAGGGGAACGTTTGGATAACCTTTGTTGCAAACCTAAGGGAGCCCTAGTTTTACACTCTCTCCATAGAGTTTCAAATTAATTGGTTGCATAGCACAAAGGGGAGGCTCTAGTGTACTTACAGTGCCACAAGTGCTAACGCTATTGGAGCACTGGGAAACCGTATGCCAAGGTGCTGAGCGGTCACAAATGTGTGACCATCTGGGGAGCGTTTCTTTAATGCTGTTATTTCATTAGGGAAGCACTTGTGAAACTGAGCGAGTCCTCTGTTTGGCGAGTTTTTTATGGACGGTTGGAGAAAACACCATCCTACTATCAGGAAAAAAAATAAGTTATTTTCAAGGGGCGCATGTTTGAAGAACATAAAAATATCCTGCAGTCTTTGTCATTGTCGAGCTTGCTTGCACCTTTTGTCTGGTAATGACTTATTGCACTGTTCTCAATCATTAGCATGCATTAATTCAATGTGATTGTAATACTGTGAGATGCAATTAATTCTTGTAATATCGAGGATTATTTCAATTTTATTTATTCAACAATAGTTTTTAGTTTTTTTTTTTTGCAGATGGTGGTATCTAAAGTGAGACAAAAACGTTATTTTTAAAACATTTGTGGGTGTCATTTATAACCTTTTTGCAGCATTCTCTCTTTGATATCTATTTGTGAACATTTGGATTGTGGGTGAATTATACTGTGTTCTCTTTGGGCTGATCGTCGTTGTTGTTGTTGCCAGGCGAATGTTTGTTGCTGCGCTCAGTCCCGCCCTTTGATGTCTCCTGCAGGAAGAGGCGTGGCTTACAAAGCGACAGAAGTATTCTGCGGTATTCTCTGCGGAAGTTCTGATTGAGCAGCCCGTAAACTACGGCGTTCAGGCAGGAGTTAAAGTAAGCCATGAAATAACTAACCACAAACAGCCAATCAGGGACCAAGGGCGCAACATTGGGCGGGTCCATCGCTACAGCCAGGCCAATCAAATTCAGCGGCGCCCAGCAGACGGCAAACAGCACGAAGACGACGAACATGGTCAAGAAGTGGCGCAATTCATTCGGACGGAGGCGTGGCCTGACGTCGGTTGTGACCCGCCTCCTCACACGGAGCACCAGCACCCAAATCCTCAGATAACAGAACGTAACTACTGCGATAGGAAGCAGGAAATGCACGGTCACCACAGCGATGGTGTATCCTGCACTTGTCGTCTGACTAAAGGTGCATGAATAAACGCGGGGGTCGTACGTCAACGACCCCAGCGCCAGGTTTGGAAGAATGGCAAGGGTGGTGAGTACCCAGACTAACACCAGTAACGCCAGGGTTCCGGCACGGCCGTAGATTTTCTCGTAGGTGTTTGTCTGACAGATGAAACAGTAGCGGTTGATGGCGATGGCGGTGATGTTGAAGATGGAGCCGATGACGCTCGCTCCCATCAGGAAGCCGCTGACCTTACACTCCATCTCCCCCGGCAACCAGTCTGCGTGCAGCATAGCGTGCAAGACCAAAGGGTAGGGATAGCAAACCACCAGAAGGTCGGCGAAAGCCAGACTCACTACAAACGCATTACCTACAGGACACACACAGAGAGAAGGAATTCAAATGCAAGGCCTCATGTTGTGGCATTAGAGCAAAGTCAATTCTTTGTTGCTACGTTCACATCATGTTAAGATTGCTATAGTTACTAGTTTCTAAATCTTTACTGAACTCCAAATTACAAGTGGGAAATTTGAAAATTTTTATAGCTCTATCTTCACTGACTTGACCGTGATGTCATATGCAAACCAGCAAATTAGGAAATGCGCCTAGTCAGTTAACTCCGCTATCTTTCGAAAGTTTGGGGTAGGTAAGATTTTTTTAAATGTTTTTGAAAGTCTGCATTTATTTGAAAATACAGTAAAAACAATAATATAGTGAAATATCAATACAATTGGAAATAAACAGAGCAATTCCAATAGGGTCCTCACACCATTGTGGGCCCTAATAACTGTTTTCTGTAGTTTATTATTGTGATCAAAGCTGAATTCTCAGCATCATTATTCCATTCTTTAGTGTCATATGATTCTTCAGAAATCATTCTAATATGCTGTACAAGAAACTTTTCACTGTTAAAAACAGTTGTGCTGCTTAATATTTTGTGGAAACCATGATAAATAAAATTACTTTTAAAGTTTCTTTTAAAAAAAACTAAATCTTTTAGCAAAATATTTACCAAAATGACATATTTTAACTTTTTTCCTTAAAAAAATTCAAGCCGTCTACCGGAAGCCAGTTATTTTAGTCGCTAAAGTTTTAAATGTGGATATTTCTCTTACACAAACGCATCGCTTTGCTTCAGAAGGCCTGTATTACCCTCCGGAGCAGTGTGGAGAACTTTTATGATGGATGGATGCACTTTTATGGACTTCAAAACAGAAACGGCCATTCACTGCCATTATAAAGCTTGGAAGAGCCAGGACATTTATTAATATAACTCAGATTGTATTCGTCTGAAAGAAGAATGTCATATACACCTAGGATGGCTTCAGGGTGAGTAAATCATGGGCTAATTTTCATTTTTGGGTGAACTATCCCTTTAAAGTCCTGTGGTATAGTTTTTAATATTGTTTCTGAGTATTTTCTCTTTAAAACTGCAGTGATCTAACGACAGTCTCAAAAATGCGGCTTAAAATTGTGTTTCTGACGTCACAAACTACCTTGTAACCAATCACGTCAACGTGCCGGCGGGCTTTAGCATATCATTAACTATGACCGCTCTGAAGCAGTGAAGTCTCAAGAGATGCCAGGGTGTTTCTGTGTATGATATGTTACGATTTTATGATGAACTATATACTGTACACCTTTCTCCACTGACGTTCTGAGTTTTTCCAAAGTGTTTCTAAGGATACTGGGGCAGCGGTCTGACTCTGAGATGGCTAACGGGAACATGGTTTGTGTAACATTAGCAACACATTATTAGCTGTTTGACAACATAGTCAAGCAAAAGGCTAATCATATTAATTACCGTTATGTGTCCGACGTCAAGAGCGATACCATTGTGCATCGTTTACCTCAGGAAGTTGGCCGATTGAATCTCTGAACTGGTGTGAGTGAGTGGAGGTAGGGCTAATTTGCATATTCATAGAACCGTGTATACTAAATGAGGCAAAGGTGTAGAGTTACATTCAAGCTATTTTGAGGCATGAAGAATTTTTTTTTCACAGGAAACAAATTTTAAATATGTTATTTTGGTGATCAAAGATGTGTTTTAAAAGGTTAACATTATTGACTACAGGGGGACTTTAAAGCATATTAAAAACACCACATAGACATACACTCACCTAAAGGATTATTAGGAACACCACACTAATACTGTGTTTGACCCCCTTTCGCCTTCAGAACTGCCTTAATTCTACGTGGCATTGATTCAACAAGGTGCTGAAAGCATTCTTTAGAAATGTTGGCCCATATTGATAGGATAGCATCTTGCAGTTGATGGAGATTTGTGGGATGCACATCCAGGGCACGAAGCTCCCGTTCCACCACATCCCAAAGATGCTCTATGCTCTATCGAGACTCATCAGACCAGGCAACATTTTTCCAGTCTTCAACTGTCCAATTTTGGTGAGCTCTTGCAAATTGTAGCCTCTTTTTCCTATTTGTAGTGGAGATGAGTGGTACCCCGTGGGGTCTTCTGCTGTTGTAGCCCATCCGCCTCAAGGTTGTGCTTGTTGTGGCTTCACAAATGCTTTGCTGCATACCTCGGTTGTAACGAGTGGTTATTTCAGTCAAAGTTGCTCTTCTATCAGCTTGAATCAGTCAGCCCATTCTCCTCTGACCTCTAGCATCAACAAGGCATTTTCGCCCACAGGACTGCCGCATACTGGATGTTTTTCCCTTTTCACACCATTCTTTGTAAATCCTAGAAATGGTTGTGCGTGAAAATCCCAGTAACTGAGCAGATTGTGAAATACTCAGACCGGCCCGTCTGGCACCAACAACCATGCCACGCTCAAAATTGCTTAAATCACCTTTCTTTCCCATTCTGACATTCAGTTTGGAGTTCAGGAGATTGTCTTGACCAGGACCACACCCCTAAATGCATTGAAGCAACTGCCATGTGATTGGTTGATTAGATAATTGCATTAATGAGAAATTGAACAGCTATTCCTAATAATCCTTTAGGCGAGTGTATAAACAACATTAAAAGCTTGATTTTCACCACAGGGGGACTTTAAATATTTTCCTGTTTCATATTTCCCAGTAAAGCCATGGATCTGTATTATTAGAATCCCCTAGTCCAACCTTGCAATTATGACAAAACTTGTTTTTTTTTTTTATATATACATTTACACCGTGTCCTATGCAACAAGTTTCCACTGTCACACAATTTGTCTCTCCCCGCTGAAAGAGAAATGCTGTTTAAATATACAGCTGTATGGACCAGGATTTTAAACCAATGAGAGTTAACTGTGGGCAGGGATTCTCAGTGTGATGACACATGGTCAGAATTATGATTTATTACGGAAGAGATGATGCCTGACACTGTATCACACATCACATCTGGTTAGGACACAGCCTTTCAAGAAACATGTCACTGCTTTTGGACAACAAATTGCAATTATTATTATTTTTTGTTAATTGCAATACAGACTCATGAGGTTCTTCAGATCCATTAAATTATGACACTGCAGCAGCATTTATCTGCCACTAGAAAATAGAGTTGGTTGCACTTTATTTTAGAGTACGTGCACTTACATGTACTTGCTTAAGAAAGTAACTATAATAAGTAGGCCTACATAGTATGTACATGGGGAACAGGACTGTCAAATAAAGTGCTTCCAAAAAATGTAGGTGTATTTTTGTACACATTTTTACAAAAGTTTCTTGTGTAGAAACACACAAACACAAAGAAGGTCAAGCTAAAAAAGAAACTTGACAACAGCACCTGATCTGTAGTTGACATATTGCGTGTCTGGGAGTGTAGGAGCATTTGTGTGTGTGTGTGTGTGTGTGTGTGTGTGCGCGTGTGTGTGTGTGTGTGTGTGTGTGTGTGTGTGTGTGTGTGTGTGAGAGTGTGTAGGACAGGCTCAGGTGCACTAGTATTTTAACAGTGAGGTTCAGACAAAGTTCAGATCCATTAGATTAAGTGTGGTGTCTGTGACACCGAGTTCTCCTCTACAGTATACTGAATGTGTGCATGTTTGCTTGGTTTGCCAGTCAGTCTCTTGCATTCATGTGTTGGGTGATGGTTTGTTGGAAGTGGAGACTGTTCAGATCAAGTTGTATTACGCTACAGCACAGATGGAGTTCAGATATAGTTCAACACAGTACTCCACACACACACACACACACACACACACACAATTGTATGCCTTAACCAGTGTGCTACAGATAGGTTTTGTAATGGATACATAGATTCACTGCATATCGATCGAATGCATTTGGGAAAATGAGTCCATATAGATTAATCATTTTAGGTTAATATTCCATATCATACCTCATCAAAATGACTTATGCTCCATTCACACTGATTTTTTCGATGGAGGTCGCTAGTAGCCATTCCTCTTGCTATAATATGCTGGTATAGATATTGCAGCAGTGCATTATATCTTGAACAAGATGAACGACTATCAATGCATGAATCAAACATTTTTAGAACAGCAACAGTTTCTGACACATTCTGTTGCTGCCTTATTTAACCTTTTTTAATTGTTGCATCACAGGACACGCCCACATTGCATCACAAATGGTCACTGTCTCTTATGTCACCAGCAATCAAATAAAAATGGATTTACGGTCCATGCAAATTGACGTCAACTTTCAAGCTGCCCATTTCCTCTCATCTCTATCCCTCTCCTCTTCCATTTTGCTGTCCTCATCTGGATCCGTCAATGTCTGCTATCTTTCTCCCGCCCTGTGCCAATATCTCTCAGCTTATCTGATTTCCAATCCATCTTTTTTCCTCTCACTTATTACAACTCGATTTGCCTTCGATCTCTTTCGTCCTTTCTCACAAGAAGATTAAGAGGCAAGAGGAAGAAAGCAGCTGGACTTGAATATGTTTTAATTGGTATGTCGAAATTCTGAGAGAAAAATTTGGACTAATCTCTTGTCTGGAAGCTAGGCCAGAATGAATGTTCTTGAACCTGAAAACAGAGTTTAGCTTGACAGATGCCAAAGCAAATAAACAAATAAAAATCGGCATTAGTAGAACATCAAACAATCACACACACACACTTGTGCTCATTACTTCTGTGAACCTGCCACATGCTGTTGTGAGGACGAGCCTGTTTGGAATAAGTTTTCGGGAGATGAATATTGTGCCAGCTATACAGATGCTTCCTGTGAGATTTTGGGCTTTGACATTTGGAACAATATAAAGTTTGTTAGCTAAACAGATGAATGTGTGAACTGCTGCCTTCGCACACTCAAACGCACATTGGTCACCAAGCATTTACATGCTTTTCAATTATTGCACCACTTCATCCAATGTTGTGTCAACTGAAACCATTACATTTCATAGAATACTTTCAAAATTCATTTTAAAGGGAATGCACGAACTGTTAAAGGGTTAGTTCACCCAAAAATTAAAATTAAGTCATTAATTACTCACCCCCATGCTGTACCAACCCCGTAAGACCTTCGTTTGTCTTCGGAACACAAATGAGGATATTTATGATTAAATCTGAGAGGTGCGAGACTTCAAGAGATTTCCACGACGTACGCGCAAGAACAGGAGATCGCAATTCTCGCGCGTGCGTCGTGGAAATCTCTTGAAGTCTCGTTTCAGGCCTACAAGGAAGAAAAGGAATAGTCGAATAAAGTCGTTATTTTTGTTTTATTTCCGCACAAAAAGTATTCTTGTCGCTTGATAAACTTATAGTTGAACAACTGTTGTCATATGGAATATTTAAACATTTTCTTCATTGCCTTTCTGGGCCGTCAGGTTTCATTCCCTTAGGCAGCCTATGTAGCAGTGATCCAGCTCTCAGATTTAATAAAACATATCTTAATTTGTGTTCCGAAGACGAACTAAGGTCTTACGGGGTTGGTACAGCATGGGGGTGAGTAATTAATGACTTAATTTTCATTTTTGGGTGAACTAACCCTTTAAAATGTATCTATTCAAAGCTAAGTTGCTTTGGATAAAAGTGTATGCCAACTGCATAAATGCAATGTGAATTGCTTTCTGTCATTTGAGAGACATCTGGTGTCTGGTCTACTGCGTTTCCCTACTTTAGAAACATCTCCAGTAAAGAATGCTAACAGGGATAAGAAGTGAAGACAAGGGGAGAAAATAAAGTTTTAAAGCACCCCATGAAACAGAGAGAGATTCAAAGTGTATTCCAGTGAAAAAAAATTTGTTGGATTGTCTTTAAATTAAATTGGATGACCAGATCTGCACTGTCTGTTGTGTTTTTTTTTTTACATTGCGAGATCAGAACAAAATGAAAAAGCAAAAGGCCCAGAAATACAACTAAAGCTGCAACATTTAAGCTCATGTGATAACGTCACATTAAAAATTTCCAAGCTTTACAAATATTTTACTGATGATAAATGTAGAGCAGAACATAACATTTCAACTGTTTATTATTCCAGGAGTAAAGGGGGTAATAAGAGTGGTGCAGTGATGACATATTTTTGTAGGCCAACCCTGGCATGGCATCACCGTTTGACAAAAAATGGTTCAGTCGACAAAAATCCAATAGGGTAATCTGTGATAAGTGATTATCTTCACAACTGAACACAACTTTTATGAATTTTGAAGCGTAATTACAATCGGCAGAAGTCAAAAGCTAAACGCAGGCTATAAACGTCCAACACAATGGTCGCAAGACTTCAGCGTCATCATCACTAAGCATTTTAAAAATATGTTTAAAGAAATCTGAGAGATTTCTGTCCCTCCATTGACAGACTACACAACTACCAGGTTGATGCTTCAAAAACTTCATGAATAGATGGTAAAACTAATCCATATGAACTGAGCGGTTTAGTCCACATTTTCTGAAGAGACATGATCACTTTTTATAATGAACAGATTGAATTTAAGCTTTTATTCACATATAAACATTGATCAGCGAATATAAACAATAGCTCAAACGTTCTGCATAACACATGAGAATGAACCTCATTGGTTCTTGCAGAAACTCAAACGTGCTGCATAACACACGAGAATGAACTTTATTGGTTCTTGTGGAAACCCAAATGTGCTGTGTAACACAATAATGAACCTCATTGGTTCTTGGTAAGCTCAAACGTGCTGCGTAACATGAGAATGAACCTCATTTGTTCTAGCTGAAGGTCAAAACTGCTGCGTAACACACGAGAATGAACCTAATTCGTGCTGCATAACACACAAGAATGAACCATGGTTCCCTCACATCAATCGAACATGCTTGAGCACACAACTGATGTGTGTGTTGATGAATGTTTACATTTGAATAAAAGCACTCTCCGAAGGCGCATGGCATGCTTTGAGTTTAGTATGCCAAAGCAATGGCGTAAGCCACCCTGGTGGTTGATGTATGCCACCGTCACAGTGTTGTCCATCCAGATCAATATGTACTTATTCTGCAGCAATGGTCGAAACTGGCGCAGGGCAGTATTGCTGCCCTATGCACCCTATGCGACCTTCGCGAAGATGCGGGGAGACAGGGACAGCCCAAAGGGGAGGACCTTATACTAGTATGCCCGTAGGAGGTGAGGATGCATTTCTGCATTAGCATCTTGAACGGGAGCTTGTGAAGTAAAGAGTAAAGTAAAAGGTGCCTTCCACGATTTCCAGACCTCCTCATGCTCCTCCGGTAAGAAAGGTACCAATTGATAGCTCGCGATGTGTGTGAGGAGTGGCAGGCCCATTGGGATTTCAGCCACCCCTGTTTGCTTGGTCTGGTGAGCCCACTAACGTCCCTGCAGTTGACGACTGGCTTAATCGGAGCGAGGAGACCTGGGACCTGGCTCACACACACCTTCAACGAGCTGTCAATCGCGGCAAGAGGCAGGCTGACCGTCACTGCCGTCCTAACCCAGAGTATCAGCCAGGTCAATGGGTATGGTTATCCACTCGTAATCTTCGTCAGTTTACGATTCATGGGACCTTACAAGATCTTACGTCAGATAACTCCAGTGTCCTTCCGTCTAGCTCTGCCCAGGCATCTGCGAATATCTCCCACGTTCCATGCCTCACTGCTTAAACCCGCCACGCCCCCCTCTGAGGAGGGGAGGGGGGATTCTTCTGAACAGTCTTCTCAAGTCAATGCCGATTCAGTCTTCTCAAGTCAATGCCGATTCAATCCTATTCAAGCTCTTGTATAAAAAAGTTTTTTTTTTTAAAAACCACATTATTAACCAGTATTTTTTATTGGTGTATTTCTTTGGTGAAACACAGATTTGTGTATGTTTTGTTATAAAATCCTTAATGTGTTGTAAATCATTTTATTTTATGCAAAGCAACACACAGGGACAGTCACCTAAACGAGTGTCACATCTGTCTTTTCGCGTGATGGAAATGCTGAAGATGCTGAATATAATTACTTGCATGGGATGCTAAAATATGTTCTCAGAACTGTGTACTGTTTATGGGCAGATTATGGATTCAGTCCTAGTATATTTCGGCTATGAGTGAAATACAGGGTGAAAGTCTGAAGTTAGTAGTTCCCCCGTCGAACACGATTCCAGCTCCGGCACGGGAGCCAACAACGTAAAGGTGGAAACGGGATAACAGACTGGTTGATTACACTTTAATTACTTTGAATCGTTTAATTTTTACTCCTAAAATGTTTGTTAAATGAGTTCAAATGTAGGCAATTTTGTATTGATGTTAAAACGATATAAAATATGCTGTATTAAGATCTGTACTCATCGAAAATAATGGGAATTATGTAAATTAGTGGTTGTGTGGAGTATTTTACAAAGGTTTAGACTAGAGGAAATAAGTTTAAATTATATATATTTTTTTAAATATTTGAGTTACCTTAATTTGTTTTTATTTAATTTTGTATTTTATTTCAGTTTTATTATTACTACAGTCAACAACATTTGTGACTGAAAATGATTGTCGGTTTAGGTGAAAATATACATGATAAACAGTGGAAATGTAAAATGGGCAGCTGATTCGCAAGGGCAAGAAAGTAAATTATTTAAACAGGTTCAGTGTTGAGTCGAGTCTGAAAAGTCCAGACTCTGACTCAAGTCCAAGACCATATTTTCAGGAGCATTTAAATTCGGCCTGGCGCCAGAATTGAATGAGCTGGTCTCAACTAGTCCAAGTTAAGACAGATTGAGACCGGACTCAAGTACAACAACACATGTGAATTCGAGAAAACGTAATACCCAGTAACATGAGTTATGTCCCAAATAACACACTATACTATGCACTTATAAACTATGCACTTATACACTCTGCACTCAACCGTGTAGTGTATGAGTTTGATATGGTTATTTTGTCATTTTTATATTGGAGTCTGATAGCCCCTCCGCTACGTGATCAAAGCTGCGACAGTTGAGTGCATGAAGTGTCCAACATTGCACACTTCGCTTTTTTTGGTTAATTAAATGCATCATCCAGGTATCATTTCAATATGAACAAACTTCTCGCACTATTTATACTACAAAACGTCATAGAAAAGTGCATAAGTATGCGAATTCGGATGCACCTATGGTCTTCCCCCATCTAATGCTTCGATTGTTTGTCCTGCATCTCCTCTCATGTTTCCAATAGTTTCCAAAAAGAGCTCAACAATGTTTCAAAATGTGATCAGATTTCCCAAGGTACAGTAACAGCCAATTTCATTTTGCATCATGCAGAAAATTCTAAGAGGAAGTGGATATTTAAATGGGACATACCTGAGAACATCATTAGGTGTTTTGAGCCACCGCTGAGCATTAAAAGTTTCCTCTGGGTCTCTCTCTCGCTCACTCATTAACATACACAAAGCCTTTAATTAAACAGCAGCATAACAGAGAATGCTCACACACACAACCATTAATGATGGCAAAGAAGGATAGTGCTTGGTCAACATGAATGTTAATTAAATCTCTAATGACCCCAAACTAACGAGGACTTCACCAACACAATCACTATTTTATAGGGTGACAACAAACATGATGGGATCTACCAGGGTAAAATCTCTATTTTTCCTATCTAACCGGGTGTGTGTGTACTGAAGATAAATTAACGTAGGTGTAAAGTGGCATCTCCGCAGGCAATGTCCTCAGGGACTTTGTAATCTCACTTGGCACCAATAAGCCTGTATCTGAGGAAATTTTAGTGTGTGTGAAAGTGGGTGTGTGTAGAAAGGAGTGGCTTTGTAAGATGATCAAAGAGCCTTGTTTCAAACGGCCACACACACACACACACACCCACGTGCATGTAGAAAACGCTACGTTTTTCATTGTCAGCTACGGATCACGTTTCGCTGCACGCCGCTGACGTGGCCGCTCTCCGTTGACACTGATGCTGTTTTTGCCTGACCTCTGCAGCCTGTGTTCCATAACTTTTACACCTCGACCTCTACGCTTCAGATTTAGTTTGCACCAATCCCTTTTACAGCTCTTAAACTCTGACCTCTTCCTCTCACGCTTTTTACAGAAATGACAATCTCGTTGCTGTGCACAGCAAAAAAGTGACAAGAGGTCACCTGTTAAGCTTCGAACAGAGTAGCCTTAATGGTTGCAGCGAAGAAAAAAAGACTCGCAGAACGATTTTTCTCAGAATGTCACATTTCTATTCAGTGTTGTGTTCATTGTATGGAAAAATAAACACCCACTTTTTTCCCTCCATAATAGCTTATTTTGTGTTCCACAGAAGAAAAAAAACGTCTCTTTAATGCTTCACTCCTCAAATTTTGATGCATCAGAAAACATTGTTATAAATCACTTGAAAAGCCTTTTACTGCACTGTAGGGAATATGACCCTCACTCCCTAGAGAAAAAATATATGAACACATCCTTTTTTTCTCTCGGTAATTACACAGATGCAAGGGCATAGTTGAACACAGCTGGACAGAAATATGGGCGTGTCCTATCCATCTGTCATTTGCATACAGTGTCCCTAGACCCAATCGAGTGCAACAGTCGGGTTCTGGAAGTAAAAACTCCATTCGACTTCTCCATAGGGAAATTGTTTTTGAATGACAACTTATTAACCTTTAAAGACAGACCTACTGTGAGCTACTTGGTAGTTAATCGGTGGTAATTGCTTCTGGTAAAGCTGTCAGCCTGCATTATTTCAGCTTATTTTTAAAATAATTGTGTTTAAAGGTGCAGTATGTAATATTTACAGCAAGCGGTTGAAATGGTTACATTTAATTCCCCCGCCTCCTCAGACTCGTTGCTCACGCGGGTCGCCAGATTGAGGACACGCAACCGGAGTTAGCGCAATTGACAATGGAAGGCTAGGAGACTTAACACACTAGTAAGTTGATGAGTTGATTTATCAGGGTTTTAATATGCTCCCATTCATAGAGATTTTTAGATGGATGCTGAGGCTTTTTTGGTTGGGTACAATCTGTGATCTCTGACCTGGTTTGTTTGCTGGCTTCCATGGCTGCAGTACACTGTGTTTTTTCTGCCAAATGGCAACCGGGGGTTAGAAACACTACTGGTTAAATTGGCAGTGGGCGGAACCACACAGTCCAAAACAAAAACAGACATTAGGAGAAACGCACATTTCAAAGTAAAATAACTGACTGTAGCATTGTTTTCGAGAGAAATGAGTATGTGAAAAACTTAGCATGTTTCCTAAATATCTGAAACGTAGTATGGTACTTTAGTACAGTCAAAAAAAAAACGTACATACAGCACCTTTAACCACATAATTCCGTGTGAAAAGCTACATTACCCATGATGCTGTAAAGAAAAGTACACCAATCAGAGAGTAAAAAAAAACAACGCACGGCAAAAGATCTCGTTAGCTCCGCCTACTCCCATGAAGCAATGCGAATGACGTAATCGTTTCGATCTCTCTAAGCTCTTAAAATACTTAAATGTGTGTATAATGCATATTTTGCAATAAACTTAAAATACTTAGTTTTTATATAAACAATCAACATTTGTAAAATAAATAGTAAGTAATAAATAGTTTTATATTTCTCCACTGTTTAATTCGATTATGCTCTTCGCAATGCTTCATGGAATTGTAGTTCTTTCCCTCACTAAAACCGTTAAGTACACAGTCTTGTCCCTTTGTCTTTTTGTCCGATTTTCAAAAACGTTTTTGCTTCAAATCAAAGGTTTATACTGTTGTGACCTCGTAGCTGATTGGCTTGGTCCATGGCTTATAACGCTTTAACAAAGAATTTTTCTAAATCCCTATGGGAAAAAATAAATGGAAAAAAATACTTCCGGAACCAGGGCACTTATGCAGGATTTCATTCCCACCAGCACTACAAAGCAAATTGAACCTTTAGGAAAACTAAACACATCTGATGTATTAATCAATACAGCCTGCTCCTGCTGTTGATCCGGACACAGCACAACGTCGGGCATGTAAAATAACAAAAAAACAACCGTGCCATCATTTGAGCACTCATATACCTGTGCTATACCCTGCAAATGAATCATCACAGGTCAAAGTGAAGGATGTAGTCAATGGTGACAGACACACGCAACATTAATCGCATGTCCTTTGAGTATCTACATAGAGCACCAGCAAACCACCATCACTCTATGCTAATGAGACACTGAATGTCACCTTGAGGTCCTCACAAATAAACACTACCAGACACAAGCAAAAGCCCATAACACGAGAGGTCAAAAACCAAATCTAATTGCCTAAATAAACACCAGCTCAACAGACATGAACTTCAACAGCAAAGGACTGGAGTGAAAGCATGATAGATATGAAGAATAAGAGGGAAAGGGAGTGTTTAGGTCTCTCTTCATCCCTTTGTAGACAACAATGTTTTGTTTGAGAGCTGGAGTGCAGGGCTGTGCTGGTAAACGGGCACACCGCCGTGTTTACCGTGGCTTTGTTAAGACAGTGATGGGATGATGCCACCTGCACATTTCAAGATAAGAAAATGTCAAAAATCTCCAAAGACACAATGACATGCACAGAAAAGCCATCTCTTCCCATGCTCCTCGCTCTGTCTGTTCTCACTCTCACACACTCAATATTAGTGATGACTATTACAGAACACAGCTGACATATCAAACTCTGACCTAATAACACAGCGCTGTCGAATGCTTTGACAGACTGCCTGTTTGGAGATATTGCAGTTCACATCTGTTTACCTACTCTCACTTTTTCTGTCTTTTTCCTGTTCCCATTGACAGTTTTTCATTTGCTCTAGTGAGCAATGAAAAGCTGAAATCTAAAAAAAAAGCATTTTAAAACCCCATCTGTCCTTCAGAAATAACAGAAGACGAGAACTCTGGCATTCTGAGGTCAGATATCGCAAATTATAAAGAGAACAAAATAATAATAATCTTTTTCTCTCTCTGACATTCTTTTTTAGTTTCTTTTATTGTCCTTCTGCTTATCCCCTCAGTTTCCCACACATCTCAGTGTGTGACCTTCTTTTCTTCTGGAGAATGAACATGCTTTCTGAAGTTTCTAATAAAGACATTATAGGTATGTGAAGCCTGAATCTGGGAAGCATTGCCAGATTGTAATACTGAAAAAATTGCAAATGATGATCCATAATTTAAAACCATATGGTCCTTCATATTAATCAAAGGGGGACTCCAATAAAAAAAAAATGCTTTTTCTGAGTGGAATTAACAGTAATTGCTTTGCATTCTCTCTCACGCCAACACAACAAGAATCATATTGGAGGTAAATTAAATCTGGGATATTGCTGTTTCAGACATGCAATTCACACCGGAGCTCATTCTCGGATACACATATGTGTATGCAAATTGTATTTCACACCAAATGAGATTTAGATTTTCTTGGAATTATACAATTATATATATATATCCAAACATACATGTATCATCTTCACAAGCATACCACCACTCTCTGGCTCGCATTCACATGATGTTCCTCAAACATCCGTTAAAGTATCACTGTCAGACAGCCTTGAGTGCTCAGTGTTATTATCAGGCTCTGACCGTCTTTGATATCTGTGAGTTATGTAACGTCAAACTCATGTCCGTGAAACATTGTTTTTTTCTTGACTAAATGCATCAGTGGGCAAATGGGAAAACAAATCAGCAGGTTATTCTATTTATATAACTGACATTTAAAGCTAAAATATCAAGCAAAAACAATTAACAGACATTGGGTTTGTGGCAGTTTAAAAATGATTATACATTTTAGAAAATGTTTTACATTTAAAGACCCAAAAGTATTTAAATAATCAAATGCCGAGTCAGTTTTTATATGACAGATGGTGAAAATCACTACTCTCATTTATTTATTTATTTTTTGAAAGAGACAGTCATTCATGCTCAGGCCGTACAGTGCACGTGAATGGTTGGTAACCGTGTGAATGAGGTTTATTCTTGAATTTATCAGAGTGGCAAGACAGCTGTTCACGGTAATGACCCTCAGACTGCGAATGAGTCATACGAGTATTATCCTAATAACTCCTTGTCATGAGCCAGTGAATGATTTTCATCCACTTATAGGCGCCATTCACAAGGGACGCGTTTTTTTTTTCTTTTTTTCTTGCATTGTATTTTAACTTTGATAAAGGCGTCTTGGAATGCGTTACGTTACCTTTGCAAGAACCCATCCTGTGTTAACATCTTTCAGTTAATTAATGTGGACTAAACGCGCGCACTCACCCGCGTTTCTCAGTTTTCTATTTCTGAGCACCGAGATGATCACCAGAACGTTACCGAGCACATCCACCACGCTCGTGAAGATCAGCACACCGGCCAGCACCATTACGACCCATACTGGCCGCGTGCCCGCTCCACTACCCCAAGCGCGACCCTGCCCGACTTCCGTCCGGTTCCTGACGAGCGAGACATTCTCGGGCATGTCGAATAAACTTCACCCTCTCTCACCAAAAACACGCTCGGTATCTTTCTCACGAAGCTGCTTCAGTCATCTTCACCTTCGTCAACAATTAGGCTATTTCCAAATTCTCAGCAATCCTTGGGAAGCTCGCGGTGACGGGTGCTGTTTTCTCATTAATGTGCCACATAAAACAAATTTTCCACCCGTCTATTAATAGTCAATTGTCTTGACTGGTGATTATCTTCAACTTCACTGTGCTCGCTCTCTCCCCCTCGCCGCGCGCCTTTTAAAACTCACTCGCGGCCAGAGCGCGGCGACGCACGAGATGGTCTCGAGCTTCTCGCTCCAGTCGCGTGCGTTTCGGTGTTTGCCATTGATAACCGAGGGATCACGCTGGCGTGGGTTCACTCCTTTCCCTCCTCTTCTCCTTCAGCGTATTTGCATTGATTCGAGCTGAGACGCCTCCAAAAAGCTGTCAAACGTGGGACTCTTCAGCTCGTCTGTATGTCCAGTCAGTCCGACTTTATTTATTTATTATTCACTCGGTGACGACGGAATCCGATGCGCGAGGCTCCCGTTTCGGATGAATTACCGCCTCAGGAGTGTGAATTAAGTGCAGTATGTGACTGGTTTTGACACCAGTGTGTGTCGTTAAAAAAATCTTCATCTAACACTCTGGTCTTCGCGTTTGAGGAGCAAGAGAGCCGTTAAATTAAAGAATCCAACTTAGAAAATTAGCCTTTCTGAACAGTAATTCCATGTTTTCCCGCCTCAAAGGGACTCCCTCGGCGACTCAGTCAGCACCCCTTGGGTGCACGCGAGCAGATCGGAGTTTCCGGTCCAGTTCTCGAATAAGTCCAGTTAAACGGCAGCTGGAGAGACGTCGCCTTCGACCCGCTCTGCGTGGCCGGTCTCTTTCGGTCTCCTCTCATTGAGAAACAAAATCCGTGAGCGCGCTCCACTGCTGTTTACAGCTGCCCCGTTCACACATCACGCGCTGGGAGCCTCCGCGTGCGTCTCAACTTGTACTGAGAGCGCGCAGGTGCACGTGAGGGCGTCCTGTCACAAATGCAGGGGTTGAATTAACAGCTCGCGCAGCGTTTTCTCTACCGAGCGATACTTTAAAGAATTCAAGATCTAAAAAAGGACAAAATAAAAAAATAATAATCAACGAGTACCATTTATGACCCTGGTTATCACCTATAATTGGTTCTGGGTCCACCATGCTCAAAATGTATAAATAGTACACATCACAGAATAGGAGAACAATAAAAGTGTGTAGGCTACTGTAGTCTAACTAAACTTATTATTAGGTAAATACACGTGAAGAATTGTTGTTCCAATAATATACTCAAACATCAGTGCATGCTGGGAGCTAAAGCCCCGCCCCCCAGTGTTTCAGACATCACAATACATAACAGTTTATTCTAGCCATAAACCTTCTGCCTGACATGATCAGTCACAGCTTGTTTAGTGATGCCATTTAGGGGAGGGTTATATAAAATAAATGATACCTTGTATTATAAATAATAAACTATAAATAAATAAAAAACTCGCTGAAAATGTAACAGACAAGATTTCACATACATAATTGAACCAAAGCAGAATGTACACATAATAGGCTGTATTCTGTTTAGGGTGTTTACTTCCAAGTGCCTCAAACAAAACTGAATATCTCTAAATATGTGATGGCACCAACAACCTGGCCATGGATGATTTCTTCCTCAAAAATGTGTGTGCATCTCGGTAAACATGACTTTGTTTTCATGCAAACTACAGATGAAAAATAATGTGCTCTTACTCGCAGAAGTCAGCCAATCACATTAGAGATGATCAGGTCGAGAAACTAGGCTATCCAGTTTTATTCGCAATATCCATCAACGGTCAGTAACCGGACTGTGGGTGGTCCGTGGGCATGAAGCCTGACACTGAGACCCGCTCAACATTGTTTAAGACTGAGACTCGTACTACTTTTTAAACAACATTGGAAATAATTGTTTCATGGAACAACCTAATGAAAATCTTACTGGCAACCCTGGCACCCATCTCACCACTCACTGCTCCAAAACTTCTGGCTCACCCGAGTCTCCACTTGCTAAGGTTGGCTAAAATACCATTTTCAAAAACGACACTGTTTGTTAAAACTTACGGTATGGTTTATTTATTTATTTGAAAAGGAGATCCATCCTTACCAGTGTTCAAATGAAACCAATGCCTCTGGGTTTGATTAACTTGACCTTATGGCATCTGGCTGTTAAAGAGACTGGCTGTTATTTTTTCATTTAGCTTATTCTATTTCTATGGTGCAGATGGATAGCACCTGAAATGAAAGAGGGCGGAGAAGTATTGCACAGGGAGCCACTCAGAAGAAAAGTTACCCACTAGGTCACAATTCATTTAAGGGCACAACCGTTGCAGAGACTACATGTCCCACAGCTGTGACGGGGCGGGTTCCCATGACACCCCAAAGAACACTGACACTGACTGAATTGGCTGTCTCTCATATGCTACAGCCACACACACACACACACACACACACACACAGAGAGAGAGAGAGAGAGAGAGAGAGAGAGACAGTCAGAGAGGAAGATTATCCAAGTTTAACACAGCTCACCTTGTGCATTCCCCACAGCTTGGGAAAAGGGTTCCAGCATATCATTAACTATTACTCAATTAAACCATAGGCCTATCATGGATATGAAAATAAATTTGCCCCTGTGATAGACAGACAGACAGACAGACAGACAGACAGGCAGTTCAGTCCATTTTCATGCAGACAGTAGCCTTGTAATTTATCACAGTGATACAAATATGTAAAATTCCAAAAATACTCTTTGTCTGCACTTTTTGGGTTGTATTAGGGAGGGGGGGGAGGACTGACTTACAGAAAGGTATACATTGCACATCTATTTTTTCCTGTTTACAAATACAGATACCACGGCACCGAAATGTAGTTGTTTGCTGGCGCGCGTGCGCCTTTATCTCCGCGAGCCAGCGATGCCATCCAGCGCGCGCGCTAAATCAGCCCCGTTTTTTTATGCAACACATCCACACGGTTCAACAACAATAACAACAACAACAGATAACAGCCCAGCCTACTCAAATCAGTCCAATTCGAGGTGTTTGAATGATTATTTTTTTTACACCCACAACACCACCGCTGGGAATAAAGGAGACGTTTACCGCGTGGAAACCTGGCTGGCGGCTGCTCCCCGGTCGGGTGTGTGCGTGGGTGCACGGGCTGAATGTGTGAGCGCGCGGCTCGTTATAGGAGAATCGGGTTATGCAAGCAGGTGTCTGGTTTCTCCGGGAGAGAGAGAGAGGCCTTGCCTTTCTTTGATGTCAAACTGCAGGAAACCCTCTCGAGGCTGGCGGTGCTTGTCACTGTCTGTGTTTTGGTTTAATTTGTATGGCGTGTGAAAGAATTGCGTGTCTGTGCAAGAGTCAATGTGTGTGTGGGTGAGTTTAAGGGTTTGTGAGGTTGGAGACTGGTTGATGAGTAATGATTGGTTTAACTTTGTCTATACCTTTCCTCATATTAAAAGAACAAACTGTACAGTGACCCCAAAAGACACACAAATGTAAAGTATATTATCGCACAGCTCTATATTATATCCAACTTTTCCCACATACATATCATGCAAAGCAAATCTCTTTATATAAAGTTGGATATATGCTCAGCTTTCAGCATTCATATACTCACGTATGGGGGATTTATACTATAGCATATCTCAACTGCATGACTGTTTACAATCGCCGCAAGATGTAAACGATATGATCAAATCAGCTGAATGCTATATAGGCATGAAGATATTGCAATATCGGAACTGCTTTGAAACAATGTGTAGGCCCTATTGTGAAAAGCGCTATACAAATTCATGTTAAATATATCTGTATGTCATCACAAATATCAATTGACGAGCTGCTTATTTTAAAGAAATATACGAGATCTAAGTTTTAAATGATAAAACAATATATATGCTGCTCAGAATCACTCCACTTGAGGAAAACTGACGTCATATCTCCAATAAAAATTGCTCTCTGTGTGCGAAATCGCATATTAGGCACTACATCCGGTTTGAAACTTTGTGATCATTAAAAAGTGGGTTCTTTATAGTATGAATGTGTGTAGGATGTACACCAGACATATTACATCCGCCATGTTGTCACTGTCATGTGACCTACGGTGTCAGTTGTGTCACTTCACTGTCATTCACAAATCATCTTCCTTGGCCTCATGGGACAGTAAAGTGTCCATTGAACGTCTACTTCAGAATCTCATCACCAGTACTAGCTCATCCGGCTACTTTCTATATTTATACTATGAAGTCAGACATACTAATCGGCAGAAATATACTAAAAGGCATATTTGGACGCAGCAACTGACCCACCAGTTACTGGTGAAGTGAGTTTTTTTTTGTTATAATCTGCTGATAATTGTATTTTATATAATAACAGTAAGACATTTTAAGTGTGACTTTATTGTCCAAATATTATTGAGGTCACCGGATCTCGAAGCTTCACCGTGATCATGTCTTCACGCATCACTGACGTGTCATCAGTTTGCTTTGCTCCCGGGCTGACATGTCGTCTCCATTATCAGGTTTAACTATCCTACATCAATCTTTTATGTTACATCAGTCTCTCTGTGACGCTCCACTGATTCTGATGCTGCCATCGCACAAGGGTAAGTACTAGCCTGTATCCTAAATTGAATTCACCAAAGAATGATGTAAGATGACTTTGCAGAGACATTTAGGACAGTTCAATCATGTCAAAATGACAAATGTCTGTCTTTATCCTCATATGATGTAGTGTTTTTATTTCTGTTTACAGTAATTTATCTACAGTCAGTCCAAGCATTGTGTACTCAATAAAGCTGAGCTGGAGCTGATCTGAAGTCAGTTCATGCTTTAGTACCCCGCCTGCCTGGTTAAACAGTGGATGAGATAGATTGAGAGGGAAAGGGAAAGGTATAGAGAAAGAACGAAAACAAATATTAGTTAAAAAGAAAAGAGAGAGAGAAAAAAAGATTGAGTGAAAATTGTGGTTTGCGGGGGGGAGAACGAGGAAGGCAGAGTAATGCACACTCCACTCACTGTCCTGGAAAACACAACTGTGATCTATTTGCTTCATTCACAATTTACAAAGAGCTATTGAGAGAACATGCACACATAACTTGACATAACCAGGACAGCATAAAGCCTTTACATTTCACACACACACACACACACACACACACACATTGAAAAAAAAATCCAGGGGCCAATTCAATTCTTGAGAAAGCGAGGAAGCAAGCAGCACACAGCAACACACAGTGGTTCTCGAATACACCCCCCCCCCCCCCCCCCCCCCCCCCCCCCCACACACACACACATATATATATATACATACCTCTGCCTTTTCTGAGTATAAAAAAAAACTGGAAGAATTACAGTAAAATCTTGCATTTTGACAAAGACAAAGAGAATAAGGTGTGCATACTAAAACTGACCTGTCATCTGCCTGAAAAAGGAAGAACCAAGACGCTTTGGGACGCCCATCCACCCATGAAAAAATGCAGCTATTGACCTGTTTCAGAGCTCAGGACTGGATTTGTCTCCATAATAAAACAGCCCTTCGCACGACGCATCAGCTCTTTGTTTTCCTCCTTAATACCCCTCTCACCTTCCTCTTCAGCACTCTTTTGTTTGATTTCTCTCTGTTTTTCTTCCAAAAGCCAAAAAAACATTTGTCGAGAAGCTTAAAGACTCTATTGAAAAAGATGAGAGAAGGAGAGAGAGACAGAATGAAAACAGTCTGCAAACACTTCAAAAGTAACTTTTAAATCTATAGAGGCACACAAACAAACAGGCACAAAGTCAAACAGACGCACATCTGCAGTCACACACATAAACTCGCACTCACCTGCATCTCTTCATCTCACTTCATCTCCTTCCTTCTTCCTAATGACAACATTACGTGCGCGGTGTTTGCAAGGTCAAATCAATGTGTGTGATTAATTTCATCAGCTACCTTATGCTCCAAAGGAATTCTGGGGCACGGCTGGCCGCTCATCCAAGAGCCCCTTATCAAATCAAAGATTAATAACATCACTCTGAGATAATCACATACTTCTTTCAAAAATTCAATTTCAAGCATGCACATTTATTTAGTTTTATATTTATTTAGTTTCAATGTTCTGATTTTGGTCCAGTGAACTGAGTTAAAGGGTTAGTTCACCCAAAAATGAAAATTATGTTATTAATTACTCACCCGCATGTCGTCCCAAACCCATTAAGACTTTCGTCTTCGAAACACAAAGATATTTTTAATGAAATCTGAGAGATTTCTGTCACTCCATTGACAGTCTATGCAACTACCACTTTGACGCTTCAAAAAGAGATCATAAAACTAAACCATATTAATCGAGCGGTTTAAATTTATAAAGAGACACGATCGCTTTCTATGATGAATAGATTTAATTTAGGCTTTTATTCACATATAAACATTCATCAACACAAACACTAATCACTGTGTGTTACGCAGCACAATTGAGCTTCCGCAAGAACAGGTTCATTCTTGTGTTACACAGAACGTTTAAACCAATGAGGTTCATTCTCGTGTGTTACACAGCACGTTTGAACCAATAAGGTTCATTTTTGTGTGTTACGCAGCACGTTTGAACCAATAAGGTTCATTTTTGTGTGTTACGCAGTACGTTTGAACCAATGAGGTTCATTCTTGTGTGTTACGTAGTACGTTTGAACCAATGAGGTTCATTCTTGTGTTACGCAAAACGTTTGAACCAATGAGGTTCATTCTTTGTTACGCAGCCCATTTGAACCAATGAGGTTCATTCTCGTGTGTTACACAGTACGTTTGAACCAATGAGGTACATTCTTTTGTGTTACGCAGTACGTTTGAACAAATGAGGTTCATTCTCGTGTGTTACGCAGTACGTTTGAACCAATGAGGTTCATTCTTGTGTGACACAGGACATTTGAACCAATAAGGTTCATTCTCGTGTGTTACGCAGTACGTTTGAACTAATGAGGTTCATTCTCGTGTGTTACGCAGTACATTTGAACCAATGAGGTTCATTCTCGTGTGTTACGCAGTACGTTTGAACCAATGAGGTTCATTCTTTTGTGACGCAGCACATTTGAACCAATGAGGTTCATTCTCATGTGTTACGCAGTACGTTTGAACCAATGAGGTTAATTATTGTGCGTTACGCAGCACGTTTGAACCAATGAGGTTCATTCTCATGTGTTACGCAGTACGTTTGAACCAATGAGGTTCATTCTTGTGTGTTACGCAGCACGTTTGAACCAATAAGGTTCATTTTTGTGTGTTACGCAGTACGTTTGAACTAATGAGGTTCATTCTTGTGTGTTACGCAGCACGTTTGAACCAATGAGGATCATTCTTGTGTTATGCAGCACGTTTGAACCAATGAGGTTAATTCTTGTGTTACGCAGCCCATTTGAACCAATGAGGTTCATTCTCGTGTGTTACGCAGTACATTTCAACCAATGAGGTTCATTCTCGTGTGTTACGCAGTACGTTTGAACCAATGAGGTTCATTCTTGTGTGACGCAGCACATTTGAACCAATGAGGTTCATTCTCATGTGTTACGCAGTACGTTTGAACCAATGAGGTTAATTCTTGTGTGTTACGCAGCACGTTTGAACCAATGAGGTTCATTCTCATGTGTTACGCAGTACGTTTGAACCAATGAGGTTCATTCTTGTGTGTTACGCAGCACGTTTGAACCAATAAGGTTCATTTTTGTGTGTTACGCAGTACGTTTGAACCAATGAGGTTCATTCTTGTGTGTTACGCAGCACGTTTGAACCAATGAGGTTCATTCTTGTGTTACGCAGCACGTTTGAACCAATGAGGTTCATTCTTGTGTTACGCAGCCCATTTGAACCAATGAGGTTCATTCTTGTGTTACGCAGCACGTTTGAACCAATGAGGTTCATTCTTGTGTTACGCAGCCCATTTGAACCAATGAGGTTCGTTCTCGTGTGTTACACAGTACGTTTGAACCAATGAGGTTCATTCTTGTGTTACGCAGCCCATTTGAACCAATGAGGTTCATTCTCGTGTGTTACGCAGTACGTTTGAACCAATGAGGTTCATTCTTGTGTGACGCAGGACATTTGAACCAATGAGGTTCATTCTCGTGTGTTACACAGTACGTTTGAACCAATGAGGTTCATTCTTGTGTTACGCAGCCCATTTGAACCAATGAGGTTCATTCTCGTGTGTTACACAGTACGTTTGAACCAATGAGGTTCATTCTCGTGTGTTACGCAGTACATTTGAACCAATGAGATTCATTCTCGTGTGTTACGCAGTACATTTAAACCAATGAGATTCATTCTCGTGTGTTACGCAGTACGTTTGAACCAATGAGATTCATTCTCGTGTGTTACGCAGTACGTTTGAACCAATGAGGTTCATTCTCGTGTGTTACGCAGTACATTTGAACCAATGAGATTCATTCTCGTGTGTTACGCAGTACATTTGAACCAATGAGATTCATTCTCGTGTGTTACGCAGTACGTTTGAACCAATGAGGTTCATTCTCGTGTGTTACGCAGTACATTTGAACCAATGAGATTCATTCTCGTGTGTTACGCAGTACATTTGAACCAAGAAAGAAAAAAGAACCAATGAAATATTAATAAATGATAGTCAATGTATGCCTTTCCCTCTTATTTTTCTATACCTTTTTTTTTTTTTTGCCAAATTATTTAGTCAGACAAATACTTTAACCAAGTGTAGTTTTTTGTTCTTCCCCCATATTTAACAGTTAGATGGACCCAACATGGACTAGTCTGAAATGATCAAAGTCCATCTGAGTCTATAGTCTCGTGTAGCAGACCTTCAGACTGATGGCAGAAGGTCTGGACTCCATCGCAGCTTTCAATCGTGGCTGACATGTAAAACAACCAATCATAGCTTAGTTCAGCGTCATGTTTAGGGGCACGAAAATGTAAAGTCGACGTCCCTACAATAACAGACCAGCGTGTATAACACTTGAAAGTATTTTAAAGAGTCTATTTTGTGAACTTAACACACTTCACACTTTTGAAATTCAAATGTTTAGCTGACCCGGGTAAGCGTTCATTGTCACAGTTGTAAACACGACGGCTTCCCTCTTCCATGAGGGGGTTTGGCTTTGTTTTCCAGACGGACCTTTAAAGAACGCTACATACAAATCTCCCGGAAACCCTGTAGAATTCATCCAATCAGATGACGATTTCGAAAACCCCGCAGTGTTTCCCATTTTGTGTGACGTATGCATCAGCCAATGGTCTGTGGGCGTCTGAGGCTGAGACTAAACGGAGCCCAGTTAAAGCTGCAGTAGGGAGTCTTGAGAAAACGTTGACTTAGCCTGAAAATTTGAACAAGCACAACTTACAGGTCCCACCCCCTTGCTCTCTGCTGCGCTACAGCCCTCCCTCCACAGCTCTTCCTCCACAGCGGAGCCTGTCGTGAACGCGCAGGCTAGTAAACAGGGCCACCGATGACGGCGGATAAAAAGTTATATGGCACATTCACTAATAGGGACTAAACGTCAATAATATGCTTTACATTGACTATGGCCTGCCCATACTTTGACTACAAACTTGGTCCTCAAATCATTATGTATTTTCCAATAGCCTACATGTAACTTTATAACGTTGCACTCTTTCTATAAGTTATAAATAGCTAGTAAGATAACGTTAATATAACGGTAACTAACGTTACAGCATGTAAGTAATTATTCTAGCGATATATAATGCTAGATAAGGTGTGCTAGTACATTATTTCAGCAACATGACAAGCCAGTGAATTAGCAGGTTTCAATTGTTGCTTAGCAGAGTGCGTGACATTTTATCTACATGTTATGCGGCTAGAGTTTTGACACCGAGTCAATGGGCTCTGTGTAATTCTTTCTTTTTCGGTTGTTTATCGTCATCA
Source organism: Tiaroga cobitis (assembly GCA_030578255.1). Classification (NCBI taxonomy): domain Eukaryota; kingdom Metazoa; phylum Chordata; class Actinopteri; order Cypriniformes; family Leuciscidae; genus Tiaroga; species Tiaroga cobitis. Next base: position 35,995,581 of record CM060605.1, read on the forward strand.
GTCTTTTTCCTTTTACCTCTTTGTTTTATGAGCAGGTGTCACTCGAGAATTGGCAGTTTAGGTTGTTTCTCCGTCATAACCACAGCTGCAGCACGCCGGCAATCTTGAGTTTGAACGACGGCTCGCGCTCCGGCGCTCGCGCTGTGCAAGAGAGGGGTGTGATCAGCGCGTACACGAGCGTGATTGACACTGCTAAGACATGCCTCCTGGCTCTCATTGGTTGTTTCTGACCGGGAGCGTGTATTTCTTGCAAATGGCAATAGGACCACTGGGAGGAGCCAGAGAAGCTTGATTTTTACACAGATTATCTGTCTCATATTCTACTGTCAGGACATAATGACAGTTTTAGCAAATACATGTTTTCAAAAGTTACCTACTGGAGCTTTAAGACAGCAGACTAGAAATGTGCAGCCACTTTAGCAACCGTTTAGTTAGTGATTATAACAACATTAGTGATCATAACAGCAATTATTAAGTTCGTTGCACCTGAGCCTTAGAGTTGAATGAGCTGCTTCATAAAGCTTCAAAAACTCCTGCAACAAAACCTCAGTGAGTAAACTGCGAGTACACCCCGTGACATAAATGACAAAAAAAAAACAAAAAAAACAAAAAACACATCAGCAATTACCGAAGCAGAGGAAATAAAGATAAATTAGATGGAGAAGCATGATACACTCTGAGTGTCACACCACAACACATTTCAACACTATCAAACGTGTCCTCGTGTGCGCCATTAGATCCGACTCATGAATATATCAGCAGAGGTAATGAATAATACTACTGTTGTGTGCCTGTCTACAACTACACTCCTTGCATTTTTAAATACAGTCGAGAGAGGAAAAACGATCAAAGTGGACATGGTGGAAAATGCATGTTATTGCAAGCCACTTTGAAGCAGAAGGACAGAATCCTTTTTTGAAAAGCAGTTATGCATTACATGTTACAGAACAATGAACGTTCATATGGGAAGCGATTTTACAATTCCCAAGGGCACTACATCCACAGGTGTTTATGAGAACATATTCCCAGGCAAATGCACGATCGGATCAGCCCTGAAAGAACACAATGTAGGCTACACAATGTTGTATTTGCAATCGTATAACTTTTTTACTTTGCCATCTGCAATCCTTCCCTGTTGGATTCGAGAACAACTTTCAGCAGCTGTTTTTTTTTGTGGCTTTCGTGATTTAGAATGTGCGTGAATTGGCTCTTGAGATGCTTATCAGATGTTTCCATGCAAATATGACACACAAATATGCACTACTTTCAGATGTTGCACACTTGGCGACCTGTAAGTGCTTACCCGGGAATCAATCATTTAATTTAAAGAGTTAAATGAAAATTCTGACATCATTTACTCACACTCATGCTGCACAAAAGCACAAAAGAACGATTTTGAAGAATTGTCATTATGGGGCTTTATTTTAGTATTATTATTTATTTACTAATGGTAATTTACTAATACTTAGAAATGTATTTAATATTTAAATTTTTTCAATTTTAAATTGTATTTATTTTGACATGTACTTAAGGGTGCGTTTACCTGACAACAATGTAAAAAAAAAAAAAAAAATGTAGAAGTTTTTACTTTGCATTTTTTCCGTGTACAGATGACAACCTATCAAAACAATGGTAACACTGATCTAACGGTGCCGTGTAAATGTTCCGTTACTTTTAATAGTTTTTTAGATGCCGTTTACACGACATAGTTTTAATCTTAATCTTGATTCTTTTAAAATAACTTTCAATCAATTGAAAAAAGTTTCAATTGATCATTGCTTGTGAGCAAATTTTATTATACAGAAATGCGATATCCATTGAAATGTTTTCACCAAAAAAAAAACCTCTATAAACTCCAAAAAAAAAAAAAAAAAAAAAAAAAAAAAAAAAAATACTATTAGGCTATAACATTTCCATCAGTTTCTCAAACTCTTGTTTACTTCACGACTCAGAGATAAGAACAAAATCTCTTTTCTCTCAGCCGCTGGTTTCGGAACAGAGCCGTGTGTCATCAAGCTCAGTAATCCTCAATAAATTTTGCGCAGCTCCATGTCCACCTGGTTTAATCGGGAGATTTTCTCACTAGAAGCCCATAAAGAGGTGAGAGCCACCACCAGAAGAGCGTCAATTTCTCTGGTCTCCGAAAGGACATCAGATCAGCTGAAAAGGCCCTTAAAGCCAAAGACAAAAAAGAAAAAAAAGATTGAGGACAAGAAATCGAAGCACCTTGTCCACTCAAAAAGCCACAGCTGTGGAGAAGATAATGAGCCTCAGAAGCTCTCATAGTGAGAGTCTGCACTCTAACTACACACACACACACACACACTATACAGACCTGATTAAATACCAAACCGCATACGTTCTCCTCGCTTCAAGAAAGAATCTGACGACGAGTTACTATTGATCTCTTAATAAACATGCACTGATTGTTATTGAGTTATTGCACTTGCCAGGTAAGAGCATGCGACTCCTTAAAACATCAAAATGACCACACAACAAATGACATTTGAAATGCTTTTAGGAGTAAAGACGACATTAAAAAGTATTTACCTTCTGTGACTGGAAGCATTTTCTTGTAAAAGACAATATTCAACAGGAAATAATGTAGGGCAGTAGAATTTGACTAAATCATGAAAAGTGGAAACACTACAATATTCTGTTAGTTAACGTGGTTAAAAAAACACTGGCAAAACGTTACTTAAAGCCTTAATGTACAAAGCATTATAAAGGTATTTATCATTAATTTGTTATAATGCATTATATCTTTTCATAAACAATCGACCAAAGTTAAAGGTAGGGTAGGCAATTTCGGAGCGGCTAGCAATAGCAAGCTAGCTTTAACTCTTAGTTACATACGAGGTAATTCACTACCCTCCTCAGTCATTTTTTTTAAGTTATACATCAACCTTCTTAGTATTCCTCAATAAATTCATTATAAAAATATAACAAGAAAAAAAAAAATTATTTAAAAAAAAAAATTCCCATTCATTTCTTGTAAAAATTGTACAGGGTCTCTGACGACCCGAGGTGTGTAACAGTGTAATATTTTACAGTCATTTAATATTTGATGACTGAATAAGTGCAATTCACCTTTAATAATTTAACGTCTGAAACACAATGATCAAGTGACGTTTCACTCATAGTTACCGCAGGCAGAAAACAAAAGAATAGGAAGTATCATCAGCAAAACTTGAAATGGCTCGTGATTTACTGTAGAGCAAGTACTGAACGCAATCAAATATTAGTGTCACTGTCACTTGATGATGGATCTGTGAAGAAGGTGTCAGTGATCAAAATATTGATTATGAAGATGTTGAAAATGATAGTTTTGAGAATATGTTTGAGATGGCGAATATGAGCCAGATGTTGAATGTGGGAAATGAGCTCTGATGAGGAGAGTGATGATGGTGTAAAACATCTGCTCAAACTGACCCCTTACAAGCTCCAAAATGTAACAAAATATGCTTGATTTTATTCTTCTGTAATTGTAGAGTTCAGATGAAAAAAAGCCTCTAAGTGCCATTTGAAATTTTCTTCTAGAATGATCATTTTTATCAAGCTTGTATATTTAAGTTCAGTAATTTCACTTAAATGGCAATGAAGATTACCTATTAATTGTCATTTAAAGGCACACTATGCAAGAATTGTACCTTAATATAACAGCTTCAAAGTCATTTCGGTGGTAAACAAACTCATAGGGCGAATCATCCTGATAGTAGCTTAGGGGGGACGCCGCTGGAAAAACCAGCAATGGAAGTTTGAGAGGAGCGCCCCCGACAAATCTCGCGAGAATGACGACATGCTTTACGGCAACGATGTCACACACATCAACAACAACATTTGAAGCACAAAGCCACTTGCGCGCATTTCAGACGTGATACTTGACGATGGAAAAAGCAAAGAAAACGCGGTCGGAAGAGACTAGGAAAAGGAAAAGAGACTCTGACCGCGTGAGGAACCGGACAAGAGTGAGTCCCTCTCGGTCGGGCTTTCACTCGTTGGCGCGAGCTAAAAAGCAGCACTGGATGCAACAGTGGTGCTGACCTGGCGATCTTGTTGATGGCCTAGTAAGTAAATCTTTCTAAGTTTGTGTGCATTTTATTTTGTGATTTCACCGGAATAAATAGAGTCTCCGCAACGGCGATAGATTGAAGAGCGCGTCCGAGTGAAGACTGCGCGCACGCAGCGACTCTAGGGTTCGGTGTTTGACAAAAACGGAATTCCAGCATAGTGTGCCTTTAAGTGAAATTACTGAACTTAAATATACAAGCTAGATAAAAATTATCATTCTAGAAGAAAATTTTAAAATGGGACTTAGAGGCTTTTGCATCTGAACTCTTCATTTGTTACTCTAATGGGAGTTTTACATTATCGCAACAGGAAGAGATGTTATAACATTATCCCATCCATGTCAGATATAGATCCGGGTCGCTAAAGCCCCGAATATGTAATAATGATTGGCGAAACATTCATGCATTTAAGGGTTAAAAGCATTAGATCCCACCCTCCCTTTCAGAGCGCTTCCAAAGCCACGCGTCCTCCAAAATGAGAGACAATGTTAAATTTCCTCATGTCTCAAATCACATAACACTCGGTCTCGCTGCATCCGAATTCATATACTTCCCTACTATATACAGTGTTGGGAAGGTTTCTTTGGAAATGTGGTTTACAGATTACAAGTTACCCTATTTAAAATGTAATAAGCAGTGTAACTATTTCAGTTACTTTGTTAAAGTAATGTAACTGATTACATTTGATTAATTGTGATTATTTTTCTAAACTAACAAATATTTTCAACTGTTAATCATTTTCAAGCATTTGAACCAGGCAAGGTTAAACTTACAGTACTCAACAGTGACTACGTTTACATGCAGCCAATTTTCGGGTTATGGTCGGGTCGGGTTAAGGTCACTATTCGTTTTTGCCGGTGTTTACATGGCCGTGCGCGACCGGGTTATTGCTAATATCCCGGTTTTGAACGGGTTATTGGCTGCTTGTAAACGTAGTCAGTGATTACTGTCAGACTTTCTAAATCCTTCATCACTTGAATTAACATTATAATAATTTACATTTAAAGCACAGCCACCACAAAAATCTGAGTTTAGCACTTCTTTTCGCTTTGAGATCGTTCTGAAGTTAAATACAGATTGCTGGAGGAAATGATTTTTCAATTTCCAGAACTGGAACGCATTTCTATCTCTCGCCACGGTGGCAACTCTCAGACAGGTTGTAGCCTAAAGCTTTCAGCGGCAATGTGGATTGCTGTAATTGGCAGCAATGACACGCTGCAAATTCAAACAAGCCAATCAAAAGATCAGAACAGCATCGCTTTACTAAACGGCCTTTAAATGGCAGGACGCATCATGCACATCCAAAAAAATATTCAGATGTAACCCCCTTTGTAATCGTTAACATTTTCATAAGTAGGCTAACTGTAATTTAATTACAGATTTTTCCAGACTTACAATGGCTGATGCGTGCGCGTGTCCGTCAAGTCCATGATACCGTAGTAGGGTGTCCCATTTGTCATTATAGGGTTTAGAAGGATGCTCGCGATTTGGGACAGGGCCTAAGTCACTCAGATGCATGTCATTGCTTACGTTGCATGAGTGCCCACTACTAGCAGAAACCCTTGAAATGTGTTTAAATGGAACGCCCTGAGCCCTTGATCGCTTGGAATCCGCAATGGAGCGGATTTATTATTTACAGTTTTTCCCATATGGATTTGTTTTACGCACCATTTTATAGACTTGTATGTATGCTTGGGCTGTTGGAGAGAATATAAAAAAATACACAAACAAAAATTATAGCAATACATTAAACTAGGTATAACAGTCAGCTTAAGGTAGCTAGCTACAAGTACTATTAAATGCAGTTAAATGTCAAAATAACACACTGGAGTGTGTGGGGTGGGGGAAAATTAAGCGCAATCTGCTGTGACGTCTCAATCGTGTTGCATTGTGGTCTATAGGTCTGCCTGAAGTGTACATATTGAGTAGACTCGCTCCCTTGGTCACAATCGAGGGGTCGAAGGTCTGTCCAAATACACTTCACTTGCCCACTTGATGAAGTTGAACACACTTTAAAATGGCGGTGAGGATTCCCCCGAGGGGAAGTATTCACATAGACATAGTATTAATAAAACAGTAGGTGAAAAGTACCCGGATGACTTACTACTTTTTGGTCCTGAGACTTCCACACAATATGCATATACATGTTTTAATATTTAGACCACTTCTATTATGATTGCTATAATTGCCTACCCTAGCCTTTAATATGCTTTATAATATTTGCAGATTCCTTGTCATATCTGAAATTGGTTGTTTGTCATGTTTTAACGCATTATACTTTCTAAAGCTGTGGCGATGCAGTATTATAATGTATTATAACGTAACACTTTAAAATAAGGTTTAACATTAGTTAATGTATTAACTAACATGAACTAACAATGAGCAATACATTTCTTACAGTATTTATTCATCTTTGTTAATGTTAGTTAATAAAAATACACTGTTCATTGTTTGTTCATAGTTCACAGTGCACTAACTAATTCTAACAAATACAACTTTCGATTTTAAAAACGTATTAGTAAATGTTGAAGAAGTATTGTTCATTCTTAGTTCATGTTTAAGGTAATTAACTAATGTTAACTAATGAACCTTATTGTAAAGTGTCACCTGTGGTTACAATTGTTCATGAGACCATACAAATCATTATAAGGTGAATTTCAAAGTATAATTAATGCATTGAAAATACTTTTATGATGCATTATAGTAAAGTACCAAAACATTTTTTTTAGAAAGTGAACCAAAAAGATCATGAACAATAAAATGAGACATTTAGTGAGAAGAAAGTAAATGTAGGGTTACCATTGATTTTTGTCTTTAAGAAAATCACCTATCAACTTAAAAGCGATATTCAGTTTGATCAATATTCTTTTTATTTTTTATTTTAGCATTGATAAAAAAAACACAAAAAAAACAACAACAAAAAAAAATCCAAGATTGAAGAAAAGCATTTTACACTTACACTTAATACTGTTTTGCACAGTCAACAGAACAACATGAATAAAAAATGAAATTAAAACGAATCAAACAAACAAATGAATAAAAATAACCCCCCCTGCACAAAGGTGGCAGAAGTAATTCCCTTTTCTATCATATAAACTCGGTGAAACAAAATAAAAATACAATACAAAAAAAAGATGAGCAGAAAAACTGATATTTTGAAAAAGTAAAACGCAGTTTTCTACCGTGAAAAAAGGAGCAGCAAAAAAAGAAAAGAAAAAAGAAGCACACAAGCCAGCGCATGTGTGCGCACATCTGTTAAAAATGTCAGCAAAGTTACGTGAGTTTGCGTGTTTGTCCTTTTCGTCCATGCCAAACGCTCGCAGGATGTACAAACCCTGCCATGATTGCAGTTCAATATCTACAAAATCTGGATTTGAACAACTTACCTATATACACTGTACAACAATTTGTCAAAATTACAGCTTTTACAAAAAAAAGATCCGCCCAATGGCATTCAGAATTACAGTGCACGCTCTCAAATAAGCTCACGGCAAACCCCTCAATCATGTTCCCTTCGGGCCAAAATGCCATTCCAATCCAAAGTTGGTCCACAATATCATTCCTCTCTCTCTCCCTCGTTCTCCTTTTGATTTATATTTGATTGATTTTCACTTTCTTTACATTTTCTTTCCCCTGCATCTTTTATTCAGTATTCTGTTTCAGGACTTGGCATTTCCCTCTTTTCTAACTTGCTGTTATTGCTTTCGCTCTCTCACTCCGCTCCTTTCTCTGGTTTGGATCGGTAAAGAACCGGAGGAGGTTTGGACTGCAAGCTACTACAGGCATGTGTCATTCTTGCATTGTAAGTGCCTGTGAACACACAAACATTATTGGACACCGTGATGATATTCTGCTTATGGCTTTCTGATATGCAATTGTGAAGAAAGAAAAGGGGGGGGGGGGGGGGGAGACGTAACTTACAGAAGAGTGTCGCCCACGTTCCATAAAAACACTCACACGCGTCGTAAATGGTCAGCGAGAAAAATAGTGCTATTCAGGATCCGATTAATGCTTCATATAAAAGACGACGCTGCTACCAGTCCAGGGACTCAAATATGGCATGACAGAATTATTTCAGACAGGGCCGCTGTCAATCTGAACACACTGTATCGTCCATTAGTTTAGTGCAAAAAAGTCAATGCATAAAAAAAAAAAATGGGGGAGATACAGACAACATGTGCTTTTTGACCATTTATAGAAAACGGATTCAAATGCACGTTCTGTTCCAAAACATAGTGAGCTGCCTTTCAAGGTGGCTACCGAACTGAAATGGTCCCCTCTTAAGTGAGCGATTTGGAACGATCTACAAAGAAAGCAACTAAACTGAATAATAATTTGCTGAAACAAACAAACAAAAATGGCTTAAACTAGCCTAGGGTGGCTGGCGGGTCTCCCGGCCTGGCCCAGCTGGTTACACTGATACGTCTTTTTTAGGGTTTTATAGGGGCTTTGGGCTCTTGGGAAACCAGCTGGCTGACCAGCTAAACATCTCCTTGCTGAGAGAACTGTGAAACTAGTTTAAACCAGTTAAGACCAGAAAACCCCCTTAGGTTGGTTTAAGTCTTGGTTTTCTTCAGCAGAGATGTAGAGTTTGATGCTAACAAGAAATACAAATATGTATCACACACAGATATTGCCTAAGAGTTATTGAAAAAAAAAAACATATATACAACCAGTTGTATTTATAGTCGGCACTCACATGCTCGACTTGTCCGCCATCTTGGATTAATTGTTTTTTTGCAATCCATTCTGGGAAGTAAATGTGCGACGCCGCCTTAGATTATTTTAACAAGTTCATTGTTAAATGTGTATGCTGTTTTTTTTTTTATTTAGGTTGGGTATGCCCTTGTGAAAAATAAATAAACTAAAATATATTTGAAATAATTTATGCTATACTATATAAGTATACTAAAAATACATTTACATATTTATGTACTTAATAGAAATACCCTGCAATTGTACTTTTGATGTACTAAACTGATCAATTTAAAGTCTGCTAAATTGGAACGACTAATTTGTACTTGATGTACTACAGTTATCCAGAAATAGTGCTGACGTTCAACTAAAGATATACTTAAGTGTATTTGATTGTGCTAAAGTGGAACTATTGCAAGTATATGTTCACTTTAAATATCTTGCATAGATATTATACAGAGATCATTCTATCCTTACTACTAGTGATATTAAATCACATTTTAGGCTTAATATTAAGAAATGTAAGCACTCCAAATAAAGTTTAATTATAATATTTATATAAATAAGTCTTAAGCAATACGTTAGTAAATATGTTAATGGATTTGTAGTATACTTAGTATGAAATAAAAGTATTTTAAATACATTTTAATTTATTTTTTTTAAACTAGGGTGACTATTATTCTTTATTGTATGTAATTGTAAGTTTTGTTAATATAAAATGAAAATGTAAACAATTTAGACAAAACGAGGCATCTTAAAAGGCAGCATAAAGCGGTCTACATAGGTAGCTTACTAGGTTTTAGAACAGATCCAGGTTTTAAACTCACAAACGGCAGCACCAAACAAATAAGGAAACAGACGGAACAATGAAATGCACCAGGGCGATTTCTGAAAACACATTTACAGATCATTGGTCTCCGTTCACTATAACGTTTCTTGTTCCTTTAATCGTATGGTCTCCACCCATGACATCACTTTCGCCACTTCCTGTGCTTTTATTAGTGGGCTCCTCGTGCAGAGGGCAGCGCTGAGAGTCTGTCTGTGGCGTCGGCAGTCCTCCGTCTCGCTTTAGTCTCACAGGCGCGAGAGTTTGGTGTCCTTTATGTCTGAAAACACGTCCCGCTAATGTCAGTAACTGCGTCTTTAGTTCCCGGTGGCGTGTCAGACCTCAGTCTGCTGCGTATGCGGGTGCATGTGCGCGTCCTCCAAACTGTCCAAGCTTCCTCCCGTCTCAGAGTCTCCGAACCCACAGGGCACGGAGGAAACGTCGGAGGCAGAGGAGGCGTTGACGGACAGGCGCTCCTCCCTGCCCGAGAAAGTGCTAAACCCCTCCCCCGCGGAGCCGAGCGGCAGCTGATGCGGGGGCAGGTATTGGCTGGGGTGGAAGTGTGGGCGGGGCTTGCGGTCCCCGCTCAGCGTGCTCTCTCTCGAGGCGTGTGGATTGGCGGGTGAGGTGTCGTATTCCTCGGTGGGAAGGGGCGGGGGAAGCTGGTCCTGGGACATAAACTCCTCCTCCTGAGGAGGCGGGTAGTCACTGTCGATATCGAACCCGCCGAGGTAATAGTCAGATTCTAAAGTCACGCCCACTTCGCTCGTCTCATAGGTGGGGACTTCCTCGATGTCAGGTAGGCGTGTATTCGGCAGCCAATCGGAAGTGTCCCAGTGGTATGCTGGAGAAACAGGAAACAGGAAGTTAGTAAACATCGATTGAACGAACAGCTAACGGGGTCCTTCGGTAGGTACGGAATCGTGTTTGGGCTGCATGCTCGACCATTCTGAAGGGGGTTGATAGGTTAGATTTCCGTCCTGTCCCAAATGATACACTTGTCGAGACCGTAGGGTGTCCCATTTGCAACCTATACTCATTGGAAAAACGTGCGCTATCTGCAATCTAGTAAAACTCTAAAAACGTACCTATACATACAATTCAATGCAGCAGTAAAAAAACAAACAAAAAAACTATTCCTGTTCACACAACGTATGATTACAGGGGCAGATTAGCGATTAATAAAGACTTAATTTCATGGGGTTCCTTGCACAATACTATGTTATGATTTCGAAACCACACTGTAATTTTTTTTTCCGAAGTTGTAAATGAAACAGATGCTTAAGTACGTTTTACAAGAAAACACTATTTCAGTCTTGCTGCTTCAAATTTTCTAGTTTAATTCACTGTTACTTTCCATATCTTTGTACTTATTTGCAAAATTTACTCGCAATTCCTCAAAATTGGGAGGTATCGCCCAGAGATGTCGGCACAGGCACATTTTTCGAATGAGTCTGGGATTCCCATTTGTGATGTGTTTTTTGGGGGGATTTGGGACAGGAACATTATACTGAACATTTCCACATGCAGGTCTTGCTGGAGTGAGTAGACATGCCTGCAAGGTGATCGAAGACACAGCCAGGGGTCAAGAGGTCAAGGTTCAGAGAACATTCCTCAAAAATGCAAACCAAAATAAATGAAGGTGAGGATTGCATGCAGCGATGCATGAAACACAGAAGCGCAGGGACGCACACGCACACAAACACACACACACACACACACACTGTACACGACCTAATCCTCGCTATCAGAAAACATCAATATCAAACAAAAGAAAAACACAAAGTCAGCAATGGAAGCACTGCGGGGAAAGAGACAGACGAAAAAGAGAGGAAAGGGGTGACGGAGGACTGCAGGTACTCTGATGTGTGTGTGTGTGTGTGTGCGCGCTCATCGACAAAGAGCATCTCGCTGTTGGATGATGTGACACTTCCCAGAATGCAATAGCTCAGTTTGTCAGCAATACGGGAAAGGGAGAGCGAGAGAGGGAGGAATAGACAGAGAACAAAGTCTGAAAAGGAAGGAGTGCAAGAACTCCGGGAGATTTAGCTGAACAAAGCAGGAGGAAAGAGAGAATGCGAATCACCTCTGTTGAAGTTTTGACCTTGATCCATAACGGACACTGGTAGGCAGAAAAGAAGCAGAAAGACAGAGAAAGACAGATTTGTGGATCTGCACCAAACCCATCCTATATCCAGAACTTATGTACAAACACCATATTCAAATGCATCAACATTGCACGTATATGTGTGTGGTTTGTGATATTCTGGTGCATGTGATCCCTAGGTTTGGGTATCATTTGGATTTAAGCGATTCCGAATCCGCTTATCGATTCCAATTCTTATCGATTACACTGCATAGTTCTCTTTTTATAAATACAATATAGATGAATCCTTATTAAAGTTACGGAAGTTATTCAGTCAGGATCAGAGAGTGATTTTCCTTTTATTTTGATCTTTGATTACCTCAAATGACACAGACGGCGGCAGGTTTATTAGGCTGCTGTCACTTTAAGAGCTGCACGGATCCAATGTACTGTTACACGTGCACTTTCTTTCACAACTGTTTACAATTACGTATTTTGACATCAGTTTGTGTGTATTTGCCCATTCAAGCGCAAGACGACGCTAAATAGAACTCAATTCAGTATTCACACACTACATGAGACAGTGTTTTCCTGCGCTTGAATGGTTTAAAAATCACATTAAAATGCGCACACAGGAATCAATAAGCGGAATGGAAATGCACGTCTTTTCGAATCCACAGTTCTTGGAAATTTGGAAACGTTTCTAGATACCCAACCCTAGTGATGCCCTTACAAAAATTAAACATGTTTTATTCTGCTAAAACCGGGTTAAAATAATTGAAGCAAACAAAAGTAAAACAAAACTAGATTATTTATTTTTCTGAAGAAAATATGCATTGCCACAATTGATTTCGAGGTGTTGCCAGGGTGTTGCTATGCAGTTGTTTTTTAGCCTGTTGCTATGCGGTTACTAGAGCGTTCTGGGTGGTGGCTTTTAGCTGAAAAGCTGATCGCTTAATATGAGATTTAAAGTCATCATATGTCTATGTGGTGTTTATATGTCTACGAGTGGATCTCTGAGCCGGTGTGAGTGAGTGGAGGCGGGGCTAATTTGCATATACATAGAATCGCGTACACTAAATGAGGCAAGGGTGTAGAGTTACATTCAAGCTATTTTAAGGCATGAAGCTATTTTTTTAAATATATCATTTGGGTGATCAAAGGTGAGTTTTAAGGGATAAAATGATTGACTACAGGGGGAACATTAAGTAGCACAAACGAGGACCAAATTTGAATATTTAGGGATAGGATTTGTTCATATCACTAATACCAAGTATGAGCACTAGTAAACGTGACAAGAAGATTAAGAATGCTGCTGCTTATACAGTTTATTGTTACTATGAAATTAAACTATTTATTTAATAGTAGCATTAACTAGTAGCCTAAATAAGAGAAATTATAGTTGCCATGGTAAATATTTGTAAGGGTAAGAGACAACAGAGAGCAGTGGAGACTAAAAACACAGAGAGAATGGTGCTGTAAAAATGTGCACATTCCTTCCCAGCTTATTAAAGTGCCTTGTTTGATCTTCATCAGTATGCGTTTGATGGAATGTGATTAAGTTAGGGCTGAAATGTCTTTTAAATGTGGACCAAGAAAAAGTAAGTGCGAGTCTGAAGTCCATTACTGAGCAGAAAAACAAGCAGTCACACATACTCTCAATATCTGTTACAGTGACTCAGAGCCATACAAACTACTCAATTTTGCTAATTAGGTTTATATCTTTGTCCTACAAGATTGGATGAAACCTTTTGGACTAAAAATAAATACAACGTCGCTTTAGAGATTGTGTACATCAACTAAAACATCTGTAAATCAATCCAAAAATGAACATTCTGTCATCATTTACCTACCCTCATGAAGTTTCAAACCGGTATGAATTTATTTCTTCTGCTGAACACAAAATACATTTTGAAGAACGTCAGTAACCAAACATTTGATGCCTTCCATAGTAGGAAAAATATCTTCTTTTGTGTTCAACAGAAGAAAGAAACTCATACAGGTTTGGAACAACTTGAGGGTGAGTAAATGATGACAGAATTTTCATTTTTGGGAGAACTATTGCTTTAACTACTATAAAATAAACCACAGGCACAAAATATAAGCTAGTTAGTTATTATTCATTAAATAAGTCCTTCAGACCTTGATGGATAATATGTCATTCACTGTGTGCTGTTTTTAAAGGTGCAGTCAGTAGTTTTGTTATTTTATTATTGTTAACTAAATCTGAAACAATAAAAACAGTTTCAAATAAAATAAAATATAAATATTAGACGAAAAACTCATTAAAATTTTTGAATAGTTGAAATATATATTTCAGTTATAGCACTTTTAGTGCAAATTATGTATATTAAATATATACAGGCATATAAATATAACAAACTAATAAAAATGATAAAAGCGCATAAAATGACTAAAACTAGAATGAAAAGTAAAAATATAAAAAGAAATCCAAATTCCAAATACAACTGAATAATAAAACGGTATATAAATAATACTAAAACAACACTGCTTTAAAGCATATTACATCTCACAAAATGAGAAATATGGGAACGCTTATGCTAAAAAGATCTTTGTATCGGCCAATGAAACCAAAGATTACTCCATGGAACCTTTTAAATATACAGCTGAGGGACTGCTAGGACAATATGAAACAATGGTTTTAAGATGTAAATATGAACTAGTTTTGAAATGTCTCGGCATGAACTAGTTTCAAGATTCAGAAGTTTGTTAGATTTACAACCTCTAAAATCAAAGGACAAGCTCAAACAAGCTCATCAGCCTACATTACTTTAGCATGTCTAGCTTTGAAGATACACTTGAAAAGATTTTTTTTTGTTTTTTACAACTTCAAACGTGTGTGTTTGCAAGGCTTGCGCTCTTCCATAGAGGGTAATGTATGATCTGGGGATGTGTTTGGAGGTGTGTGTTCGTCAGAGAAAATATTTGAGTAGAGACTGTGTGTGTGTGTGTGTGTGTGTGTGTGTATGCTGTAACATTTGGCTGACTGGGGTGGCGCTTCTCCTCACGAGAAGGGCTGGGCTGTCTCATTCTCTCATTCTCTCTCTCTCTCTCTCTCACACACACACACACACACACACACACAAATATTACATTTCGGTGTTGTACTTAACTATATTTTGGGAAGGAAGCAACTAAAAAAAAAAAAAAACAATTCAGAAATAAAAATGCTTAAAATGTATAATTTTTTTAATAAGACTAAAAGTTCAAAAAGTTTTCTTTAAAGGGATAGGGTTAGTTTGTAGTCATTATAATAATACGAGGGCTGTCAATTTAAACTAATTGTTGATGATTATAAAAAAATCAGATCCTTTAAAAATACGTATTAATGTGAAATGGATGTAAAATAAATTTTATTTCTATCAATTATTGATTTGCATTTAATCATGAAAACTTCAAACGATTAATCTGCATACAATGCGATAAAATCCATTAATTATTTACATGACTCACAACCCTAATAAAAATGATGGTACACATGTAGAGCGCTAAGGAAATGTGTATGTGTGTAATCAACAAAAAATACAAAAAAGAGAGAAAGAAAGAAAGTGTGTGTTTGTTTGAGTTCAAAGGTTTGTTAATGTGTCTTCAGGCGCTTTTAAGGAATATGCTTCAGAATCCAGCGGTGGGAAAGAGTACCTTCATTCTCAATCGTGTCGACTGCATCATTGACCAGCCGAATTACCGTCACTATGGAAGCTTGGAAAGAGAAAGCAATGAAGACCAGTCAGAAACTTTCACACACTCACACACACGCGCGCACACAGCACAGGAGAACCCAAACAAACCCACAGACTAATCAAACTGAAGAATCAACTCCACAATATCTGTTACACTGTTGGTCCACTGCAGAAGCTTCTGTGCCCTGATTGGCTGCTGATGAATTTAGCTGTGACCAATGAAAGGCAAGCATGGCATCATTCCAGCGAATCTGAGGAGAGATGGTGGTGATGTGACACACAAATTCACATCCACACCTGCTGCATTCAAGTCAGATCAGAATAATCGTATTTACGGGACTAGAGTCACTACAACGCCGTATTTAACAGTAAGAAACTATGGATTTATTTGCGCTGCCAATTAAAGAATCATGCTGGAAAAATAGACAGATGAAAGAGTCTGATCAGTGTTTTTGTGGTAAACGCATAACTTGACGATACTTGAATGTTATGTTCTACAACGTAAATTACACACACCAATAGCGAAAACTAATTTTTTTTTAAACTGTTATGTTCATTTTTGAAAACTTGCGTTTTTTATAAGTAACTAGATAAGACAGTTTGGGATGTGAGTGTGTGCAGTTTAAGGGTACGTTTACGCAAAAAGGAGAAGTTTTCTTCAGAGATTCGTGTTTTTGCTGTTTACACGGAAACCGTTTTCAAAAACATGCACTTTAAAAACCCGCCCAAACCGCCGCTGTCGTGTAAATTAACGGCCACAACGCATTTTCTTTTTTTACGTTTTTAGTTGAAAACGGTGTCGTGTAAACATAACTCGACTATACTTAGGGGCTATTTACTCCGGACCTTAATTTACTCAATAAAGTTGAAGTTGAAAGTTGAAAAACATTATAAAAACCCATAGGAAAATCTCGAAGGAACCAGCAGTTTATACTTGCACAGTGGCAGTAATAAAAAAAAAGAAAAAGAAAAAATATTGGTATGCTATAATACATCATAATAGTGAATGTTGATTATAGAATTCGTTTTTTTTTGTCCTCTTGATGAAGCAATACATCTACTATACTACTTTAAAAATACTCCTTTTACTGATTTATGAGGCAGCAGGTCTGTGACAAAACTACATTTCCCATAATTCTCTTCTGCAGATTTGAGTGTGGGCCAATTACGCGTTGCAAGTACAATACTAAGGTATTAAATGATAAATAATAAATGAGCAGACACACAGATAAAGGATCGACTGCAAACCGTGTACGCATATATTTTGCTCTTCAAAAAAAAAAAGAGGTTTGGGAAAAAACTGAGAAATATCAAATTGACTGACAACAAAAATAACTTGAAAGAGTATCAGGTCGTAATTACGATTTGTGAAGTTTTCAGGCCGACTTGAGAGCAGCAACACACACACACACACACGCACACACACGCGCACACACCTCTTTAAATATTCACTCCATTAACAAAATGATGATGAGGATGACTGTATGAAGAGTCCTGAAGAAAGACGCATGTTGTTTTATCCTTTCATGATGAGTAGGAACAACAGCAAACACACACACACACAGTGTCTTACCGTTATCATCACAGGAGTCAGACTGAAAGGAGCTCAGCGATTGGACCTCAGAGTTGCTGCCCTTGTTACTGCCAGAGAAACATGTGACCTCCTCCAGCAAATCCACTTTACCTAAACACAAAAGATCAGGATGTCAACCAATCACAACTTCCGTAACTTTCAATAAACACACACACACACATTTCGAATCTCCATGCCGTTCCAAGTCCCTTCTCTGATGTTTGTCTTTTAATTTCTTTCCTTTCCCAGACATTTTTGGCTTTGATCTTTCCTTTAATGGTGTCATGGAAACGGCTGCATATAATAGTCTCACTTTGCATTTCACAGGTGGAGCTTTTTAAGACCCAAGAGGGTTTGAATGGAGGACACCACAAACCACGAGGAAATGAAAAATGAAGTAATTATAGGCGGTAAAAAGCCTCGGAGGATTCAGATGGGGGAGAATTTAATGCCAGAGGGAGAATGGCTTTTGCCATCAGCTTTCCCACTAAACGGAGCCCATATACATACTTCCATAACCACTTTTCATTCAGCATTTATCGACGTGAAGAGTTATATCAAGTCTTTTAAGGGAAATGTTTTTTTTTTACTACAGGACTTTTCTCTTTGTTTTTACTCTCAAAAGCACTCCCATGAGCCGTTCACAGGTCGCCTGATGAATAATGCAAATAAAAATGGCAAAAAAAATTTTCCTTCAGGAAAGACACAAAAATATTATGCATCAAATAAGCATATTAGAATAATTTCTGAAGGATCATGTGACACTGAAGACTGGAGTAATGATGCTGAACATTCAGCTTTGCATCACTGGAATACATTACATTTTTAAATATATTATAGAAAGCAGTTATTTCAAATTGTAATAATATTTTACTATTACTGTTTTACTGTATTTTTGATTCAAATAAATGCAGCCTTGGTGATTATAAGAAACTTGCACAGTTGTGTGTGTGTTTAAGAGTTCCGTTCGAGATGGTCTGGAGTATTATTAATAATGGTTTCAGCTGAGATAAAAGTTGAGGTACATTGCTAATAAAGATCTGTCCACAGATCCACAACAAGCCTTATCTCAGAGAAATATTCCCAAATACATCTGCTGGAAGTCACCTTGGATAAGAAAACATGAAAACAACACAAAAACAAGTAATGAAAACAAGCAACGTAGTGTATAAACAGAGCTGAGAATACACATTTTATTGGTAGCAGAAAGCATAATATAACTAGGGTTGTGTATCGAGAACCGGTTTCACATTTCCAAGAACCGTAGATTCAATAAGACGTGCATTTCGATTCCGCTTATTGATTCCTGTGTGCGCATATTAATGCGATTTCAAACCACCTCTCATGTAGTGTGTGAATACTGAGCTCTATTTAGTTTCTTCTTGCACCTGAACGGGTAAACGCAAACAAAATGTTGTCAAAATATCCAGTTAACACAGTCGGTTTTGTCTTAAGTGAGCGTAAACGGTCGAGAAAGAAAGTGCACGTGTAACAGTACATTGGATCCGTGCAGCTCTTAAAGTGACAGCAGCCTAATAAACCTGCCGCCGTCTGTGTCATTTAAGTTAATCAAATAACAAAAGACAAAGAAAAACACTCACTGATCCTGACTGAATAACTTCTGTAACTATAATAAGTATTGCAGCTGCAACAATGTTTTGTTAAATATGTTTGATATGGGTTTTTTTTGTTTACCTCATTGGAATCGAAACTGGGTGTCGATAAGAATCTGACTCGATAAAAATCAAACAATACCCAATCCGAAATATAATTAGCTAACATTTTTAATAAATGTATAAACAAGAGCCAAGGGTTGTGTAAAACTTTGACGACATGCATTCCAGTTCTGCTGATTTCGCGTGGGCCTATTATATAGGGGTGTAACGATTCATTCGTTTTCTCGATGCATCGATTACAAATCCTGACGATGCATATGCATCGATCTTGAAACATGTATTTTGAATCGTGAATCGTTTATTTCGGTCAATATTCGTTTTAAAATGCTAAGAATCGAATAATTTGCGATTCTATAGTGATTCAGTGCTTTAAAACATATAAACATTAAATGACTACATGCGAGAATTAATGAGGTGTTGTGCGGCGTCATTTCGCGTCCTCGCGTCCTCTCCTTCACATTCTCGCTGCACTCTTTCTGCACCATCTTTCACTGGATTTCGCTTGCGCTCGGTCCCATATAGCTCCCATCTACTGATTTTTGAGCAGTCCATGTTTGAGCTCTCCTCAGGACAGCCACTGGTGTTCACATGAGCAGATGACAGATCTCTATCGAGAAAGCAAGCCATTGATAAAGCTGCCATATCATTGCGTGGGCACTGCTATGAAATAACGCGTTCGTTGCGTGGAAACGTCGCAGTTACTTTCTTTAAGATAAGATAGTGAAGTTTTACGGAAATGGGTCATACCCGTCCTAAGCAGTTCAAGTAAAACCCCACTTATTCAAGGGTGCGCATTTATTACATGAAAAGAGAAAACGTAGGTGTCTAAAATGCACACGCTTCCGATTAATCGTGAATGATGAATGAAGGTAATTTAATGTCGTTAAACTGAATGTACGAAGAAAACTGATGAAATAACTACAACATTAATTACACTGAAATAAGAGCGCGTGGTTTATCCATCAATCAGATGCGCATTAAAGTTGCATTCGTAATCGTTAATATAGCACAAGCTTAGACACCCGGCGCGTTTTCTTTCAGAATCACAAGGGAAATGTTCAGTATTTAAGAGAACAAAGAGTATAGGTATTCCATGAGGAAAAGTTAGTTAAGGTTTAGTTGGGAAAGTTCATGGTATTTTTAGTCTCACAATGGAAGGATGTTTAATGTACCAGGAACACTTTAAGGTTGTGTATCCATTAACACTATCCTACAAAATAGTTAGCATGATGCACTAACAATACTTTTAAAGCCTTTTTAAATATTGGATTACATTTCTACAAATGTTATAGGCTTTGGAAATATTTTTTTATAATAATAGATTCATTAAAAACTATCATGAACTAACGTTAACAATAGACAAAATGTCGTTGTTGTTTTTGTTCTCTGACCCCCGAAGGCAGCTGTCTCATTCACACCCTGACTAAGACCCATTTAAATAAGCATTTAAATAATCCTATGAATGCATATAAAAAAAAATGAAGAATCGAATTAATCGAATCGCATCGAATTTTAATGTGAATTGCATTGAATCGAATCTTTCTGAATTTGCAAAAATCGTTCTTGAATCGAATCGAAAACCGATGAATCGTGAATCGAAACGATTCGCTGCCCACCCAAAGATTCACAGCCCTACTATTATAGCATTACAGCTTTATTTCCATGTCATCCTCAAATGAAGTGACTTTTGATTTGGTTTACAAAAAAGCCGAAATCGAAAGCTTTTACTCCTTAAAACGGTTTCCACCTTCAGCTGGGTTTTCCATTTTTTAGCCGTAACCTTCATAAGAAAGTGTATTTTGATTTGATTTACCGAAAAAAACCACCATTAACGAAGAATGGTGGGAAGCTGCGGGCGGAAACAGTTTCAACAAATACAAGCTTTTTTCTCCTGCGTGTTTCTGCCGTAACTGTCACAGCAGGAAACGGAGCTGAGTTTAAGAAGATAAAAGTGTGGAGCTCCGCCATTACATATACTGATAACACCGAATCTGGCAGCAGGTTTTGTTATCTCCGCTGTAAACAGTCATAGGCCGCAAAACCATCAATGCATCGGTATACAGTTTCAATGCTTTGGCGTTCTTAGTGTTGGCGTGTAGGGTTCATTAAAAGTCTGAATATAAAAAATGTGCATGTCAAAAAGCTCAGGGGGGTTACTGAGATACCAGCGTGTGTGTGTGTGTGTGTGTGTGTGGAACGGACAATCTCTGAGCTGTGTGAGGTTAAACGCAGTTAAATACGATATTTAAAAAAAAACATGTTAAGGGAAGGATGCATTTCTCATAGTTGACAGGCATGAACTGATCAAAGCCCTCTGATAAATTCACACTGGCAAACAGATTTATGCATAAACATAATATGCGTACAAACACACCAGACTACGTGAGAGATGCGGAGATGAGTTGCCTGGAGCGAGAGATGTTTCTTTTTTTTTAAATATTTTAAATCAGAGGGTCAATGCGTCACAATTCTAATGCACTTTAACATCCCGTAGTGCAACGGATGTCAGAAATAATACACACACAGCGTGTAAATAAAAGAAAGATGGAATTGGTGCAATATTATTAGAAAGAAAACAATATACAACAACAATAACATCTAATAATATTCTTTAAATATTTTAATATTCTAAATTTGAGGTCCTTTATATGTGCAAAATGTATTTAAAAATAAGATTTTGTATATACTGTACATGCCCCATTACAATAATTCTTCTGCTATTAATATTACAATAATTTAATATATGATATTAAAATGATATTTATAAATATATTCTAAGATAAAAAAAGAGAATTTGGGAAATATATCACTGTAAAGATAATGATCAAATATACAAATTGCTTAGTGAACAAATAATAAAAGGAGTTATTTAAAATGACAATAATAATAATAAACTCTTTGAATTTTCTTCATTTGTTTGGTTTTTAAATGTATATATGCATTTTAATGTATTTAAAATGAAGAGCATCTTTATACATGCACAATTACTATCGTTCTTCAGCTATTCATTTTACAATTATATATGTTATTAATATGATGTTGAGATATATATTTAATTTAATAAAAGAAAGGTAGAAATTTTACTGGAAAGCAAAAAATTAAATACAAAAAAGGTTTAGTGAAAAATTAATGATAAATAATGATGAATTAATGACAAATGGCCGATTTAAAATGACATACTAAATAAATAATAACATCTATTTATTCTATTAATAATAGAACTAAGACTTAAGAATAGTCTTAAATAAATAAAAAAACTTTGAATTTTCTTCAATTGGGGTTATATCTGGTATATGATTATTTTTTCTTAATTTAGTTTGTGCTGCTATTAATATTCCAATCATTTAATATGTTACGTTAAAATATATATCTACAAATATATTTTCCACTCAAATTCTCTGATGCGCACACAAATACAGCACACATATATGAGAGAGATCTCTCACCCTCGTCTTCCCAGGGGCTCTTCCGCAGCGAGTCGCAGTCAGACCGGCACGGGGAGACGGGGGGCAGATTGGGGGCGACGCTGCACACAACCACACCCCTCCGGTTGGTCCCGCCCAGGATCCGCGGCGACTCCGACGGATGGAAAGTGCTCATTTCCGTCAGCTCCGGGCCTCGGCAGTCGCCGTGCCTCTTCTCCAGGGTTCCCCGAGGGTCTCCGGGGAAACACGGCGTGTACGCCATGGGCCTGACGGGCACCTGAGGCGGGCCCTCAGTGTACAGGCTGATGGGCTCTCCGATGGCACAGCGGAGGGGCGGGTAGTGCCCACCGTTGGCTTTGTGCAGGAGGGCGGCTGTAGCCGGATCCTGAACCATGGAGAGGTTGTTCCGGGAATAGCTCTTCTGGAACACCTTCTTCCGGAAGGCGATGAAGAGGAGGATGAGGGTGAGGATGAGGAAGAGAACGACGGCGATGCCGATGAGCTCCTCCTTCCCGACGTATGCGTGCCCGGCCTGCATGTCCGGAACCAGCACCGGGCGAACCGAACAAGCGCTGCCCACGAAACCAGGAGTGCAGTTGCAGTAGAAGGAGCCGAATGTGTTGACACACACACCGCCGTTCTCGCACAGCTCGCGTTCACACTCGTTCACGTCTTCTTCACACCTGCAGATGGGAAACAAACACTCAGTGGTTGTCGTGGCCCAGTGGGTTTTATTGCATCAGTTTAGTCCCCTTGGCCTGCTTTAAAATTGATTGTGACTCGGCAGAAATGCATCAGTCTATAAAAAAAAAAAACTGACAGTGTGTCCGAAAAGCTGGCATGATGGGATTAGTTCACAGCCTAAAGTAATCCGACTGTCTACACTGAAAGTGAAAATGCTGCGCGACACCACGCGATAACAGCCAATCAGGACTTATTGTCACACATTTGGAGCTGGATTTTTGGACCGGTGAGATTTCGTTGAGGGCGGATAGAAACTAAGCAAGCTGTCACTGCTGGTTAGGACAAAATAAAAAAATACAAATCTAGTTCACACCCATTTTTGGGTGCTAATCAACATGTTTCAAAGACAATGTGAAATCAAATGTTCCATAATAAATATGGCTGGTCTTTTCAACCAATTTTTTGGCAGTTTTATAAATAAGTTGATGCAAAGGCCACTCATATGAGAAAACAATTATAATAATCCACCATAAGTCAAATATTGTTAATGTATAATATATTATACACAAAATTTCTATTTATCAAATAACTCTATTCTATATATTTATCAAAAGTTTTGGATCAGTAAGATTTTTAAGGTTGCTCTTCTCTCTGCTACCTTTCTTTTAATAAAGGCTGCATTTATTTGTAAAAAACAAACAAAAAACACAGTAATATTGTTAAATGTTATGGCAATTTAAAATAACTGTTTTCTATTTGAATATATTTTAAAAAGTAATTGATTCCTGTGATCAAAGCTGAATTTTCAGCATCATTACTCCAGTCTTCAGTGTCACATGATCCTTCAGAAATCATTCTAATATGATGATTTGATGCTCAAAAACATTCATTATTATTATCAATGTTGAAACCAGTTGTGTACATTTTTTTCTCTGGATTCTTTGACAAAAAAAAAGTTCAAAAGAATCCTTGATGAATAAAAGTATTGATTTCTTTTATTTCTCCCCCCCCCCAAAAATAAAAAATAAATTCTTACTGTCCCCAAACCTTTGAACGGTGATGTTTAATGTTACAAAAGCTTTCTATTTCAGATAAATGCTGTTCTTTTGAACTTTCTATTCATCAAAGAATCCTGAAATAAAAATGTAAATAACTGTTTTAAACATCGATAATAATAATGAATGTTTTTTGAGCATCAAATCTGCATATTAGAATGGAGTAATGATGCTGAAAATTCAGCTTTGATCACAGGAATAAATTACACTTTACTATATTCACATAGAAAACAGCTGTTTTAAATTGTCATTAGATTTCACAATATTACTGTTTTGTTTTGTATTTTTAATCAAATAAATGCAGCCTTGGTGACTAGAAGAGACTTCTTTTAAAAACATTAAAAATCTTACAGGTCCAAAACTTTTGACTGGTAGTGTATACACACACAAACACACACACACACGCATATATATATATGTGTGTGTGTGTGTGTATATACACTACCAGTTAAAAGTTTTGGATCTTTAAGATTTTTAATGTTTTTAAAAGAAGTCTCTTCTAGTCACCAAAAAAAAGAAAGAAAAGTTTTTGATTGTGGCCTGTGTAATGTTGGTCCACTCCTCTTCAATTGCTGTGCGAAGTTGCTAGATATTGGCAGGACCTGGAACACGCTGTCGTATCCAACAATTTTTTTTTTCCCAGCAGTAAAACTGCACATTTTACTGTGCGTTCACACCGGACGCGAATAGCGCGTCAAATTCGCGTCTACTGCGTCTAGTTTGACGCTTGACCACTTTGTGTTAATTTGCGCGTCAAGAGTGAAACTGACGCGCGTAAAAACAAAAGTTAAGCGAAATTTACGCGCGTCGGAATCGAAACCCGTTGGCGGCCATCTTTTTTATGTTGATCGAGCATTCATCGAGAGTCACCGCTCTGTATTTGCTCAGGAGAGCAGAACAGCGGCGTGGGGATCATTTTTGTGTCCACCGGACCCTTTGGAGGCGAACCGTTTGGCGAGTTTCACATTTGCTCGCTCCAGGAGCTGCGCCTGGATGACGGCCGCTGTCAGCGGTACTTCCGCCTGTCCCGCGCCCAGCTTGATGACTGTTGTCCCGCATCGGAGCGAGGATCACCCTCGCCCTCATCCACCTAATCTGTCATTTATTTTTGTTTTGATGATGATAAAGAGAGCCAGCCTCCAAAAGTTATTAACCTGTCCTATGATTTTTTCTCTTATGTCCAGACACGAACTTATGCACATGTATGTTGGTTGTCTTTACATCATAATATTTTATATAATCTAGATATGGAATAAATAACATTCAATACAAAATGAACATGTCTCGTATATTGAAAAAGTTTTAAGTGATAAAATATTTGCTTTGTTGTGCATTAGAACCACACGCAGGCATTTAGTCATATTACAAAATAATTTATTGAGGCATCCAGACACTTCACCACATGACAGCAGCAAGCAGCTAAGCTCCTGATTGGTTAATGCGGTGTGAATTGACACCAAAGTTCAGATTTTTCAACTCGGGCGGCAGGCGCGAATTCGCGTCAAACGCGTGAATGCACAAATAGCACTAACTAAATCATTTGCGCGTAACGTGCTTAACGCGCCAGACGCTCAATTCGCGCGAACTTGACGCGCGAATGAGGCGTATTCGCATCTACCGCGCCGCGCTCTATGCCTCATTCGCGCCGCAGGAATTTTTTACGCGCGTAACGCATCTTTGCATTGACTTAACATTGAAATTACTCGCGCCTGACGCGGTATTTGCGTCCGGTGTGAACGCACCATTAGAGTGGCCTGTTATTGTGGCCAGCCTAAGGCACACCTGTGCAATAATAATGCTGTCTAATCAGCATCCTGATATGCCACACCTGTGAGGTGGATGGATTATCTCGGCAAAGGAGAAGTGCTCACTAACACAGATTTAGACAGATTTGTGAACAATATTTGAGAGAAATAGGTCTTTTGTGTACATAGAAAAAGTCTTAGATCTTTGAGTTCAGCTCATAAAAAATGGGGGCAAAAAAAAAAAACTATACTAACTATATACTATACTATATACTATACACTTGACTCAACAAAAGACACTGCAGTGCACGAAAGGCTGTTTAAAGTTTTCTAATGTCTGTTTGTATTGGCATCAATTGTGCTAAACGAGCGAATAAAAGTGTGTGTAATGAACTACATTAGCATAAGCCAAGAGAGACTGCAGCTGTATAATCTCCTCTGTGCAGAGAGAGGCATGAAATGATCTTTTAAAAAAGACTAATGCTACTCAAACAGATAGATTGATGCCACCATCTTGTGGCCACAGATTGCACAACAGCTCAAACTCAGTGAACAATTCAGAAACGCATTACAACGACGGGAGAAAAATATACACGGAGGAAATGTAAGTATGAATATGTATGCGACCATGGCAAGGAACTCAGTGCTAAGCCTGTGCCAGTTTTTCACGGTGTGGTGCCAACAGAAACAGGCTTGTGTACGTGTTTTAGAAAGGAACAGATGCTGGTTATTAAATTCCGTTGGCAGCTTATGACTTTGGGAATTTTAAGTTCATCAATCTAAATCACTACGTTCGTCAAACAAACACAGCGCCATCGTTTGTGACTACACAAATCACTATTCTGCTAACAATTTAAGGACTATATTATTTATTTTAAAAAAATATTAATTATAATTACATATATTAAGCATAATCATACATTTATAAATACATATGCAAATATAAGTGTGTACAAATAAATAGAATAATTAGAATAATATTTATATTATACACTCTTCATATTCTACAATTATTAATATATATATATGCAGTATATATGTTAAAATGCTACAAACAGTATCAAACTATTATTTTTATATTTTATAGTAATATGTTATTCATATGTATAAATATTAATACACATTAATATAAATATAAATAAACACTACAATATATAAATACTAAAAAATATGAATATAATATATATATATATATATATATATATATATATATATATAATATATATATATATATATATATATATATATATATATATATATATCAGTAACAATCATTACTTTGCAAACAATGTTGAAATACTACAACATATTATAACTATCATTATTCAGCAAACAACATTACAATTCTACAATAAATTATTAAAAAAATAAGTAAATAAATAAATAAATAAATATATATATATATATATATAATTTTTTTTTTTTATATATAAGAAATGTGTTTTTATGGTTTAGTCTGGAATTCAATCCATTCTTTCACACATCATGTGGGCTGAATAACTAAAAGGACATAGTTGAATATGTTGGTAAACTGACGTTACGCCGGTGTATCCTCTCTTGCAGCTGCAGATGAAGGCGTTTCCGATGGGTTTACACACACCTCCGTTCTGACATGGGTTTGGCATACACACACTGATCTCTGTCTCACAGCGCCCTCCAGTGAACAGAGCACTGCAACTGCAGGAGTAACCTGAGAGAGACACACAAGACAGACTGTTTGTTCATGAATTGCAAAACAATCGCACAGAAACACGCCGGTGGGAAATCGTGTGGAAAATGTCAGTGAGTAAACAGTGCGCTGGTTTTATCAGGTCTACCCACAAAAACAAACAAACAAACAGACACACACACACGCGACTGGCAGACACTCCTGCACAAACGACCTTTTCAAAGAGGATGTGTATGGCACGACACCGCAACTCCCACAAAGCACTGCACCATTCATCAGAGCCAGTGAACGAGTGAAAGAGAGAGAGGACTACAGTCAGGAGGAAGAGATGAGAAGGGAAACAAGATGAGACAAGTTGAGAGAAGAAAAGAAAAGAGAAAGGGGATAAAAAGAGATGAGAAGAGACGAACAGAGAAGAGATGAGACATAAGAGAAAATAACAGATGAGAAGAGGAGAAAAGTATTAGATGAGAATGATGAGATAGGAAAAGAAGAGATGAGATAAGAAGAGATGAACAGAAACTAAAGATGAGAAGATGATAGAAAAGGTGAGACAGGAAGAAAACATGAGATGTGAGACGTGAAGACGTTAAGATAGAGAAGTGAAGAGACGAGAAGAGGGAAAAATAGGAGAGACAAAATGAGGAAAGAGAAGGGAAGAGACTAGAAATTTGAAAAATGAGACTTGAGTACAATAAATTGATGAGAAGAGACAGAGAGAAAAGAGAAATGAGAGGAGACAATTCGAGAAATGTGAGATGAGAAGAGAAGAGACTAGACAAAAACAGGTGAGATGAGAAAAGACAGTACTATGTAAAAATAGAAGAGACAAGAAAAGAGGAGAGAGACGAGATGAAACGAGAAGAGATGAGAAGACAGGAGGCGAGCCGAGACAAGAAGAGAGGAGAAGAGAAGAGATGAGGAGACAAGAGGTGGGGAGATGAAACGAGACAAGAGGAGTAAAGAGGAGATGAGTTGAGAGGAGAAGTGAGGAGACTAGACGAAAGAAGACAAGGTTATAGGGTTATTAGGTTATAAGGGGAAAGACGAAAGGGAATGGAACAAGACTAGAAGAAGTGCAAAGAGAAGAGACGAGGAGAGAACAGAAGATGAGAAGAGACGAGATTCACTAGAGAGCATGTGGAAAGCAGGAGCTGATTTAATCATCATAATTGGTCATTTGGTCTCCATCAGACTCAGTAGATGTGAATAAGACGTTCACTCAGCAGACAGAAGCTAAGCTGATCTGACTGAAGCCAAAACTGAGCAAAGCTTATTAACCAGAGTAATTACATCACAGAAGCAGATTAACTGGAGAGAAACTGAAGCAACCAGGATTAATGATAGCATTAAGATGAATCTCAGCGCAATCCTAAAACCAGATATTTCCGGAGGAGGGCCTGCACACACACACACACACACACACACACACACACACGCACCTCCAGACGGCAGGCTGATGCAGGTGGCACCGTTGAGGCAGGGCTGGGCGGCACACGCGTCCGGATAGAGAACGCATCCCAACTTGAGATCCGTCAGCCCCACCACCTCCGCGTATGGGCTGCGCTTGTTCTGCAGCGGGAGTTCGTTATCGTTGAGAACCACGGAGTCTAGACAGCCCTGAAAGCCATTGGTGACCCGTGGACCTTTCCTTTCCGTCAAGCTGCGGGCGTCCGGAGGCGACACCTGCGCTCCGAAATAAATGGACAAATCTGCTCCCAAAGGACGGTATTTGGCCGTGGCCAGCCGCCGTTCCACGTACATGTCGTCTAGCGAGAGGCTGCTGTAGTTTCCACGCAACTCCAGGACCACGTGATGCCAGTTCCCGTCGTTAACCGGGCGGCCGGAGATCCCGATGCTCCTGGGACTGTTGCTGCAATCCAACTGGAACCACAGCTTTCCCTCTTCGATCTGTCAATTAAATGCAGATACAGTCAGTCGTTAAATGTGTGACGCATTCAAATTTCATGTAAAAACATATATTGAAAACGCTGGCCTGCAAGCTGTATTCAGTGGAAAGTGTTGCTGCATTTGTGACCTGAGAAGCTGTATCCAGCGGGAAGAGTACTGTTTTATATGCGATTTATTTTTGAAATATTCTGAATTAATTGTGTGAGCGCGAGTAGGCGCTGTGGGGAGAGAAAGTAACTTAATAAAGTGCACGAGCCCCAGTATTCGCCGACCCTGTGTCTCCTTCCATCACCCATTCACCGAACCAACATCCCTGTCACACATTCATTTTGCCTTTTTCCTGCAATACTTGAATAAAGCAGATCATCATTCATTCAGAGCTGTTGTGGCTGTGCTGCCGTGTGTCACGTGACAAGCAATGACGCGTCACCATGGAAACCATTCAGTGACTAAATAACGGTTGCATTGCAAAGCTCACGCTACAGAGTCAGACCGTTTTTTGTAATTTGTCATATGTAATTTATAACTAATATCCCAGGAAACAGAACGTTGGCACGATTGAATCATTGACATTTCAGCACTCCTTGAACAGACAGAGACTTAATGTTTTTTCCTTTTTTGGAAACTCAGAGAAAAAAAAAATGTTTGTAACCACTTGTACGCCTGATTAGTTTTCATTTGATTTTTTTAGTTTTTCATTTGATATTTAGTTTCTTTGCTCCTCTATATTTGTAGATGTCTCTTGGACTGCTTCCGGTTACCGAACTTTATCGCCCGGCTTTCGACTACGCTCCCGTCTCTGCCATGTACAGAAACCGGTTTTGTTCATTAAATGTTCTTATCTGCTTTTGTTTTTTACGTTTTATTTATCATACTTAAAATAAATTGGTATATTTGTTTATTTTATTTTTTCACAAATGTATGACGTTTGTGTATTAAGTGCAATTTGATTACCATATGGAGTTTTAATAAAGTTGAATTAACGTAACCTTCTCTAAATTTTACTCTTCTAAGTGTACACTTGATGGTGTTTTGTTTCTAATTTACTGTTAGGCCCATTAAATAATACTAAGGATAAACAATATTTAAAAAGAATATAAATATATATAAAATTAAAATAAATATAAAAAAAAATAAAAATAAAAAAAATAACCCCAAAATATAACAATGCTATATGGGGATATCTATAGCATATAAATTAATTTACCACGTAAATTACGTGATCCATGTATCCACGTAAATGTGTTTGCTGGTATAATCTGCCACTGGGCCGGCCCTCTGTCAAATTTTAAAACCCAGTGTGGCCCTTGAGCCAAAAAATTTGCCCACCCCTGATCTAAGCGCATGGTCTAAAGTGCAAGAGCAAGTTTAATGACGGGACAAATGGTCGGCACGCCCGGCGCATGGTCTAAAAGGATTGCAAAGGATGAGTAATGGGAGTGTTTTGGGCGTAAAGTCCAATAAACCAATCAGAGTCTCATCTCACATTCTCCTTGAAAGCCAGTTGCGCTCGCGCGCAAGGTTAAAGCTCACAAGCAGACCATCTACAGGACAAAGTATACGTGCGTATACTTTGTGGACCCACCTATAGGCGCATATTACTAACGCGCTCTTTAAACAACAAACAAAATATTGCGCCATTGACTTTAGAACAGGTTTCAGTTGGTCAATGGCGCAGTCTATTTCAGTTGCCTCAAAATAGCAACGTGCCAACAAAGCGCCCAAACACACCTCGTTTTCAGACCAGCAGTCCATGGGCGCACAGATGGGAGCAAGTGCATTAGCTATTTAAAGTCCCTGTAAAGGTATTTCTACAAAAAAAATTCTAAACACATTATAAATGTTACAAATGTATTGCTAAAACATATTACAAAGACTGTGAACTGTGAAGTACTGAAATGCGGAGTTAAACCGTTAAACAGTTTTTCACCATTGCTATTTTACGGATTTTTTGGGCGGGGCTAAAACAGGGCTCGATGACGCACTGGAGCCCTTGAGCTCGTGGACACGCCCCTACTTGATAACACACCGAGGCCACTGAGGCTGATCTCTCCCGACCCCATTCACATTCGCCGCTCAAACGCGAGTTACTGTCAGTACTATTAGTTACTACAGCCTACTGTTTGCTAGCTAGCTATGCCTTCAACACGGAAATGCATATAGGCTACCTGGATGCGATCATGTACAAAACAGATCGGTGTCTTTATTTAAATTTCCTAAAAACGATCACATCAAGAAGAGGTGGATTAATTTTGTGTAGAGCCAACCTTGATGAAGAGCTGAGGATCACCGCCAACACCCGCCTCTGTAGTGATCATTTTACACGGGATAGTTTCATAAACTTTCGTCAGAGACAACTGGGATTCACTGATAATCCGCTGTTACTGGTGAACGGGGCCGAAACGACTATCCCCCGCCAGCGTTCATCCTCCCGTCTCGAAAGCAGTATCAGCTAATATCGCCGTCGACAGCTTTCCCGCTAGTGGGCGTGGTTTCAGCGCAGCCAGCGGACACACCCCCAGCGTTTGAGAGCAGAGAGTAATGCTCATTTTTTCAAGATTTTGATAGCTTATTTTATGTACTTGCTGGCTTTTTTTAATCATTCAAATTTGGCTGGATGGCTAATAACACATTTTTCTGTGGTGTGACATACTCAGAACACATACTTAATTTTGACTTTACAGGGACTTTAAACAACGTGGCGCAGGATGTGAAAATGATAATGATGCGTCGGGCTGAAACTAGTAAAACACACTTGATTCGCACCTGGCATGTGATAGGGCCCTTTACGTTAATAATTTAACACATTAGCATGTTCACGGTTAATGATATTGATGTTTGTAAATGGTCCCATGACATGTAGATAAACACATAAATTGTCATCTTTTTAGTAAGCGTTTTATTTTGATTTTAAAATTACTGTAATTTTACTTTAATTATTGTTATGATTGTTTCAATGCAGCTTTACAGTGATACACAGGAAAATAACGATTCAACTATGCAAACAGAATTTAATTCTGCTGTAAAGCAGCTTTAAAAAGACAATAGTAATTGTTCAGTCATTGTTCAGTTTTTCATTCAGTTTGGTTCTATAACTGTGTAAAGTTAATCACTTATGGACTGAGTTCAATTTAGCTATAAAAGCACCCTCAAACTTTTGAACAGTAGTATACATGCCTGTTAACCTCTCAAAATTGTGTTTTAACGTTCACCTCTTTAACGTTAACCTGATTTCCCCGTATTAGAACAAAGTAAATGAATGATACAGGCATGTAAGCGTGTTTTATTGAGTGTTAATGTGAGCGCGGTACCTTCAGCACGCTGCACGGATCTGCACGCGTGTACATGATGATTCCCTTGCTCTGCAGCGTTCTGATCCGGAGGGCTAACTTCATCTCTCCGCTTCTCTCGCCATCCGTCACTCTGTACTTGATATAACTGTTCCCAGAGAAGCTCAGAGAGGTGTGTCCTGAAGAACACACAGAGAGAAAAATAAATATTTCCAGAAGGTTCCACGTCATATATGACATATGAAGAGGCTTCACACAGGGGTCAAAGGTTACCCGCACACTCTCCCAGTTTCCCCGGCGGACACTGGCACGCGTACGGCCCCTTGCTGCTGTCCGTTCCCACGCACTGCATGTCACCAGGACATCTCATTTCCACACACACCTCCGACGCAGCAGAACAACTCCCGTCTGAGCGAAACAAGAACAAATTACCATTGCAAAACAAGTAGTGGTGTACTGTTAGCCCGAATTATATGAGATATAATTGACCGGAAACATTTTTTTTTTTTGAAGAACAAGCTTAATTTAAATGGCCACAACTCTAAAAACGTGTTTCTGTTCCTGCTGTTTTTGAGTGCAAGGCCACTGTGGTCAAGAGTGTGATTTTGTAAGTGCATGTGTAATAGGTGAGCTTTTGCAAGGGTTTTTCACACTGTGTTTCACCCTGGATTCATATCTTTTTTAAACAAGGGTTAAGAGCACTTTTAACCTTGTGTTAAAAGCAGGGTAGGTGATTTGGTCCAGACATTTTTTTTGTTTTGCTGGTTGAAACTCTCTTCACATCCTGATTTCAATCACTAAGTTAAATGTATTTATGTATATATTACACAATATACACATACATACACACATATAATACACAACACATACACACATAAATACATTTAACTTAGTGATTGATATCAGGATGTGAAGATATATATATATTCAATTCAATTCACGTTTATTTGTATAGCGCTTTTCATTTCAAAGCAGCTTTACAGAAAGTCCACATTATAATTTAGAGTGTTCTGTTATCAGAGGTAACTGTCTAAGTTAAGTGTTTCAGAAATGTACATATACAAAGTCACAGTTAGCTAAAAAATGTATTAATTTAAACAATGCAATAATTATATATATTTAATTGTTTATTATTTAATTATATATATCCACTCACTTAAAGGATTATTAGGAACACCATACTAATACTGTGTTTGACCCCCTTTCGCCTTCAGAACTGCCTTAATTCTACGTGGCATTGATTCAACAAGGTGCTGAAAGCATTCTTTAGAAATGTTGGCCCATATTGATAGGATAGCATCTTGCAGTTGATGGAGATTTGTGGGATGCACATCTAGGGCACGAAGCTCCCGTTCCACCACATCCCAAAGATGCTCTATTGGGTTGAGATCTGGTGACTGTGGGGGCCATTTTAGTACAGTGAACTCATTGTCATGTTTAAGAAACCAATTTGAAATGATTCGAGCTTTGTGACATGGTGAATTATCCTGCTGGAAGTAGCCATCAGAGGATGGGTACATGGTGGCCATAAAGGGATGGACATGGTCAGAAACAATGCTCAGGTAGGCCGTGGCATTTAAACGATGCCCAATTGGCACTAAGGGGCCTAAAGTGTGCCAAGAAAACATCCCCCACACCATTACAGCACCACCACCAGCCTGCACAGTGGTAACAAGGCATGATGGATACATGTTCTCATTCTGTTTACGCAAAATTCTGACTCTACCATCTGAATGTCTCAACAGAAATCGAGACTCATCAGACCAGGCAACATTTTTCCAGTCTTCAACTATCCAATTTTGGTGAGCTCTTGCAAATTGTAGCCTCTTTTTCTTATTTGTAGTGGAGATGAGTGGTACCCGGTGGGGTCTTCTGCTGTTGTAGCCCATCCGCCTCAAGGTTGTGCGTGTTGTGGCTTCACAAATGCTTTGCTGCATACCTCGGTTGTAACGAGTGGTTATTTCAGTCAAAGTTGCTCTTCTATCAGCTTGAATCAGTCGGCCCATTCTCCTCTGACCTCTAGCATCAACAAGGCATTTTCGCCCACAGGACTGCCGCAAACTGGATGTTTTTCCCTTTTCACACCATTCTTTGTAAACCCTAGAAATGGTTGTGTGTGAAAATCCCAGTAACTGAGCAGATTGTGAAATACTCAGACCGGCCCGTCTGGCACCAACAACCATGCCAGGCTCAAAATTGCTTAAATCACCTTTCTTTCCCATTCTGACATTCAGTTTGGAGTTCAGGAGATTGTCTTGACCAGGACCACACCCCTAAATGCATTGAAGCAACTGCCATGTGATTGGTTGATTAGATAATTGCATTAAGGAGAAATTGAACAGGTTTCCTAATAATCCTTTAGGTGAGTGTATATATATATATACACAGTATATTGTCTGTGGAAAGCGTAGGACCATAACATGTTCGGTGAATCATTGTATTCAGTTGACAGGATGTCCTTTCTGGCTGTCAACATATGTATTTCCATATGTATTTCCAGTGCATTTCATGCTATGAGTTAGACAGATGTCAGTCACTGAGCACCACAAAGGAAAAAGCTGCCACCTTTTACAGTTCCTCCTGAACCAAAACAATGAGTTTCGTTTTCTAATATTCTGATGAAAATGGTTCAAAATGTCGAACAACAATGGTAAACGCTTGATTGATGAAGAGAAGCTTTTTTGTAGTGTACCAGGGTGAAGTGTATGAATGTTTCGTTTTTATAGTATTTGTCCAACCGACAGGCATCAGTTAATATTTTTCGCGCACAAACTGTGTGTGTGTATTTACATGCAGATTCATCAAGTTTGTACTTAAAATTATACTGATGTGTGAATAGTATCTAACTGGTAAATAGACGGTATGCCGTTGCTTGTGTGAACAGCACATTTGTGTATTTACCGGAAAAGTCGTTCAGGTAATTTTACGGTAATTTAACCGTATTTCAGTGTGAAAGGGGCTGAACACTCACCGCTGCACACGCATCGTGTGTTCCTGTGAAACTTGGGCGACACAAAGCTGGTTTTGGTGGAGCTGTACGTGAGCAGACTGTGTGAGTCCAGCGTGATGGTTTGTTCACACTGGGCCT
Organism: Tiaroga cobitis; assembly: GCA_030578255.1. Lineage (NCBI taxonomy): Eukaryota > Metazoa > Chordata > Actinopteri > Cypriniformes > Leuciscidae > Tiaroga > Tiaroga cobitis. The sequence goes on from CM060605.1 coordinate 36,031,075, forward strand.
CCCTGCAGTCCAGACCCGAGCAGTTCTTATCCAGAACCGCAGACACCCTCAGGACCTGGTCCAGCTGGCGTCGGGCCGAGCTCAGCTTCTGCGTCACGAACGCCGCCTTGTAGAACCCGCCGCCGTCCGCCGCCTCCACCGCCACCAGCAGGTCCAGCTGCCCCGTGGACTCCACGGGCTGCACACTGAGCACGTGCAGAGCGTCGGGGCGGGGCGTCGCCATGACACCGGACAGGACGCGTTTGACCGAAGGGAGGTGACGGGACACGAAGTCGTGAGGGGAGACGCGGTCGAAACGGACCGTCACGGCGTCGTGGAGCATCTCGACCGAGGCCTGCTCCACGTGCACGCTCACGGGCACGCTCACTGTGAAGCGGCCGTCGGTTACAGTAGCGTTGAGGGTGTAGCGGCCCGCGTCCAACCCGCTCAGAGCGATGATTCGACCATCTCGAGGGCTGACCTGGGAAAGAAAGACACAGATGCGTCAAAAAACACAAGGTTACACTTTATTTTACAGTGTCCTTGTTACACGTTACAAGTGTACTAATAACTGTAAATTATGCATAATTACATGCAACTAACCTCAAACCAGACTAATCCTATAGTAAGTACATGTAGTTAATCATTATTACTCGGATGTTTAAATACACTTTAACACGGACGCCTTAAAATAAAGTGTAACCACACATAACTATACAAGAAATTGATTCACAAATTACCCATTGAAATCAAAATTAGAGTTATGTTGTTTTTGACCATGTCTGACAGAAAAAAATAAATGAAGTAAAATTACACTTTAGTAAATATACACATTAAATTTGATAGTCTTTTTCTTATGGGAAAATGGACCAAAAATATTGACAACTCAACTCAACTCAACTCAAAATAATAAAAAAAAATAAAAAAAAATATATAAAAATGAAATGAAAATAAAATATAAATATAAAAATGAAAATAAAAAATAAAACGACCAAGTCAAGTTTGTATGAAATAATGATTCTCATAACTATAAAAAAATTTAATATAGAAGTTTATACTTAAATGCTTGAAATTGGATATTATAAAATATTTTACGAATACAAATTTCTTTACAAAACTAAAATAAAAACAGTTTAAGCATGAACCTCGAAAAAGCGAAGATAGTTTAAGATTTTTTTTTGTCTAGCATAATTTCCATTTTTCCACTGTTATTTTCATATTTTCATGATGACTTTATTATAGTTCTAAAAAGTAAAAAATAAACAGTAAAAATGGTTTCACTTTATTTTGATGGTCCCTTTAACACATTCTGTTGGCTATAAGTAACGTTGCATCTACATGTCAACTAACTCTCATTAGAGTGTTAGTAGAGTATTAATAAACTGGTAAGGTTAGTGTAAGAACAAGTTGACATGTAGTTGCAAAGTTACTTATAGTCAGTAGAAAGTCTGTTGGTGGACCATCACAATAAAGAGTTAGCCGATATAAAGCAGACAGTTTACTCATACGCTAATGGACAGTTACTTTTGATTGGTACAGATAAACAATTATATAACACTTCGATTGTATAAAATGTGTTATTAATGACATTTATTTGAATCTCAAAGTGTCTCAATGTAAACAGTTTGAGTTGTAGGGGTTTAGCAGATTACTAAACAGTTTGGGAACCCCTGCTCTAAAAGATGATAAACTGTCAAAATACGACACTGTGTGCGTAAAGAAAAGGCAAGCCAATGGAACACACACTCAAATACCTTGAAAAGGCTGCTCTGCTGGTGTGTGTGTCCGTAGGTCAGTATATCAAATGCATCTTGGTCTGTCGCGTGTATCTGACCGATTACACCTCCTGGAAACTCGTCCTCCATGGTGACGATGTGCACGTGTAAAGGTGACGCCACTGGCTTGTGAACGCTCTCCTCTATCACACGCACCAACACGCTCGCCATCGACGACAGGGGTGGCCGACCTGAATCACTGGCCTAGAGTGTGAAACCGCACACAGGGATTGGCTGAATCAAGTGTCAATCAAACCACAGAACAATTTAGAGTGTACATAGGGATTATTTGAATTGAAATGTGTGTGTGATTTGATTCAAATGCAGCTTGTTTTAAAATATAATAACTGTGTCATTTGCATAAATCATATAAGGATAAAAAGTAGTGACAGTAAGACATTTATAATGTGTGGGTTACAATGTTAAACGTAAACAAATCAAGGTTTACATAACTACATACAAACAAATTTTTTCCAGCATTTCTCATTACCTGCACGTGAATGATGTATTCTGTGCCCTCTGACCTACGAAACACCCGATTGGACGTCAACAGCCCCTCTCTATCCAGTTTAAACCACGCCCCCTCATTTCCTGCCAGGATATGGAAATGGAAAGGGGGGCCGTTGTGGCTGGCGTCCTTATCGACGACGGACAGCTGCAGGACACTCGTTCCCAAAGGCTTGTTCTCCTGTTGTTGAGTAAAAGCTTGTGTTAAACTGATGAAATTACTCGGACGTGATTGGCTGATTTACCCGTCGCTCATTATCCTACCTGTATAACCGCAGTGTGATTGGCTGGGGTGAAGGTGGGCGGGTTGTCGTTGACGTCAGAGATGTCGATGTTGACCTGAACTGTTGAGGACATGGCTGGCGTCCCGCTGTCAAGAGCTCTGATGGACAACGAGTAACCAGCCATCTACAGATTCAGAGAGAGAAAAAGAGAGAGAGAGAGAGAGAGAGAGAGAGTTAAAACATACAGAATAAGAGATGAAAAGAGAGTACAAAGTAAGGAGAGATGAACACATATCTATATATTCTCTTTCACTTTGCCTGTGTCATAAATAGTCCATGAGAAGCTGACAGATCATCTGAAGCTCTATACATGCAGACACACAAACGCAGTTTGTAACTCTTTTTTAAACATCCAAGACCTTAAAATTGCTCTCTTTTTTCTTCTTCTTCTCCAAAATGAGGGCCTCACATTTTTACGGTCCTAAACATGCTTGAAAAGTCTCGAAACTTTGCACGTGTCAGAACTAGGGATAATTTACATCTGATGTGAGTTTCAGAATTAGGTGTGGCAAAATGGCTCAACAGCGCCACCTAAAAAATGTCAACGAAGCTCTCCTCCTGCTACGTTTCTTATACGTGTACGGAAACCGGCATATACATGTAATGTCCCAATACCTACAAAAAAGATTCTTGGAGTGAAGCCCTAAACGCAACAGGAAGTCAGCCATTTTGAATTTTCTTTTCCTAAAATGTTCTTGTCATTTGCTTTTCCTCTCTGTTCATTAAAAGGGACTGAATTTAAGACATTTATGGCACTTTATTCTCTCCCAAAACACCATTCATAATGTTAAACACTATTCAGAAGGGATTCTTTTCCTAAATGAATCATATTTTTCTCTCTCTTTTTTTTTGCAGCTTAGTTACAATTAATGGACTTTGGAGAGGATTTGCACTGAGAGTCATTAGAGTATGTCTACACCATACATCAAAGTCGTATTTCAAAAGAGCCAGGAAATGATACGACCCCCCTTTAACCGTCTATAGTTGAACAGACTCGGTAAGCTGGAAACGACAATGACTTCATTAAGCTAATTGACATGAGAGTAAAAAAGGAAACTTTGCATATCATCCAAAGAAGCTTTAGCTCCATCTAGTGGTCACAGTGATATAACATTATGTGCCACTTGAAAAAAAAACGAAATGAAGTTTGAAACATAATGGGACAAATTTATGTTAAAAATGTAGCAGAATCTGTCTCAGTCACTCGATCAATGATAATGATAATTTTTTTGTCTGTTATGTAACGGTTTTACAGGTATAATACGATTATCTTAAATCTCAGACACAAGGATAATATTTTTTAATAATACATTAATCCCTACAACCAAGTCTGTTATTAAAGGCCTTCATGTGTGGATGTCTGCTGTGAAATATTTAATTTATTCTTGTTTTCGTCTGTTCCCTGATCTGTGGGATTTTGTCCCATGTTCCTCACCGTTTCTCGATCCAGCTGCTTGTTTACTTTGATCTGGCCCGTGATTGGCTCGATGAAGAACTGGTTCTCTCGGTCGCCGCTGACGATGGAATACAGGATGTCGCCATTCGCGTGACTGTCGACGTCTTCCGCGGTCACCTAGGCAACCGTGGCAAAAGGCCGAATTATAAGGCGGATCTCAAAAGACAAAAATTAGACTGATGTGAATTTCATGACCTCTTACCTTGACCACAGTGTCTCCTATGTTAGCGTCCTCACTAATAGACACGCTGTAGGAGTCGCGGCTAAACATGGGGGCGTTGTCATTGACATCCGTCAGGTTGATGTTCACCATGGTAACAGCACCGAGGGGCGGAGTTCCGCCATCTGTGGCCTCCACCGTCAGGAAATAATCCTTGCAGGACTCAAAGTCTAGCGGTCGAGATACCGAGATGGCACCTGTACACGGCACAGGGGTAAACATATAACAATACAGACTGAATATATCAGATAAATAAACATATTTTATTATAACTATTACATAAATATATCATATCAATAAAAAAAAAAAAACATTTATATTGTAGCCAACTTCAAACATTCAATTTGATCATTTTTGGACATCATATGCAGATTTGCAAATCAAATTTAAAGGTACACTATGCACACTATGTACACTTTTACTTGGCGCCATGACCAAGTCCTGCGATGTTTGGCTTTAGCATTGGAAGACAAGCCTAGTATGACCAATAAGTTGCCGCCTGTTCTAGCAAAACATTACACACAGAAGACAATATTCCTCCGCCCAGGCGAGCAACCACCAAGGAAAGGTGTTAACACCAATTCTCGCCCAGGACAACTGGAAGCTGTTAGGGACTGGAAGATGCTGGCTGATCTTGATCAACGGCTTATTTTTCCACCTGAGATTGCCACCACTAACCTCCGACCAGATATTGTTTTGTGGTCTGGATCAGCACGCATTGTTCAACTGATAGAGTTAACAGTGCCATGGGAGGATGCGGTAGATGAGGCATGTGAGAGGAAGAAACTGCGGTATGCTCATCTGGCCACTGAAGCAGAACAGCGAGGATGGAGAGTCCAGGTTTATCCAGTGGAAGTGGGTTGTCGAGGATTTGTGGCACACTCTACAACCCGGTTCCTCAGAGACGTCGGATGCAGTGGCCAAGAGTTGCGTCGCACAGTGAAGAACTTATCTGAAGCAGCAGAGAGGAGCAGCAACTGGCTGTGGTTGAGACGGAAAGATTCTAGCTGGCTGTGTACAGGCCACCACACTACGGTTTCGAAGAATTCTTGAAAACTTGAAGAGTCTGTTGGTTTATTTGTATATGTTGTATAGTATTTACAGTCATTAAATTCCTGTGTATATTGCGTGAATGACGGGTGGTTGGGCAGATATTGTGTTTTGCGGTAGGTGGTTTGCCATACGGAACCGTTGCCACTGAAACTGCATATTAACGCACCAGTGGGGCTCGACAGCCTTATTCAAACGGGTTGGTGCGTATGGTTGGGTTGCGGAGAGATTGTGAGATTGTGGTTAGGTCTCAGCAGCAGGAGGGATGAAGAGGTCAGTAAGCTGGGCTGAGTTGAGTGGGGGACGGAGGGGGGGTGACTCTGGTACGCCAGAGTCACTGTCGAGCCCTCTTGAGGTGTCGTGGGCTAGTCGACGAAACACTGAGGACGGAAGGTGCCCACTTGAAGACCCTAGAGATGTCCCCTACTCGGCTCAATCCAGACGGTTGTCGTGCTGGTCCACTAGGGAGACCACACTGTAGTTGCAGCCGTCGTGTGTGCTGACGCGCCAAGTACACTGCAGCCGTTAACGCCGGACAGAAGGGGAGTCACACCACCATAAAGAAGCGTAAATGGGTGAAGCATAGTTTACTGTAAAGCTACGTCTTAGTGTTGCTTATCTTGGGGAAAGCCGAGTACAAATCAGCATGAAGTTTTAACATCTACTCTCGTGTAATGGAAATTATGTAACTTTTGGCCCTCAAGCGGTTGAAAAACAATGTATGTTGTATGTAATGCATGTATTTTGCGGAAGAACATTGTTATGGTTGTGCTTCGGCTTTGCGTGACTGTGCAGATAAATACGTTTCTTTCTCAAAACTACTAAAAAGAGAGAGAGATCCTACAGCTCATAAAACATTCACTACTAGGCTTAAGAGATATAACCAGTTTAGATGAAAAGGATCTCAGGCTGACTAGCTGAAGATGTTACTGTAGCGTTACCCATTAATAGACACGGTACTACAAAAGTACTACAGCGCTACAACAACCATAACTAGATGAGTAAATTTCGTTGGGACAAACTTTGATGTTGGCTTGACAAAGCCGTATGAAAGTTTGAAAGTTTTCTAAGATTTAAATTTAGTGAAATGTAAAGAGAAAGAAAGCGAGAAAGACATTGCAAGCATGAATGAACATGTTTTAACACATTGCTAGCATTAATTAACGTTTTAACACGTTGTTAACATTAATTATGTTGCTAGCATGTTTTCACATATTATTAACATGAATTAGCATGTTGCTAACATGAATTAGCTTGCTGCTAACATGTTTTGCCACACTGCTAGCATGACTTAATAATTTGTTAATGTTTTAACACATTGCTAGCATGAATTGCTGGATTACATGAATTAACACGTTGCTAACATGTTTAAGCACATTGTTAATGTGAATTAACATATTGCTACCATGATTTGGGGGAAGTGAACCCGAGGTTACCCAGTGAGTCAGTCCTAGAGCTAAACATGCTACTAGCATGAAATAGCATTTAACATGTTTTACCATTTTGCTTTCATGAATTAACACATAGCTAGCATGAATTAACATGTTGCTAGCATGTTGTTACCAAAAATTAACACTTTGCTAACATGAATTAACTTTTTGCTACCATGTTTTACCATGTTAACATGAATTAGCATTTTGCTAAGATTATTTAGTAGGCTATTTGATTAACATGTTTTAGCATGCTGCTATCATGAAATGGCATATTTTGCTAGCATTATTTAACATGTTGCTATCATGTTTTAACATACAGCTAGCATGAAATAGCACTTTGCTATCATGTTTTAACACATTGCCAGCATGAATTAGCATGTTTGCTAACATGTTTTAGTACACTGTAGATTCTGGTTTTATTACAAGCTCTGGTTCTCTTTTTGCCAGCAGACTCTCCTCTGTTTGGCGTTTGTTTTAAACAGATGATTTTCCAGAGGTTTGAGATTTATCTGCTCCATGTCAACCCTTCTTGCTAGTTGTAAAAACTAACCTCTGCCACTCACACACGTCAAAGTAGCCGGAGCAACTTTATTTACGGATATGACGAGATGTACGGGCGTATGTACGCAATTTCCTGTGAAAACTATCCCGACAGGTCTAAAATATAAACACTTATAATAGGCTTAGACAATCAGGGTAAGACAAAAACACATTTTGGAAGATGGATTGATGAAGCATTGACTCGTTATTTGAATATTGTTAATTTTGAACACATAAAAATAAAATATAGAGCACCTTTAACATTTCTGTGTAGTGTACCTAATCTTATGTAATGCATCTCACCTGTATTGATGTTAATGGTGAAATGGCCCTGTTGGTTTCCGGATCTGATGTTGTAGTAAATATCAGCATTGGTGCCAATATCTTTACTCGCCGCGTAAACTTGTACAACTTCCGTACCCACTGCGACATCTTCAGGAAGCGTTGCCAGATAGTCCCTCCTCTCAAACACGGGCGGGTTGTCGTTAATGTCCAGAACCGTGATAGTGATGTTCGCCAGAGAGGAAAGGTGAACAGGAACTCCTTGATCTGATGCACGGACCGTTACATGGTACGAAGACTGAACCTCTCGGTCCAACAAACGCTCCAAAACAACAATCCCGGATGATTTATCAATGGAGAAGAATCCATCAGCCGAGTCAACAAGGGAATAAACTACTTTACGATTAACGCCTGCAAAAAAAAAAAAAACACATGCAGGATTCTATATCTACAAAACTACACCAAAAATATTCAGTTTTTAGAGATTAACTTGGTTTTTAGATGGTCGAAACTGCTTATTAAAAAAGTTATAAGCTAGTTGACTCTTTTACCATCAACTATTATCTAAAATGGAAAAATTGTCATGCTGTCGAAGGTCAAATGCATTTAAATATTGTTAGCATGAATTAACATGTTTGCTAACATGATTTTGCTAGCATTACTTCGTAGGTTTTAACACATTGCTATTAACATATTACATTTTTTACCATGAATTAACATGTTGCTAACATTATTTAACATGTTACTAACATGTTTTAGCATGCTGTTAAAGCATGCATGCATGTTGTTAATATAAAAAATATCAGTATGCTATCATGTTTAACACATTGCTAACATGAATGAGCATTTTGTTAGCATGTTTTAACATGTTAACATGACTTATTATATTGATAGCATGTTTTATCACACTTTTAGCATGAATTAGCATGTTGTTAACATCTTTTAGCACGCTGCAAGCATGACATAGCATTTTGCTAACATGTTTGAATATGTTGTTAGCATTAATTAGCATGTTGTTAACATGATTTAACACACTGGTGGTATCAATTAACAGGTTTTAGCATATTGCTAACATGAATTAACATGTTTCTAACATGTTTAAGTACATTGCTAACATGATTTAACTCGTTTGCTCATTTTAATTATGATTAATTAACATTTTGCTAGCATTTTTTACCACATTGGTAGCATTTTCTAAGTTAATTGCTAGGCTTTGCCAGTGATAGATACATAGTGGATGAAGCATAAATACTCTATTAGAGTAATTGTAAAAATGTTTTAACCCCCTCAATGAAAGTATATGAGACTACAGGTAGAGAAGTGGTACATGCTCGTACCTAGATCAGGGTCTATGGCTTGTATCCGGGTCAGCAGAGCTTTAGTGGCGGTGTTCTCGTAGACGCTAGTGGTGTAATGGGGCATGCTAAACATCGGAGGACTGTCATTCACGTCCAAGAGAACCACCGTCACCTCAGCTTCACACCACAAACCGCCGCCATCCGTCGCACGGGCAACCAGAGAGTACCGAGCGACCTTTTCACGGTCCAGCGCCACGGCTGTCCTCAGCTCGCCTGCAGTGCGAGAAAGAGTCTTATAAGCGAACAGCAACGCCATAAACATGACATCTCTTTAAGCCCGACGACTCTCAAACCTGTGCGTGGATGCATTATGAAGTCTTCAGCTCCAGAACCCAACAGGGAGAACTGGATCTGTGCGTTTGAGCCGGCGTCAGCGTCTGTGGCTTTGACCTGGAGGATTTGATTATTCAGGGGGACGTCTTCGGACACGGACACCGAATACACGGCCTACAGACACAAACACGCTCATTACAGGCATCAGCGTAACGAAGCGCTTCTGAACATTGTCGGCACATTTGAACATCTAATTTCATTGTTTTTGGACATCATGGGTGTATTCAAACATTTTTGGCCATGGTAGGCATATTCAAATGCTCAATTCGATCATTTTTGGCCATCGTGTACATGCTTGAATATCTGATTTTTCAAGAGCATTAAAGTAACATTCAAATGTTCAGTTCAATCATTTTGGCCATTGTAAGCACATAAAAAAACATGATTTCATTGTTTTAAGCAATCGCAGTTGCATTCAAACATTTTTGGCATTTCAATGTGCTTTGTTTTGAATGTTTTCGACTCTTGTAGGCACATTTAAACACTGGCTTGGACCATTTTTGGCCATCATATGTATAATCAAACATCCATTTCAATAATATTTGGCCATTATAGTTACAGAAACATCTGATTTGATTGTTTTTTGCCCATCACAACAAGTGCATGCAAACGTTTTTGGCCTTCACAGTCCCTTTCAAATGTTCAAAAGTCAATCATTTCTGGCCATCATATACACATTTGAAAATTTTTAGCCATCATATGTGCATGAAAATGTTTTTGGACAATTTGCGGGTAGATTCAAATATTATATTTGATCGTTTTCGGCCATTATAGGTGCATGGAAACATGATTGGCCATCACAGACACATTCAATTGGATCATTTTTGGCCAGTGTAGTTGTTTTAGCTCATGATAGCGGCATTCAAATGTTTTTGGCCAGTTGGAAGATTCAAACATTCAATAAGATCATGGCCATCATTTGCAAATGATCATTTTAATTGTTTGAACATCTGATTTGATCATTTTCGGCCATCTTAGGAACATTCAAACGTTCAATTCAATAATTATTGACCATTATAGACATGCATGAACATCTGAATTAATAGTTTTGGGCCATCATATGTGCATTCAAACATTTTTGGCTATTATTGGAAACATTCAAACGTTCAATTCAATCATTATTGGCCATTATAGGCACATGAACACCTGATTTAATTGTTTTGGGCCATTGTGGGCACATTTGAATATCTGATTTGAACATTTCTAGACTTTTACATGCTTTTGGTCATTGTAAGCACATTCAAACTTTTAATGTCATTTTTTCTTTTTCTTTTTTGCATCATTGGTATGTCTGAATATTTGATTTGAATGTTTTGGCCATTTTAGGTGCACTTAATGCGTTGATTTGAATTTTTGGGGCAAGTAGGCACATTATAGCCTACTACAGTTAAAATGCAACTATATGCAGGACCAAAAAAAAAGTGTTTAAATGTTTATTTCATGCATGAACATTTTATTATTGATTTGCCCCAAAATTATGCACCTATAATGTTAAAAAACGCTGCATACTGTATCTAGGCAGCTCGATAAGTTTTGAGACTTAACCTAAATGCCCCCTACTAAACAGACTGGCCTAATTTTACGCTTGACCTCATTTGAACAAGGTCATGTTTTATGCTCATAGATAATTTCCCCTGAACTTCTTGGCTGCTGTAAGTGGACTCACTGGCTCCAGAAATATTCCTGGCTTTGGCTTGTAATCATTCAGGTTTACCATGTAGATTTAAAAACTGCCAAGCAAACATGCTCAAAAAAATGCACTGCTTAGATTTTTTAACCAACTAAAAAAAAAGCAGGGAAACCCACTCTGATGACTGCTACTTGCTTCCCGGAATAAACTTTTACCATGTAAAGCCTAATATATATATATATATATATATATATACGTTTGAGGATTACATACAACGTATATAACGTTTGAGGTTTTGAACTTGAAAAACGGTGTACTGACGTCTTTCCGCAGTTGAAACAACATTCCTTCTGATGTTCATTCATGTTTATTTGACGCTATAAATTAACTAGAAGGAAGAGATGATCGGTTCACGAGCAGCTTTAACTGAGGCTCTACAGCGATCTGTCACGACACATTAAAGAGCCACAAAACGGTATTTATTGTTTAAATTTCTTTAAAAAAGGACCAAATTTGAAAGTTGACACTGTTTCATATCAAAAGTAGCCTGCTCTGTCCTGTCTGTCGGAGTGTTGTCAGTGTCCTCTCTGCCCCGCGAGGTGTTTTTCACTGCGTGATAACATGATGTGGCGTGAGAGTGGCGTGGTTTTGTCGGACATAGCAACAGAACAGTAACTAAAGACGGCGGGTCTTTGCGAACGGTCAATTGCGAGTAAATTTTCAGTCGTCTTTGCAGGAATGCAATATGAAGACAGAAGGCATGTGTTCAGCAGGCTTTCAAACCGAGGCATATCACATACGACACCGTTGGCTTTGCAGGGTTAAATGTTTTACTCACCGGCTCACAGACGGGGCTGTTGTCGTTGGTGTCCATGACCATGACTTCTACGTTTGCCATGGACACGTGAAGTCCGTCTGTCGCCGTCACGTTGATAAGGTACCGTTCTTGTTCCTCGCGGTCTAACGGTCGCTTAACGTACAGCTTCCACTCTCCCTGAACCAGACCCAGAGCGAACACGCCGCCTCTGTTCCCACCTACACACACACACACACACACACACACACACACACACACACACACACAGAAGAGATTACACCGGACATTTAATCTCTCAATAGTCTGTGAAAATTTAAGCAGCAATAAAATCCACTACCGATTGTAACACAACACACGGTCACTTCCAGGATTATCTGCATGTCTTAATAACCTCCATTAGTCCTCTCAATGAAGGCACGCTCATTAGTATGAATTGTAATAATCATTTCTTTTTATTCACATGTAAATGATCACCACTACCATCAATTACGTCCTCCTAACAGCCTTCCAGATTTATCTCACGGACTGAAGTCCTACCCGGCTCATTAGTACAGGTCATCTTTTAAACCTCAAGCAGACAGAGGTGGAAAGAGGGGAAAAAGGAGTGCGAGAGTTAAACGGAAACGACTCTATAATCAAAGCAGCCGCGTTGACAAGCATCCAATTACTGTACACTCATAGTACAAACACGCGCTGCCTTATTCGTCTAATAAAGGGAGTAATTTAACTCAGCTGGCGCTGATACAACAGAACAGCTTCTAACTGAGACGCGTCAACAAAGGCCTGGAAGCCTTCCGACTTCATTTCTCTTATCCCACGCTCTCGCTCACTGGGTTGAGGGACTTCGACAAGCTGCATATTTTTTCTGTGCTTTATAAGCAATGGCTCGAAAGCTTCTGATGCGTGTAATGCAATAAAATGCAAATGTCACTGCATCATACCATCAAATATTAAAGTCTGCTCCTGTTCACACAGGTGTCCTACAGAAACCACAAGTGTCATTTATCATGTCAAATCTCATAATGTTTGATTTTAGTGACAAAAGCAATATACACTACTGTTCAAATGTTTGGGGTCAGTATGGGTTTTAATACTTTCATGCAGCAACGATGCATTAAATTGATCAAAAGTGGCAGTAAATACATTTAAAATGTAACAAAAGATTTGTATTTTAAATTAATGCAGTTCTTTAAACTTTGTATTTATTAAATAATCCTTAAAAATGTTTTAGTGGTTTTTAACATCGACAATAATAATAATAAATGTTTCTTGAGAATCAATCATCATTTTAGAATGATTTCTGACGGATCATGTGACACTGAAGACTGGAGTAATGATGCTGAAAAATTAGCTTTGATCACAGGAATACATTACATTTTACTATATTTTTAAATCGTAATAATATTTCATGTCAATATATGACTATTTTTACTGTATTTTTTTGTCAAATAAATGCAGCCTGGGTGGGGGTTTATTTTCTTTCAAAAACATGAAAAACTCTTACTGACCCCAAACTTTTAATTGGTTGTTTAATGCAATGACAGCGAGTAATTTTTAAGTGTATAAAAATATTCTGAAGATGCATTAAACGTTTGCTATTTACGGAAGCCCTGAACTGCAACGTAAAAAAAAAAAATCGAACATTTCGAGATTAAAGTCGAAACATTTCGAGATTAAAGTCGAAACATTTCGAGATTAAAGTCGAAACATTTCGAGAGTACGAGAATGCAGTCTTCCGTAGAAGTTGCGTGTGTGCTTGCCATTGTTTCACATTGCCGCACACACAGGCATTCATAATGGTGCATAGCGAGTGTTTCACACTGTGTGTGTGTGTGTGTGTGTGTTTTGTTTCAACAAAAGGAAATTCAACAGGTGCCAATCTACCAGCATTAGGCTACCATTATAGGATGTTATAAAATATACTGCGCCGGAATTAGACTTTAGCCTATAGGAAAACCAACCCGGAAAACACTTTTCAGAATGGATGGAGATATCCAGCTTTATGAATGAATGAATGAGGCATTTATATAGCGCTTTCATGTCTACTAGGCGTACACTCAAAGCGCTTCACAATCATATCATCATATATTTATTTCTAAAGCACGTTTATCAGAGAATCTCTCCTCAACCACCATTATCTATAGGCATATACGCTCGTCTATAGGCAACGCCATGGTAATTCTTGTTGGTAGATTAGCACCTGTGTAGAATTTTGTTGAACGCCCAGATACAAGTAAAAAGCTACTATTTTGTGTTGATCCATGGCAGTTCGACTTCACACGTGCATTTCTTTACACACACACACGCGCTCTGAGCCAGTGGACGCGCACTGTTATGAATGCACACACTTCTCTGTATTATCGTAGGCCTAATGTTTTGACTTTATTCTCGAAATGTTTCGACTTTAATCTCGAAATGTTCGATTTTTTTTTTTTTACAGATTTTTTTTTTTACAGATTTTTTTTTTTGTACGTTGCGGTAACAGGGCTTTCGTAATTATTAATGTATGGGTCCTTGGAGAATAAGAAAAAAAAATGTTTGTTGAAATAAATTGATTGTGAATATTTGGACTGAATTGGACGACAAAAAAATGCAATTCAATGAAGGTGGTACTTCATCTGATCAGACAGTCGGTAACACTTCACAATAAGGTTCAATTTGTTAACATTAGTTAATGTATTAACTAACATGAACGAACAATGAGCAATACATTTGTTATTGTATTAATTAATCTTTGTTAATGTTAATTAATTAAATGTCATTGTTTGTTCAAGTTACTTCACAGTGCATTAACTAATGCTAACAAATACAACTTTTGTTGATTTTAATAATATTAGTAAATGTTGAAATTAACATTAACAAATATTAATCATGCTTTAGAAGTGGAGTTCATTATTAGTTCATGTTAAAGGTGCTCTAAGCGATGTCACACGTTTTTTAGGCCAAAACATTTTTTGTCACATACAGCAAACATCTCCTCACTATCCGCTAGCTGCCTGTCCCCTGAACACACTGTAAAAAAACACGGTCTCTGCAGACAAACCAGGCTCCACAAACAGCAACAAAAACAAACTCCGGCAACCCGCTCCACTAAACATGACAAACAGTTCCAGCCAATCACCGACAAGCAGGACTTGGGGGCGGGGTTTGGGGGGTTAGTGCGCGGATGAGGAGGAGGGAGACTAGCTAGCCTCCGTTTTGTTTGACAATACTTTAAACGTCAACAAGAAGTGACGTCACCCGACATCGCTTAGAGAACCTTTAACTAATGTAGTTAACTAATGTTAACTAACGAAACCTTATTGTAAAGTGTCATTCAGACTTTCTGTCTTTATGGCAGGTTTGAAAATCAACTAAATATATACAAATTCATAATATATTTCTCTCAAAACAGCATATTTATCACTTCTTGTTAAGCAATTAAATTGAACTGATGTGTTTAAAGCCGTTTAACGTCCGTTCTGGTCGATTAGTGTTTCTGCAGTGAACTTTCACCTTTACGAGACAGCAACACGAAGAGCTATTTAACGGCTGGCAAATCTTCGCTGTTACGGCGGGGATATTCAGCACTGCTGTTAAAATGAGATACGCAGTTTGCTGGTCTAACAAGGTTTAAGATATCCTTTATAACCCCTTAAACGACTTTCGGGCAAAGAACCTCTAAATAAAAGTTAAAATGATCTAATTAACTACCATAGAGTAACTATTTGCTGTTTAATTGCTCTGTGCTCTGTTGAACGAAGCAGTAAAATACCCAGAGAGGTGAGTTTACCCACAATGCTTTTGTTTCCTAAGGAGAGTAAAGATGTTAGCTCAAATCCATTTGTATATTTGTCTCGTTCTTTCCCTCTGGTGTGTATTATGATACGGTGTGCGGTTCTTTGAGCCAGTTTGTGCCGCTGGGCTGAGAGAAGTGTATTAGAGTCTGTTTGACCTATGAGTTTGTCTTGAACTTGAGGATTTAAACGTTATGAAAATGTAGATTGTAGGGGAAGGAGACAGGCGACGAGGGTCTGAGAGAGAGAGAGAGACAGAGAGACAGAGAGAGAGAGAGAGAGAGAGAGAGAGAGAGAGAGAGAGAGAGAGAGAGAGAGAGAGAGAGAGAGAGCTATTCTCAGTAGAACACATGCCAACTACACAAAGGCTTGTGTCACAAAGTTTACTTTAGTTTACATACTGTGGGCTATGATTTAATTAAAGGGATAGTTCACTCAAATATAAAAATTCAAACGTGTATGACTTTCTCTCTGAAATCCTTTCCATGCAAATACAATGAATAAAGATCTTTTAATCTTTTAGGCTTCAAAACTATATATATATATATATATATATATATATATATATATATATATATATATATATATATATATATATATATATATATATATATATATATGCAGTATATATATATATATATATATATATATATATATCTATATATATATTTATATGTATATGTGTGTGTTTACATAAAAAATATTTTTACTTGTTTTTATTTACTTAATTAGATATTGATTATATTTTACATTTATTTATATTACTATTATATATATATATATATATATATATATATATATATATATATATATATATATATATATATATGGATTTTTAGACATGACAGATAATTCAATATTTAGAAAACAATCCTTGGTACAACGCAAACAACTATTAGCTTTAAAACTGAGAGTTTCACAATGTTTACTTTAGTTTCAATGCTGTGGGCTGCAATTAAGTAAAGAGTCAGAGCCTTCGTGTGTGTGTGTGTGTGTGTGTGTGTGTGTGAGAGAGAGAGAGAGTGAGTGAGTGAGTGTTGTGCGTGGTAAATCTTGTTAAAAATACTGCTCCTGCTGGTGGCATTCTAAATCATGATCACAGCATAAAGGTTGAGCTTAATCGAAATTCTGTTCAGGCCAAGAAGTGTGTTTCTGTGTTTGTGTGTGTGCGTGTGTGAAAAAGCATGAATTATAGAACAAGGCAGCTCCCTAATTCAATGTTATGAGTTTTTGAGCGCCTAATTTACAAGTGTGTGCTGCTTAGGAGCATGTGCAAGGTGTGTATGTGTGTGATGGTGTGTGCAATCTGTTTCTTGT
The DNA here is from genome assembly GCA_030578255.1 of Tiaroga cobitis. NCBI lineage: Eukaryota > Metazoa > Chordata > Actinopteri > Cypriniformes > Leuciscidae > Tiaroga > Tiaroga cobitis. The sequence goes on from CM060605.1 coordinate 36,047,832, forward strand.
CACCATGCAAGGTGTTCTACACTGCCTGAATATAAAAGTATATTTAAAGCTGGCTGAGCTAGATGCTGATAAGGAGAAGTTTTATATTTGCCCTTTTGAAAGACGCTAACCACCTAAACTACTGCTTTCAGAAATGTCACTGTATTATGTTTCGTGAAGTGAAGAGTTGCGCTTGCCTATCACAAATCCGCACCAGTATAATTTGCATGTAGTTGCATCACAGCTTGAATAAAATCCTTATAAAACAAGTGTGGTTTTGCTCTCCAGCAAGAATAAGTCTGCATCCATCCACTAAATCCAGCTGGTAGTCCTAGAGCGAATAATCCATTATCAGCAAAGGATGAATGAGGTGTAATTACTGTGGACTTCTGACATTCTATAATAGCGTTGTTCTACATTATGCTTACATGGAGAACAGGGCTTGAGAAAAATCAGGCTGTGTTTAGATTGAGAGCACACACAGACACACACACACACACACACACACACACACACACAGAGTTATACTGTATGGTAAGGTATTAGGGCATCAAAACTATATGTGCTCGTTGAACATTTTCAAAACCTTTTGCATGAAAAGACAGTTTGTCTTCTCTCTATAATTAAATTTTTTGTGTGTACGGAGCATTGTCAAGCTGGAACCGATGATTGTCTAAAGAAACTGCATGGTTGTTGCTTGATTTTATGCACATGTAAATGGTGGTAGCTGAAATAGCCAAACCTGAAAAAAAAAGTTAAAAATAAAATTCTCTCATCATTTACTCACCCTCATTGTCATTTCAAACCCATACAAGATTTTTTCTTCTTTGGAACTCATAGACATTCTGAGGAATTACTGAACGGTTTTTGTCCATACAATAAAAGCCAATAGAATCCATAACAACACTGATCCTCATTGACTTTCATTGTATGAACACAATTTTTCTAAATATCTTCTTTTGTGTACCATCAAAGTAAGTCAGTCAAACAGGTTTGAAACAACAGGAGGGTGAGTAAACGATGGCATAATTTTTATTTTTGTGTAAACTATCCCTTAAGTATCTTACTCTATGTTGCTTCTCAAGAAAATGTATATTGTTTCAAATGTTCTTTGTGCATATATATATATATATATATATATATATATATATATATAAAAGTGTAGAAGGTCATGCAGTTAACATAATTTTTTCCAAGTTCCGAAAGTTCTTACCTGTAATATGATAGGTGACTTGTCGGTTTCCAGGTGAGCTGTCATTGTCCCGTGTGTTAAGTACTGCCACCACTTCACCAGGTGCATCACTCTCCCGTACGCTTCCGAAGTAACGGGGCTGAAGAAACTGTGGTACGTTGTCATTGGAGTCGCTCACTGCTATAGTTATAGTAGTTGAGGATGACTGGCTAGCAGGATCTCCAAGGTCAAATGCCCAGACTGTAAGACTGTGGGCTGGGCTCTGTTCATGGTCAAGCCCTTTCAGAGTCGATATCCAACCAGAGCTGCTGTCAATTGTAAAGTAGGCACCATGCTCTTCAATGTCCTCACCGCCAGAGCCACCAAGCAACCCAGGTGGAGCAAGACTGTACGTCACCTGACCATTAGCTGCCCAATCAGGATCCAAAGCTCGCACTTGAAGAATCCTGGTTCCAGGAGAAAGACCCTCGGTGACTGACGTCTCATAGATATCTGACTCAAACGCAGGTTTGTTATCATTGACATCTTGTACTTTGACCTCCACATCCACAGCCGAAACAGCATCCAGCCGTCCCTGCTGCAACATTGCAATCACTTTAAAATGATAAACCTGTGTCAGCTCTCGGTCCAGTGCTTTGTCTAGTTTGATAGTGCCACTTTCTTTGTCTACCACAAACACTCCATCACTGTTACTCTCTGGAGTCTGTCCGATCACCGCTGAGAAGCTTACTGGTAAGGAAGAGTGGCTAGTCGAGGTGTGTAGATGCACCGCACCCAGCAAGGAACCAATGGGCATGTCCTCTGGCACAGTAAATGAGAATTGCGGTTGGCTGAAGGATGGTATGTGCGCATCAGCGGACAAAACATGTATGTAGACTGACACAAGGGAATGTTTAACAGGTGCACCTCCATCAGAGGCTTTAACGAAAAAGGATAATACAGACCCACGCAAAGAGGCAAAGTTGCCTTTGGTGACAACCCAGCCACTGTCCGGGTCGATATCCAGAAGTTCAGTAACCTGCAGACTGGCCTCACTGTACAGACTGTAGCTCACTTGTCCATTAGCACCTTGATCTACATCCCAAGCTTGCACTTGCATCACAAGGGTCCCTGGTTCAACCTCAGACCGCACACTTGCATGGTACTCTGAGGCACTAAAAAGTGGAGTGTTGTCGTTCTCGTCTAGAATAGTGACCCGGACACTGCAATATCCAGATCGGCCACCTGCATCCACAGCCGCAATGGACAGCACGATCTCACTTCGTTCTTCCCGGTCCAGACGCTCAAGAGTCATAATTTGTCCACTGCCATCAATACTGAACAAGTCTCGAGCGGAATCTGAGAGCAGAACATACCTCACGTCCCCAAATGGTCCAGGATCAGCATCTTGCGCCCTGATTGCGATGACCTTTGATCCCACTGGTGCGTTTTCCCGTACATCGGCCTCGTACATGCCCTGGGTGAACTGGGGGGCATGCAGATTAGCTCGCTCTACTCTAACATGCACTTGCGCCGTACTGGTAAAGACACCGTCTGAAACACTTACGTTCAGGGTGATGGCGGAAGGCATGCGCTGCATGCGTCGCTGGCCACTCAGGGTGAGGACACCAGAGGCGGCATCTATCTCAAACAGCATCCTTTCGTTTCCAGACACCAGGCCATACTGCAAGCGCTCTGAGTCTGAGCGGTCTGCATCAGAGGCCTGTATGCATGTTACAAAGTGCCCTTTGGGTGCCAACTCATTGATTGAGGCTTCATATAGCAGTTGGTTAAACACTGGAGCGTTGTCGTTGGTGTCCGTGACATCGACTGTGACCCACACTTCGCTGCTCAATGGGGGAAAGCCATTATCTGTTGCCTTGACAAGAAACACATAGCGCTGGATGGTCTCATGGTCCAGGGAGCGAGCGGTCAGAATTAGACCACTGCTGCTGTCAATGTGGAAGTGGTCAGTGCTGTTGGTATGGTCTGGAATGATTTGGTACCGTATAGCTGCGTTTTTCTTGGAGTCGCTGTCTGTTGCGAGCACCTGCAAGGCTGCAGTGCCAATCATGGCAGTTTCTGAAATGACGGCTTTGTACGAGGGCCGCTCAAACACTGGAGGGTTGTCATTGACATCCAAAACAGTAACTTCAACATCCACTTCTGCACGAGCACCTGTGAGGCAGTCAGTTGCTCTAACAATGAGTCTGTGGACAGGACTGACCTCATAGTCAAGGGCAGAGATGACACTAATGACCCCCGTGTCAAATCCAATGGAGAAGAGCGTTCCAGGGTCACCATGCTTGATTGTGTAAAGGACACTCTGGCCTTCAGGGCTGCTCGCATTTATTCCCAGAATTGGAGTCCATACTGGTATATCTTCACTCACTTTTACAGAGTAGAATGGTCGGTCGAATACTGGCATTGCTCTGTTTACCACTGTAACAGGAAAGGTGACTGAAGAGGACAGAGGTGGTGTTCCCATGTCACGGGCGAACACCAGAACCTGATATTCCACACTGGAGAGATCAGCCTCGAATGCTCTCCGTAAGCGAAGCTCGCCGCTCACACGGTCCATCTCGAAATGTCCAAGTTCATCCTGTAGAAAGTAGCTGACCTCTCCATTTTGTCCTTTGTCTCGGTCCACTGCCGTCACTCGAAATATTGCAGTCCCAGGCTCCGCTTCTACTTGCACAGCAGCATAGTATGGCAATCCAACAAAAACTGGAGCGTTGTCGTTGACATCGGTGACTTGAACTCGGACCAGCGCCCTTGCAACACGGAGACGATCTTCCTCACGTCCCGCTTGTACCAAAAGTCCATATTCCTCCTTCTCCTCCCTGTCCAATGGGACTCCAACAGTTTCAATGGCACCGGAAGTTGGCCTGATGCGAAATTTCCCACCTGCATTCAGCAAAGTATAGCGCAGTGGTTCATTCAACTTGTTCCCTAGTGCTGTAACCACAGCAACTGTTGTTATATTGCCATTGTTCTCCTCAATGTTGGAATTGTAGACATTTTGAGTAAAAGCAAGCCCACTGTCCAGAGCCTCATGCACCAGGACTGTAACCAGAGCGGTGCTAGTGAAGCGTCCGTCTGAAACGCGGATGTTAAAGCGAAATCGTTCTTTGCTAAATGTACTGTTTCTCACAGTCAACAGTCCAGTACTTGGCTCAATGCTGAAATGTTCTAAGCTGCCGTCTGTCAATGAGTAGGTGAGCTCTGACTGGCCATTACCATCGGGATCAGTAGCAAAAACTTGTAGGGCTTCTACACCTTCATAAGTTGGGAGCAGAAGGACAGCTTCATAGGAATCCTGGGAAAATTTAGGTGTGCAGTCGTTAACATCTTGGACCTCAATAGTCACTTCTGCAGGCCGCTCAGCTGAGAGCTGAGGATTCCCACTGTCTCGGACGTTAACATGGAAATGAAATGTAGGTGTGGTTTCATGGTCAAGTGGAGCAATTGTCCTTATGGATCCAGTTCCGGCATCTACTGCAAAGAAGCGCCTAGCAGATTCTTCCATGATCTGGTAAACTAACAGGGCATTATGGTTGCGGTCAGCATCGGTTGCTCGTATGACCAGCGGTTGACCGTTGTCACTCTGCACAACACTGTTAAGCCCAGCACCTTCACTGATACTTCCATGATAATGCAGCTGTTGAAAAACCGGTGCGTTGTCGTTTTGGTCGAGCACGGTAACTGTTACTGTAGCATTTGAGGCCTGTCCAGCCATGTTGCTTGCAGTGACTATTAGCACGTAGGAAGAAATTGTCTCAAAGTCCAGTGATTTCTGTGTAGTGATCACTCCACTGTACTGGTTGATGCGGAATGCCCTATGCCCATTGCCGTGGCGAATATCGTAGGTAAGGGTGGAGAGACTTAAAGCGTTTACTGTGATGACTGAAGCTCCTATGGCGACACCCTCTGATATCTCCGCCTGATATTCACTTTGGGGAAACTTGGGACCAGCATTATCGGACAAGGTGACCACGATTCGGACGACAGCTGTTGTTGATAGTGCTGGAGAACCATTATCAGTTGCTTTGACAGACAAGACGTAGTGACCAATGTTTGACAGCTCCAGTTCACGAGCCAATGAGATGATGCCCAAAACAGGATCAATCCGGAATGTGTTCCCTGTGTTCCCTACATTGAAAGAGACAAAAAAGAGTGTAAGAAAAATAAGATCTTACAAATATACAGTTATTAGAATTATGGAAAAAAATAATAATATGGGAAATATGTTGTGACAAAAAAACTTTAAAATGAAAACTATTTTTTAGCTTCTTCAGAAATTGATCCATGTATGCTGGCTTTTCCTTCACAGTCCAACTTATCCATTAAAAATTAAATAATAATATCTTTAGTTGGTAAAGAAATTCATACGTCTATGAATTATGGTTTATGGCTTATGTCTATTGATCTATGTTTACTGGTCCAAGTCATACTCTGAAGCACAGATTAATTCAATAAAGCAAATAAAAATAAAAATAATTAGTAATAAGTTATATGTAAACACAATTTGCATTTATTATTAATATACCATGAGACAAATTGAGTTAAGTGTGTCCATTTAGTGAAGTATGTCCAGACTTTTGGTAGTGTATGTGAACGTGTGCATACCTGAGTCGACGCTGTAGCTGATTTGTGCATTCTGGCCCTTGTCCTTATCGAGTGCAGTCACAGTGAGAACAGCCGATCCCAGTGCAGCTGATTCATACACCTGTCCCTCATACATCACCATGGTGAAAAGAGGGGCGTGGTCGTTCACATCCTCCACACCGATTAGGACACGAGCGAGGCTACGTCTGTACGGGAACTCTTGATCTTTCACCTAGTATGGAAAATAAAAAGCAAGAATGATGGAGAGAAATAAAGAAAGAGGTAGGTTAGAAACAAAAATGAATTCCCTGTCTGAGACAGACAGCAATATCCAACACAAACAAAGAGCAACACACACACACACACAAACACACACCAAAACTCAAACTCGCTCACTGCCAGACGGAGTGGATAACATCTCTCTCCGGATTAGAATAACAAATTTCATCTGTTTGCAGGCAGCAGGAATATCCATATGCTTATTAGATATGACACTCACTGTCTGTCACCCTCGTCAGGGGAGTGCGGAACCAAGGAGTGATACAGATCAGATCAATAATTAGATCACAGTGGAGAAACGACACAGGTGCAGACAACATTAAACTAGTGACGGCTGCCAAAGCACAAGGAGCAATCTCCTCTTCCTGTCATACCTGCACTCAAGCATGGAGAGCGTAAAAGAGAGAGAGGAGGGATGTACACTACCAACACTAATCAAATACCTCTCCTGTTTTATCTATCTATTGAGAGTCACATTGTTCTCTCAAAAATCAAATCAAATAAGTCTATATCTATTTATCTATGAGGCTGCTTACTGGTCCAAGTCTTTATACTTTATATTGAAAACAGATTAAATAAAGAAAGTCATTAATGTCACAATAACCTTTGCGCAGTGTTTTCATAGTATCTATGTGATTATGATGAGAGCCTTGTCTGATTACCATGATGGTGAGGATGTGCTGTGTTCGGCTCTCGTGGTCCAGTCTGCGAGCCGTGTAGATGACGCCGCTGTTGGGGTCGATGCGGAAGAGGCGCATGCTGCTGGGGTCAACGCTGCTCTGGAGGCTAAAGGTCAAGCGGTGGCGCTCGTCGCGGTCAGATGCCAACACCTGGACCACCTCTGTATCCGGGGGCGTGTCCTCTGTGATTGTGATGTCATAGGTGGGCTGGGAAAAAACTGGCGGGTTGTCGTTGTTGTCCAAAACAGTAATCTGGACCTGTAAAAAAAGACAGGAAGTCAACATGAAATATAGTGCAAAAGTGCCCGCCCCCATTTTTAGCAGTGCTTGTCCAGAAGTATTTTTTCCATTAATTTTTTCCATAGGGATTTTAAAATGGTCTTTGTTGCAGAGTTATAATAAGCCATAAAGCAAGCCAATCCGCTACGAGGTGAATCACACAATCGGACAAAAAGACAAAGGTACAAGACTGTGAACTTAACGGCTTTAGTGAGGGAAGGAACTACAATCCCATGAAGCATTGCGACCAGCGTAATCGAATTACAAACGATGGAGGAATATAAATGTTGATTATATGTATACAAACAATATATTTTAAGTTTATTGCAAAATATCCATATTTATACAATCATTTAAGTATTTTGAGAGCGCAGAGAGATCGACTCGAATTACGTCATAAGCAGTGCTTCATGGGAGTGGGCGGGGCTAACAAGACTTTTTCGACTCTCTGATTGGTGTAATTTTCTGTACAGCATCATGGGTAATGTAGTTTTTCGCCAGGAATTCCACGGTTAAACTGATTATTTTTAAATTATCAGCAGAAGCAAATACCATTGATTAACAAACTCGTAACTCACAGCAGGTCTTCAAAAGTGTAGAAGTTATTATAAAAATCTCTGTTAAACAATTTGTTAAACTTCCTTATGGAGAGAATAAATGTTTTTACTTCCGGAACCCGACTGTTGCACTCGATTGTACTTTCTTAGTACCAATGTTGTCTAAAACTATTAAAAAACTGCTTTCAGAAGCTGAAAAAATAAATAATTATATGAAAAACTTAAACGAAAGTTAGAAATGTTCAAATACTAAAATTACTAAAACTAAAGTGAATATTATAAAGCTAATTAGAAATATAAAAAAACTAATAAAATGAGATAAGAAACACAATTACTAAAAAAAAAGTTTAAAAAATAAATAAAAGTTCATTTCAAATATGAATACATACTAGGGGTGTAACAATACATCGATATGGATCGATGCATTGATCAAATGTCTAACGATACGATGCATCGATACCACACATAAAATATCGATGTACGGTACCTTTATTTTGACACACTCCATATCCTCACGTATGGAGGACCAGCTCTACCATATTTAAAAATAAATACAGAAATAAATAAATGCTCAATAAATAAATAAGCATACAATTAATTGCCCCAAAAAATACAATAAACAAATAAATGTAGGTAGAAATTAAATTATACAGTGAGACATAAATGTATATATCTCTTTTAATTAGCTTCTTTATTTATTCATCTTTGTAATAATTGCCTTATTTATTTATTGTCCGTTATAATCTTCAACTTTATTTATTAATTACTAATTTTTTTAAGTATTTATTCATGTGCATGTTATAATATTTTTGTCTGTTTTATTCTTCCTTTGTATTTTTTTACCCTATTTATTTCTTTAATGCTATTTATTTCTGCCTGTCGTTGTTACATTTCTGTATGCATTTCTGCCTCATTATGCAAATGAGGAGGGGCTGTCTTAGGGGGGTCAACTTCTGCCCATTGGTTGGTTAGCATTTTACTGCGTCGGTCGAATCTACATGGCTTTTCCCCGCCATAAAGCATTGTTTAGTAATGTCAAACTCAGCAGGCAGACGTTCAGTGTCCGACCTCTTAAGGGAAGCTGCTAATAGACTGGAAGAATTAGAACGCTGTAAGTTTGAGATACTCGAACTGGAAGCTGTTTATGTAAAAGTAAAGTAAAAGTTAAAAAGAATGTTTAAAGGACCACAGAAAAACATTTCAGATCTCAAACTTACAGCGACATTACTAAACAATGCTTTATGGCGGGGAAAAGCCATGTAGATTCGACCGATGCTGTAAAATGCTAACCAACCAATGGGCAGAAGTTGACCCCCTAAGACGGCCCCTCCTCATTTGCATAATGAGGCAGAAATGCATACAGAAATGAAAAAACGACAGGCAGAAATAATTAGCATTGAAGAAATAAATAGGGTTAAAAAATACAAAGGAAGAATAAAACAGACAAAAATATTATAACATGCACATAAATAAATAAGGTAATTATTACAAAGGTGAATAAATAAAGAAGCTAATTAAGAGATATATACATTTATGTCTCACTGTATAATTTAATTTCTACCTACATTTATTTGTTTATTGTATTTTTGGGGGCAATTAATTGTATGCTTATTTATTTATTGAGCACTTATTTATTTCTGTATTTATTTTTAAATATGGTAGAGCTGGTCCTCCATTCTCACGTAACTTTTCTCCGCTGAAATAGACGCCTGACAAGATTGACTGAAACCTTTGTCACAAAAGCTGGTATTTTCCACTGTAAAGGCGTCGCATCGCAAGTTTATGTTTTACAGCAGAAACGACAAGCCCCGAAAAGTCTGTTTTAGCAAATCAGTGCGCAGTATTCAGGTCAGGTGACAAGGCTGCTTGTCACTTTGAAAAGACGCGCTACTGAGAGGAGTTTCGTCAAAGCTGACTAAAAGTGATCGAGGATGGATTTCAGCGAACTTCATGAACCCGTGATATCTTCTTCGGCTCGTAAAAAGAAAATAAAAGCTGAAAGTTTTTCACGGAATCTTGCTAAAACAGCACGTTTAGTGGTGAGTGAAAAGCTCTCTGTATTGCGTGTACGTTAATCACAACAACAAAGTTTGACAGGCATCGAAATTATGTCAATTTGACCCTTCGCTAAGCCCCGCCCTCCTTAGTTACTGTTGCTACGCCTGTCAAGCTTTTGCGACTGCCACGTGTGAATGCACCGGTGTCAGACATTCCCAAGGAGGTAATTAGTCATTTTTGGCGAACAGGTGAAATATCTGAGAGAACAAGACAAAAGGGACTGCAGTATGCATTCGAGGGATATATCCACGACATAATATGCAACCGATTAGAGAATAATGTAATCAAAATTGAAGCTAAAGCCTATAACGTCAGGTCCCAGCGCAAGCAGCAACGGCCTCCTTAGCAGAACATTCACATGGGAAACGCACAAATGGAGGAACAGCTATGTTCATGCACAGCAGGGTAAGTGAAATGTGAAAATAATCTAATAATTACTAATCAAACAGCTTATCCATCAATCTAACACCGGGAGAGCCGCGATCGGATTGGGGTAAATTACTCGGGTTGGCCGTCGATTAACAAAATGCTGAAATATATTTTAAAGTATGTCAGTGAGCCTCCGTCTTGCCATTAATCGTCTTATTTTACGTTCAAATATATACATACAGTCGGTTGCGCGTCATAGTTGGGGGGCGTGGTCGGCGTGGGGGAAAACACTGCGAACATCATGTGTATTTCAATGAGAAAATGTCTTATTGCGAAGCATTGACGCCGGCCGACCGGCAACGATATATTGATAAATTAACTGCAATAGGGTACGATTGCCCATATTTAATTAAAAACTGGGCCAATGACCCGACCAAATGGCCGGAGGTGTCGTTTCCAGACATATTTTGCTATCTCGTTGAATCTCCAGGTAAGACATCGCGGTAGCTACCGGTAACATTAGCCTATAAGTTATAGGCTATAACTCAATCATATGTTGCATACTATAACTCCATAAAACCTTGTCACTTACCAATTGTACATACGCTTCACTCAAAACTATTAATTATCGGTATCGGTAAAAAAAATAGCGATTCTTCAGTCTCTGCAGTCTATTCAATTTTAACTTTGATTGTGTTCTTTGTGGAAACACTGATGGTATGAAGTCCGGGTGATCTTCCTTGTCACTTTTAAAACCTACAGCAAAACGATTTAAACAAACGAATGAATATGGGAGGTTATGTCTAAATCATATCAAGTGTTTCTTAGCAGACGCGTTTTCATGCGACTAGTTTAGTTTCTTTAGTTTCGACAGTAGTTTTGCTTAAGGTAGAATGAAAGGGTAATTATATATGCATGCCATTTTCTGAAACAACCTTACACAGTTTTGATAACGTTAATAATGAACACAATGTTAACGTAGCCTACCTGTGATGAAATGCCGACTGCATACATACACATGCTTAGTCTTGGGATTCCACAACTTCCCTTGATTATCCTCTCGCCTAATTGCTTGTAACCATTTTGTCCTCCTTTCCGGTTCTGTGCGTTTATTGGGGATGATGTAGAACTTCAATTTATCATTTGTTTTAATATTGGCAGTACAGAAAACGACACAACAACTCTTCGGCATGATTTTCGCGTGTATTTTCAATGAGCGCCAAGGCAATGTTTTCCCCCACGGGGTGAATCGACACCACGTGACGGGGCGTTCCCGGGGGCGTTCCCAGACCAACCGACTGTATGTATGCATTATGAACAAAGAACCGCCATTATTTCCAAGCAATAGGGTTTTTTTTTTTGTTAATCCTGTCGACATTTAGTTGTGAATGGGTCTCCCACACTGCTTGATCCACGCCCGGCATTTCTCCCCTTTGGCGTTTAGGTTTCGGGAAGGGAAAAAATGCCACCCCACCGTCCAAACTTGTAGGATACCGGGTATGAGATTTGCACAATCCATACGCACAACGCGTCGGCATGTTTCCCTCGCTCAAAAGCTTGACAGACCTCCCGCGCCTAGTTACGGTTGCTAAGCCACGATTGGCCAGTGGCGGTTTTCGGGCGTGGCTTAGCGAAGGGTAAATTGAGGAGATTAACGTTATAGATTAACCAAGTATTTTATTATGTATTTTAGCAATTACTTGGCTTTGTTTAACTCTGAAACATGAAATGTAGAGTTATCTGCTTTTACCACACAATAAATATATATAAAAATCCTTTAAATGAACTTTAATATAACAGAAGAGTTAATTTGCAAAAACAGATAACCCCGTTCTTGTTCCTTTTCATCATGTTTTTAAAACTTTGAGGTATCGGCAAATATCGTATCGTTGGCTGAGAGAATCGATATCGTATCGTATCGTGATTAACTGTCCGATTTACACCCCTAATACATACTAGAATAGTATAGAAATAATACTAAAATGACACTCAAATTCATGGTCATATTCTGAATGATTCACCTTCCACAGTGTGCACGTTTTAACACATCTAAGCAACGAAGAAGCCTTGTTTTTTATTGACTTTCCAAGTCAGAAAGTCACATGACTTGTTCACAAACATGCACCATGAGAGTCTGAACAAATCGAAGTTGAATGCTGAACGCTGCCTGAAATGCAATTGTCTGACGCAAGTACTCAGCTGTCGCTAACTGGTATAAATAACCACAGCAGTCGTCGGAGCACGCAGGCAGTGTGTGTGTGTGTGTGTGTGTGTGTGTGTGTGTGTGTGTGTGTGTGATCGAACCGCGTCGGCTGATCTAATTATAAAGTAATAACAGACGTGTACTTCCGTCTCACACTCGCCCTTGCGGAGACACGCTGAGATCCATCTGTGTGTGTGTGTGTCGCAGACCGTGAATGAATGTGTATTTGTGTGTGAAAATAAGTGAGAGAAGGTGCTTTCTAAATAGAGAACAAGTCTTCGAGAAGAATACAATCGCATGAGTGTGTATATGTTCATTTACTTACAGTGATTGAATAAACTGAATAAATGTGACAGCGCTTCACCCCAAACACTGCGGCAGCTTCTACTACGTATCGATCATTCATTTTTCATCACTCTCCCACATTTTTTCCTTTCGGGATTGATCGTGTCCTTTAAACTCTGACCTTCACGCACATATTACACATTACGCGAAGGCTCGTATCTATGGCAACGAAGCGATCAATCCGATGGGACCTTGACACCAGGGATAGGCAATCTGAACGATGACAGACGCTATCAATCAAACTCTCAGCATCAAACATCAGCATCAATCATCGACTAAACAGCCTCTGTCAGGACGACACACACTGGAAGTCTGATTCAAAACCTGCTTCCCTGCACATAAAAGTGCCTAAAAAATAAAAATAATCATTATGCTGCCTTTTAAGATCGTGTCTGTCCAAATTCTAATGAAGAATCACAAGCTCAGTGAAAAAAAAAAGAAAAAAAAAAGAAAAATTCTGATGAAAAGTGGAGAAAAATGCTGATTATAAATATGAATGAATATAAATATTTGAATATGAATAAAATATGAATTAATAATATTTATATTAATTATATTAATTAATAGAGCAATGTTGATTATAAATATGAATTAATTAAACATGATATTAATGAATTAATTAAATATAAACAAACATTTATATAAATAAAATATTAATTATATTCTATAATATATATATATATATATATATATATATATATATATATATATATATATATATATATATATATATATATATATATATATATACACATATATAATATGCATGCTGACTACAAATATTAATTAATATAAACACATTAATATTGATTTATATAAATAATTAGCAATATTAATATAAAACATTGTCATATGAGTAGGAAGCAATGCTGATCATAAATATGAATAAATATATAAACAAACATTTATATAAATTCAATATTAATTATATTATTCTGTAATATAAAAAAAATATATAAAATATTGGTGTATGAGAGGAGACATGCTGACTATAAATATTTATAAATAAATAATTAACTATATAAATAATTAATATAAATAGATTAATATTAATGTGTATCAATTAAATATGAATTATATTAACAAAATATGAATATAAAATATTGGCATATGAGTAGAAAGCAATGCTGATTATAAATATTAAATAAACATGTATATAAATAAAATAGTAATCATACTATTCTATAATATATAATAATTATATAAAATATTGGTGTATGAGAGGAGAGACATGCTGACTATAAATATTATGTAATATATCCTAATACATTAATATTAATTTATATAAATAAAATAAAAATGATATTAACATAATATTAATATAAAATATTGGCATATGAGACCTGCTGATTATACATATTGAATAATATAAGTATATAAATAGCTATTAATATAACTATATAAATATCAATTATACTAATAGGATATAAAATGAATATAAAATATTGGTGTGTACGAGTGGAGAGAAATTCTGATTACATATAATTGCATATACATATTAATTACACATACATAAAATATGAATACAAAATATTAAATAAATATACATTTGTTTACTAGTATTATGTTGTTGGAGCTGAGCATTGTGAGTATCTCAATCATGTTTGTGTCCATGAAAGTTAATTATTATGTTTTTTTGTCTGTGTGTGTGTGCGTGTGTGTGTGTGAGTTTACCTGAGTGTACGCTATATTCGTCCCATCTGTAACCTCCACAGTGAGGTTGTAAAACGATCGCTGCTCGGCGTCCAGAGGTTTAGCGATGACGATAGTACCGACACCTTTCTCAACGTCAAACATACTGTCCACATCACCGCCTTACGTGAAAAGAGACAACATGATTAAACAAGAACTCTCCATATCCCTCACACTGACACTATTGCAATACTCATGTACACCAAACGGGGGCGCTACAGGGTTTTAAAGTGCAAAACATAAGAAGGATGGGATTTCCTCATTATACCCATACACACACCACACATACGCAACGCAAACATAACACACATCCTCGTGTGTAATGCACACACATTTAAAATGCACACAACCTACATATTCATAAAACACACACAATAGACACACATATAGATACTTTAATTCACACACCCTACATCACAAAACACTCGGGTAACTCACACAAATATATGGAGACATATACACTCACGTGTGTAATGTTTGCATGTGTTTGTATGTGCTACTTTAGTGACTAAAAGGATTCCTCCATTTTCTAAGACTTTATATTTCTACACAACAAGTAGCCTACGTGCACAAACAGTCTTAACACAACACATGCCTCCCATATATCCCACACAATGTATAGATCGAAGAAACAGCTGTTTTCTCACAGCAAAACTATACTATAAACTATTGACTATAATGGAGAGTTGACCCAAAAATGTAAACTCTGTGAATATTTACTCCCTCTCATGTCGAAGCAAACCCGACTTACTGTCTTTCGTGGAAGACAAAATCTACGTCTATCGTTAGTCAAGCTTCAAAAATGCAACATAAATAGTCCATATGATAAGTATGTGTGAACAAACTAAAATTTGTAATCATTCACTGTAAATCGTAGCTATCAATTGTTGCTCTAAAAAAAAAAATAATAATTCAACTTTGCAGCATCGTGATTAGTCACATGACATGCAATAATAAGATTCCAATCCTGATGCCATTTGGCTTTTTGTGGCATATTTAAAGGCAGGGCTGCACAATATATAGCTAATATATTAGTGTTCATCTAATATTGCAATTTTTTATTGATATAATTAAGATATTTGTAATATATTTTCATTATCGGCAGATATTACATATTCATAGGCCAATAATATGCATTTAATTCTCCCAATTTTGCCATATTTCTTTTTTTGGCATCTATAAAGACACAGATGTGCAATACTGTTCATCCAGTACTGTCAATTCTTAAAAAAAAAAATTATTTATATAATTAATAATGACTTTTTTTTATTTATTTTGAATGATTTTAATTATCAGCTGATATTCCATATTTATGAGCCAATAACATGTATGTAATTCGCCCCAATTTAATATTACTTTTGCCTTTCTCCAGCACCACTTAAAAAGACAATGATAGACTATGGCCATTAAAAACTTAAGAATACTACCATTAAAAACACTATTAAAGAGTTCTTTCCCATTAAGAGTGCACATCTTTTTTGTAATGTCGGCATGAAACAGACGTTGCGATAGTCTTTTCTTCCCTATTGACGTATATTAGAGTGAAACGGCTTCTCGAACAAGAACAAATGCAGGGCGGGACTTGATTTTGTCCATGGGGAATTGATTGGATGGTTGTGGTTTGCTATTGGTGGATCTCATGTGAGTGACAGGTGGCCCCGCCCACACACCACCAGTGAGCTGCAAGAGAGAGGGGAAGTCATTTTGATTAAAGATTACGAGGATACATAAATTAAAATAAATGATGTGCACGGATAAATCAATTATAATAAATACTGCAATATTCCGTTTTTCATGGTAGCCTACCTTTAACAAAATAAGTGTAGTATTATAATATTGCCCATTTATCGGTTATTGCGTTAACATGTAAACAATTATCGGCTTACTGGTATCAGATTAAATTTGAATATTTGTGCATCCCTATGTGAACAAACACAAATGAGACTTAAATTGCAGTCTGTTCCTCACACAAAACTGTCACATGACTTCAATAGACTTGGATTACAGTGCACAACTTTCTGGTGCTTTTTTTTTTTAACCCTCTCTGATACGATTTTCTTCCGTTGTATGACAAAAAGCAGCTCCACTATTGTGACTAAAATCTTTTGCGCTCCACAGAAGAAAAGAGTTAGACAGTTTTTGGAGCGACACAAGGATGAGTAAATAATGACAGAACTGTCATTTATAGGTGAATTATCACTTTAGCACGTAGCTCAGGCGGTTGCATCAGTGTGTGTGAACGCCTGTGAGTGTGAACAGAGGTGAAAGTGTGTTTTGGCAGGGAGTTATGCTCCCTCTTCACACTCGTTCTACCCGGGGCGCGTTAATCATCTCGTGCCGCCTGTTGCTGTAACACCTGGTGGAGAGATACACTTACACACGCATACGCACACTTACACACCCTTTCATTCATCACCGTCCACCCTCGCCGTCCTCACACGCTCTCTCTCGTCTGTCAAGCTAACCCTGGGTTGACCCCTGACCTTTATCCACACGCGATTGGCTGTTTAATGACGCATTTAATCAGGCCGCACATGATAAGGCTGGGTCAACGACTGCCAGAAGGGTTTTAGGTACCTCATAAACAAAACACACACTCACATACACACATGGATGGACGGACGAATTAAACCATTATCGGCACTGCACAGTAAACACTTAACACACACGCATGCATACGATAAAACATCACACGCACATTTAAATCACATTTGAATCGAGACGCATGTCTCCAAATTCACATCCCAATCAATAATGTTAAAGCAATACAGCACAACACCAAGGGATGATGGGAAAGCAGAGCTAGCTGATGGTTAAACAGCAACAGAGCAACAGCAGTTCTGCTGAACTTTTATAAATATATATATATATATATATATATATATATATATATAGAGAGAGAGAGAGAGAGAGAGAGAGAGAGAGAGAGAGAGAGAGAGAGAGAGAGAGAGAGAGAGAGAGAGAGAGACAGATGGAAAGAGAAAGAGAGAAAGACCGGAGTTGAAAGAGACAAATAGACACACAGAAAGAGAGAGATAAACATGCAAAGACAAACAGACAAAGAAAGAGAGACAGGTAAGAGAGAGAAAGACAGGTAGAGAGACAAACATCAGGGCTCGACAATAAGGGCTACGCGATGATGACCCGACTGACGCTCAATGCGTCGACACGAAAGTTTATAATTTCCACGTGTGTTTTTAAAGGGGACCTATTATGCCTCTTTTCACAAGATTTAATAGAAGTCTCTGGTGTCTCCAGAATGTGTCTAAAGTTTCAGCTCAAATTACCCCACAGATCATTTATTATAGCTTGTGAAATTTGCCCCTATTTGGGTGTGAGCAAAATCACGCCGTTTTTGTGTGTGCCCCTTTAAATGCAAATGAGCTGTGGCGAGTCCCAGCGAAGTGCTGAGTCCCAGCTTAGGACCCCAGTAGTATGCCTGATCTAAAGCTGGTCTCGCGATTCTTAAAGGTGCTCTAAGCGATGTCAAGCGTTTTTTAGGCCAAAGCATTTTTTGTCACATACAGCAAAAATCTCCTCACTATCCGCTAGCTGTCTGTCCCCTGAACACACTGTAAAAAAACACGGTCTCTGCAGACACCCCAGGCTCCACAAACGGCAACAAAAACAAACTACGGCAACAAAAACAAACTCCGGCAACCCGCTCCACGAAACATGGCAAACAGTTCCAGCCAATCACCGACAAGCAGGACTTGGGGGCGGGGTTTGGGGGGTTAGTGCGCGGATGAGGAGGAGGGAGACTAGCTAGCCTCCGTTTTGTTTGACAATACTTTAAACGTCAACAAGAAGTGACGTCACCCGACATCGCTTAGAGAACCTTAAATGCAATCAATCAAACTTTAATTCATGTAATAATCTTTTTTTTTATCCTGATTATTTATATAGTTAAAGTGAAAGAAATAGCATTTTTAGGTATGTTTTGTTAATTGTTAATTGTTATTAAGCAATAAGGCATAATATATATTTTTTTAAATTACAAGCATGTCATAATTAATTCTTAAAAATAATTATGCTAGTATCATACTTATCGAAGTATTCTATTGAAAAATATTGTAGATGATGAAAAAAACGTTATCTCTAATCGTTTCGATAGCTGTAAGCTACTATCTAAGGTAACTAAAAAAAACACTAAGAACGAGAAATGTTTAATTTCACAATCTATAGCTTCGGTTATATACTAGTATATGAAATATAAGTTAAAATACATTAATGGTCGTTATAACGTAGTTCAAACGACTTATATAATAATGTGATGTCTGATTTGTAACCAGGCACTAAAGCGACTATACCCATAAAACAAGCTTTGAACCAATCGGATTGCTTGGGTCCTAAGCTGGGACTCAGCACTTCCAGCAACAACAAAACTAGAGAATGTCCCACAGCCAAAATGTCCGAAATTGTCCGTAGCGGAGTTCAGCCTTACATGTTGGATCCGGAGTCGCACACTGATGGAGAGACTCAGGAAAAAGTTACAACTTTTAGAAAGCAATTGGATATTTCTGAATGGTTAGTGGATACATGTATGTTAAGTTGATTCAACTCATCGACTAGCATGTATTGTTATGTTTATCTAAAAATCTTTCAGAAACAACTTTTTATTTTTTTATTTTTTTATTTATTAAGCACTGTTTAGGCCCTATTTCATTTGTAGGCTATCTGTTTTATTGTGTTTATTTGTGCTATTGCTTGTAATTCATTTATTTGTTCTTATTTTAGTACTGACTGTTTACTTGTCTTTAATGACGTTTGAAATTGATATTTGCTGTGGTATCAAAATTGAAATTAATAACTGTGTTATTTCACTGGCAGCTAAAACATTAGTGTCGCGACAGCCTTATTTATTATAATACAACGTTACATGGGTCATAAACAATGAAATCTATAACTTTTTGTGTGTGTGTGTGTGTGTGTGTGTGTGTGTGTGGCATGTAAAGTAAAAATTTGAACAAAAAAATCCTTAGCATCGAGCCCTGGACATGCAGAGAGAGAGAGAGAGAGACAGAGAGACACAGAGAGAGAGAAACAACAGAAAGAAAAACTGACAGAGAAGGAAGAGTTAAGAGAAAGAAAAGAAGAAAAGAGTTCGGCTGAACTGGTAAAGATACCTTCTGTAGAACAGTTCCTGCCGCAAGCGGTCTGGAGAATATAGAACATCTCACGGAAAGCACGGGGACCTTCCCATACGAAGCATTTAGAAAAAGAGAGAGAGTGTGAGAGAGAGCCAGAGGAAGAGTGGATGGAAGAGAGAGAGAAAACAACAGAGGTAAAAAATGAGTCGAAGGAGAAAAGAAACAAACTAGCATGAAGGGAGAGAAAGGGAAGGAAGAGGAGGAGGAAAAGAGAGGCAGAGCAGCGAACGAGTGCAGAGCAGGTGCTGCTGAAGTAAACAGAAGGTATCTGAACACCAAACCACATGCGTGCTGCAATCCGACTGCCGTATCAACAGCTACACACGTCACATGACCACTCCACATTACACTGCCATTAGCCATTCAACGTAACGTAGCTGTATTATTATCACTGTAAAACATTATTAATAGTAACACACTTTATAGTATTGTATGCATAATATAATTAATATACACTCACATAAAGGATTATTAGGAACACCGGTTCAATTTCTCAATAATGCAATTATCTAATCAACCAATCACTTGGCAGTTGCTTCAATGCATTTAGGGGTGTGGTCCTGGTCAAGACAATCTCCTGAACTCCAAACTGAATGCCAGAATGGGAAAGAAAGGTGATTTAAGCAATTTTAACCAATGGTTGTTGGTGCCAGACAGGCCGGTCTGAGTATTTCACAATCTGCTCAGTTACTGGGATTTTCATGCACCACCATTTCTAGGGTTTACAAAGAATGGTGTGAAAAGGGAAAAACATCCAGTATGCGGCAGTCCTGTGGGCGAAAATGCCTTGTTGATGCTAGAGGTCAGAGGAGAATGGGCCGACTGATTCAAGCTGATAGAAGAGCAACTTTGACTGAAATAACCACTCGTTACAACCGAGGTATGCAGCAAAGCATTTGTGAAGCCACATCACGCACAACCTTGAGGCGGATGGGCTACAACAGCAGAAGACCCCACCGGGTACCACTCGTCTCCACTACAAATAGGAAAAAGAGGCTACAATTTGCAAGAGCTCACCAAAATTGGACAGTTGAAGACTGGAAAAATGTTGCCTGGTCTGATGAGTCTCGATTTCTGTTGAGACATTCAGATGGTAGAGTCAGAATTTGGCGTAAACAGAATGAGAACATGGATCCATCATGCCTTGTTACCACTGTGCAGGCTGGTGGTGGTGCTGTAATGGTGTGGGGGATGTTTTCTTGGCACACTTTAGGCCCCTTAGTGCCAATTGGGCATCGTTTAAATGCCACGGCCTACCTGAGCATTGTTTCTGACCATGTCCATCCCTTTATGGCCACCATGTACCCATCCTCTGATGGCTACTTCCAGCAGGATAATTCACCATAACACAAAGCTCGAATCATTTCAAATTGGTTTCTTAAACATGACAATGAGTTCACTGTACTAAAATGGCCCCCACAGTCACCAGATCTCAACCCAATAGAGCATCTTTGGGATGTGGTGGAACGGGAGCTTCGTGCCCTGAATGTGCATCCCACAAATCTCCATCAACTGCAAGATGCTATCCTGTCAATATGGGCCAACATTTCTAAAGAATGCTTTCAGCACCTTGTTGAATCAATGCCACGTAGAATTAAGGCAGTTCTGAAGGCAAAAGGGGGTCAAACACAGTATTAGTATGGTGTTCCTAATAATCCTTTAGGTGAGTGTACTGTAATATAATATATTTTTTTATCCATTTGTCTTTTTTATGATTAATTATTTGAATGTTTAGTCGTTTGTTTGTGAGTATACAAACCTTAAACCACCATAGATACAGACAGTGGCAAGCAATCGCCATGGTGACCATGGGATGGCAAAAGATAGCAGTACAACGGCACAAATCATGAGGTGAACCACAAACATTCCCAGCAACTCTAACCCATAAAATTTAAAACATACGGCCTAATTAATCTATAAATGAATTTCACTGAACTGTCATCCTAAAATCAAATTATAGATTATGTTTTTAAGTACAAATATTTCTAAAAACACACCATCTTATATTTTAAAAGATGATAATTTTAAACATTGTTAATCCCTGACACTTACTTGTCACAATCGTTATTTGTTTTAGGATTAAACGGTTAGTTGACCCTAACATGAAAATCAAGTCATCATTTACTCACCCTGGTGTTGTTCTAATGACGTTTGCCATATTCTTTCTTTTTCAGACCACAAAAGGAGATTTTTTGGGGAAAAAAATTTCCGCTCGCGCTCGTCTAAATAATGGCAGTGAATAGCGTCCACCTTTTAAAAAGTATCACTGAACGGTCCCATGCGACGCGTGTCAAATATTCCAAGTGTTCTTGTGGGTATATGGTAGAATTTGGTGAAAAACAAAACAAAATTGTATTTATTTAATGAAAATCCTGACCTTGCCGTTGATCTTCTGTGCACAACTACACGTTCACAAGAATCTATTAGTGCCACTCCGACTCCAGAAAAGCCACACAAGAAATCAAGATTAATTTTATGGATGAGTGTGAACGGTACCTTTAAAAAAATATCTCATTTTGCGGTCCGAAAAAGGGCATACAGCATTACAACACCAGGGTGAGTAAATGTGGACTTTAATACTAAAAATTCACTTTCATAGCAATAGCATATCTCGCAACTAAAGTAATCTGAATTGCATACATTATCACATTATCATAAAGCATCCGACCACTCACCTGTGATGTCAAACCACAAGGAGGCGGAGCCTTGCTGTTGGGCGGACACCACGCCGACGATGTCCGCCACTTTGTCGGTTTCCATGACGGTGAAATTGTAAAGCTGCTCGTCGAAAGCGAGAGGCACGGGGCTTGGCGGAGGACGGCGGATCCACTCGATGTGCAGACGGGCCGTCGCCCAGCGCTGAGGACGTCCATTATCCACAGCCTTCACCTGCGCCAATCAGGACGGCGGGAACACAAGCGGACATTAAAGGAACTGAACTGAAGTGGAAGACTGAACTAAAAATGGAGAAAATGCATCCAGTATTGACCTTTTTGTTTTGAATGCAAACAAAAGAACCAAACCTGTTACAAGAAGAACATTTTTAAAATGTCAACTCCCTCATTCAGAGAATCGAGCCGCTGTACGGGTCAAGGGAGTTTACCAAGAGCTGGGCATTATTATCCAAGAGTTCATATTTTACTTGAAATCAGGTGAGACTATTTCTTGTCCTTATCAGACACACACACACATGAAATGAAAAAATAAAATAAGGAAATGAAATGAATAATGAAATAAAATTAAATATGATGAAATGGTGAAATAATTCAATTAAAATGAACACACACACGTTTATGGAACATGTTATCTAGTTTGGTGCTGGTCTAACCGCTCTAGCCAGCGTGAGCAACATAGTCTAAACCAAGCCCAGCTGATAGACAGGCTTATCAATCATCTAGACCAGCTTGGATCAGCTAGAAAATTTAATTTCATTATTTTATTTAATTTCATTATATGATTTTATCTAATTTCTTTACTCATTTCATTTTACTTCATTATTTCATTTCCCTTTATTCCATTTCATTAATTAATTTAATTTAATTTCATTATTTAATTTATTCCTTTATTTCATTTCATTATTTCATTTCATTTTTTTCATTCCATTCCAATATTTCATCATTTCATTATTCAATTCTTTCATTTCATTTCATTATTTCATTTCATTTCATTTCATTATTCTATTCTATTTCATTTTTTATTTAATTATTTCAACATTTCATCATATTTAATTTAATTTAATTATTTTATTTCATTTCATCATTTTATTTTGTTTTATTTCATTTCATCATTTAATTTAATTTACTTTTATTTAATTTCATTATTTTATTTTATTATTTAATTTCATCATTTCATAATCATTATTTCATTTCATTTTATTTCATTATTCCATTATTCCATCATTTCATTTCATTATTTTATTTCATTTAATTATTTAATTATTTTATTTCATATTTCATTATTTTGTTTAATTTAATTATTTTATTTAATTATATCATTTCATTATTCCATTATTTCATTTCATTATTTTATTTCATTTAATCATTTCTTTTCATTTTTATTTCATTATTTCATTTTATTTCATTTCATTTCATTTCATTATCTCATCTCACCCTATCTTCTTATTTTATTTTATCGTATTTTATAATCTTTTTTGTAATTTATTTTATTCTATAACACACTGTATTTTATATTATAGTCACATACATTTCACAATGCCACAAGCTTCTTGTAGAAGGTCAAGGGTCAAAGGTGACTCACGGTAAGAATATCGTAGGTTCCGGCTGTGAACTGTTTCTTGGGAGATGAAACCACACCGGTTTTGGCATCGATCACGAACTTCCCGTCCTCGTTTCCATCGACAATGCTGTAGGAGAGGTCAGCATTGGTGCCCTGGTCTTGGTCGTAGGCGAAGACACGGTATATAGGAGCGCCCCGTTGCTTACGGGTGCGCTCGGGTAAACGGACCTGGTACACCTTCTCTGGAAACGTTGGTTTGTTATCGTTAACATCCAACACCTGGATCACCACCCACACTGTGGTTTGCCTGGGAGAAGGACCACCATCAGATACGGTCACCTGGACACAAAACCACAGCCGTGACCATACAGATAAAACACTTGCATTCAAAACACTACCGCTCAAAAGCTTGGAATCCACGGTAAAAAACAGATTATAGATGGACAGGAAAGGCGAAAAGAGATTCTTTAAGCATCAACATAATTTCTCTCTCTGTAGAATGGATTGATGAGTCATGTTCGGCTTTTCTCTCATTTCCTGTTTCTGACATTCTATCCATTTTTCTTTTTCATTAGCAAAACATGCCCATCGCTCATCCACCAATCAGCACGGCCGCACATGGCTGCCGGCCAATCAGGGGACTGTGGTGAACTGTGAAGGAACATTCAAATTATATCATTAAAAACAAAAGACACGGTGTGTGCCGTCCATCTCAGCAGGAACAACAGAACGATTAATTCAATTCACTTTATTCATTTCCTTTCACGGATACAGACTGCTGTGCCACGCCTGTACAAATTCAATCTGTCTCTCTGAGAGAGAAAGAGAGTGAGCGAGTGAGCAATAAATGAGAAAAAAAGAGAGGGGGTTGTAATAAATTAAAGGGGCGTTTGGTCTTTTGTAATGTTTGGGTGTCAAGGGATCACACGGAGAACAGGCAACATGATGTGATTGACAAGTTTGTCACGACAAAATCTCTTTTATTACAAACACACACAATGCCCACTCGCAATCGTTCGCACACGTCTCTTTCTCACTAACATGCAAACAGACCAGCTGAGTGAAACATTTCCAATTTCAAACAGGCATCTATAGGATTCATTCAGAACACCTCGATAATCTTGCGTTTATAAGAAGTGAAAATTGTTGTTATTCTCCCGTCCCTCACAAAATTGATCTGCAATTTGGAAGCCGTGCAAATTAGCATGGATCGCAGCTCTCACACCTGATGTGTGTTTGTGTGAAACGAGGGTTAGCATGCGTCTCACCTCCAGGACGTGCTCAGCCTGTTGCTCGCGGTCCAGCTTCCGAGAGGTTGTGGTGATCAGACCTGCAAAACACAAACTCACTCATTTTAGCAGGCGCTTTAGAAATATCCCTTGACCCAACCGCTCGTACAGTCTGTAACTACAAGCAAAGACGCTGATTTAACTTTCACAACCTTCAAGCCAAACAGGTAGGAAAACTTCAACACCCATGCACTGGACTTGATGCTGTCCAATGCACCTCACACCAGTCTGTTATTGATACGCTTACCAGAGTCTTACCGCCTTGCTTTAGTAGGAAATACTTTTTGTAGTCAACATATCAAACTGGATAACCACAAAACACAGTGTTTTAGGCTAAACGGAGGGGAAACACTGAAAGAAACTGCCGATCCATCAGTTCCCCCTGAAGCAAAACGCTGTCTTGTTCAGGTAAGAAAGCTGTTGCCATAGTGTTTCCGTTTTACTATAATGCTGTTTAAAGAGCAGACAAAGTATGATACAGTCTTCAGGGATGAGCCTACCCTGACAATAACTGTTCGGTTAATAGCCCTCTGTCAAACCCGACTGTACATGGGCGAGGATACAAAAATGCATACGTATAATCTGTAGTTTTCAAGAAAAGCCCTGGAGCGAAAAACAAAAAGCTGTTTTTCTGACAAATAAACGTGCATTTCTCAGTCCAGGTAACACGGAGAACCAGGAAACATTGTTAATTTACATAAACTACCGACATTGTAACCGACGGGTTGAAAATAGATAAAGTTACACATTAAATTCACAAAATCTGCTTTGGTCACCATGATTTAGCCAAGTAAGATATGTGTTCCTGGAACATATTTGGTTGATCCTTGAACTGTATATATATATATATGTATATATATACATACATATACATATATACACTCACCTAAAGGATTATTAGGAACACCTGTTCAATTTCTCATTAATGCAATTATCTAATCAACCAATCAAATGGCAGTTGCTTCAATGCATTTAGGGGTGTGGTCCTGGTCAAGACAATCTCCTGAACTCCAAACTGAATGTCAGAATGGGAAAAAAGGTGATTTAAGCAATTTTGAGCGTGGCATGGTTGTTGGTGCCAGACGGGCCGGTCTGAGTATTTCACAATCTGCTCAGTTACTGGGATTTTCACGCACAACCATTTCTAGGGTTTACAAAGAATGGTGTGAAAAGGGAAAAACATCCAGTATGCGGCAGTCCTGTGGGCGAAAATGCCTTTTTGATGCTAGAGGTCAGAGGAGAATGGGCTGACTGATTCAAGCGGATAGAAGAGCAACTTTGACTGAAATAACCACTCGTTACAACCGAGGTATGCAGCAAAGCATTTGTGAAGCCACAACACACACAACCTTGAGGCGGATGGGCTACAACAGCAGAATACCCCACCAGGTACCACTCATCTCCACTACAAATAGGAAAAAGAGGCTACAATTTGCAAGAGCTCAGCAAAATTGGACAGTTGAAGCCTGGAAAAATGTTGCCTGGTCTGATGAGTCTCGATTTCTGTTAAAACATTCAGATGGTAGAGTCAGAATTTGGCGTAAACAGAATGAGAACATGGATCCATCATGCCTTGTTACCACTGTGCAGGCTGGTGGTGGTGGTGTAATGGTGTGGGGGATGTTTTCTTGGCACACTTTAGGGCCCTTAGTGCCAATTGGGCATCGTTTAAATGCCACAGCCTACCTGAGCATTGTTTCTGACCATGTCCATCCCTTTATGGCCACCATGTACCCATCCTCTGATGGCTACTTCCAGCAGGATAATGCACCATGACACAAAGCTTGGATCATTTCAAATAGGTTTCTTGAACATGACAATGAGTTCACTGTACTAAAATGGCCCCCAGAGTCACCAGATCTCAACCCAATAGAGCATCTTTGGGATGTGGTGGAACGGGAGCTTCGTGCCCTGGATGTGCATCTCACAAATCTCCATCAACTGCAAGATGCTATCCTATCAATATGGGCCAACATTTCTAAAGAATGCTTTCAGCACCTTGTTGAATCAATGCCACGTATATTTAAGGCAGTTCTGAAGGCGAAAGGGGGTCAAACACAGTATTAGTATGGTGTTCCTAATAATCCTTTAGGTGAGTGTGTATATATATATATATATATATATATATATATATATATATATATATATATATATATATATACACAGTATATACTGTATATATACACACACACACGTGATATTATGGCATCCCTTTCAGAGCCCTACGGTTGTGCTCCTACAGTAATGCACTCTGTGGCATGCCAAAGTGCCTGCAGTTCCTTAAGTATGCCTTCTGATCAGGAACATCCCAGGGCGCCCCATCACTGACCCATATCAAAGATGAAGAGAGACACAAGGAGGAAGAGAAAGAGAGGGGGCGGCTGTGTTGAATCAATCCACAGCGGCGCAGGGCACTCGTACTGAGAGAGAGAAAAAACAGAAGGGGAAAACACAAAAGGGGAGAAAGTGAGAGGCGGGGGACATGAGGGCCAACAAAAAGACCAGAGACAAAAGTTGGCTGATGACATCATGCCTGTTACACACACACACACACACACACACACACACACACACTGAAGTCCCATCAAATAACAAAGCCCTACATATTGGGGGAAAAAACCCTGCCTAATAATAGTCTAATATAACCTGATGATACCGAGTTCAAAAATATCAATAGCAACATACCATCACATATTTATTTCACACAATAAGCTGAATCGGCTGAAAAAAAAAGAAAGAAAAGTACCTGAGGAAGTTAGGAATCATGGATTTGTGGAATCATATTTGTGGTAGTTTATCCTGGTGGTTAAAGTCACCATAAAAGCAGAATTGACAATCCTTTTTTTTTTTTATGGAATATTGCAGTATTTATTATGAATGATTTATGGTCCCTCATAAACTTTAATCAAAATAACTTCCCCTCGCTCTAACAGCTCATCTCTTCTCTGATGATGTGTTTACTGGCGCGAGGGCGGAGCAACCTGTCACTCACATGAGATCCACCAATAGCAAACCACAACCATCCAATCAATTTGGCCTTGTTTCACTCAAATATAAATCAGAGAGCAAAAGACTACTGCACCTCCTATTTTATGCCAACTTTAAGGTATAATACAACTCCAAGACAATTCTTTTTGTGAGAAAGTGTGATGTGCGAGAGCAAAAAAAGAAGGCTGATGTAATTGGTGTACCTGAATGGGGTTTACTAGTTTTGGCGGGCAAAAGCCTGTCGACGGAGGGGGTCTTAACGTCTCCAGACTTCTGAACTCACTGTCATGGCAACCTGAGGCTCAGTTACACAGCCACCGCTCTGGACCAGCGTGTGTGGGAAAGTAAGTCCTCACACAGGGGGAAAATGGATGGATTAGAGCTCAAACGTTGGACGGCGAACACTCGCGCACACCCACACATGCTTTTAATGCGACGCCTATAATATACAGTCCTCAAAAAACAAATCAACATAAAATCCACCACAAACAAATCCCCCAGACACACACTTTTATAGGCAAAACTCTCTCTTAACCTACTTTTAACTAACAGCAATGGATCCGCTAATGAGGGAGTCTTTGTATAAGGATCCAATCAGTATGTGTGTGAGAAAGAAAGAGTGTGTGCGTAGCTGAAGAACAGCTGCATTCATTGGAATTAGCATATTAATTAGAGACGAGTGATTACAAGCAATTAACTAAAGTAGCAATAGCATGAGCGGTATACAGCATACCTATACAGGCCAGTTATCTGTTGCGTTCAGAATATGCATGAGCTGTAGTTTCCTTTATCAAGATGGCAGTGGAATTTATTTCGCGCTGCATTCGTCCTTGTTTGCGTGTACAAACTATAGTCGTTAAAGGTCCACATGGAGGCCTTGCATTCCCAAGAAACTCATTTGGGATAAAAATAACATCAAAACCTCTGGAAATTGCCAGTGTTGCATGTGTTTTGTGTGCGTCAAATGGCTGCAGGTGGGAAACTGGCCCATTTTGAGTGCGCCTGTGATTCATTGACGGAGTCCATGTTTTTCGCCGTCATAAAATTCCAAACACACGCGCACCAGAGAAACATCAACGGGCCGCACACACGCTGAGATCACACTGTACCTATAAATCAACAGCTGTCTGTAGGAGACAAAGAACTGAGAGAGTGACAGATTTCACCAGAGAGCTAGAAACTGAGAATGAGCAATTTATGATGGGTTTTAAATAACATGTTTTTTTTTTCTAAATGTCAAAACGGCATCCCATAATTTAAAGCTAGCTTTTGCACTGTAATTTGAGCAAATTAGAAAATTGTGCAGTCTTAAGGCCCGTTCACAGCAAGAACGGGAATTGCGATATCCATATTAGAGTCCAACGTCCACTATCATTCTGTTTATTTCAAGCACGCACTGCAGTTTTATCCTCTGCCACTTTAAAAGCTCGAGCTCTCATTCGAGTGCAACAGTCTGGTTCCGGAAGTAAAAACAAACCTACTCTGAGTTATGAGGTTGTTCATGTTAAAAAACGACATTACCCATGATACCCATACAGAAAATTACACCAATCAGAGAGTCGAAAAAATCAACACGCACCACAATAGCTCTTTAGCTCCGCCCACTCCCTTGAAGCACGGTAAGTTGTAATCAACGTTCGTAAATGAGCTCATCATTTGTAATTCGATTATGCTCTTCGCAATTTTTCATGGGATTGGGATTGTTCTTGCTCTAGTTCTTTCCCTCACTAAAGCCGTTAAGTACCCAGCCTTGTACCTTTGTCTTTTTGTCCGATTTTCGAAAACTTTTTTTGCTTTAAACCCAAGTTTGATTCACCTTGTCGCTGATTGGTTTGGTTCATGGTTTATAACACTTTAACAATGATTATTTTTAAATCCCACAAACAATGTTTTCATTGTTCATTAGCTGGAAAAACTCTTTCTGAAATTGATTCCAACTACATCGTTCCTCTGTGCCGTTTTCGTTATCGTGGTGATGTGGACTTTTGCGAGACTATGGTGGGAAGAGGCCTTTACACAGGCCTTTCTCATTCTTAATAAACAGTATTAAACAAGGTTGTGCAAAAGGTAAATGCATTTTTTTTTTTTATCATGTAAAGGTCATAAACTGTAAGCAGTGGTTCTCAACCTTTTGGACTCGAAGGACCCCTGTTGTCCAATGCAATATTTAAAGGCTGCATTATGTATTTCTGCTTTATGACGAAGCTATGGAAGCTTGTTTCCGCCACAGAATAAAACATTTTAAAAGATAATTGCAACTTTTGTCTCACAATTTTCTCAGAAATGTGAGATATAAAGTCAGAATTGCATGTTATAAAGTCAGAATTGCAAGATACAAACTCTGATTCTGACTTTATAACGTGCAGTTGCGAGTCTAATCTCGCAATTCTGACTTTATAACATGCAGTTGCGAGTTTATATCTCGCAATTCTGACTTTATAACACGCAATCGCGAGTTTATATCTCGCAATT
Source organism: Tiaroga cobitis (assembly GCA_030578255.1). Lineage (NCBI taxonomy): Eukaryota > Metazoa > Chordata > Actinopteri > Cypriniformes > Leuciscidae > Tiaroga > Tiaroga cobitis. The sequence goes on from CM060605.1 coordinate 36,078,187, forward strand.
CTGGCTTTATAACACGCAATCGCGAGTTTATATCTCGCAATTCTGACTTTATAACATGCAGTTGCGAGTTTATATCTCGCAATTCTGACTTTATAACACGCAATCGCGAGTTTATATCTCGCAATTCTGGCTTTATAACACGCAATCGCGAGTTTATATCTCGCAATTCTGACTTTATAACACGCAATCGCGAGTTTATATCTCGTAATTCTGACATCTTTTCTCAGAATTGTGAGATATAAACTCACAATTGCGAGTTATACAGTCCAATTCTAAGGAAAAAAGACTGACTTTTTCTCAGAATTGTGAGTTAATATCATGCAATTCTGACTTTATATCTCCCAAATCTGAGAAAAGACGTCAGAATTACGAGATATAAACTCGCAATTGCGTGTTATAAAGTCAGAATTGTGAGATATAAACAAGTTTATTTCTCGCAATTGCGAATTTATATCTCACAGTTCTGACTTTATAGCACGCAATTCTGACTTTATAACGCGCAATTCAGAATCGCGAGATGCAAAAGCAAATGTAAGAAAAAAAGTCAGAATTGTGAGATAAAAAGTCGTAATTACCTTTTTATTTTTCATGCTGTGGCGGAAACAAGCTTCCATACGAAGGTGCTTGATTTCAAACTATTTGTATTAAAAAAAATTAGGAGTGTAGATATCATAAATTAATTAGCCATGATTCATTTTGTGATTCCAGAGTTTAAAGAAGTACTGTATATGTTCTTCGATTGCAAAAACAATGCTTTTGATAGTTTTGTTAGTGTTCTCAGACTTTTAGAGCCCAACTTGGAATGCATTGGTCGTGCCTTGCTTTCATGCGTTTTCATCTGAGTATATCAATGGCCTAATTCTGTCAGTAAATTACAGATAAAACATCACTAGTGAAGTACTTTAAAGATATGGCTTCTTACTGCTCTTCAGGCCATTTTATCGCAGAAATGACAAATGATGCTTTTGATAAAACTCTGGGCGACATCTATTATTCCAAATGATCCGTTATAGAGGATAATCAGAAGGATCGTAATCATGGCGAGCAGGGCAGAGCTGATCCGGGAGCAGTCGTGGTGAAACGCGGATCTCTGCGCTGTGCGACTGGTTCAGGAAAAGTGAAAACAGGGTGTTTACATGATGTAAAAGATGCAACAGACATAGAAAGAGCTATTCTTAGAGTCTTTCATCATGAGGAGGAAGACAGAACAGAGGAAGAGGGAGACGGAAGGATGTTAAAGAGTCGCAGGGGGACGGAATGGAAGAAATAGACGAAGAGACACGTAAGGCCCGGTGAACGAGAGAATGGGAGGGGGATACACCGAGAGGGGGAGGAGAGGAGGGTGTTAGGAAAGGATGAGAGAAGATGAGATGGAGGGGGAGGGGGGGGGGGGATGAAAGACGAGGAGGAGAACTCGGGGTTGGAGGAGATGAACCCACGAATGTGTAAAACCTGCAGACGAGATTCAGAGAGACACAAATTACTGCTGAGACAAGCAGAGGAGAGAAAGAGAGAGATTTCACAGCACCTCGAAGCCTTTTATAGCTGAAAACAAGCAATATTGTATAAACGAGCAGCAGTTTGAACGCCGCTAATAGTCACTGTTGACCCTCCATCCGTCCACACAAGCATTCATCCGTCCAAAATAGACTGTGACGAGTGTAGAAAATCAGGAACTGCTACATAATGCATCATTTGAAATCCTGGAACGACGGTCTGGCCCTCGCTGTTTTTACCTCACTTAAGTGAATGAAATGAAAGACGTTCATGCGCACGACTGAAGCGACTGTCTAATAATGATGGAAGTGTTTGTGTTTAGTTCTCCCTCCTCTGATCTTACACACTCAGAGCTGCTGTCGCCTCGTCTACAGGAGAGTCTGTTACTGACTGCCGAGCATCTTTGAACTTTTCAATCAGTGGAAACCCACAGAAATTTGTTTCAAATGACTATTTTTTTTTTGCTACAGAACTCCATACCGCGTCATGTCTGTTACATGCATTATAGGAAGTGAGTTTTTATTTCCATAAAATAGGTGTATTGATGTTGTTGAAAGACAGGCAGACAGACAGAGAGACAGATAGACAGACAGACAGACAGACAGACAGACAGACAGACAGACAGACAGACAGACAGACAGATAGACAGATAGATAGACAGATAGACAGACAGATAGATAGATAGATAGACAGACAGACTGACAGATAGAAAAACAGACAGACATGATATATATATATATATATATATATATATACACTCACCTAAAGGATTATTAGGAACACCATACTAATACTGTGTTTGACCCCCTTTCGCCTTCAGAACTGCCTTAATTCTATGTGGCATTGATTCAACAAGGTGCTGAAAGCATTCTTTAGAAATGTTGGCCCATATTGATAGGATAGCATCTTGCAGTTGATGGAGATTTGTGAGATGCACATCCAGGGCACGAAGCTCCCGTTCCACCACATCCCAAAGATGCTCTACTGGGTTGAGATCTGGTGACTGTGGGGGCCATTTTAGTACAGTGAACTCATTGTCATGTTCAAGAAACCAATTTGAAATGATTCGAGCTTTGTGACATGGTGCATTATCCTGCTGGAAGTAGCCATCAGAGGATGGGTACATGGTGGCCATAAAGGGATGGACATGGTCAGAAACAATGCTCAGGTAGGCCGTGGCATTTAAACGATGCCCAATTGGCACTAAGGGGCCTAAAGTGTGCCAAGAAAACACCCCCCACCCCATTACACCACCATCACCAGCCTGCACAGTGGTAACAAGGCATGATGGATCCATGTTCTCATTCTGTTTACACCAAAATTCTGACTCTACCATCTGAATGTCTCAACAGAAATCGAGACTCATCAGACCAGGCAACATTTTTCCAGTCTTCAACTGTCCAATTTTTGTGAGCTCTTGCAAATTGTAGCCTCTTTTTCCTATTTGTAGTGGAGATGAGAGGTACCCGGTGGGGTCTTCTGCTGTTGTAGCCCATCCGCCTCAAGGTTGTGCGTGTTGTGGCTTCACAAATGCTTTGCTGCATACCTCGGTTGTAACGAGTGGTTATTTCAGTCAAAGTTGCTCTTCTATCAGCTTGAATCAGTTGCCCATTCTCCTCTGACCTCTAGCATCAACAAGGCATTTTCGCCCACAGGACTGCCGCATACTGGATGTTTTTCCCTTTTCACACCATTCTTTGTAAACCCTAGAAATGGTTGTGCGAGAAAATCCCAGTAACTGAGCAGATTGTGAAATACTCAGACCGGCCCGTCTGGCACCAACAACCATGCCACGCTCAAAATTGCTTAAATCACCTTTCTTTCCCATTCTGACATTCAGTTTGGAGTTCAGGAGATTGTCTTGACCAAGACCACACCCCTAAATGCATTGAAGCAACTGCCATGTGATTGGTTGATTAGATAATTGCATTAATGAGAAATTGAACAGGTGTTCCTAATAATCCTTTAGGTGAGTGTATATATATATACATATTCTGTATATAGACAGACAGACAGACAGACAGACAGAAAGACAGACAGAAAGACAGACAGACAGACAGACAGACAGACAGACAGACAGACAGATAGATAGATAGATAGATAGATAGATAAAAGATAAACAGACATGCAAGATAGATAGATAGACAGACAGACAGACAGACAGACAGACAGACAGACAGACAGAAAAACAGACAGACATGATATATATACATATATATAAACACTGTAAAAATATATTTTTTGGTAAGGTAAATACTACTGAAAAAAACCCAATGTAATTTACAAGAAAAAGTTAGTTCAGGCAAGAATAAAAAAAAAAACTGAGTAAATTCCATATCAGTACTTAATTCAAGCGAGGAGAAATGAAAGCGTAAATATCAACTCAATAAAATTAAGTAAGAATTACTCAACTTTTCTGATACTGGGGTTCCCATCATGCACTGGACCTTGAATAATTAATGAGGTTCATTTTTCACTGGTTTCCAGCTGTATTTACACTGGTTTATCATTGCTTTTGTTGTTAGGATTATAGTAACTTGCCATTTTGTGACATTTCGAGTAAATTTTCTGCTCAAAATGACACATTCAAACACAAAAACGATCCATCAAATGTTACCGTCATTGTATATTGTCTACCAAGTATTGAGGTCTTTGCATTCACAATTCATATCATGCTTAACATCTGACATGATGAAGTGTAAATTACTTAGATACTTTAAGTAAAACACATACTATAAATGACTGGTATAAATCAATCAAATTGTTTGAGTGAAATGTAATGCAAAGGAAATTTCAACTAAATCAATAATAATCAACCATTTACTAGCCAAGTTAAAATGACTTATTTTCTTTGTTACTTTCACTTAACTAGGCTAAGTAAAGTTTACTTAATTCCATATTCCAAGTAAATTTTAACTTAACGATTTCTAATTAAAGCTACTTATAAATATGTTTAGGTTTTTACTTGGCAAATCTTTGTAAATTTACTATCATTTTCTGAGTGGAAAAGGTTGCCTAGCTTTATATATATACACTAGATCAGCGGTCGGGAACCATGGCTCGCGAGCCATACCTGGCTCTTTGGCAAAAATCATGTGGCTCGCGAGGTCTCTCACCCTTTACCAACAAACGAGCGAAACAAAAAAATAAGACACATCAATACAGATCGGCTCTCTGCAGAAAAATCTGCCAGTTAAAATTCCCTTGTAGCACAGTCTACCGAAGTTAGTTAAACGTTTATGATAATAAGTATATTCATGTTGTACCGGCAAAAGAGCGTATTCAGTGCTGGTCGCGCTCGCGAGTGTTACGAGTCATCAGAGCAATCAACTTGTCTCTGTGATAACCTACAGCTCCTGCACTGGGATTCAAGCAGCTGCAGCTTGTTTAAGGTAGGCCTAATGGCGAAAAGCAGCAAAAAACGTAAAAGAAGGCTGTAAACTTTAATACTTTCACTTTTGCCGCTGAAACCCTTTATGACACATGATAAATGGGTCGTATTTTTGATAATCCACGCAGATTTCAGTTAAAGATTCTGTTTTAATTTATTAATAACAAAAATTGAAGGAATGAAAAAAGAGCAGGATGTGCTTTATATTGAAAAGATAAGTCGCGAAAGAGAACGGAATTACTGGCAGGATGCTGTGTGCGCGCGCCGAGCGCAACACGGAAAAGCATAGCCTTTGTCTTCGGTTGCGCACCTAAACGGCCGAATAAATACAGAAATACATAAAAATGGCAAGTCGAGTATTCACGTAAACACAGTAAATGTAAGTACTGTGTTTTCTCTCTCTCTCTCTCTCTCTCTCTCTCTCTCTCTCTCATGCAGACAGAGAGGATTTATGCTCATCAGTTGACAACTCAACCTCACAGTGAAAGCCCTTCACTAATATTGAAACTTTGCTAAATATTTGTTTGTTTTTAGCCTAATGCTGTGGAAATTTTATTGAAAAAAAGCACGTCTTTAATAATAATAGTATATAATTATTTTACTGTGGCTCTTTTGGAAAAATGCATTAACCAAAAATGAAAAAATGGCTCTTTGGTCAAAAAAGTTTCCCGACCCCTGCACTAGATAGATAGATAGATAGATAGATAGATAGATAGACTGACAGATAGAAAAAAAGACAGACATGATATATATATATATACACTGTATATAGATAGATAGATAGATAGAAAACACGGAGGGACGGACGGATGGATGGATGGATGGATGGATGGATGGATGGATGGATAAATGCTACCTTTTAATCAAACACACAAAGAACAACAAAAAAACTTTAACTCTTCTTAAAAAAAAAGAAGAAAAATAGCTGGTATGAAATATTTACGACGATCACATTTTTTTCAATTCACCCGCTACTGGCAGGTGTGACAAAAAAAAAGAAGAAGAAGATCATTTTGGCACACATCCTTTCCTCCATCCGTCTATTTACCTATTCAATCATCTGTTCGCCATCTACCCGTTCATCCATCCATCCGCACAGCCCAAGACAGCGTGTGTAAAGTCTGGTGGGATGTTCGGGAGCAAAATGAGTGCAAAATGAATGCAAATACATCAGGAGCAAAATGATGCTTAGGGATCGAGCATAAACGGCTCAGGAGCTCAGGAAGTGTGTCAGTAAACCGTGATGTGAATGAACTATAATACAAGAGTTTTCCACATATTGTTTAGAGAGAACTTGTGTAAACGGTTCAGTTCTAAATATCTTTATAGGTACAGAGATATTACTACTTAATAGGTATACTACTACTAATAATTACACATTACTATTATTATTGTATGTGGGGTTGGTTGGTTCTTAGGGTTTCTTTGTTACACTATTAAAATGATGCAATGAATTGAGTTATTTTGGACTAAGCTAAAATTGGCATTTTTTTATTTGTTGCCTGTATATTAGTATTAATACCAGAGGCTGCTGGTATTATGGCATCGATCAAACCCAAGGGTGCAATGAATTGTTTAGGGTGCGTGTATAAACTCCTCAGTTACAAACACATCTGCAGAAACAATAAAGTGTACAAGCTACGTCCCCCATGACAGCAGAGAACTCTTTCAGAAGCATGTGTAAAGAGACTTCATATTTCTCAGCGCAGAGATCACTCTATGCAACGTGTGTAAGACACAATACAACTTTTAAATGTTCCAGCAGATGTGTTAAGCTGTCTAGGGAGTGTACAAACAAGAAGTGCAGTCTTGTCTAGGGAGCGTGTGCAAACTCCAGTCTTGTGAAAGAACTAAAGATGTTTTGTTTTGGAGTCACCTTCACAAAACGCTGCAGTGCATCATCGAAATACCCTCATTACATCTGCCGGCATCCACGCTGACTACACACACACACTTTCAAAGAACACACACTGGCTCTGTTTTCTGAGAAATGTGTCAATAAATAACCATTTCCTTGCAGCATGGAAACAACTCCTGTGATTCAAAGATGTAATTAATTAAACAAACACGCATATAACAAGGTCTGCATTTACAAAGCTGTGCATCACGTTGTTCCTACGGAGTGCGCTTGAGAAGACACGTTAGAAAAATCAACTCTGCTATCTCGGAAACGTCAATTTCAGCTCTGCTTTAAAGGACAATAATAAAATGACCCTTGTGTTCACCTCTAAAGTCATCTTTACTGTATCGCTCAATGCTTCCCCACAAGTTTCCTCTTCATATGAACTTTATTTAAACCTGGAATTGAATGAAGTTTCCTGAGAGCGTAATTTCATCTCTCTCTTTGTGCTCGGCGTATTTGATTCGCCATCAATAATTTATGTAATCTATACACATAAATTGACAAACAAGTCCCGAATAAAAGCCCAACAAATAGAGCTACAGTGTGAGTTCCAGCTAGATGGTGATGGATAATCGTTTCTGGTACACACACACACACATTTAAACAAGATGAGGCCAAAGGGGGGGGGTAGGGGGGGGGTGGGGGGGGGGGGTGGGGGGGGGGGGGGGGGGGGGGGGGGGGGGGGGGGGGTGTAATGGGTTGCTGGATCTGTTTGATTAACATTTAGACAGCTTTCACTACAAACAAATACAACACTCAAATCAAGTAGTTCACACCTCTACAACAAAGAAGGAGAGAGACTAATGTGATAACCAGACAAACTAGATGGATAGGCAGACAGACATACAGATAGATAGATAGATAGATTAGGTATTGTTTTCAGTAATGTAACATTTAACTGGACTCTTTTTCCAGAAGGATCCATAGATGGTGACCAGTGCTTTCACATTTATCTGTACCCAGCTCACAAAGATCGGGAAAGCACCCCCCCCCCCCCCCCCCCCCCCCACACACACACACACAAAAGTCTGCAGAAAATGTATGTGTTTTGAGTTTTTTCCGAAAATACAGTTTATGAAAACAGACTTATTGTATCAAACCTCACAACACGTTCTGATCTTTTTCTCAGGCTGCTTTCCTTTTGCTGGTGCCTTCCGTCTTTCTGGCAGCATGACCTTTTGTGAACTTTAAAAAATTTTTAATTAGGATCGGCACTTCCTGCTAACATGCACTATGGGGCGCGTGGCTGGAGGGAAGGCCTGTGACTATGAAATTAATCTGTCAATCAAGAGCAAAACCATAGCACCAGCCAATCAGGAACCAGGGTTTACAGTATGCTCAGACGGTGATGTCATAATGCAGAGAACAGCGACAGACCTTAAGAGCTCACACACCCAGATGCACATACATATTTAAATACGTGAATTTAAATACTAAACGAGCAGAATTAGCTTAGGTTTATCTACACCACAAACGTTTTAGAAATAGTACCATGGTAAAATCATAGTACCTTGTAAACACCACACTGTAAACCCGGATAAGTTGGCAAAACTCAAATAATTTGAGGTAATCAGTAACATCAATTTTTAAGTTAAGAAATGTAACGTTTAAGTAAGCAGAACTTGCAGATATGTATTTTGTAATTATACATTTTAATTGCTCTTAACTTGAAATATTTGAGTAAGCTAATTCATACACAACTTAAAATTATCTTGTAATCTCAACTAAAATATTTTTAATAGTTGAAACTTAGCTAGATTTAACCAGCCAATTCAATAAATGCTACCTTGCTTATTGTTGACACAAAGCTTTGATAGCATGAGCATACACTCTTAGAAGAAAAGGTTCTATATAGAACCTTAAAAGGTTCTATCAGCGCTACGTATTTCGAACCCCTAAAATGTTCTATACAGAACAAGATATGGGGGTTAGACAATGTATATATTTATATAATTTCATGTAGTTAATCAATATCACACGAAGAGTGCCATTTCGTTTTTTCTCCTCCAAAAATCAGCATGATTAAAATGTGATATTAAGTTACTACAACAGTTTAATAAACAATAATTTAATTACAACTACAAAATGTTGTAGAATAATGTAATATATAAATGAATAATAGCCTATAAAGAACCTTTGTGCCAAAAGGGTTCTTTCTTGTTATTATAGTACCTTTTTTTAGCATTTAGGTTCTTTGGAGTTGAGTAAAGAATCATTTGCTTCATATATAGAACCCCAATGAACCCTTTTTTCTAAGAGTGTAGCATAGCACTTGCTGATTGAGGACAGCAATTTAAAACATTTAACATACACTGTTCTCAAACCAAGCTCATGCTCTACATGATGGTAACCCCCCAAAAAACCCAACATAACAGAAACTCTTTTAAACTAGCATAACAAAACATGAATCTAATAAATCTCCCACTTAACATTAATCTGGCACACAAAAAAAACATTATATAAAACTTAATTTGAGCATTTACTCTCCCTTCTGAGTGTCATGGCAAAGCCTGCTGGGAAATAATAATCTCAGCCCAGTTTCAGGTAAATTTAAGTTTGTTCATATAACTCAAAACAATGAAACAATTCAACTTGCTTAAAATGTGCCAGTTTTGTGAACTCAAAAGAAAAAGAAAGTTCTAAATACTCATAAAAGTTAATTTGATGGAACTAATTTGTATAATTTGAGTTGGCCCTACTCAAAACAATATATATATATTTTTTTTTAGCGTTAGGGTTTACAGATAAATATGAAATGGTTTTGCGACCTGATACCATCACTGTACCATGGTGCACACATATAAACTCAACTTATCAGAACTGACATTCATTTATTCCACCTAACAAGCAAATGCGATTTGATTGACAGGCCACTGACCGGTGCGCGGGTTGATGCTGAAGAAGTTCTGCGGGTTGCCGCTGGAGATACGGAATGACAGGCGGGGCTCGGTTTCCGTGGCGTCCGGGTCCTGTGCCTGGATCTGAATGACTGACTGGTCCTTCGGGGAGTTTTCCGGAATGGTGGTGTGATACATCGGTTCAGACGTTAGGGGAGCGTTATCATTAACATCCTCAACCTGTTAAGACACGCAGACACACAAAATGACAGAATTATATATATATTATACATCTTTCATACAAGACCACATGACATCTCAAATACGATGCACACTAACTTACTTGTATGTACACTTGTTGTGCCGCTGACTGCGGTACCACCCCCAAATCAGTGGCATACACCGTCAACCAATAGGAGTCCTGCGTCTCTCGGTCCAACAGATCTGTGGTGTAGATGACACCTGCAAAATAAAGTGCATGAAAACATCACAATCTGAACATTTTAATTCCAGTGAAACAGTGGCAGAATTATTCATTTAGTTTCTCAGTTAATGTGTGCTTCACTGAGAAAAACTCATTAACTTTGATGGCAATAATTACTGTCAAAAAAGCAATTACTGAGTAGAAACATTCAGGTTTGCAAATTGTTGTAATGCTAAAATACTGTCTCACATCCCATATTAATTACTGAGCAAGCAATTTATCAGGTTATTTCCTTGAAAAAGGTGTGACGGTATCAAAACATTGCTGTTTGAGTGTCCCAAACACAGCAACAATGGCTCAACCAATGGCGTGAGTTTAGGGCAGGGCTTCCCGTCTGGCTGGCCAATGCAAACCTGTAAACCTGTTTGAAAACGTTCATCATTTATTACAGTAGTTCTGTGGTGATGCACATTTAAAAAGAACCGTTTCTGTGTGTGTATGTGATACAGCAGCTAACAGGTTGTGGTAAATTTAGATCAATAAGGAGGTCGCTTCCATTAGTCATGTAGCCGAAACACAGCAGAAGAAAACACAACCCTCGGGCTAAAGACAAAATAAAACCTGGGCCTCTAACCTCAATAACAGGCCTGACATTTTCAAACGCTCCATGTAACCGTATAAACTGAGGCCTTCAGTCTCGGGGTACAAAAATGTTATTATGTCCATGGATAAAATAATAATAAAAAAACCCAGAACAAAACAAAACAAAAAAGCAGTTCGTCTGGGGCACAGATTTGCCACAAAAGCAGGACTTTGCTTCTATTATATATATATACACACACGCAATGTCTATGTACTTTTATTTGCCTATGTGTTTTGGCAGAAACTATGGTAAATTTCTGCAAGAGAACTATAGAATCAGACTTCGAGAACCAGTTAAAGGAATCAGATCAGGTTTCGCTGTACTGGAAAACAGTCTGAGCTTTTGTGTGTAATTCTGTGTGTGTGTGTGACATCAATAATTCAGTCTGTTAGCCTGTAGGATTCATAAAATCCTTTAGTTCATTTTGCTAGAGGGAGAGTGTGTGTAATGTATTCGGAATACCAGCAGAACTGCCTGAAGAATCTCAAAATGGAAGAAAACTATGAGAATACCGGAGGGGGGAGGGGGGATATACAGAGAGTGTAGTCTATTCTCTGAGGTAATAGAAACTCACTTTAGCCAATCAGAGACACAGATTGGAAGTCCAGCCCTGACAAACCAGACTCATCTCACACCATTTACCGCAAACCAGTGCGGCTCATTCAACCAGATTACGCACACTCTGAACAGTCTGAAACACATCGACACAACCTCACATTCTTCGAAAATTCCATAGACATTTATTGTTTTATTTAAAGCTAATTATAATTCCTATAGACGAACCAAAACACAAAGTATGGCTCCTTGACTTTGGCTTTTGGCTTGCTAATATGGGGACACTTAATATTCAACAATAATATTGATCTGCCTGCATTGACACCATCACATGAGAACTGAACTGAGTTGGACAATGACATCACTGTTTTCTCCAGAGCGGTTGTATAATTAATAATTAGTTACATTTATATATTTTCTCGCCACTCAAAGCGCTTTGCATGGAAGGGGGAATCTCCTCAACCACCACCAATGTGCAGCACCACCTGGATGATGCGACGGCAGCCATATTGCACCAGAACGCCCACCACACACCAGCTTACTGGTGGAGAGGAGACAGAGTGATCGAGCCAATCAGTGTATGGGGATGATTATGAGGACAAGATGGACAGAGGCCACTGGGCAAATTTGGGATTTTTAATGACCACAGAGAGTCAGGACTAACGGTTTAACGTCTCATCCGAAGGACGGTGCTTTGACAGTATAGTGTCCCCGTTAGGACCCACACAGACCACAGGGTCAGTGCCCCCTACTGGCCTCACTAACTTCTCTTCAAGCAGCAACCGAGTTTACCCAGGAGGTCTCCCATCCAGGTACTGACCAGACTCAACCCTGCTTAGCTTCAGTGAGACACCAGTCTTGGGCAACAGGGTGATATGTGGTTGCTTTCTAAATTAATAACTTTTTTTACAACAGAAATGAACCATCACTGAACTTACTTAAGCTGGACTATAACACTATTTTCTTCTAGAAACAAACTTTGTTGCATTATTATCCTGTTATCTCTGTAAAGCTGCTTTGAAACAATATGTATTGTAAAAAGCACTATATAGGTGACTTGACTTGACTATACATTTGCATTTGAATATTATATTCTTCTAAAGACATCTATTGTATATAATATATACTATATAATATACATTTGTATACTAGATAAATGCAATTATAATTACTAGACGAATCAACACTCAAACCCTACACACACACACACACACACACACACACACACACGGTCCTGGTTGGAAGCTGATATTTCTGCCAGAGCTGAGCGAGCAGATAGGAAATAGAGAGAGAGTGAGAGAAAGCAAGTGCAAATAAACGAGTGGAAATGGGGAGATCATTTCTCTTTTCGTCGGATGTCGTGTTCCTGCTGTCTGACCTAGATAAGAACGATATGAGTCAATTAAGGAGGCACCGATCATGATTTTTCATGGCTGATTCCGATTGCCGATTTTTTACAAGCAAATGGGCCGATTCCGATACCGGTTGCAGATTTTTTTTTTTAAACAAATGTATTTGTTGTTTATTTGCTCTCCCAATGAAAGACTGCCAAACGGATGGTATGAGGCGTCCACAGATGTGTGCAAATATGTGTGTTAGTAATGCTGTTCACTGGCATTATCTCTGTGATAAATTATTAATAAGACCCCAATTATCTCCATCCTGCCTTTCCCAGCATCCTCTTACAGTAACTCGGGGTGTGTAAGTGAGATAGTCTGCTACGCTGCTCGCTCATTAAATATGCAGGTCACATATAGATTCGTTGAGAGCGGAATACAAATCAGCTTCAAGTTGGTTTCAGCGAAGGAGGGGAGAATCAAAAGCGATGTGAATTAGGATGAGAGGAAATGAGGGGTTTTCTCTTGTTTATGTAATCCATCTTCCAATCTTTGATCTTTGACTAATCTTTGGTTTAATAATTGATCCTGGTGCTTTCAAGACGTGGCACACGAGTTCTTTGGCATTGCAAATGTGTGTGTGTGTGTGTGTGTGTGTGTGTAAAAAGGCTCTGCTTCCCTGCACTTTTGTGATTAGTCATTGAAATAGTCTCCAAAAGTAAAGATCACCCAAAAATATAAATTCTGACAGTTCACCCAAAAATGAAAAATAATTTGCCTCATCCTTACGTCATTCCAAATCTCTATGACTTTCTTTACTTTGTGGTACTGATGTTTTGCAGAATTTTCTGCAGGTTTTCATATGCATGAAATAAAATCATCCATTGTGCCATTAAGCAAATTGTAAATCCCTTGTAATTGTAATCTCAGCAGTATAATTACAAATAGGCGTTGTGGCATTTTGTGTGCATGTAGTGGGACATCATACTTCATTCAGGAACATTTTTCCAGGTTGTAACCTAGCAACCTGAATGATATGGATAACAGATCCCAAAAACCTTCAAAAGTGTCTTTCCATCAAAAAAACACAACAGCAAACACGCACTCACTAATCCATGCAATACTGATGTAGGCCTACTAAATCACCAACGTTTATTTAAAGCAAATTTAAATGAAGCCAATTAACACTTTAGCAGGATGTATATGGTGTGTGTGTGTGTGTGTGTGTAGAAGGTGTTATCTGTCAGTGTGTGTTAGACACTTGTGTAAGCCTGTGAGAGAGACACAAGCGTAGGAGGCACATTCACTGTCGCAGCTTGTGTGTGTGTGTGTGTGTGTGCGGGACAGAAAAGCTAATTCACAGATTCCGTCGTATCAAAATATCCCTGTGGTTTTAAAGTAGGGTGTTAAGAAAGTGATGACAGGGAGCAGACTTTACTATCTCCTAAACACCACCTCTCGACACTAAAAAAGCCGCACAGCTCTGGAGAAAAACCGCACAGCGTCAGTGCCGTCGAACACACCAACACAATGTTCCAACCAACCACAGGCGCCAGTGAAACTCTAAACCACAGAACGCAATTACACAACATCACAATTACATAACACTTCCTACAGATCGCTCAAATCTCAGTCACTTCAAACTTACCACCTCAAAATTAGAGATGCTTAAAGGGTCCAATACACACTTTAGTCTTTTATTCATTGTTAGGCCATGTTTTTGCCACTAAATACAACCATAAATTTGACTTAAATATGGCTCTTTTTACTACCTTTTAGACTTACTTACAAAGCCTTGTGATCAGTTTTTTAAACTAAAGTTTTTAAAGCTGCATTTATTTGACCAAAAATAATTTTAATTGTATTTGACCAAACATTTTAAAATATTACTAAAAATTAAAAAGATCTTTCTATTTTACTGCATTTTAAAATGTAATTTATTTCCGTGATCAAAGCTGAATTTTCAGCATCATTACTCCAGTCTTCAGTGTCACATGATCCTTCAGAAATCATTCGGATATGATGATTTGATGCTCAAGATACATTTCGCATTATTATCAATATTGAAAACAGTTGTGCTGCTTCATTTTTTTTTTCAGAACACTTTTGTTGAATAGAAAGTTCAAAAGAACAGCATTGTTTAATATAAATCTTTTGTAACATTATAAAAGTCACTTTTTTCTCAATTTAATGCATCCTGGCTGAATAAAAGTATTCATTTCATTAAATATGTTGAACGCAACTTCCGAACGACCCGTTTTTACAGTTCTTGGGAAGGAGGAGCTTTGCTTCAGGCGTTACGTTAGGCATTCTAATATCCCTACAATTAACTGCAAGGAGCAAGAAAAAAAAAATTGTCAGTGCACATATCATGAATCACATATCAGTGTTTCATTATATGGCCACTTTAAATGATTTATAAAAGGCCAAGATGTGAACAAGAAAAATGAAATGTTAAAAGAAAACCTCCGACTGCAGGAACACATCATTGGTCCTGAGCAAATGAGAAGCACTATCTTCTGTGCGATGAAAGACTGGCAGCTATTTCTGAACTCCATAAAGGTCTCGGATTCTCTGTAATATGAAGAAAATCACTTACCATAGAGAACAAAAGGAAAGAAACTGGGCAAGCTGGTGAAGTCGGGGATGGGGGGGGGGGGGGGGGGGGGGGTTGGGAGCATCTACTCTAAAAGTCAACTTTGATGATTTCATCTTGCGTCGACACGGCCATTATGGTTTATTTAGGACGGAGAAACACAGAATTGGAATATTTTACATCTGGTTAGTCCTGAGAAATAGGCTGGAATTAGGCCTTACTGGATAATGCTCAAGTTGTTTTCTGGTTGATTTAATGACGGTTTGTAGCTGTGGTGACCCACTATTTCTGTTAAGTGGCATCAGACTGGAAGACATGTTCTCAGGGGATCACCGGTGCATTCATGCACACTCACACATAACATAATCACTGCGTTTTACATTGTACTGACAAAAGCGAAATATGAGCCATGCTACCAAAGCACCATCTCAGAGCTGAAAGCATCTATATAATGAGCCTTTTCATTTGAAATTTTTTGGGAAACTTTGCAACAACGTTTCCCGATGGCTGTCGGAACAACATTTAAAGATGTTTTTGCAAATGAAAAAACCATATAGTTTACACTATCAGATGTCTCATGCACTGTGTGTAGAGCCCGCAAATGCACGCATTGCATAAGCAGGACATATCTCTTATGTGTTCGGTGCTTCTTCAGCGGAGAAATCTCAGAAACTCCTACGCACACTTTGCAACAGAGACGGAAAAAGAAAAGAGAGACAGAATGAAAAGTAAGAAAGACACGGAAGGACGAGAAACACAGAGAAAGCCTTCATTGAGTCTGTCATTTCGGTGTGCTCATCCAGTTTCCTCTGTTATTGTGCGCCTATATTTAGGGCTCGAAGCCTTGAGGGGTTATAGGGAGAGCGAGGCAGAGTTTCATCCAATCACATCAGGTTATGTGACCCTAACAGTGAACCTTTGCGAGAGACAGACAAGGGGAAATCAGCTGGGACAGGTGTATAAAGATGCCCTGTGTAACATTTTACGCTGCTGACAGAGTAATTCCAGCGTTTGATTGGATGTGACATGACATGAACTTGACCGGAGAGTTTGACTGGCAGATATGCGGAGGCTGTGTTTCAAAACCCTGTGAACTGTTGAACTAGAGCATCATAAGTGGGCTTGAACGTTCAATTTGAACATTGGATGCATCTCTATTGCCCAAAATTGCTGTCTTGGTAGAAAGCTCAGAATATTTTGAGCTACACAATCACTTCAGCTGCACTTAAAGAGGACCTATTATGCCCTTTTACCAAGTTTTTATTTCGTTTTTGGGCTCTACTAGAATAGATTTTCATATTTGAATGTTCAAAAAACGCATTATTTTTCACATATTTGACATTGTTGCAGCACCTCTCTTCCCAGTCTGTCAGTAACGCTCTGTTTAGTTCCTGTCTCTATGAAGCTCCTCCTTCAGAAAAGCACAAGGTGTCCAGATTGGTCGGCTGGACCAGTGTGCTGTGATTGGTCAACCGTTCGAGCATGTTTGGGATGTCACGCCCCTTACCATAACCGCAAGTTTACTATCACGCTACTAACTCAACTAAGCCAGGCCTCGACCCTTTTTTTGTTGTTGCATTTGTCATTATTTAAATGAGGAATATTGTGACGTGATCGTTCCATTAAGAAAACTACAATCGAGGTATTTCAGGGAGTTCAGAAACAGTCTTTACTGATATAGAGAATAACTCGCTTTGTGCAGCAACATTACACACCACGGGAAGTTATTATTTAAAAAAAAGCCTAATAGGTCCTCTTTAAAAAGGAGATTGCATTTTTTAATCGAAAAAGATTAATGTAAGATTCATTAGCACTGCTTGACTAATAAGTGCATCCATACAAATTTTAAGTGCATTTTATACAAAATGAGGATGTGATTTGAAATTACAGTAATTTCTGAATAGTCTGTGGCATAGTCTGAAGAGTTGCTGTAAGCGATTTTTTAATGAAATGGCACTAAAAAAAAAAAAAAAAAAAAAAAAAAAAAAAACCCTGACGGATATCACTGAATTAGGTGTCCTGAAATATCACACTTGTCTCTGTGACAGCCCTAGGCTCTGTAAAGTGACACAAAAATTTAAATATGTCATCCTGAACCATGCTCAGATTCTTTGTCTAGCCAATAGGAAGACTATAATGAGCTAGTTCTCACATGGCGGCCCATATATGGAAAGCCGGAAGCCGAGTGAGTCAGTTTGTCGTGTGAAAATTCTATTTTGCCACTGTTACTGAGGACAATTTTGACAAACCTGAGATGACTTTTGCATCGTGCAATTATGGAAAAGTGGTGTGTCTAACTAAGCGGCCATGTCTGGTGGAAGTTTCACTTGTGGCATTATACAAGGATTTTCAATGATTGTGGTGATTTTGTTGCGGAGTGCATCTGCATATAAAATAAGTATTAATAATATAAAAATAAGTATAAAAAGCTTATTTTGAAGCCTTTGAATTTGAATCATCCTTTTAGGAAAAATGTGGGTGTTCACGATTTGGTATATGCTTTACAAAACACAACTCAAACCTCCTTCAGTAATAATAAGGTGTACGGAGTTAAAGAAATAAATAAATGGATTGCAATAATTCTATTGTAATTTTATTTTTAATTATAAACAATTGTATTTTATCGTACGCTGTAAAATTACAATAATAACCTTTATGTCTTTATTTATGTCTTAATTTAATATTTTTAAATGTTAAATCGTCACGTTTTTATTTTGTTGGTTGGCAGGCCAAATGTATGCGTTGTGTGTTTCGGAGTGAACCTCGGCCCTGTGTCCGTTTACATATGAGCAGCTCATGATACAGCGTTTTTCAGCGTCTCAGAGCGGCTCAATTCTCAGGAAATAAACCAAGCCAAAAAACACAGGTAGAGATCCATCCATGTTAGATATAGATGTATACATATAGAGAATGTAATAATTTTTGGAGAAACATTCATGCATTTAAGGGTTAAAGAATGCATAGAATTTAAAGGGATAGTTCACCAAAAAATGAAAATTAGCCCAAGATTTACTCACCCTAAAGCCATCCTAGGTGTATATGACTAGGACCTAGGTGTATACTCTTTCGCCGTTAATCGATGCGTACGGCCGTCTGCCGGAAGCTAGTTATTTTAATCGATAAAGTTTTAAAAATTGATATTTTTCTTACACCAACGCATCGCTTCGCTTCAGAAGGCCTTTTTTAACCCACAGGAGCCGTTTGGGACACTTTTGTGAAGGATATGATGCACTTGTATGGACTTGTGTGCCCATTCACTCCCATTATAAAGCTTGGAAGAGCCAGGGCATTTTTTTAAATAACTCATTTGTGGGTGAACTATCCCTTTAACCAATCAGATGACAACTTTGAAACTCCCAAAGTATTTCCCATTTTGTGTGCCTTATGCATCAGACGTCCAGCCCAAGGGCCGTAGGCTGAGACTAAGTTTGGTGAAAGTGGTTAACATCGCTTCCAATACCTTTAAAATAATAAAAAAAGATTGCAATCAATTTGACTTCTATTATGTGACATTTAGGACATCTGAATGGATGTGAAAATAGAAATTGATTAGAGCCATCAAAAATGGTTGGAAACATGAAAAATAGCTGTTAAATACTAAAGGAGGGGAGGGGCTGAATCAACAAGAGGACCTTGGTGATGTCATCTGCAAAGAAAAGTCATTTCAGCACATTTTTCACTGACGAATCACGCACAGGAACCAGCCTTAAGAAAGCAAACGGAGTCAAGTTTTGATTTAACGTGATTACGAGTTGTAAATAACGAAGTCTATTCCCTTAATTACACACCTGAACTGAAGTACAACACCAGCGGTCTAATAGTAAAGGATCCGAGTGTCTAAGCGTAAGTGGGGGCTCTTTCAGCGCTGCGCGAAGCACAAGATCTGCAGGGACCGTCAGAGCAATTAGTGCACTGTAAGTCCCAGTAGATGAAAAGCGTCTGCTCAGCGGCGGCTGTAATGAGCATGGGCTTCTTTCACACTTTGTGTTTGACATGTTTGATGCAGCCTTGAATCGATGTTTGTGCTGTGCAAACAATAGAAGCTTCCAAGCTCAGATGAGAATGCACAGAGAGAGTCTTGGCTATAAGTGCACAGAAAATCCTTGGGCTATAGCGTGCGTGTTTGTCGGAACATGCCTTATGGTTCCAGACTGAGTCTCCTTATGTGTATGTGTTCGGGGGGGGGGAATTGCTTTCCAAGTCGTGATTGCATGTACAAAGACACATGTGAAGTGTTTCCTTTCAATTTGTGTGTGTGCTCGCGCGCGTGCTCTTTAAGCTGTAATTGCGTCTGTAGAGTTGCGCTCCATCCTCGGGTGATTTATGGCTGATGCCAGCACAGAGCTAACAAGGGCAATAAATTTCCCCACTTGCTAGTGCTACTGCAAAATGTGTGTGCTTGAGTGTGTGTGTGTGCATTTACAAACATTCAATTATGTCATGCGGAGTACAACATGCAAACTGCCTTATTTTGTTCTTGCACTTCTCGCTGAGTCTCTGTCCTGTCCTCATTCTTCAAATCCATCAAAATCTACACAGACACACAGCTGTATGCAAACAGTCGGATAGACTCTTCATTGAAATAGTGACAGGTCAGTGACAAAGAGTGCATGACCTTTGACACTGGTTCCCTACACTTTGACCCCTTTTGAGTGTCTACCCTCGGCCAGTTCGTGTGCGGGCATGCAATTGGATAAAACTTGTATTTTTCTGTGCGTATATGAGAGGGAGAAACGGTGGAAGAAGAAAAGGTGAAGAGAAAAACAAAGAGGGATTTGATCATTTATGGTTGCAACAATAGAAACAGGCTATCAAGGATCCTGCAAATGTAAATGTTTGATGCCGAACCGCCAAGTATCGTCTTATACGGCGTGTAATACCTGCAGTACCAAACAGAATTGGAAAAATAAAAACTGTGCATCAAACAGTGTTTCAAACAGGTTTTAAATTGTGCCTTTATATTAATCTCATGCCTCACTGAAGCTTTTCTGCACTGAAAAATGCTGGTCTCTAGAGTTCTTATTTCGATGACCTGCTGCATTAATTAAAGCGCATGAAATATGACTGCACCAACTAATAAAGAAAATATATGCATAAAGATATTATATATTCAGAACCTTTAGAAAATTATCAATACACATTTGTTAGCCACTGTTGGAATGTTCAGTGCTGCTAAATCAAAACAAATAAATTTGCCGTGTTGTTTTTTTTGCCTCAAAACAAGCCTTACACCTCAAAATCACAACTTAAAATGACACCTGAGATATCTACACTGCAGCCTTCACAAAAAATACAAACACAAATCACGCTCTCAAGGCAGGTGTGATATCCTCAAAGACTCAGTCGACTCATGACAGACACTGATCCACCTGCTGCCAGGACACAAATCTCACAAAAACCATGTTTTTAAACCACTCTCACCACAGTACTAAAGTAGAGAGCTGGAGATCCTTTGCTTTGTTGCTGACAGTGAGTTGTAGCAGGGTTTAAAAAGTAGAAGGTGACTGTTCTGCACTATTGTGTGTGAATCATGCCCTTTAAAGGCCGTGATCTTAAAAGAATTGGACAGATATTCATGGCTTTGCCTCAATTTTCTTATTCCCTCGTTTCAAGGAGAGGTGAAAGACCACGGGAGATCTGAGGGTCGTTTTGAAACCTCTAGATCATTTTCAGGCAGCTTGCGGGTGAGTAGACACACAAACAAACACACACACACCAACCATTCTGGCCTCTGAACCCCAAACTCTTTTATCCCCCTCTGTCTCTCTGAAGTCTCATCCACCTCATCTGCACATACAATTTTTTTTTTATATTTTTTTTTAATATAAAGTAATAAACATACACACTCTTATCAAACCCCTGTTGGAAAAATTGAGCTTAGGCTTAATTTCTTGCTGGTTATTAGCAGGGCCAAAATGGTAAATAATCTTGGACCAGGAACATAACAGTTTAATGTGGTTAAGCTGGCTTTTGGAACATGGTGGCTGATCAATCAGCTTCCTTGCATTAGCTACTGATCAGCTTGGATCTATTAGAAACAAGCTTTTCAAAACACAGCTACGAGTTTAAAGCTGGATTTCCCAACAGGAACGCTTCTTTTATCCCGGACACTTCATTTTCATAGTTTATTGTACCTCTGCCACCTTACAGGCTAGCGGATATCACATACACTATTATACATTGTCATCTCGCCTTGTGGATTTATTGGTCTCCTAGACTTAAAAAAATGTGAGAGGGGATTGCCTGTGCAAAACTAGCGTGTTGTGGTTCAATGCCAGAATGTTGCTAGGTGATTGCGAAAGTGTTTTGATTATTTTTTAATATGTTTCTATGCAGTTGCCAGGTAGTTTATAGGAAGTTTTATAAAAGTTTGAGTCAAAAGATCAAACTCATCTCTTATTTTGTAGTCCATAGATAAAGCATAGTTACTTGTTCTCTGTAAACCAACAATCATCTAACAATACTTATTGTTAGGAATTTGCTCAAATCCCTAGCCCTATTATAAATAATAGTGATGCTTGCAAGCAACACTAATAAAACCCCAGATGCTATCGGTCTAGCTGGCGGAAAACGCACTGTCTAGGGGAAAGAGAGAATGACAGAGTGAGAGAAAAGGGGAGAAGGAAAAAATTGAAGGTTAAAGCTAAGTGTTTGGGTCAGACAGAATGACATGACAACTGCAATACATGTAAATAAAAGATCTCTGTGTGGTAATTCAGTCCACTCGATGGAGGCACAGCACATAAATCAACCTCACACTCACACACGCACGTTTCGACACGTACACACATTTCTTTATGCGGAAATCATTATTCGCCGATACACACACCTACATGTACCCACTTTGTCTAACATAAAAACTGGACAAAAACAAATGATACCATCAAAACAGTGCACATGAACTGAATGCAGTGTATGAAACATTAACCATAACACTATCAAAATTCCCATCATACTTCAATCGTTCCCCCTCCATCTCAACTGTCAAAACTCGACCTAAATAAAATGTAGGCCAATGCAGTGTTTAACTGGCCTGAGGTGACAGATAAACCACTGAAGCCTGTTTACTCTTCATTTGTGTCCCAGGAAGTCACCGTGAGTGGCATATATCTCCGTTTTCCCCTCCCATATTAGCTCTATTCAATTTTCAATTTTCAAGTTGGCTAGTTAAATCAATACATTAATTTGACTCAGAAAAAAGACTGCAGCTAACTGTACAAGGAATCCATAATATATTTAACAAAATTGGCAGCACTTCTGAGTGCTGAATGAAATTAAACATTAAAACAATTTTATCAACACATACCTGTTTCTTCATCAATGGTGAATCTTCCGAGACCACTGCCGTCACGAATGGAATACTGCACCTCACCGTCCCTTCCTGTGTCGTCATCCCGTGCAGAGACCTGGAGCACGGAGGTCCCGATCCGAACGCTTTCTTTTACTGATCCATTCATGGCGAAATTTGAGAAATAAGGTGGATACAGGTTTTCGTTGACATCCACAACCTCCAGTTCAACAAAGCTAACCGACAGGAGCGAAACAGGTCGGCCTTTGTCCTTTGCTCGAACTGTTAGGTTGAAAAACTGTTGAGTTTCATAATCCAGCTCCTTGGTAAGACGAACGGCACCGCTAGTCTTGTCGACCTCAAAACGGCCATCATAGTCATTAGCAAGTGAGTATCGCACCTGCCCTCCAAGTCCAAGGTCAGGGTCTTGTGTGTCCAACCAGGCAATGACAGTGCCCACTGGAAGGTCTTCTAGTGCACGGGCACTGACGACACTTGGGATAAAGGCAGGTGGACAATCATTAACATCCTCGAGTGATATTTTAAGTGTTGCTACAGAAAACTGTTGGGCTGCTCGCTCTGCTCGATCTCGTGCTTCCACTTTTAATATGAAGAAGGGAACTAACTCTCGGTCCAGCTGACCTGCAACATACACAATCCCACTGGAGCTGTTAATACCAAACTGTGATGTGCTGGTGAGTAGAGAATACTGGATCTCCCCATTGAGACCTTGATCTTTGTCAGTAGCTTCCACTTGAATTACTTCGGTACCAATGGGAGTGTTTTCGGGAATGCGGGCTTGGTACCCACCATCTTGAAGAAATTGAGGTGCATTGTCATTTGCGTCTGCTATGTAAACTGTAAGAAGCCGCCAGGTGGATTTTTGCGGTTGGCCTAAATCGTACAGTGTGATGTTTAGAAGGTAGCGGTCAGTCTTTTCACGGTCAAGAGGAAGGAAGATGCTTATTATACCATTCAGAATTCCAATAGTAAAACAACTGTCTGTGTTGCCATCAGCTATGGCATATAAGAGTTGTCCATTGAACCCAGTATCACCATCAAAGGCTTTTACCTGAAACACACTCATGCCAACTTCTACATCCTCACGCACAGTGATGTCCGTTGGGAAGGATTTGTCGAATTGAGGTGATTGGCGGTTTACAGAGAACAGGTCAATAAAGCCTTCTTCTATTTTGGGTTTACTGCTAGCTTTGGATTTCTTCAGAAGTTTCTCAGCTAGTCGTTGGGCTACTCTTGTTTCAGTACAACTAAAGCTCTTGGGTGGTATCTTCCCCTGCACTACTGATATGTTTACAAACATAGGATCAGAGAAGTGTTCCCCATCTGTGGCAGTAATTTTTAGATTGAAGGAGTTTTTGGGTGCCACAGTGTTGAGTGAGTGGTGTAAGGTCATGACACCAGAATCAGGGTTTAAGTCAAAGTACCCTCGTTCATTCCCTGAGAGAATCTTGTATTTAACTAGCTCTAGCTCATCAATGTCTATGGCAGACATGGTGGTGATGACCTCACCTACCGGAAGGTCTCGAGAGATTATGCCAACACAGGCCACTTTCTCAAATAGTGGTTTGTTATCATTAACATTCTCTAGGTGCACAGTGACATTGACTTCACTTTCACGCCTATATGGGGAACCCCAGTCAGAAGCACGAATCACAAAACTAAAACTCTCTAGAGATGATTCAAAGTCCAGCTCCTGTGTTGTCGTGACTGCTCCGGTGAACTGCTGCACATTAAATGGTAATGGTGTCAAGCTAGCCATGCTGTATGTAATGTACCCGTTTTCCCCATGGTCACCATCAGAAGCAGTCACCACAACAACAGTAGTGCCTACGACAACACTTTCATTGACAAATACCTCATAAGACTGTTGAGCAAATAAAGGTGCATTATCATTGGCATCCTCAAGAATGACTCTAACCTTGACCCTAAGGTCACTGTCTACTTCTAAGACCTCTAGCTCAAATACTTCCTGTGTGAGTTGGGTGAGCCAACGTGCCGTGCTGATGACACCTGTCATGGTGTTGATACTGAAGAACCCTGAATCAGCAGATGGGGTCAGGATGTACTCCGCATCATCTGGCTCTGGCTGGAGTTTCACAGCCTCCACAACAGTTCCAGGAGGGGCAACTTCACTCAAAAGAACCTCATATTCATCCTTCTGAAATATGACTTCTGCCGGGGCTGGTCGTGACAGTCGTAGGTGCACCATGTGCACTGCAGATAACTTTTGAGGTGTTCCACGGTCCCGAGCCTGCAAGCTGAGGTTTAGTCCAAATGGATAGCTGTCCCAGTTGATTTGCTCTGTTGCACGAAGGACAAACTCATTAGATCCTGTCTGACTAACTTCCTCATCCACCATTTCTTTACTTGGTACCTCTGTCCTTTCAATGCTGAAGAGCTCAAGAAGATCCCCAGCCACAATGCTCACTGTCTCAATCTCTCCATTTGCCCCATCATCAAGATCCTCTATGGTGATCACAGCTACGACAGGGGACTTCTCAGTCCATACAGGTGATAATGTAACAACGCTCAGTGTGGGCACATGCTCATTAATCCGTTCTACATGAACAAAAAGTTTGGCTGTACTGCTTACACCGTTATTCCCATAGAGCTTCATTCCCCGGTCCACAGCCTGGATCTCAAGATCATAGCGGCTTTGAGTGTCGACATCCAGCTTCCCACTGAGAGAAACAACTCCGCTAGTCGGGTGCACAGCGAACAGCTCCATTCGCTCCTTGAAAAAGTAATAGAACTCTCCATTCGATCCTATGTCTGCATCCGTGGCAGTGACCTGAGCTATGCTGGTGCGTAGGGGTGTGCTTTCTGCAATGGTAACCGAATATGTGGTAGGGGAGAAAAGTGGTCGAAGGTCGTTCATATCCAACACCTGCACGCTAACTTTAGTCCAGGCCTCTAGTGTATCCCCCTTAATGGAAGCTTTCACTGTCAACAAGTAGTTGTCCTGAACTTCACGGTTTAAGATGGCAGCATTCCCCCCTTTGGTTCGTATCCGCAGGAAGCAGAAATCACCCAGAGTGTACTCCTCGGCCTTGAAGAATCCTTCCTCGTCTCCAGAGGTGATGCGGTACCTCACCTCCCAGGAGTGATACTGGAGAGGGACGCCCATGCGCACCTTGCTGGCGGCGTAGGTGCGGGCGGCTGAGTTCTCGTAGACCGACGCATGGTACAGTGGTTGAGTAAACTGTAGGCGGGATCTTTCACCTTGGCAGTGGCCTGGAGGCAGAGAGAAGAAAAGCAAGAGGGCCAATTGTAGGAGAATGGCCCATATGCCTGCCCAAAGGGCCATGCTCACTGCCATCCCATCACCAAACCCATCCTGGAAACAGAGAAAAAAAAGAGGAAAATGCATTAGGCAGAGCAAATGACATGACAGCACACAACCTGATCTTTCATATCTAAAGCTCAGAGGTCACTAGGGATCAGTCAAAAAGATCCAACACAAGCAAAGGAAGTTGTGCACCATAGAAGGGCTGGTGCAACCGCAAGCCGAATGACATCACTACCCAGGTCTCAAAATGGACACTGACACACAATTATATACTACAGAAAAACCAGGAGGATGCAATTCAGGAAAATTCACTTACACACACAATCCACACAGAAGAAGAAGAAAAAAGCAGGAGAATGCAAGTCAGGAACAAAATAATTATAGAGAACGAAAAATCAAAAATACAACCCGTCACACACACACACACACTCATTATATGACATGGTTTTAAAAAAGCTCTTGAGAAAGGACAAAATGTTGTGGATTCAGCAATATACTGGGTATGATAAAGTGCTGCTGGAGAGGAGGTCTGTGTGTGTGGGTTTACTTAGCTATACTTATCTAACAAAATAGTCCCAAGAAGTTAGCTGAATCTGAAAGCCTTTGGGTACCTAAATTGGAAAAATGATTCATAAATCCAATAAATACATTTTTTGAAGGTAAGGTTTTGTTTAGGGTAAGTAAGTTATAATTAGCTTAATAAAATACCAAAACAATTGCAGTCTAAGGTACTTTCTCAATTTGTATTGTTTGTGAGTTTGTGTTTACAAGTAAAGCGTTTTGCGTGCATGTGTGTGTGTGTGTGTGGGTGTGTGTGTGTATGGTACGTCAACTCTTGTTTTAGACACTGATTGTTTTGTGTGTGCCCTGCGGGACAGTTAGGATGTGTTCCAGTCCACAAAAGTGCCAACACTGACCTTACCATGCACACACACACAGTGTCCAACTTTTGCCCACACAAAAACACACATGCATACACAAAATATACACACAAAGAATGGAGTTGCTGTGGTCAGCCCACACATGACTCAGCACACACACACACACACACACCCCTTTCCACCTCTAATGATATCCTACAGCACACTCACCAACTCAGTCCCACAAATTGGAAAAGACACACACACACACACACAAAATGCAGAGATCAGCTTATTTTATTTCTCTCGGTTCTTTCTCTGTCACACTCTTTTTCTCTCTCTTTGTGTCCACATACACTGACAGACAGGCTGTCAGATTAAAACCAGCAGGCATTTTGGAGCAGTCAAGGTTCAGTACGCAAACAGCATCTTGTCTGCCCTAAAGCCTTGTTTAAACTGACCAAATCTCAGGCTCAGCTGGCCGGAGACTTTACACAACAAAATAAAAATGCATATCATAAGCCCAACACAAACACGGCAGTATACTGTACACTTAAACACTATCACAGCTACATAGCTAAAAAAAAAAAAAAAAAAAAAAAAAAAGATATTCAAAAACATTTTCTGAATGTTCGGTTTTGGTCATTGGTATGTTAAAATGTCCTGTTTGACTGCTGTACAGCAACTTCAAATGAGGTTATTGCTCGTCTATATATTTGTATACATTTTTACTCAACATTTGTATTAGCAACTTAGCCAATTGTGCTGTTAAATATGTAGTCAAATATAAAAATTGATTTATATAGGGTAAAATGTCAACATTATTTTAAATACTCATTGAACAATTAGAATTGGAACTATAAAAATTACAATTATTTTTTAGTAGACTGATAACTTCAATCACTTTCACTTTCAATGTGGCTTTAAAACAATTTCAAATAACACGGTGAGAATGTTTATCAAATATTAATAACATTTTTAGAATTTCCATTAACAATGTGAAACATTTCACAATCTTTAAGTAACATTAGCCACTTTTTTAATTTTATGAATGTTAACCTAGCATATCTGAAAATTTTCACTTCTAGCAACTTAGCAAGATTTGTTGAATATGTAGTTACATAATATACAGCTTAATAAAAACATTACTTTGATCATTTGTAAAACAATGATTATAATAATTATTAATTATATTATTATAATTGTTATAATAATTGTTATTATAACTATACAAATTTTGCAATAGCTTTTTTTAGCAGTAGCAATCAGACCTTCAATATGAGCCTACACTGATAAGGTTTAACTAACTTTTTCGAATAACATTGTGAGAACTTTAATCAAAAAGTAAAAACATCATTAGAACGTTCATTATCAATATTTAAAAAATTACACAATCTTTATGTAACATTAGCCAAGATTTTTAGAATGTTCCTACTATAAGGTGGGGAAAAAAAAACATTGGCAACTGTTTTATCAGTACAGGTTATTGATCATACTGGATCCCACTGCGGTACACACACACACACACACACACACACACACACACACACACACACACACACACACTAATTAACTGCAAAACATCACACATTATCAATAAAAGGCCATTATCCACATAAGCACAAAACATTATCAATACATAAAGCCATTATGACAAGCCATTGTCAATACAATTGCACACTAAAATAACTACATGACACATATTTCACGCAGTCACGCAAACATAACCAAAACATACTGTATTATACTATGAGCCACGCTTTGTAAAATGCAGTGCGGATACATTGATGAACTCGGGATTCATGTATAGCTCATTCACATATGACAAATACATACTCTAAAGTAAAACTGCGTTGAAAAGGTCACGCTTTTTGTTTTCTTTTTTAATGGAAAAAATTTGTAAGCGTGTTTATCTACTGAAATTTTGTTATCTGTAAACTGCATTATAACCCATTCACTGACAGCGCTGTGCTTAAGAAAAGCCGCAGCGCTCCACTGCGTCTGAATGCGTGTGCGTTACGTGACAACCAATCCAATATCCCGAGAAACAGAGAGGAAGTGATGTAGAACAAAGCGCATTTCCATAACAGAGAGAATTATAAATGACAAGAGTGTGTGTGTGATATGTTCTGATATCTATAGACCGTGCCATGATCCTTTCACTTCAGTTCCGCGGTTAAGAAAAGCCGGACTGACGCACTCCTTCTAAATGCCTGTATGTGTATTAGTGCTGTCACAATACCAACATTTCAGTATTTGATACCAATGCCAGAAAAATGTTGTCATGGGAGAGATTTTGACCAATTAGAAATTACCTAGTCAAATTACCACCTAATAGGGTGTTTCCTTGCGTTATAAATGGCCATATGAAACATCTCATCAAAAGTTAGCTCAGAAGCTAACCATATTAACTTAGCATATTGCAATTTTGAATAAAATACAATGTTTAAAGTGAGTTTTTACATTCAAAACAACAACAAACAAATTAGTTTTGCTTAGCTGTGCCTGGCATCCGTAAAACACGTTTTTGAACAGGCAACACAAATTTCCACCTTTTGGCATCCAAGAACACAGGATAGAGGGGATGTTTGGCATGGAGTGCTTACTTACTAAAACCTTGTTTGTTATTTAAAGGGCTTAGTCAGTCAATGACTTCACAGACAGTGTTTCTGCATGAAGATACAGACTCTGGTTTCAGACAGGCCTCCAAGGCACCATAACGTCACGTTTAATGATCTAGAACAAATTCAAGTGAGCTTTAGACATAACCAAGTGAATATTTGATGACTATAATGCTTGCTTCTCAGTAGACAATGAATCTGAAAAATGGACATTTATAAATGTATTTACTGTCAGCGTTGCCATTGCACATTATTATTCATTACATCAACTCACACTCTGAACAAACAGGATTCTGGGATATCAAAGGCAGCAAAGGATGCATCTTTGCTGCTTTCAAAAACTGACCAGATGAGGCCATATCTATAAAAAAATGTTAAACATTAAAGCTGATACTACTGGCAGATGGAACTCAGTACTACAGATACTGCAGAAAGATGTACAGTATACATATATATCCCTAGTGCATTTAAGTGTTTTTGTGCTACTGTTTGTGTTTTTTTAAATCTATGTATGACAACAAATCCAATATTCTGTCTCATAGAGGATGGAGAACAAATGGCCATTTCCATAACAGAGAGTTCTGATGAACTATGTGTGTTTGTGTGGTTGTTTTGGTGTCATTAATTGGAGCGGGATCTTTATTGCTGCTGGCATTGGTTTCTGTAAGCGTCCTGTCAGTCTGAGCCAAAGACCTTCACACACACACACACACACACAAACACACACATACACACTGTGCTTGTTAGCGCTGTCCATTTAGCCGCAGTATGTGTGAAGAAAGCGGGAGTGTGTTTGTGTGTGTGTGTGTGTGTGTGTGTGTGTGTGTGTGTGTTTGAGGGGACGTTTGTGATTTGGTGGTCCCTCATGCAATCATGCGACCTGCAAAAGCCCTCAGAGAAAAAGTGAGCGAGAGAGAGAAGGACAGTGAGTTCAAAGCTACCAGCGAAGAGTGAATGTATTATGCATAAGAATAATACAAAGAAAGGCAGAACAAGTGTGCGTTTGTGTGAGAGAAAAGTTGTGAGATTCCCTCTCGTCCGGTCCGTTATTATGCATCACTGCGGTGTGCCGAGTTAAGCTGTGTCGTTTTATGTTGTGAAATGTGTTTGCGTTCAGGTCATGGTCACCCTTATTTTCACTTTCCCTGGCACTGACGATATTTTCCATCATTTATGACACAGCGCTTTCCTGCCATTAAGGAGTTTTTCCAGTAATCCGTGGTTTGACTGTTATAAGGTAGGGGGCGATATTACGCATCTTCTGAAATAGTGTTGAATCTTTGGTTTTAAAAACAAGCGAAGAAGATGATCTGCATAAACCAGGAGCCGATAGAAGATTGTTTACGCACAAGTAAGCTAACACGATTATCAAACATTAAACAGCATCACAATGCCTAACGTTACCGGATGAAATGTCGAACCCACAAAGAGGTAGAGGACTGTGACGCTTTGGCGGTGTTGATGGACTTCATCATCCAGTGTCTGTGTGTGAAAAAGAGAGAGAGATCAAACATAAGAATTTTTTTTGATTGTGTGCTCATGGAAAAACTTTAAAACACCCTCACATAAACCAAGACTGAATACTGATATAGCTAAAAATGCCAATAAATCAAGCAATAAATCATGCTTTAACTTTAAAAAGCTCTTAAGGTGATTCCACATTAGCAAAAACTGGCAGGCGAAAATGTCCATAGTCTACTATCAATTGTGTAGAGATGTATGAAGCATAGGTCACAAAGAAGTAACTTTCAAACTAAGCAGATTTGGTTGGTCAGCATGGATCCCAAAAAAAGTATTGGTTTCATCAAAAGAATGAATCCTGTTACCTAAATATGTAACGATTAATATATACTACTCCATGACACATTTGTTTGACCACTGAAATACCATTACTTTTCCAGTAAGTTGTAACAGAAAAGTCACTGATTTGCTAATATCATTCAAGAATTGTGATTTGGTTTGAGTGATTCATTGAAAAGAGCAATTCAAATGAACGATTCACTCACATTTTGAGCATTACGATGGCTTGCGACTGCGAGCAAGTTTCCATCCTAACTGTCAAGTCAAGACCGAGACCAGAAGAGTGTTGAGTCTGAGTCAAGACTAAGTCCACATGCTCCCAAATCTTGGACTTGGCGTTGAGTCCTTGTCGAAGAGCATCTTTTCATGATCTTGGACTCTGGAGCACGTGAATTCGTTCTTTACTCAGACTTGATCTTCTTCTGGTGTTGGTTTTCACTCAAACTCAACCCTCTTCTGGTCTCAGTCTTAAAGTCCCTCTGTAGTCAATAATTGTGTACATTAAAACTCATCTTTGAACACCAAAATGACATATTTAAACGTTTGTTTTCCTTGAAAACAAATTCTTGATGCCTTAAAATAGCTTGAATCTAACTCTACACCCTTGCCCCATTTAGTATACGCGGTTCTATGAATATGCAGATTAGCCCCGCCTCCACTCACTCACAGCGGCTCAGAGATCCACTCGTTGACGATCACACTGTGACCTGATTGGTTACAAGGTAGTTTGTGACGTCAGAAACACCAGCGATTTCAAACCGTGTCTTTGAGACTGTCAGTTTTAAGGAGAAAATACTCAGCAATGCTGTTGACTTATGAATTTGCACATGGTTTGTATTAAAGCACATTAAAAACACCACATAGACATACAAACAACATTAAAAGCTTGATTTTCGACACAGGGGGACTTTAACTTAAGACTTGAAAGAGCTGGTTTTGACAACAACAACGATTCTCTTCAGTTCATCTTTCTTCAGGCCATCATTGGACCAATTTGCAAGTCTCGTAAAAAGGCCCCGCTATCCGATTTTAAAACAATTAGCGGAGGAGTGACAGCCATTAGTTGCAGGGTGTACAATGTTGCCTGTATGAATGAAATTATGTCACAACTCCTTCGCTCCAGCATGAATTAACTGCCATCCGAGTTTTACAACAATTTACAATAGTTTTACAACAGAGGAGCCTTGCAAATGTTCCTTCACAAATGTTAATCTTACCGCTTTAAAAGTCTGCCCAAGTCAACTTCTTCTTTCACAACCTTTCTTTTTCTTTCTCTTGCTTTATAACTTGAGGTAAAAAGTACTTTGAATAAGCCGATTTTCCAAGACTTTTCCTCTCCGCCTCAGCTTTATGTTCGAAATTTATGTACACATAAAGCTGAATAAACTAACATCTGTAACAAACAGAGACTGTGCAAAGACTTACGGAAACATAAAAATGAAACAATGTGCGATTCAGACAGCGTGAACATTTCTTTTGTGTGTTACAGTTTCCAAAACGAGATAGTTTCTGTCATCTGTATCTCTGCGTGAATAATAGCCACAGTGTGAACCGAACCCTGCTGACACGGAGGTGCGTGTGAACGCTCAAGGTTATATTAAACACCAATCATGAAGCATGCACACACCATAATTTCTGTGTTTCTAGTCCAGCGGCTGTGTGTGTCACAGACACACCACTCCTCCTTAGCATGTAAAGCAACCTCTGTCCTTTAATATTTTACTTTGTGCCAATGTCGCCAACACACAAGTAAAAAAGATTTCAGCGTACAAATCTGCACTTCACAAAAACACGACTCCTGGTGTAACTAGTATTTATTAATGAGGAGTAGGAGGATTCGTATATTAAAGTTTTAAGACGCCAGTAAATATGGAAACGTAATGTAAGCCGTCAAGATTTCAAATCGAGCTGTGGATGAGAAAACCTGCACTGATGAAATGAAACGCAGAGAAGTTTTCTAGCTCTGTTGGTGGGAGACTTAATGATATAGACACAGATGCTCTCTGGGAGTTGTTATGGATAGAAATGCGAAGTGCAGCTGGTAGTGTATCATTGTTAGAGTTGAGTTACTCTATGCTGAAGTGCAGAGCGTAATGCTGACACCCGCTCTGTGATTGCTTTTAAAAGGAATGCCTGTATTATAGAGATTTTATTATAGAGCTTGTGCTTGGTTGCGTTGTGTTATTGTAGGCCAGTGATGATTGTGAATTTTGGCTAATGTCTAACTGTTATAGATATAATTGGGAATTACAAGTTACGGTTTTGTTCGTAACTTGTGAAAACATAATACAGAGTCAGTTAAGTCATTTATTCAAGTTTAACTTAGATTCATAAAAAAAGACTTTAAAATATTTTGCACAAATAATAATAATAATAATTTTTATTTTATTTTATTTAGAACATTTTTCTTTTTGGTAAAATTAAAATCTTTTCCAACTGGTAAAAATAAAATAAAACACAATAAAATAATATATATATATATATATATATATATATATTAAATAAAATAACATAAGCAATACAAAAATAAAATAAACTAATTTAACTAATAAAATATATAATATAAAAAAGTAAGATAACTACGGAGCCCCTAAAGGGACCTTGGCAAAAATAAAAAAATAAAGACTATGGCGTGCGCACGCGATAGTTTCTCGTGAGCATGCGATAGTATCTCGTGCGCACGCGATACGGTTCTCGTGCACACGCATTACAATTTCCGGTTTGCATACAATTTGAGTCACTGTCGTTAATATGAGGAAAACAAGAGCATGGATGTGGATGCGCAGGAGTTGATCGAAATCTATTTTAAACTAGGACTTCAATATAAAGACATAGTTTCTGTTCTTGCCTTTCGACACAGATTTATAATCACTGAGCAACATTTAAAACGCATTTTGAGGTCTAGAAGTCTGTTTCGACGGAAAGGGTACTCCAATATTGAAGAGGCGATTGCATTTATTCAGCATCAACTCCAAACTTCAGGTCAGCTCCATGGATACAAGTGGATGCACGCAAAGTGTAAATAAAATGGATTGCATATCAGATAACATGTTCGCTTCATTTTGAGCTCGTTAGATCCTGGTGGTGTAGAATGCAGAAAAGCCCAACGTCTCCATCGGCGTAACTATTTTACAAAAGGACCAAATTACATCTGCCACTTTGATTCTTATGACAAACTGAAGCCATATGGTATTTGCATAAACGGCTGTATTGACGGCTTATGCTTTGTCTGTTTAGATTCAGAATGCCACTCGGCATAGTGGTTCGGAAGCAGTCAATAATAAATTTGGGCTCTTGAATGAGAACTTTGTGAGCCATTGTCAAAATAGCTAAACGGGTGTTTTCTTTTGACGGCAAGTGGTATGAGCCCATCTGTGAGAAGAGATCAAGTAAATCCTCTGCATCACTTTCATCCAGACTGCCTTGAACAGCTTTTTCAACAACGGACTGCTCTGAGGTAGACAATTATTTTCAAAATGAGGACATCAGGAGCTTTTCATCCACAGAGTCAATCCCATCAATACATGCCAATATAAATGCTGGAGACAACCTGACAGGCATCACACCATGATCAATGTAGCCTTTTACCCATATTCTTCCAACAGCTTGCCACTCCCCCTCCAAGTAGTCTGGCCGCAGTCTTGGAACTCGTTGTTCTTCACCCTCACACTGAGCAAGAAAATCTTCCCAGAAGGCAGTGTACAGTTCCCGTGAGACTCCATCATCATCAATAGCATTTTCATTCGTGAATTTGATCCGCAGGACTTTTTTCATGACTTGGGGATCCATGAAGATCTCCAAAACATCTTTGACTACATTTACCCTTCTTACTTTCACAGATTTTATCTCTTTCATGCTCTCAGATTCTGCAGATGCTTCCATAAACTGCCCTGCTGAAGATAATCCATCTAACTGACGGGGTTGATAACCTATGAAATAATAAAGCCAAAAATAAAATACATAAAAAAAATAAAAAGTAAAGTAAAGTAAAATAAACTAAAATAAAGATTACGTACGATGTTGAGTTGATCTGAGCTTTGTTGTGCTGGACTATATTGAGTTGTGAACAGTGAGATTCTGTTGGATGTGATTAGATCTCGGTGTTGTTGTGAGTAGAAATCTGAGATTCAGTCACAAAGACAGTCCTCTACACACACACACACACACACACA
This sequence comes from Tiaroga cobitis, assembly GCA_030578255.1. NCBI lineage: Eukaryota > Metazoa > Chordata > Actinopteri > Cypriniformes > Leuciscidae > Tiaroga > Tiaroga cobitis. The sequence continues at coordinate 36,113,421 of CM060605.1, forward strand.
CAGATATATGAACTGTGACACCATAAATCTCTGTCTTACACACATGTACATCTTCCCTCTCCAGGAGTCAGTAAGTCCTTACACACTACTGCGGCTTTCACCTGCACAAAAACTCAGCGTGCCGCTGGAATAACAATACGTTCACTATCACACACTCACACATAAACACACTTCAGACGACCTACTTCTCTCCTTTACAGAGCTGAGGCGAGAGAGAGAGAGAGAGAGAGAGAGAGAGAGAGAGAGAGAGAGAGAGAGAGAGAGAGAGAGAGAGAGAGAGAGAGAGAGAGAGAGAGAGAAAGAGAAAGAGAACTGACAGAGAATCTTCCTTCTGACCAGAAATCCTCTGAGACGTGATCCTGAGGCGGTCAGGAGAGGTAGTTCATCATACACACACACACACATGCAGGGAAGGATAGCTCATATGCTGAACCCCCAGAGAGCATGTCAGCTCTGCTGTAATGGAAGAACAGAGAGCAAAAAGACAAAGATGAGGAAAAAAGAGCATAATATAACAGACCGAGAGAGAGAGAGAGAGATCCTGAACAGCTGCCAGGAACCGTCCAAACCGTCCTTCACTGTCCGACCAACAGAGTGACCACAGAAAGTTGTGTTGTGCATTATTGTGTTGGTCTGTTTCCTATTCTACTGGATAATGTATCACCATTGTGTTGTTGTATTGAGTTATTCTATTGTGTTATGCATGTTGTGCTGTTCCCTTTCGAGGGAACTCAACACTGCGTCGATGAAATCGACACTTTGGGGACGCTCCCTTAGCGTGCGCCTCTGAAGTATGAATGAAACTATTCCAATCCCGATTGGTGTTGCGTCATGACGTAACATGTGACGGCATAACCGGGTGCATAAAAGCGACGCCGGAACAAACACAAACTAGCTTTAGCTCTTCAGCAAGCGCTTCGTGTTGAAACTGTCTGTCTATTTGGTGTTGTTTGTCACAGAAGGTTACCGGTATTATGGCCAGCGAACAATTTAAAAGATGTGTGCATCCCTGCCCTCGTTATATCACGGGTGGGGACACACATGCTTTGTGTGTAAATTGTTTGGGAGCGCAGCATGCACAGGCAGCTCTCGAGGGGGCTGCTTGTGTAGACTGTGAAGCACTTCCTATCCGAGTGCTGCGCTCCCGGCTGGCGTGCTTTGATGAGCACGGTCAGGCTCGCGTTCCACATGGTTCCGGTCCCGCGTCCGTTGAGGCGGCGCGGCGATTGAGATCGTGGGGTTCGCAGCGGGATCTTGCGGATGAGAATGAGGCTGCTGAGGCACCTTCTCATTCTTCATCTGAAGATCCCGTAGCCCCTGAGAGTGGTGCAGGAGCCTGCATCGCGGCTTCTCCTGCCCACGATCAGGTCCCAATGCTTGAGCTCTCTGCTTCTGAGGAAGTGGATGTGCTCAGCATTGATGCGGATGACCGTGATTTCAGCACGCCAGTTCACGGCCAAGGTTATGAGGAGCTGGTGGAGGTTGTGACTCGTGCTGTGGCCAGACTGGCCACATGATGAGCAGGGAACGCAAGTGAGAAGTAAACTTGATGAGCGTTTCCTGCAGCACAGGTCACAACCTCAGCGCCGGGGTTTGCCGTTTTTCCCCGATCTCCACAATGAGATCTCGAGATCATGGGATAAACCGCACTCGTCCCGTGTCTCCAATCCCAGTATGGTGGATTACAGTAATGTTATGGGGGCACGGGACATGGGTTATGGGAAGATGCCTAAAGTGGAAGAGGCTCTAGCAGGTTATCTTTCCCCTGAGTCGGCATCTTCCCTGAAAACCCCGGCGCTGCCTAGTAAGCCCTGCAGAGATACATCTGCTTTAATAGGCAGGGCTTACATGGCGCAGGTCGGGCTGGTTCATGTCTGCACTCGATGGCTATCTTGCAGGCATACCAGGCCGATCTCCTGAAAGATTTGGACGAGGGGGAGGGGCCAACTCCTGAAGATATTGCGGAGTTGAGGAAAGCCACAGATCTGTCTCTCCGGGCCACAAAAGAGACGGCCCGCGCCATTGGCCGCTCTATGGCAGCTATGGTGGCCACGGAGAGGCATCTGTGGCTGAATCTATCTGGTATTAAGGAGAAGGATAGATCCTTTCTGCTGGATGCGCCGCTTTCGACTTCTGGCCTGTTCGGTGACGCCGTTACATCGGTTGTCGACAGGTTTCAGGAGGCGAAGAAACAATCTGCGGCGTTCCAGCAGTACCTCCCCCGTAAAGCGAAGTCCAAATCGAGTAGGGTGGGGCAAAGAGATCAGCCCCAGCCATCAGCCAGCTCCTCACACCGAGCAGAGCAGAGAGAGAGCGTTTCCTCTAGAGCCCCTCCTCCTGGAGCTTGGCAACAGAGGAAACGCTCTCAGAAGTCGAAGTCCTCCAGCCAGATGGGCGACCTGAGGGATGTCATTCAGGCTAGGAGGGCTTCGGGGAAGAGGTCCTAACCGAAGTGTTAGGACCTCTAAGGGCTGTCCCCTCCGCTGCAGGGCAACCGAGGTTGTTCTCGCAGCGGAGCCCTCTAGAAAGCGATGTGTGTTGCCCACCGTCAACGACGCTTCGGGCCGCATCTCTTTCCAGCGAAAATGTTTTAGCAAAAAGAAAGCATCAATTATGGTCACAAGAACCGTATCGACTGCAGCCTGCTGGTATTCCGCTTCAGGGAGTCGAGAAAGATGCTCGAAAAACACCAGAGGCCAGTCTCGAGAGGCTGGTACCCCTAGTAGATTTTGTAGAGGCATGGTATCATCTTCCCAACATATCTGCGTGGGTCCTGCATATAATAGAATCAGGGTACAGACTGCAGTTTGCGCACCATCCCCCCAATTTTTCTGGGGTGGTGCAAACTACAGTGGTTCCAGAGCAGGCTCAGGTGATGGAACAAGAAGTACAGACTCTGCTGCTAAAGGAAGCTATAGAACGTGTTCATCCTCTAGACAGGGGGTCCGGGTTTTACAGCCGTTACTTTATAGTTCCTTCTGCTCTCTACCTTCTCTGTTGATGTTCACACCGCAAAATCTTCATATTTCCACAACAAGATCAACAGCGCCTCTAACATACGTTCACTGTTCAAGACATTGAACTCTCTCCTCTGTCCACCTCCACCACCACCCACCTCCTCGCTAACTGCTGATGATTTTGCTAACTTCTTCACTAACAAAACTACAACTATCAGCAGTCAGTTCTCAGCTTCACACACACAGGAACCCAAACTAACCTCTCCCACAGCCAACAACCTTCTCTCCTCCGAAGAAGTATCTAAACTTCTCCTCTCCAGTCATCCTACCACCTGCCCTCTAGACCCCATCCCCTCACACCTTCTACAGGCCATCTCTCCCACACTTCTTCCAGCTCTCACACACATCATCAACTCATCCCTCCACACTGGCATTTTCCCTACAGCATTTAAGCAGGCTCGGGTAACTCCTCTGCTTAAAAAAACAACATTAAACACACCACTTCTAGAGAACTACAGACCTGTCTCTCTCCTACCATTCATTGCGAAAACACTTGAACGAGTTGCTTTTAACCAAGTATCATCTTTCCTGTCTCTGAACAACCAGCTGGATGTCAACCAATCTGGCTTCAAGAAAGGACATTCAACTGAGACTGCATTGCTGTCAGTCACGGAAGCCCTGCGGATCGCAAAAGCTGCTTCCAAATCATCAGTTCTCATTCTACTGGACCTGTCTGCTGCTTTCGACACAGTGAATCATCAGATCCTCTTGTCCGCCCTCTCATCACTGGGCATCACTGGAACCTCCCTCAACTGGTTTGAGTCCTATCTCACAGGTAGGTCCTTCAAGGTCGCATGGAGAGGTGAGGTATCCAAAGCACATCAGCTGACCACAGGGGTTCCCCAGGGTTCAGTTCTTGGACCGCTCCTCTTCTCCATTTACACCACATCACTGGGACCCATCATACAGTCACATGGTTTCTCTTACCATTGCTATGCTGATGACACCCAACTCTACCTCTCATTTCAACCAGATGATCCCAAAGTAGCTGTACGGATCTCAAGCTGTCTGGCGGACATCTCGGCATGGATGAAGGAACATCACCTGCAGCTCAACCTGGCAAAGACTGAGCTTTTCGTCCTCCCTGTCAATCAGTCTCTACAGCACGACCTCACTATCCAGCTAGATTCATCCTCAATCACCCCATCAAGGTCGGTCAGAAATCTTGGAGTAATCTTTGATGATCAGCTGACCTTCACTGACCACATTACAAAGACAACTCGATCATGCAGGTTTGCTATGCACAACATCATGAAGATCAGGCCTTTCCTAACTGATCATGCAACACAACTTCTCGTCCAGGCCCTGGTCATTTCTAGGCTTGATTACTGCAATGCTCTTCTGGCTGGACTTCCATCATGTGCAACTAAACCTCTACAAATGATCCAGAATGCTGCAGCTCGTCTGGTCTTCAACGAGCCCAATAGGGCCCACGTCACTCCTCTGTTCATCTCTCTGCACTGGCTACCACTCGCTGCTCGCATCAAGTTCAAGGCTTTGACACTTGCTTACAGATTGACCACAGGTTCAGCTCCCTCCTACTTCCACTCACTATTACAAGTGTACATCCCTACCAGAAGCCTACGATCGGTCAATGAGCGACGGCTCGTGGTACCATAACAGCGGGGCACAAAATCACTCTCCAGAACATTCTCATTCACGGTTCCATGCTGGTGGAATGATCTCCCCACCGTCATCCGGAATGCAGAATCCCTGACAGCTTTCAAAAGGCAACTGAAAACTCATCTCTTCCGGGAGCACTTAACATAAAAAAAAAAAAAAAAAAAAAATCTTTTCCTTTAAATCCTCGCTTGCCTGGCTTATGCTACTCCGAGCAATGTCTGAACTTTGTATTTTGAGCACTTCTTGCGTTGTTTTTGCCTCTTCACGATGACTCGCTTGGTTTAGTCCTCAATTGTAAGTCGCTTTGGATAAAAGCGTCTGCTAAATGACTAAATATAAATATATATAAATATAGTTCCAAAGAAGGATGGGGGGTTAAGGCCAATTCTAGATCTCAGGGTTTTGAACCGATCTCTGAGGAGGTTCAGGTTCAAAATGTTAACCATTCCTGCAATCGTGAGTCAGATCAGATCCGAGGACTGGTTTGTCACGATAGATCTAAAAGACGCCTATTTTCACATCTCCATCCTTCCATGTCACAGGAGATACCTGAGGTTCGCTTTCGGGGGCGAAGCTTACCAATATCGGGTTCTTCCGTTCGGCCTAGCACTCTCTCCCCGCACATTCACCAAATGTATGGATGTAGCCCTTGCTCCACTGAGACTTCAAGGCATTCGTATATTGAATTATCTCGACGACTGGCTCATTCTGGCTCAGTCTCGAGAAATGGCAGTTCGGCATCGAGATGTCGTCCTTGGCCACATTCAGAAATTGGGATTAAGACTCAATACAAAGAAGAGTGTGCTAGAACCATCCCAGTGCACAACGTTTTTGGGAGTCGTGTGGAACTCGATTACGATGCAGGCACAAATGTCTCCCGCACGTATCGAGTCAATTCTGGCGATGGTATCCGGGTTGAAGCTGGGCCAGGCCATCACTGTAAAGCAATTTCAAAGAATGCTGGGCCTCATGGCAGCGGCATCCAACATCATTCCTTTGGGCCTTCTACACATGAGGCCCCTTCAGTGGTGGTTAAAAACCAAGGGGTTTTCTCCCAAGGGGAATCCGTTCCGTATGATCAGAGTAACGCGCAGATGCCTTCGTTCTCTCCAAATTTGGAAGAAACCTTGGTTCCTATCCCAAGGGCCAGTGTTGGGAGTGTCATGTCGCCGGAAAACCGTTTCGACAGACGCCTCCCTCACTGGCTGGGGCGCGGTCATGGACGGCCGCTTTGCCAGGGGTCTGTGGCAGGACCATCATCATTCTTGGCATATAAACTGCCTAGAGATGATGGCTGTGTTCAGGGCTTTGAGGAGCTTCCTCCCAGACATCAAAGGTCACCATGTCTTAGTACGATCAGACAATACGTCTGTGGTGGCTTATCTGAACCGACAAGGGGGACTCAGATCGCGCCCTCTGTGCAGACTGGCGCATCAGATTATTCTTTGGTCCCAGGGGAAAATACTCTCTATCAGAGCAATGTATATTCCGGGAGTTCAGAATCAGGGAGCAGACATCCTGTCGAGGCAGGGGCTGAGGCCCGGGGAATGGAGACTTCACCCAGAGGTGGTGAAGTTAATATGGGAGAGATTTGGACTGATGGAAGTGGATCTATTTGCGTCTCGCGAGACGTCCCACTGTCCACTTTGGTTCTCCCTCAAACATCCAGCCCCACTGGGGTTGGATGCCATGGTACAGGCCTGGCCGAGGCTTCGCCTGTACGCATTTCCCCCGATCACTCTGCTCCCGGGAGTCCTGGAGAGGGTCCGTCAAGAGGGCATCAGTCTACTTCTGGTTGCCCCGAGGTGGCCGACCCGAGTATGGTTTTCGGACATAATATCACTCCTGATAGCTCCGCCATGGCAGATTCCTCTGAGGAGGGATCTGTTGTCCCAGGCGGAGGGCGCAATCTTTCACCCTCACCCAGAGCTGTGGAAGCTGTGGGTCTGGCCTCTGAGGGGGTTCAGTACCTAAATGCTGGTCTATCAGCTGGAGTAGTCGAAACCATACTTAGCTCTAGGGCTCCATCTACTAGGAGATTATATGGCCTCAAGTGGAATGTATTTGTCACTTGGTGTAGAGAACATGAGTTGGACCCAGTTAACTGCCCGGTGGCTTCAGTTCTGGAGTTCCTTCAAGATCGTTTCTCTGCAGGTCTCTCCCCTTCCACGCTTAAGGTGTACGTGGCTGCCATTGCGGCTTTCCACTCACCTTTAAGTGATGGGCCTCTGGGGAGGCATCAATTGGTCATTCGTTTTCTCCGTGGTACTTTGAGGATGAGACCGGCAACCAGGTCCAGGGTTCCTGCCTGGGACCTGGCAATAGTTCTGGAAGGGTTGTCCCTGGCCCCCTTCGAACCTCTACAGTCGGCTTCGCCTAAGGACTTAACGCTGAAAATAGTTTTTCTCTTAGCTATTACCTCACTTAAGAGGGTGGGAGATCTCCAAGCCCTGGCAGTAACACCAGCTTGCTTGGAGTTTGCCCCTGGCAGAGTAAAAGCTTTTTTGCACCTGAGTCCGGGCTACGTGCCTAAAGTTCCATCGAATACGGCTCGGTCAACAGTCCTTCAGGCATTCCATCCTCCACCTCATGTGTCGGCAGAAGAAGAGAAGCTTCATTTTCTCTGCCCCGTCAGAGCTTTGAGCGTGTACCTTGAGAGGTCCTCTTCTTGGAGAAGGTCGGACCAGTTATTAGTATGTTTTGGGTCACCTAAGAAGGGACTCCCGGCGTCCAAGCAAACTATCAGTAATTGGATTGTTCAGGCTATTACTAAGGCTTACAAGGTGCGCAACTTGCCTTCACCTTTAGCCATAAGGGCTCACTCAACTAGAGGCGTGGCCTCTTCTAGGGCCCTTCTTTCAGGAGTACCTCTACAGGAGATATGTGAGGCAGCCGGTTGGGCTACTCCACATACTTTTATTAGGTTCTACAGTCTCCATCTTCCTAGTACGCCAGGCGCACACGTGCTCAGTCCTTGCTGAGTGCCTAGACAGTTTCACTCCAGGACAGGCCTATTCGGTGCGTGGCCTAGTGGGCATTCGTTCCCCAAAGTGTCGATTTCATCGACGCAGTGTTGAAATCGAAAGGGAACGTCTTGGGTTATGACTATAACCCTTGTTCCCTGAGAAGGGAACGAGACACTGCGTCGTTCTACCACGCCCCTTGAGGCCTGAGAGCGGCTTGCTTCATCGCTAGGCTAGTTTGTGTTTGTTCCGGCGTCGCTTTTATGCATCCGGTTATGCCGTCACATGTTACGTCATGACGCAACACCAATCAGGATTGGAATAGTTTCATTCATACTTCAGAGGCGCACGCTAAGGGAGCGTCCCCAAAGTGTCGATTTCATCGACGCAGTGTCTCGTTCCCTTCTCAGGGAACAAGGGTTATAGTCATAACCCAAGACGTTTTCTACTAATGCTTCATTGTGCAGTTTTTTTTATTGTTAAACGTGTATAAACTTGTATAAACTTACACAAAACTAAAATGAAAATTAGAAATGTTGCCTTGACAACTAACTGAAAATAAAATAAGTTAAAGTAATATTTTATTTTATTTTTATATCAAGCATTTTTGTTTTTACTATTGCTTATGTTATTATTGCTTATATTATCTTATTTTTATACATTATATATTTTATTTTGCTAGTTTATATTTGTAGAATTGTATTTAATTGAAATTTGTTTTCATTATTGCTTTATATATATATATATATATATATATATATATATATATATATATATATATATATATATATATATATATATATTCTAATGTTATATATTTTATTTAATATTATTTGATTTAATTGTCACCAGTGTGAATGGAAAGTAGACCAAGACTAAAGCTTACCAAAAAGAAAAAATTATTTTACTATTTATTACAGTATATTTATCACTATTTAAGTATTATATATTTAGAATATGTGTATCAGGCCTATGCTATATATATATATATATATATATATATATATATATATATATATATATATATATATATATATAATAGTATATATATATACTTATATTTATATATATATAAAACTATTGATAAAACTAATAAAAATGACAAAACCACACAACAAAGTTACCAAGACTTATCTAACATTAAAATGAAAACTGAAAATCAGAAAATATACAAATAAAAGATAATTTAAAATCTTAAATACAATAGTATATACATAATACTGAAATTATACCATTATTGCATTGTGGGTTTTTTTTGTGTTGTGTGTTGTTGTGGTGTGTTGTTTTGGGTTGTGTGGTGTGTGGTGTGGTGTGGTGTGTTGTGTGGTGTGGTGTGGTGTGGTGTGGTGTGTGGTGTGGTGTGGTGTGGTGTGGTGTGTAGTGGTGTGGTGTGTTGTGTGGTGTGTTGTGTTGTGGTGTGGTGTGTTGTGTGGTGTGGTGTGGTGTGTTGTGGTGTGTTGTGGTGTGGTGTGTTGCGGTGTGGTGTGGTGTGTTGTGTGGTGTTGTGGTGTGTTGTGGTGTGTTGTGTTGTGTTGTGGTGTGTTGTGGTGTGGTGTGTTGTGGTGGTTTGTGGTGTGTTGTGTGGTGTTGTGTGGTGTTGTGTGGTGTGGTGTGGTGTGTTGTGGTGTGGTGTGTTGTTGTGTGTGGTGTGGTGTGGTGTGTTGTGTTGTGGTGTGTTGTGGTGTGGTGTGGTGTGTTGTGTTGTGTGGTGTTGTGTTGTGTGGTGTGGTGTGGTGTGTTGTGGTGTGGTGTGTTGTGGTGTGTTGTGTTGTGTGGTGTGTTGTGGTGTGGTGTGGTGTGGTGTGGTGTGGTGTGTTGTGGTGTGGTGTGTTGTGGTGTGGTGTGTTGTGTTGTGTTGTGTTGGGGTGTGTTGTGTTGTGGTGTGTTGTGTTGTGGTGTGTGGTGTGTTGTGTTGTGTTGGTGTGTGGTGTGGTGTGGTGTGTTGGTGTGTGGTGTGGTGTGTTGTGGTGTGGTGTGGTGTGTTGTGGTGTGGTGTGTTGTGGTGTGTTGTGGTGTGTTGTGGTGTGGTGTGTTGTGTTGTGTTGTGGTGTGGTGTGTTGTGTTGTGTTGTGGTGTGGTGTGTTGTGTTGTGTTGTGTTGTGGTGGTGTGTTGTGGTGTGTTGTGTTGTGGTGGTGTGTGGTGTGGTGTGTTGTGTGGTGTGTTGTGTGTTATGTGGTGTGTTGTGTTGTGTGGTGTGTTGTATGTTGTGTTGTGTTGTGTTGGTGTGTGGTGTGGTGTTGTGTGGTGTTGTGGTGTGTTGTGTGTTGTGTTGTGTGTTGTGTTGTGTTCTGTTGTGGTGTGTGGTGTGTTGTGTTGTGTTGTGTTGGTGTGTGGTGTGTTGTGTGGTGTTGTGTTGTGTTGTGTGGTGTTGTGTTGTCTGGTGTTGTGTTGTGTGTTGTGTGGTGTTGTGGTGTGTTGTGGTGTGTTGTGTTGTGTTGTGTTGTGTTGTGGTGTGTGGTATGGTGTGTTGTGTGGTGTTGTGTTGTCTGGTGTTGTGTGGTGTTGTGTTGTGGTGTGTTGTATGGTGTTGTGTTGTCTGGTGTTGTGTTGTGTTGTGTGGTGTTGTGTTGTGGTGTGTTGTGTGGTGTTGTGAGAGATGGTGGGATTCGAGTTTCAAGAAAAGAGTGAGAAGAGCACAGGGAACGAGGGAGTTATAAGGAGGGGAGAAATGGTGTGATGAAAGAAAATGAGAGCACAGGAAGGATCAGAATGTGACAATGAAAGATAAAAAAGGAGCGAGAGATGACCAAGAATGAGTGAAGGAAAAGGGGAATGAGAGCAAAGAAACCACAGAAGAGGGACCCAGAAAGAGAAAGCAGTACTATTTCCCTTAGCAGGAGTCGTTTTTCTTCTTCATTTGCCCTGCAGTAAAGAAATATTGCAATGAGAGAGAGAGAGAGAGAGAGAGAGAGAGAGAGAGAGAGAGAGAGAGAGAGAGAGAGAGAGAGAGAGAGATATGGAAACACGCACAAACTCTCACTGGAGGAATTCTCCTTTTGTGTTTTTAATTGTGGTCACAAGAGGCCTCATTGGCTGTTATCACGGCTCTGCTTATTGGCTGACAAAACACTGTTGTGATTTGATTGGCCCCCTGAGAGACCCCGGCAACAGACCACACCCACTTTCAGTTAGGAGCTTGTTATTATGCAGAATCTTCACTCTGTGAGATCAAAGTTGGCCTGCACATATATTCCCAAGCAAATTTACCTTTCACACTGAGTTTGTGTGCAATATTTACATCTCATATGCATTTCATTAGCATTCGCCTTTCGGAGCGCTGCCTTAATATCAAGGATTTGCTTCTGGAAATTTGCCTAAAATGTGTCTGCGTTATAATGAGGTTAAAAAAAAACAGACTGTAATTTTCGTAATTAATAACTGCAAGCTGTTCTGTTTTTCTAGTTTCTCTCTTCTTCTCCCTGTCAAATTATTTCACTCTATTTCTTAAAGAAAAATATTAATGTGGTGTAAAAATCTTACAAAAACATAAATAATATACAGCAGGTGTGGAACATTTGTGCTGCTGTAGATGAAGAAAATACAATAATTAAGGATTGAAGTTGATTAATGTCATTAACCTCTGCAGAGAGATTTTTTTAAACAACCAGAAAAATAAAGGTTTGTCTAGACAAACTTTGACATTCGCTAAAAAGTTTAAAGTAGTTTTAAAAGCTTGAAGTTTGAAGGTTTTAAAGTCATGCTGTCTATCGAATTGAAGGACAGACCAATGGATGAATGGATGGAAGGATGGACAGAACAATGGATGGATGGATGGATGGACAGATGGACAGATGATGGATGGATGGATAGAACAATGGATGGATGGAAGGATAGACATAACAATGGCTGGATGGATGGAAGGATAGACAGATGGACGGAAGGATTGACTGATGGATGGATGGATTGATGGAAGGATTGATGGATTGGTGGATATACAGATGGATGGATGGATGGTTGATGGAAGGATTTATGGATGGATGGAAGGATGGATGGATGGATGAAAGGATGGACAGAACAATGGATGGAAGAAAGAGGATGGACAGAACAATCTCAATAGATAGGAGGGTGGACAGAACAATGGATGGATGGATGAAAGGATGGACAGAACAATGGATGGAAGGAAGGATGGATGAATGGATGGACAGAACAATGGATGGATGGACAGAACAATGGATGGATGGATGTATAGAACAATGGATGGACAGACGGACAGATAATGGATGGATGGACAGAACAATGGAATGATGGATGGATGTGTGGACAGAACAATGGATGGATGAATGTACAGAACAATGGATGGACAGACGGAGAGATGATGGATTGATGGATAGAACAACGGATGGATGGAAGGATAGACAGAACAATGGCTGGATGGATGGAAGGATAGACAGATGGATGGAAGGATTGACGGATGGGTGGATAGACAGATGGATGGAAGGATTGATAGATGGATGGATGGATGGATGGATGGATGGATGGATGGATGGAAGGATGGATGGAATGATAGACATGAATGGATGGAAGGATTGACGGATGAATGGATGGATGGAAGGATTGACTGATGAATGGATGGATGGATTGACGGATGGATGGATGGATGGACAGATGGATGGATGGATGGACAGATGGAGGAATGGATGGATGGATGAACGGATGGATGGAAGGATTGATAGATGGATGGATGGAAGGATTGACGGATGGGTGGATGGATGGATTGACGGATGGATGCAAGGATGAATGGACGGAGGAATGGATGGACGGATGAATGGACGGATGGAAGGAGGAATGGATGGATGGATGGACGGAGGAATGGACGGATGGATGGACGGATGGACGGAGGAATGGATGGACAGACAGATGGACAGAGGAATGGATGGATGGACAGACGGATGGACGGAGGGATGGATGGACAGACGGATGGACGGAGGGATGGATGGACAGACGGATGGACGGAGGGATGGATGGACAGACAGACAGATGGACGGAGGAATCGATTGACAGACAGATGGACGGAGGAATGGATGGATGGATGGACGGAGGAATGGATGGACAGACAGATGGACGGAGGAATGGATGGGTGGATGGATGGATGGAGGAATGGATGGATGGTCTCTAGTGCAGTTCTCAATATGACTAGTTGCAAAGTTACTAAAAAGTAAATCTACAGTTACTCAACTTAACTAAATCACTTGGACGAATTGTTGTCAGCCTTTTTATAAACGGAATAAGCCATTCCATTTTACCATGGCAAGAGATGTTCTTATGGATTACGTCACAATCTTATTATATATTGCATTATCATATGTATCGAAATAGAGGATGTATTGATATTTTCTGACTCAGAATCTATAACGTACGCTTATAACGGCGTCTCATTATGAACACACACAGAGACACAGAAGCTTCCCGTCCCAGTGCGCCATGGGAAATCTCAGCCCCCAGCGGATCGGATTCCACCTCCTTTTCCTCGCTTTCTTTCTTTCTTTAGTCCAATCTCTACTTCTCCCTGCTATCTGATCCTCCCTTTGTTACTGCTGCTGCGAGCAACTGAAATTTCACACGCTTGTCAAATCACACTTATGCACTTCACACAAACACGAACGCTTCATATAAAGTCTTGAATAGTCATGACTAAATACATTTATACACTCCAGCTCTGTGATGTTTTATATACAAACGCATCTAAATGAGGACATAGCACAGACTAATATACAAATAATGCAGCTATAAAATCACAGACTAACTCAAACTAAATCAAATACAAATCCTAAACCTAAAAGAAAACTTTTTTACAATATGTTATTTATTTATGATTGAATCGTTTTCCCAAATGAAGACGTCCCCAAAATGTCCCCAAAGGGAGTTTTAGTCAGATTTACTTCACTGCTTATCCTCAAACTATAACTGAATCCACATATGTCATAAGGCTGATATGCATGTGATGTATTAAAAGTTCCAGACTGTCTTGATTAAACAGCAATAACATTTTGAAATCATACATCATTAAAAGGGAACTGTACATTTATGAAACCTTTTGACATTCAGTAACTCAAGCCACACACGCATATACACACAATCTGGACAGTTTCCATACGTGTGATCGCAAATAGCTCATGCACACACACACACACACAGTGAGGAAATCTGGTAAGTTCATTACATATAATGGAAAGGCTGCTGCGGTAGTAAGTTGTAGAAAGAGTATAAATTACATTTAAAAACAAATGACACACACACGCACACACTCGAGGTCTATCTATGTCACGTCTGCTCTGAACACCCAAATAACCTGAGGCTAAAGTAAAATATCTCAATCATTTAGCTTATTATAGTCAACAGTCTGCAATAGCCATTAAACCGCACGCGTGTGTGTGTGTGTTAACAGAATGACAGTCCAGCTGGTATTGAACTTTTCATGTATAAACCTAACACAAGGCAAGAAGAAGAGAAACAGATGAGAAAGGAGAGAAAGGGTCGCAGAGTTGGACTGAACAACTTATCTAGTTTGTAAAAATATGATTATGAATGCAATGTATATGTTTTTTCCATTCATTTTCTCCACAGGGATTTCAGAAAAGCCATGCACAAAAACCAACCAGCTCTGAGGTGAATCACAACATTACAAACATTGATTCTTAAGCAAAAGGTAAATCTTACAAAAGGGAAATGATTATGTACATAAATCATCTTATTAATGAATGAACTATGCATGCCAAGTAACCAACACAAATAGTCCAATGCAAACATACATTAAAGACTATTATAACAGACAGGAGCAGGAATATTAGGCTGATGTCACTTTAAGAGTGAATGCGTTTACTTTCTCAACTGTTTACTTTCACTTAAGACATAACCTATGTTTCTTCACATTTGGCGCTTGGCGAGTGTTCATTTTAGGCCCTGTACACACACACACACACACATATTATATATCAATATTTATTGATAAATCAAACTCATTATCATATCACATCTTATAGAGCCGTCACATCTTGTCGCTGCTCATTTGCATGAACTTAAACTACGTCATGTTCTTAGACACAATCTCATTAGGATGGCACTCAAGTCATTGTGATTCTCATGTATGAACGCCCCCTGAGAGAGAGGGAGTTTTTCGTTACACTTTTCCTTGGTTTTCTACTTTTTTGTTATATATCTGTCTCCACTAGAACTCATTCAGTCTGACTGTCTTTGTCTGCAGGTTAAAGGGTTATCAGTGAAGGGAGCACACTCAAAAAGTGAGCAGCGTTTCAAAAGACATCTCTAAATGTCACACACACCCGCGCACACACATTGTCTGTCAAGAGGAGGACTGGTAAATCACTTACTATAAGCAGGTCGCCTATGTAACTCAACCCTCCACAGAACACACCCTGTTAACCTCCAAACACACGGAGACAGACAGTCTATACATAGACCAGACATTACAATACGTTTACACACACCAGCAGTCAGACGAATATTGAGATGGTTGGTAAGACTCTGATTGACTCGTCTCGCGTTCTCTCTCAAGAGGAAAAAATAATTAAATACATTATGCACAGGCACACTGTATTCATTTTGTCTTCGGCAGCGGGACTACTTGCAATTATTTATTTTTTTTAGATGTGAGGAGGCCGAGTTCAAGTTCTTCCATCTAATCAGAAAACTCAATAACTGTATTTTTCTCTTCTTGCTGATTGTAATTACTTTTGGGCATTTCTGTTTTTGGCTTTTGTGCCAGCGGTCAGCAGTTTGGTGGGTAATGATTGGCCGGTAGACCGATTTATGAAAGAATCAATGATTTGAGTCATATAAATCTTTTAAAAAAAACAATTGGTTGAAGCAGTTCACAAATCAGCCTGAACGATTCTTGGATAAAAAAATAAAATAAAAAAAAAGTTAAAAACTCACTCACAGGTTGTCTGAAATTATAATGACATAAAATAACCAGTTAGCATGATTATTAACACCAATTCATCAAAATGAGTCAGACTTACCAACACTATAGAATATTGAATTGTTCTAATTGTTCATTGAAACAAGAACCAATTCGTTGAAATGAGTCAGACTTCATTGGCTAGCGAAATCGTCAACTGACTTGTAGCTAACGAATGGCCAGAGTTCAGTAGATGGCATAGTGGCAGATGATTGGCCAGTAGATCATATGACAAACGAATCACTGTTTTGAGTCAAATCATTTAAAAGAAGCATTTTACAATTCAGAGTGAATGATTCTTAGGCCCTGTTTACACCTGGTATTGAGATGTGTTTTGGTGGATCGGATCACAAGTGGATGCTAAATTCAGGTGTAAACGGGGTCTAAAATGTTTTAAGCTTGTCCACTTTCGACCACTTCCAGAGGCAGTCCAAAACGCATTAGACCGGATGGCTTTCGTAGTGGAAACGCTCATGTGGTCGAATGCGTTTGAACAGCAACAAAAGACACCTACTCTACGCCTTTGACTTAATGCATAAATATTATGAGAAGCGCACTGGCCAGACGGACTTTAAACTTTGTCAGCTGCAGACCCAAGTTCGGTTTGAAGATGAAAGGAGTACCAAGCACAATGTTCTCTCACCATTCCTGATTTCTAACACACACTCACAGCGGGAGTTTTGTGGCTGTCAAAGGAGAAACAAAAGCTGCTGCTCTTCATGTGTTTTTCCATCATCGCTGGGTCACATTCATTTGTCCATTAGATTGAAAGATCTTAAACAGCCCATACATTTACCCGGCCATAGACCCTCCCTTCGAAGAAATCAGGACAGAAGTGGATGAAACTGGACAAAAGAGGTGTAAACGGGAGTGTGTCTCCCTTGTCTACTTGTGATCCGATCGACCAAAACACATCTTAATACAAGGTGCAAACAGAGCCTAAGATTAATTTGACTGATCTGATTTTGAGGTAAAAACTCACTCTAAAATGACATAAAATAACCAATACATTTTTATCTTTAAACGGCTCATTAAAAACAGTTTTAAAAAACAATTTGTCAAAATGAGTCGGACTTCAAACACGATTGACACATAGTCAACAAATCCGTAGCTAATGATTGGCCAGCGTTCAGTAGATTCATGGCAGTTGATTGGCCGACTGTCAGCAGATTTGTATCGAATGACAGTCCAGCAGTCATCAGATGCCGCGTGCTGATTGGCCTGAGCTCTTAAGATCTGCAGTCGATGATTGGTTGACTTGCGGTGTAGCAAGTTGATGACAGCATAGTGCCGTTTAAATGAACCTACTCTTTCTTGTCTTTCTTTTTTAGGGAGGTTTTAATGGAAGGTTCGGGGTCATGCTGTACAAGTTCAACCAGTAAATTTGAGGAAACCTCCACAGACTGCCTGTATTTTTCATCCGTGTCAGGGTGAGGTTTTTATATAAGCCAAGTGCGGTTTTGAACCCAGATATCTGGATACATCGGGTGCTGACAGATCCAGACATTGTATTTCACAAGCGTAGAGTAAAAACTGCTCGAATAAATGGAGTTAAAACTGGTTGAACGATGCAGTGGATGTCCTTTTCTGATTTCTCCTGATGTGTTTACAGTGGCACTTCTGAAAGCCCTCAGAAATTCATCGACACACTTAAGTGGATGCCAGTGCTCTAGTTCTCACACACAGACACACTCTGCGACATCCAAGGACAAACCCCAATCCAAGACAAAACCAGGCTATTTTACGAAAGCACGTCTCAAGGACAAAGGCTATTTCCCACCTGCAAACGGACACATGCGTGCGCTCACGCCGCAGAAAAAGAACTCAATTCAGGTCAGTTTAAGGTCTAGTCTACCCATCCACTTTATCTGAAAGATTAAATTCACTCTCTTCCACACAAAAAACACTCACTTATCCTCCGTTTCTGCTAAAGTACACACACACACCTGTGAGTTATGAATTCCCAAGCATCTTTTAAGCTCTATTAAACACAGTTTAGATTCATCATAGTCTGATACTTGCACAGAATAACCCTTTTATATTCATATACCAGACATTAGGCTCAGAGTAATGAGGTTCGGAGACGTATATTATCTGAATGTTTCAAGGACAGGGTAAAGAAACCTGGTCTAATACGATTCATTAACATGAAATTAGACAACAAGATAAGGACATTCAGTTCATCTAGGAAGAACGTTCTCTGAGGGGGTTGTTCCTAGCAGCCAACTAAGTTTATAAATGAAATATTCAATGACCGTAGAGCTGAGGAGCGCTGTAAAAAGCTACAAACCACAAGATATTTTTCCTCAGGTTAGAGCTGTGTCATAAAATCGATTCGGACTGCATTCAATTCACGCAGCAGAAAAAAAAAAATATTCTAATGTTTTAACATCTCAGATTCTGTTTGGGTGAATCTCACAAAACAAGTCAAGAACAAGTACATGTCACATTTTAACCCAAAATCGAAAGAAAGAAATAAGAAAAACTAAGCCTGTTTTATGACCATTAAATATTTTTTTGCATTGTGATGACTTGTTTTGACACAGATTTATCGATTTGTGGGTAAAATAACCCTGCCAAGCCTATGTAACAAAATAAACTATGTAATTTCAGACTACACTCCAATATTTAATGTTAAACAAGCTCAAGATTTAATAAAATCAACATAAATTAAACAAATATTTAGGATACACTTGGATGAAAACATGGATGCGTTAAAATCAGGACACCGCAGAAACTGAAAGGTAACACAAAAGTCCAATTCAGCCGTGCCGCACCAACACTGATCCAAGAACACTTGGGCAAGTGTCTCAAGTCTCGGGACAGGGCCATGACCAGGGATTTTCTTTTAAACCAAGTGGGTGGTGTGACATCCACACAAAAAGCGCGTCAGATCAGATTAAGGAAGGGTACCAACAGAAACCCGTTTATGGCCTGGCCTGGCGAGCCATTTCACGTTGAGTTTTTTTGTTTTTTTGTCACACTCTGGCTTTCAAAACCAGGCACAAATTGGGATGCCGCAACTTCTGATGGAACTCCTGGATCTTCTCCAAAAGGGAAATCTCAGACTGGATCCACTCTTGCTCTGTTCATTTGGAAGGAGTCCAAAAAGAAGAGCCTGCGGGTGGTAAACAAACCGATGCTGCCACAAACACATTGAGTGGGACGGGTCATCAACACACATCCATTACTTTACTGTATATTGGGACCATTAGGAATATAAACTCACCTAAAGGATTATTAGGAACACCTGTTCAATTTATCATTAATGCAATTATCTAATCAACCAATCACATGGCAGTTGCTTCAATGCATTTAGGGGTGTGGTCCTGGTCAAGACAATCTCCTGAACTCCAAAACTGAATGTCAGAATGGGAAAGAAAGGTGATTTAAGCAATTTTAACCAATGGTTGTTGGTGCCAGACGGGCCGGTCTGAGAATTTCACAATCTGCTCAGTTACTGGGATTTTCTCGCACAACCATTTCTAGGGTTCACAAAGAATGGTGTGAAAAGGGAAAAACATCCAGTGTGCGGCAGTCCTGTGGGCGAAAATGCCTCGTTGATGCTAGAGGTCAGAGGAGAATGGGCCGACTGATTCAAGCTGATAGAAGAGCAACTTTGACTGAAATAACCACTCGTTACAACCGAGGTATGCAGCAAAGCATTTGTGAAGCCACAACAAGCACAACCTTGAGGCGGATGGGCTACAACAGCAGAAGACCCCACCGGGTACCACTCATCTCCACTACAAATAGGAAAAAGAGGCTACAATTTGCAAGAGTTCACCAAAATTGGACAGTTGAAGACTGGAAAAATGTTGCCTGGTCTGATGAGTCTCGATTTCTGTTGAGACATTCAGATGGTAGAGTCAGAATTTGGCGTAAACAGAATGAGAACATGTATCCATCATGCCTTGTTACCACTGTGCAGGCTGGTGGTGGTGGTGTAATGGTGTGGGGGATGTTTTCTCTGCACACTTTAGGCCCCTTAGTGCCAATTGGGCATCGTTTAAATGCCACGGCCTACCTGAGCATTGTTTCTGACCATGTCCATCCCTTTATGGCCACCATGTACCCATCCTCTGATGGCTACTTCCAGCAGGATAATGCACCATGTCACAAAGCTCGAATCATGTTAAATTGATTTCTTGAACATGACAATGAGTTCACTGTACTAAAATGGCCCCCACAGTCACCAGATCTCAACCCAATAGAGCATCTTTGGGATGTGGTGGAACAGGAGCTTCGTGCCCTGGATGTGCATCCCACAAAACTCCATCAACTGCAAGATGCTATCCTATCAATATGGGCCAACATTTCTAAAGAATGCTTTCAGCACCTTGTTGAATCAATGCCACGTAGAATTAAGGCAGTTCTGAAGGCGAAAGGGGGTCAAACACAGTATTAGTATGGTGTTCCTAATAATCCTTTAGGTGAGTGTATAGGATCCTACTCTGCAAATAGCACAACTATTAAAAAAAACAACCTGTGTTGCTTGTATCGGCAAATAGGGCTTGACATTAACAACCGCCAAATACGGGTGGATTTCAGCAGTGGCGTGTAACTCAGTCACTCCTACTAGACACTTTGGCGGGTTGAATTATATATATATAATATATACATAGCCTCCCCCCACTCACTTGTTTAATTTGCTCTGGATGAATATTGTTGGTGTTACATACAGGGCTTGAATTTCGGCGTGGGATTGCACTTAATTTGACTCATTCCTGCAGATTTTATACTCACACCCAATGTGTAAGCACATAAAACCACCTCTCAGTAATAAACTGACTTCTGTTTTGCTGCTTATTGGGCTTAAACAGTCAAATACACACAAAATAATGTCAAAATGCCGGTCTTGGCGAGTATTCACGGAAACACAGACAGTTATGTTTTAAGTGAATGTAAACAGTTTAGAAAGAAAACGCATGTGTAACAGTATATTGGATCCGTGTGTCAGGTCTTAAAGTGACAGCAGCCTAATAAACCTGCTGCCAAAATATGACATAACATTAAACATATCTATATGGCAGTTTTTTTTCCATGGTATTGATGCCAAAATTGTAGCCAGGAAAAATGCTTAGTGGCTAGTAACTTTGGAATAACCACTATCCACATATTTAAGTAGGCACAATATTTATGCAATTAAACATATGCTGCGTTCACACCATTTTATAATTACCGTAGTCTTGAGTTGACAACACATGACGTTCTACTCAGAGCTGTTCAAATTCCCAGTTTACAAGTTATAATTACAAGCTCTACGAGGACGTGAACGATATTTACAAGTTGAAATCTCATAATTAGGGTAATTACAACATGACGTGAATGCACCTGTAATGCAATTGATTTATCCCCGTATCATATAAGTGATTTGATTACCAACCACATAATCTGACCACACTACTTAGTTTGGCTGCCTTAATTGCTTGAGATATGAAGTAGTCAATGGTTCAATCTTTAAATGAACCCAAGGGTTTCGACTACTTTTCTAGCAGGTGGAACATCTGATTATGAACTCCCAGCATATTTCCTCTGGGAGCAGGTCATAACATGAGTTTTGGTCATGTGTTCTGTTTTATACACATTGAGGAATGAGTCTTGGTAACACTTTACAAAAAGTTTTCATTTGTTAACAACATTAGTTAACATGAACTAACAATGAACAACACTTACAGCATTTATTCATCTTTGTTAATGTTAATCTCCACATTTGTAACTACATTTTTATGCTTGATCTGTTAACATTAGTTAATGCACTACTAACATGAACAAAAGTTAATAGATGCTGTAAGAATGTATTAATTTGCACATTGTTAGTTTGTGTTAGTTAATGCATTAATGTTAGAAAATGAGACCTTATTTTAAAGTGTTACCAATTTATTTCCTGTGGTAATCAACAGCATGTCACAGATCCAATGCACAGGCATTAACAGATGTAAACTCAAAACTGATTTCGTTTATTTTCTTAACACGCATCAGTGTTAGTTCACACAGAAAGTGTTGCATTCCAATGCGCTACTTTTCCAGAGCTTTCTATGTAAACATGCATTAGATGGACATGTTTGGATGCGATCCAGAATTCAGTTCTCTTTCCCCGCTTAGTGTAGCCTAGAAATCTAGACTCCCCCTAGCGGCTGCAAAAATTATTTTGCAGCAAGTGTCGTCTAGCAACTCTCCGTTGACTTTCGAGTTGGAAAAACCAAACTCTAGTCAGGCCAATAACATTGTGTATAGAGTTGGCGGGCGGGCTTAACATAATGACGACAGAGATGCGACGGTTCACTGCTACTTGAAAACAAAGAATGGCTGCTGCTGCTGGCGAACAGCTGTCTTTTGATTCGGCTTTGGCCGCGACTCTGGATGATTTAAAGTTAAGCGTTTCTTTGAAACATGAACATAGAACGGCACTTGAGTCATTTTTAATCGCTCTGACTACGTCACCTTCTTCGTTGCTCTGGTTGGTTGTAGCGCTATCCTATTGGGTGCAGAGGGAATTTGAAAGACAACCGTTTATCCCGCCCCTCGTATTGAGCCCTGTCAATGGTGAGTTCCCAGACCTAACATCCTGATGTAGGTCTGGCATGCCAGGCTACGCTTATTGCTTATAAATTATCAATATACACATCATTATTTCAAAATGGCCATCGTGTGGAGTACGAGTACACAGAAACACAATCGGTTACATCTGACGGGCTGTTAACATGACACCGTTTTCAACTAAACCGTATTTTGAAAACGTGATTTCAAAAAAAAGTTTTTTAAAACAGTCTCCGTGTTAACAACAAAAACGCAAATCTCTGAAAACGATGACGTCATGCTAATGCGTGTTACGCGTTCAGTCTATAGTGTTTCATCGCCATCTAATGGCCTGGTAGCAGAACACAGCGTTTTTAGTTGTTTTCGTGGATCCGTGTGAATGAGGATCGTTTTGACCATGGTGTCGTCTGTACGCAGAAAATTCAAAGGAAAAACGGATCCGTTTTAAGCACATCGTTGACGCATAAACGTGCCCTCAAATGAACGTAAACAGTTGAGCAAAACCCGAATGCGTGTCAGTATATTCCTTAAAGTGACAGCAGCCTATAAATGCTGTCTGCCTCTTCAGGAACCTGTTTCTCAAAATAAATATAATATAAATATAAATTTAACCCCCCTCTTCTTTCTAATCGCCTGTCCCACAGAAACCATTATTTTATTTAATAATTTAATATTTACTTTCAAGAGTTTTTTTTCGCATTGAATATCATGTTTCATTCTGAAATACACACAGCTTTTTCAAGCAGGAATATTTATTTCGCTCACAGTCCAATAAAAGCTCAACTCTCTGGCAGTAAAAACCCATCGAAAACACCCGTTGAGTGTATATATCAAAGGTTTTAAAAATACAACCGTTTCTTTAAATAACACACACAGTGGAAGTGTAAAAACCGTTGGTTGAAAGAACATTAGAAGTGTGACGGTTGAGTTCCTGTCTACGAGGGCAGAGCGCCAGAACAGAGGAGAACAGTAGAACACTGTGTGAGAACCGTCAAAGAGCTGAACGAGAGGACGGACGGCGCTGTAAAATAAACGAGAGGAGCAGACCAGACTATTACTGTTCTTACACACTAGTGTGCCCGCACACACACACGCTTTGAAACGCACAGCAGCTGCAGCTAGTCAATGTCAAACTCTTCAACATGTGTGCAAACACAAATGCAGGGTCAGTCTATAGAGATTGTGTTACTCTCTGTGTAATATGTGTGAGTGCTAGGTAACAAAAAGTGAGTGGAAAAGAATCAGAAAAACAGCAAAAGAGGGAGAGAGACTGTTGCTCTGTTAGCTTTTGAGTGATGAATCTTTTATTTATGGAGTCGGGGAACCGTTGACACCTTGCAGGCAAATGAAAAGAAGCCACACCATAAGGAAAAGAAAATGTGTCTCTCTCTGTGTGTGTGTGTGTGTACGTGAGGAAGGGAAAATGAAGGATGAGGGAGCGGAGGAGGAAAAATGATCAGGTTTGATAAAGTGAGATGAGAAAGGACAAAGAAAAAGTGAGGTATTGGAACTCCCTATGGATAAAAACATGCAGCATTTGTGTGTGTGTGTGTGTGTGTGTCGTGGTCGAGCTTGTGGCCAGCAGCATTCCAGCCTAAAGCTGCTCTGAGTTCTGTGTTATTACTGATGTAAATTTAGAAACATAATTATGAGCTTTATTCAACGCACACAAGCACAGAGACCGGAGACGGCAGGTCCTGCATGTCCACGTTTGTGTTCTTAGATTTTACTAGATTTAGCGAGATTTGTACATTTTCTGATGCAAAAATGAAATTAGCGTTTGTACATGAATGGTTGATAGGTGTTGTTTTTTTTTTAATGGCAAAAAGTCACGT
The DNA here is from genome assembly GCA_030578255.1 of Tiaroga cobitis. Taxonomy (NCBI): domain Eukaryota; kingdom Metazoa; phylum Chordata; class Actinopteri; order Cypriniformes; family Leuciscidae; genus Tiaroga; species Tiaroga cobitis. The sequence goes on from CM060605.1 coordinate 36,137,318, forward strand.
CTAACCCCATGTTTTTCTATATTCATCCAGTCAGGATTATTATCATTAAAGGGGTGGTTTACTGCTTTTTTTCTTTGCATGATTGCATTTATGGAGGGCAATATAACATGTCTTTGTGGGTTTTATTTTTCATAAATTTCACCTTTATTGTAAGCCGCTTTCTCCTCTGTCATTTGAACGACAGGTTGACTTCCTGATTCCATGAAACCACTCCCTCAGAAACAGGCAATGGGCTCACATTGGTTAGTTGGGCCCGGGCCGGTGTGTTGTAATTGGCTAATTGGCAAAAAGTTGGAACTGCTTCATATTTTAGTAACAGTTTCTTGATGAATCCAGCATTGAATTCGTGGATATTCTGGAAGCTGTCTTCCGTAAAATGCGCAGCACAGAGAGCTAAATTACAACTGTAATTTTCAGGAACATAAATTTTAGCCATTGTTGACGAACTACAGCATCCGTAGGAAGCCCGAACACAGAAGACCTGACAGCTGGGTGAAAATAACACACTTTGACAGCATGACAGCTCTCCACTATAACTCTTCCTCTTCGACAAAGCCGCAGAAATATGGCCATGTCCCCTTTTTTGCATATTCCGGAGGGGGGGTTGATGTAAATGTATGGGTTAGTTATGTATAAAACCCGGGAAGTATCTCGTTGTAGTCCCAATCGACTCGTTTTTGTAGGCATTAAACTTCCTGATTTTTAAAAGATGATATCTCTGCTTATGTTGAACTTTCAGCGCCGCAACTTTGCAGATACTGTTCATGCACCAACAGCAACATTACACACTATTTAAAATGAAAAAAGTGAAATCGCAATCAACCACCCTTAACTAAAACTAAAACCATAAAACAAATGACTTAATGTTGAGAAACTGAAAAAAAAAATATATACATATATATGTGTGTGTGTGTGTGTGTGTGTGTATGTGTATTTTTTTTCAGCTAGTTGCCAACATTTTTGTTTAGTTTATGTTGAGTACTAAAATAACAAAAACAATTAAAAGTAAAACTTTCTGAAAACTAAATAGTATATATATATTTTTTTTTGGTTTATGTTTTTTTGTCTAACACTTACTAAAATTAAATGTAAAAATGGGTCAAAATGCTTTGGCTATATACATATACATACATAAGGGTTTGTAGCGGTACATTTATTCACGGTACGGACGTCACGATTCGGTGCATACAGTCAGACGACGAATACAGTCAGTGACAGGTGATCCACACTCCAGTCCAGAAGGGGGCGCGCGCGGAAATCTAACGGTTTTCTAACCGCCGCAAAAGGAAAAAGAGCAGAGGAAGAAGAAACGATCTATTCACAAACGCAAAACAAGATTCCAGATGATAAGAGCTAGCAAGTAGCCTATAGTAGCAAGTTTCTATAAATTGTTGTGACGCACTCCACAAGCTTCACGGTAAGGAAACCGAGGCGACAGAAAGCGGAAATGTAAATGTACCGAACTTGTATCGAACCGTGACCCCAAAAGCGAGGTACGTATACCGAACCGTGACATCTTACTGTTACACCCCTAAAACTGAAAAAAATTGTAATCTTGTACTATGATATCTGCATTGAACTCCATAATACTATGGTATTTTCATGGTTAATGATCCAAAACATGGTTTGGTACTATTTGGTCCTTCTTTGTTAGTCCTGTTCTGCTACACCAGTGAGAGCCACATTTCTGGAAATGTCAAAGGGACGTCCTGTGTGTGGTGGCAGATTGTCTCATGTAGTCTGATGAGAGAATGTCGAATGTCAGGCGAACACAAAAAACCAATTCAATCTACAAAAGAGCACACACACACACACACACACCTGACAGGTCAAGTGCTCTCTAACCTAATTAGCAATACATCTTTAGTGCCGACAGTCTGAAATGGCAGAGGCATCTTAAATCACAACACACACTTATCTCAGTCATCCTGACACCCAAAAACACACACACACAGGGACACTCGCTGTTATCTGCCGTCGGCTCATAGTCCCCTCGAAGGAAATATGAGCTTCACAGTGCAATAATAATGATTATTAAACATTTAATAACGCCTCATAACTCTCGCTACACTGTCTGTTTCTCAGTTGATTTTTTGCCTCCCTCTCTCTCTCTCTCTCTCTCTCTCACACACACACACACACACACACACACACAGTGCTTGAAATATGTGAAAGATAAATAATAAAATACTAGTTTCACAATAGCAAAATTCTGGTATCTTCTCTCAAAGATTCAAAGCCATGAACCTCGATGACAAGATGGTGTGTACTTGAGTACACTATTGTCATAAAATGTTGTAAATTCTTTGTCCATAAGTTGCCCAATTTCCAGTGACTGAAATAGTTGTTACTCGACATAACAGGAGTTGGTGAACATAATTTCACAAAGTGCAACATGTTCTTGGATCAACATCTTTGTTGATCCTGGAACAACGTTCCAATCAACCAATCAGATTTGAGAGACCATTTAACAGTTTCTGTCAAGTTTAGGCTTACAACCAGGGTTAGGTGCTTCTATATCAGTGTTATTCACCTATCATTATTTCATAACCCTCTGATTTTAGAGAGAAGTTATGGGTAGGGTTAGATTTAAGACAACATTTTCAGAGAGGAATGTTTTACCAGGCCCAACAAAATATGTTGACCCATAAACATGTCGTACTTGGCAAAATCACCGTGACAGGGGATGTTCACTTGCACATTTGCGTCCTGTTGTGCAGTTGTATGTACGCATCTAAAAGTTTTTGTTTTTCGAATATGTGTGTGTGTATGTATATATACAAACATTTATATAAACTTATGTTGGATATGATTAATCACGATTCATTGATTTGAAAGGACTAATATATACTAAAATAAAATAAATAAAAATGTATTTGTTATCTGAATGAACGAACGAACAGACAAACGTATGAACCTAAAGATGAAATTTGGGGGAAATCACACACATACTCTTCCCTGGCTCCGACTCCAGTGACCAGTCATGTTAAGCATCTGGCTGTCAATAGCAACTGCATCTCAATGACCCCGAGACCATTCAAATGCTAATGCACACACACACACACACACACTCTTTGGCCATCTTAAGTTACTCACAATCACGATACAAACACACATATCAACATAAATACAGCACAAATCCTACATTCAGTCCCACAGGAGCCCTTCACACAGATTGCATGCACTCTCCAACCCCAAAAACACACAGTCAGAAGGCCTGATCTACACTGATAAGTTGTTTTGTGACTCAAAAAAGATAAAGATGAGAAAGCGCCAGCGTGAACACAAATTCACTCCTCCGCAGCACACAAACACATTTTCCCCAATGAAAACAGCACTTATGATGCTGATGATGCTAATATTAGACAGTGAATGTGTATGATGCTACACCACAGCATGTAATTCTCACTGTCTGAAATCCTTAAAAATCAACCAGATATGTGGCTGACAAAGGTTTAATGTGCTAAACGAACATTTGTGAGATATAGAAGCTAACAGAACTAGTTGTCACATTTCCCCTAGCTACAGTACATTTACAGAACAATGTGCTCTAGGGAACCGACAAAAACGGTTTGCTTGCAAACGAGTAAACAGCATTGAATAAACACAGGTGTCGGAAAGGACGCTGTTAGCGTTGACCTAGGCTGTCAAATGCTTGAAGAGGAGCGTAACCTTGCCTAACTGTGTATTAACAAGCTATTTTAAATACATTTTTAGCAAATAAGAGCTGTTATTTACAGTCAAAAGGCATTTATGTGAGATTATGAGATGCTGCGCACAGCCTTTACAAATCTCTCAGGTACGTTTAGCTAGCATAGATGCGATCACAAATATACCAGTATACAGGTCTATAGATTCAGATCAGAGGTTTCTCCACATATACATGTGGGGGGGGGGGGTATATTATGCTCAACAAGGCTAAAGTCTTTTGATTAAAAATACTGTAAAAAATGTATATATAATATACGTATTTAACATGTTTTAAAATGTAATTTATTCCTGTGATAGTAAAGCTGAATTTTCAGCAGTATTACTCCAGTCTTCAGTGTCACGTGATCTTTCAGAAATCCTTCTAAAATGATGAGTTAAAAGGTAATAGTTTCTTATCAGGAATCTATGTCTCCGGTGTTTCCTTGGTATTGAGTTCTGCAGACGTACACTGAAATATATGAGGTGAAATGCAGGTCTACAGCATCACATTGGCCTCTTGGGAGGTCCGTGGTAGCTGAATTTATGTAACTACCCGTATGGTTGTGGTACGATGCAGCATAAAAACGTCTGAATGTTTTTACCATACAACGAGCTCATCCGTTATTCTTTCTCACCCCTCGAGGCAGAGAGAAGATATTTGGCGCCCTCTTGCCCAGTTCGGCTCATTAAAAATGGATCAATTGATTCCCAAGGCTGTCGAGTTGCCCAATCACGAACATCGCCCGTTGGGGTAGCCCGTTGGGGGGGGGGGGGGGGGGGGGGGGGTGGTGGGGGGGGGGTTTGTAGCGTATCGGGCTACGGAAGGTATCTAAGGATGGAGATTTCAATTAGCGCATATAAAAAATGCATAATAATGTAGGCACCTAATAAGAGCATAGTGAAAATGACAATTTTACTCTAAGATTGTGACATAATCGTGGTTTCCATGGCAATTCCGCCTAGGGATTCTTGCATATTTAATTAAAAAAAAAAGCTTTGGGGTGGTTCTTTTTGGTTTTAGCTGATTTGCATTTTTGTGAATAATGCATGATGGGAAATCAATGCTCTCTCTTTGATGCCAAGGAGGAAAACAGCACACTCACACACAGGTTCGTATCAGTGGATTGATCACACTGCATTATGCTCTTGGGAAGCTGATTTGTTTGGACAGCCAGCAGCTGCTTATAAAACTAGTTTTCACCTACAATGGGAAAGCACATATTTGAGTTATCAATAGCAAAACGTGTTTTTATATGCATTATTTAGAGTATGCAATGTCACTTTCAAAGCCCCCAAGCATCTATCAAATGGCTAGCAAAAGTTAACTTCCCAAATAAACAAATTGCTAAGCTCAAAACTCTTTGGGTAGTTGACATGTAATGAAGATTTTACACATGCACCGGTCAACCGGTCTTACGTCGAAGTTGGTCCCATAATTCCCAAAGTATTTTGTTTAATAAAGGCATTTTATAATATATTTACAAATGCTCACAACAAAAAAATAAGACTATAAAAGCAAAACTAAATTAGAATTCAAATAATAGCCAGTCATGTGTCAATCACGTACATCGTTGTATCAGTTATTGGCTGCCTGTTGCTAAGTCCCGCCCATTTAAGAGGTCAGCCAATCATCATGAAGATAATGTGTCTATTGATTGAAACCCCAATTTTCTCATAATCAGATTATTTTTTCCCAAGCAAATTTAACTTATGTTCTCAGAGACTGCCAGTGAAGCACAGCATACAGGTACGAAACCTCAATGAGATTTGCAGAGCCTATGGTCCAATCAACACCAATGTTTTCTCTATTAGAATCAATAGTACAGGCCAAGTCCATAGACTCCCATTGCAAACTCCTATGGAAACTGTGGCATATTGTTTTAACCGAGCAGAGTGATGATGCTGTGATATTTCACACTTTCATCTGTTAAAATATGGAAATGCATAGTAATATGATACATATAGATTATACTGAAATGGATTCACATCACTGTGGCAATTTTAAAATGCAAATCTGTTGGTCCAATGCAATCCTAAAGCAATCTCCACTTCCTACATGTCCGCATATGCCGAGAAAGAGGGAACACACACACACACACACACACATACATACACACACAAAGCAAAGCAAGCACATATAAATAGTCTCTGAAAGGCCCTTTTCCACAATGCTGAATTGGCGTAACAGTAGTGCCAGGAATTCATTTTCCTGTTTCAACCTGAGCAAGTAATCAAACTCACTGGTACACACACACACACACACACACACGTACACCCACACACAGCTGTTTCTGAGGTGGTAATTACATGGGCACATCTGGAGTGGAATTTAGCAGTAGCAGAAAAATGCCTACAGATATGTGCCAGGTCCAGGTAGAGCTCTTAATGAGTGTGTGTTTCTGAGTGTGTAGTTCAAGATGGTGTGAGACTCCTGCAGTAGAGTCTTGGTCGTGTGCCCATTAGATATTGAATGAAATTCGTTTCAGACAAATGCAAATCTACACCGAAAAAACACAATGAGAAATAAACACTCACATTTGCACAAGCACATATACAAATCCTGGCACTGTGTGAAAACCAATGTCCATTCTTCTCCTGAAGACAGGAATTCAGAGAAAATGAAGCCACATACTATCGTAAAGTTATATACAGATGGTAATAATATTGCTTTGATACCATTATACTAAAGGATTATCATATTTGCATACAATGGTATTTACAAAGTACTCCAACGTAAATATCAAATATCGTGGTATTCTGTGGCACATGTCCAAAAAACATGGTATTATTAACTATTAAAAAAAGTTAGGTGCATGTTTGAAAATGCAAAAAAAAATCTGAGCTTTTGCTATGATATCAACCGGTTAAAAAAATACTTTTTGAAGAGAATGTAAATGTACATACTTCAAACATGTAAAAACATGCTAAATAATAAATATATATAAAAAAAATACTTATGCATATTTGCTTTATATATATATATATATATATATATATATATATATATATATATATGTATATGTGTGTGTGCGTGCGTGTGTGTGTGTGTGTTAAGTAAGATAGGCTAATGCATATAAATAAGTTTGTTTATGGGCTGAATGGCATGAATAAATCCATTAACTTTTTAAAATTTTTACAGTCAATACATGTACTAAATGAACATGTTAAAATTGTTTGGGACAGGTTTGTGTCTGTTTGACGTGACTCTCTATCCCAGTCTGTGTATTTGTGTGTGGACGTTTAAGTTGGCACAGAGGGTTACCTGGCATACAGTGCCAGCAGGCACATATGGGCCTATTTATACACCGAGGCTTACTCAACACCGCTGCCTCGAAAGACGAGAAGAGAACGCAAGGAAAAAAAAAACGACAAAAGGCATTTCCCCAAACCATTATCCACTTTGAGCAGAGGAGTGCGCTGAGACGAGCGGTATGCTAATCTCTCCACTGCACACTCGGCAACACACACAGATCCATCACACACAGAGAGCTGGCATTCACACACACACACACTGAATACAAGCAAACACCTACACCATCCATTCTGAGGGATACAGGCTAGCCCACACGAACATCCACTTAGCTTCACAACATCTGTCCTACATGAACAAGCACACACACACTTAGATAAACGTAAAATCACAGGCCCACATATGGCACAAAACTAGCGTTTAGCTACACCTGCCAATGGTGGATGAATTGAGAAAATGTTATTTATATATGCAGAATACAGATTAATGGCCAGTAAAAGTGTTATATTGTTGTTCCTATGACAACAGAATTATTTAGCTGTTTTTCACTTGTACATTAGCAGCAATGTACGATGAAACATCACATCTCAACTACATTTGCAATGAGACCCATCGTGTTTTTCCTTGTCTTTTCATTTATTGGGCTCAACACCTCAAATTTGTCATCACTTGGCTTACAACAACACAAGAAAAAACTAAACGGTGCGCTAGCTAAACATTGTCGCTAAAGCTAAAGTTTCAGAGTCTGTCTTCCACCCCTTGCGGGCGCGTTTATTAATTATTTGGCTAATTTGATGGTTTATTTTCAGCTCCATTTAACACATTTTACCATATTTAAAATGACTCCAGAGAATTCTGATGATTTCCCCTCCAAAAATGAGTGCGGAAGTAAAACCTCCTTCTGGGCTAAAACCCAAAGCTAGCTGCTCATTTATTTGAGGCTCAGAGAACTCTACAAAACCTGACTAATCACAAACGTTAACAATGTGAGATGTGAGAACGCAAACTGTTCATGTGAGATGAAGAGGCACAATTATATATAATACAAAATAAAGTCTGTCAATGCACATTGTAAATAAATAGTAAGGAAAAATCACTATTAAGATGTCAGTGGCAACTCTAGATTGAGTGCAGTGAAAAGTGTGAGTGTGTGTGTGTGGAAAGTTGTCGATAAGACCCCTGCACTGTGTCACCAGCATAACAAGACCAGAATGCCCTGGGGGGGTGGCCACACAGCGGGATCATGGGTAATGCAACCTCACTCCGTGGCGTCTGCTATCAGACTGGGACACACACAAACACACAGGCACTCGGAAAATAAGCATCTCTCGCAGCACATAATGTAAAAAATACATGAATATATTCATCAGTAGGCTACATGTAAAAATGTATTTAGATGGTTAATCTGCATTTCCTTACACACATATGTGCTTAAAGATATAGTGTATATATATATATATATATATATATATATATATATATATATATATATATATATATATATATATATATATACACACGCCTCAATAGGCCTATAGCTACCACCAATCCATCTAACACACACCTAAACAGACAGAAAACACACATCCACACACATTCACTTCATCAAACACCAATCATACATACTAACTTCCTTCCTACAAAGCAAGCATGACATTTCATGGCCTAACCACAGTCCCACAGGTGAAGGACCAGCCTGTCGTGTGCCCGGTCTCTGGCCCGCTGACCCGCTCATGTGAACACCTTTCATTCTGCCAGCATGTCATCAGTCTAAACCTGTGAGGTCGTTCATTCAAGCCAAGCGGAACACTGTTATGAACATGCGATGAGCTCCTCGCGTTATTTGTCAGGAAATGAATCCGTTCTGAAAGAGAATTTCGCTCTTCCAGCTTTCATTCATTCGGTAAACAAACATACACTAACTCTTGGCACTTCAACAAACTAAATGAAAAAAAAGTCCTACAGCTTGTTCTTTGCGACAGAGCCTTTGGCATGAGTAATGACCTTCAAGCGTTCCTTTGTGATCAATGCTTTGCTTGGTGTTCATTTGTATAAACAGTTGCCACCTCCAAAGCACTTTCATTCCTCGCTGTTTGAGAGCCTCTATTTACAGGCCGACTGCTGTTTTCCTTTGAAGTTCGGTTTTAAATTTAAATTCAGAATTTAAATGGAGGTTAATTGATGGCTTGGAAGTTTATCTGCATCTTTATTTAATAAAACCCTGCAAAAACACCCCATTATATTACTCCATAATGGAATATTTTGACCCAAAATACTTTTAAACAAAGAGTCGCACACATGGTTAAATGAGTTCAGCATTCAGCAAAACAAATATGATGTTCAAAATGTGACATATGTTTGAGCAAAAATAGATAGATAGGCGGATGGACGGATGGATAGACAATAATAGATAGATAGACAGATAGATGAACATTTGGATTCTGCGTTTGGCTAACTGAGGAAATTAATAAATCACATAGAATAAAACACCCACTGACACACACTCACATGCAGCAATTCATTTACTAGAAACAAGTGCATGTGAAATCTCTCTTTCTCTCTGTTCCAGACAAACTCACACATGTGCAAAAGCTCTCAGATGAGTGGGAGTGAGAAGTGACCAGCAGTTCTTATCACAGTCACACACACACACACACACACACACACACACACACTTGCAGGGGCTGTGTTGAATGGATTAGCTGTGTGCGCACCACTGAAAAGTGCTTCTGGCTGTTTGTTACAATTTCCAGGCAATTCCTCATGTTTTCTAAAGATCTCAGCCACAGCTTTACCCATTCCTGTTATCTTACTCTCTCAAACACAAACTTTTCCGGCTATCTGAATCCATATTTACTGACCAAAACTTTGATCACCAAAATAACATATTTAATGTTTTTTTTTTCTTGAAAACAAATTTCTTCATGCCTTAAAATAGCTTGAATGTAATCTACACCTGCAGTGGCAAGGAACACACGATGAAGATAGAAATCAGCTATAACATCTTTAATAATACACTCAGAAGGTAATACAAAACAAGATAAGCAAGCGAAACCAACAGCTATGCGTAAACGTGACCGGACAAATGAACACTGAAGAGACTGCAACTAAATACAAAGCAAATGACGGAAATAATGACAAACACCTGTGATGATTAATGACTCTCCATAGTAACTAATAAGTGGCGGGAAACTAAACAAAGGAACACACGTGACAATAACAAAGTAAAAGTCCATGAAAATTAAACCAAGATCAAAATAACTAAATGTTCGTGACATTTACCATCGTCAACTTCATCTTTGCAGTCTACACTGACGCAGAAAGCTTTAGTTTATTCATTAATAATTAAAATGTCTCCTTGGTATTTTTTCCGACACAGTTATAAACATTACTTTTGCTTTGCGGCAAGTTTTAAGCGTGCGTTTGAGCGCGGAATAGGCTATTACGCCTAAATAGCCTATATTAAACTCTCATTATGGTTTAGTATTCTCCTTAGTATATTAGTAATTGAATTAATATTAACGTGCAATTAGTTGACTAATGGATAAAATGAACGACTACTAGTCGACAAGTTAAATCTTTAACCAGGGGCAGCCCTAGTGATTACCAGTACGTGTTTATTTATAGCGTGAATTGCCGGGAAAGCCAGCGAATTTATGAGCAGGCAATATATATAAAAACAAGATGAAGATGCAAAAAGACAGCAGAGCAGAGTTTTTAAACGAACTTATAATACAAGTCCTCATGTTTTGCTTGTATAGAGTTGTCACTGTAATACTTGAAGTGACTCCCATGAGCACAGAATTGTGACAAATGTTAATCTAGAGTGACGTAAAAATCGTATATATTTCGATATGACCGTTCAGACTGCGGTCGCATTGCAAAACATCTGACCTGTATCGGATTTAGGACCACATATGGAAGTGGCACAAATCAGAATCGAAAAGATCAAACTCCATTTTGGAATCAGGACAAAAAAACGGATTTGGGCCACATTTACCTGCAGGCTGAACGTAGGCCAACTCTCTCTCTTTCACACAAGCTTATGTGTGTAATATCAGGACAACTGGCGTCACCAAACGACAAACAGGTCCAACATCTGCTGGATGTCCTTCAAACATCTAACATGGATGTTTTAGCCGTGTCTTACATTGTATTAATTGTATCTTCCAGATGAAAACGAATAGCCGTATCAGTGACGTACACGCGCTATCAGGGTCTGATGACGGATCGGTCCACAACTCCTAAAGCTAGGCAACAGAAATCGGCTCACAGGAAATCAATCACACTGACAAATGCATAAACACGCACGCATTGGCATTTAAAACAGCTGGCGGCTATAAAATATTCACGACGCCGGAGAAAAAACCCCAGATGCAAACACGCAAGACAAAGCCAACTACAAGCATTACACTTTCATTTATAGTTAAAGTTGAAAATCCGTTTTCCTGTTCAGCACTGTGTGAAATTATTGTGTGAGAAAGTGTGTGATTTAGGTGGTGCCACTCGGCTGTCCGGACCCCCTGAGAAGTGACTGGGCCAGACGGGTACTTTATCCCGTTGCCATGACACCCAGCCAGTGACCTCTGGGTATTCACGGGGTTGGCACAGCTTGGGCATTGCCAAGAGAGGTGCCAAGCTCACAGAGAGAGCGCCTGACATCATTTCCCATTAAAGAGGCACATTCTCCCACTGCTGTTGGCGGGAGAGAGGGAGAGAGAGAGCGGGACGGTTGGCTGTTCGCCCCAAACTGAGGGACAGACATACTTCCATCAGTGAATGAGCTGTAAGCACATTTTCCTGACGCCCTCGCCGTGTCATTATGATTGACCCAACAAGTGTTTGTCCTCTGGCCTCTGGATCAGGAAATGACACGGCACAAACCGGGACTCTTTGTTGCCAAATCACTGCTATTGTTTCACTAATAGACTCCCTTTCGATTTCACGAGTGAGAATTTGGAATTGAACTGCCCACGTCGCACAGGAAATTGAATTGGAATCTGAATTGGATCGACAGGAAGAGAACATTACCGAACTGCAACTCGAAATGAAACGTAGGTAATGCATTCTGAGGAATTAATCATTCCTACAACCTGATAAAATATACAAACAAACAACACACAGCAATAAACATATATATTTATCCAAATCTATTTATCCATCCATCCATCCAACCACCCACCCACCCATCCATCCAACCACCCACCCACCCATCCATCCATCCATCCATCCATCCAACCAACCAACCACCCAACCAACCATCCAACCATCCATCCATCCATCCAACCACCCACCCATCCATCCAACCAACCAACCACCCATCCATCCATCCATCCAACCAACCAACCACCCAACCACCCACCCAACCATCCATCCATCCACCCATCCAACCAACCAACCATCCAACCACCCACCCAACCATCCATCCATCCATCCATCCAACCAACCAACCACCCAACCAACCATCCAACCATCCATCCATCCATCCATCCAACCACCCACCCATCCATCCAACCAACCAACCACCCATCCATCCATCCATCCATCCAACCAACCAACCACCCAACCACCCACCCAACCATCCATCCATCCACCCATCCAACCAACCAACCATCCAACCACCCACCCAACCATCCATCCATCCATCCATCCAACCAACCAACCACCCAACCAACCAACCACCCACCCACCCACCCACCCAACCATCCATCCATCCATCCATCCATCCAACCAACCACCCAACCATCCATCCATCCATCCATCCATCCATCCATCCATCCACCCAACCATCCATCCATCCATCCATCCACCCAACCAACCAACCACCCACCCACCCACCCACCCATCCATCCATCCATCTATCTATCTATCTATCTATCTATCTATCTATCTATCTATCTATCTATCTATCTATCTATCTATCTATCTATCTATCTATCTATCTATCTATCTATCTATCTATCTATCTATCTATCTATCTCTGACATTACTGAGCCTTTAGTTTCTCTATCTATCTATCTATCTATCTATCTATCTATCTATCTATCTATCTATCTATCTATCTATCTATCTATCTATCTATCTATCTATCTATCTATCTATCTATCTATCTATCTATCTATCTATCTATCTATCTCTGACATTACTGAGTCTTTAGTTTCCCAATCATTTTAGGGCTCATTAAGGATCATATGAGTTTTTTTTCCGTCAATGTTTACTGTTGATTTATTGATGCTGGTTTCATTTTCTGGCTTACAAGTCATGTTATTGTTTGCTGACAGTCGGCATTCATTATTTCTTCCTTTATCTCTGCTGCATTCTTTTACCTTTTATGTTTGGCTTTATGTTCACAAAAACATCAAACTAATCAAACATAAAAATCCTTTCAACTTTAAGCACACAGATTTATAGTGATAATTATTTATAGTGATACATACATCAACATTATTAAGATTATAATTATTTGGATATGCGTTTTATCTCAGTAGTCTTTGAGAATATTAAATCTTTGCTGTTTTTAACTGAATAATTGGGCCATAAGTTACGCTTTTATAGCATCATATTTTTGCCTTGAAGGCCACTTATCATAATTTATTTTTTTTATTGTAAAAAAAGACAGCGCTTATTAATATTAAACATATGAAGTAAAAAAACAACAACAACAACAATTTGTCAATCTCTACCATTTACAACTCTTCCTCTCTCTCACATGTTTTTTTTCTATTTTCTGTTGTATCTTTAATATTACCTTTGTGTGACAGTGTAATTCACACTGTCAGTCATCAGGGTGAGTCAAATTGCTGAATACTGTTGACATGCAGAATTCAGTAGTCATATCCCAGTCAAAAAGACCAGTTTAAAACAGTCTAAGGTGGTTTGCATGTCTTAACGGACTGACTAGCTGATCTCCCATCTTGACCAGCTGACAAATAATAATAATAATAATATTTCATTACATTTATATAGTGCTTTTCTCGGCACTCAAAGCGCTTTACATAGAAGGGGGAATCTCCTCAACCACCACCAATGTGCAGCAACCACCTGGATGATGCGACGGCAGCCATATTGCGCCAGAACGCCCACCACACACCAGCTTACTGCCCAAAATCCCTGTAAAACCATCAAAGCAGACCGACCTGAACACTGGAATGCACTACGATTACCAGCAAACCACCTTAAAACAGAAGATTTTGCAGTCTATATAAGATATTGAAGTCTACATAAACAAACGGTACATTTTCGGCTCCTTTAAGACTCAACTGTTTCGAACAGCCTGCTGGAGAGTGTGGGCAGAGCTTCATAAATACCGTTTATATAACGGACCATCAGTCATGATGAAGTCCACGCACTGACACTTGAGAAGGTCACTACTCTAAACTCTGTTCTGCGATCACTTCTACTTTACCATATTTAGTTGAGAGCTCTTTTACATGAATGCATTGGACTGAGGGTTTGATCCCAACTTGAGTTAAAGACATTTAGAGAAGACATGCTAATTAGGTTGTTAATATGCTAATGAGCCCAGTGAAAACTGCATAACACAGTTCAACCTAATGAATGCAGAAAGAAACAGACAAGACAGCAAACATGCCAAATGTCAAAGTTTAAGGACAATGTATTCTTGTTTGTTGAAATTTCGCAAAACGTTCTCTAAAATAGACAGATCCGGAAAAAAAAAAATGCTTTCATTAACATCTCTCAGATTAATGTGATTCATTTAAGCAGTTACAAAAGGCAATCCAACAAAATTGACGAGTCGGCATCCAGGTATTATCTATTTTATAAAACACACGTAATGTCTTCCTTTCAAAAAAGAGACAGATGGCATGTAATCTTGATGTTGCACTAAAAACGCACCAAATCAAGGGCAAGTCAAGTCAACACTCAATTATCCGATTATCTAAATATGCGTTTCCTGCATTTAGCCCCACAAACTCAATTACAGCCTTTTGTCTGCCTCCAGAAACCTCTCGCTAGATAAAATTATAGGCTACATGTCCCATGATGCCACTGAGATTCCACAGGAGACCGTTAAAAGTGTTTCACACACAACAGAATAACCGAGAGAGAGGGAGAAAAAGAGACTAAAACAACTTGAATAAAAAGCAAGCGACTGAATAATCAACCGCCACCTGAAACCACTCAGTCAACCCAAATGATTCAATTACCCTTCACTGCCCACTGACGAACAGACAGAACTGTGTTGTATAGATCGAAAGTCATGATGTTTTGATGCAAGAACCTCTTCTGACAATGACTGATATGAACACATTAAACAGGTCAGTTTTCCCTCCATCACAGTGTCATCCAGCTCTCTCTCTCTTGGTGAGTCTCAATCCGCCCCCCTAGTTTAGAAGTAAGTCCACTGCCAAAGCTATAAGAAACATTCTTTCACTTATTCTTCTTTTCTTTGTATGACACATTGACATTACAGTACAGAATTGCTCTTTTGGTGTTACCCTGAACATTGTATAAGCATTCATGACACGAAAGCATGTCAATTTGACCTGTGAAATATATACACAATCATACAATACATGCATACATTTCAATGGGTGAAAAGTATGATTTTTTTGCCTTGGAAATGCAATTGAGTACAAGCATTAAATTTCAACAATATTCGAGTAAAGTAATCCCCCACTATAATATTCAGTAAATAATGAAGTACTTTGCAGCCCTGTATATCACATTTACCCCACAAAATCTATACAGATTTACACATCACACACAATTTCAGAACAAACTGGCCTAGTGAGTGACAAATTATTCATGTTTTAGTTTTTAATGGACAGCTTTAGAACTATTATATAATAGGGTCATTGTCAGAGGTGAATCCAGAAACAAACTAGCCATGTTCATCCATTCGACCGAACAAAGTGAAGTTTGAAGTCCACTGAAGTCCTATGATGCGTTGATGTAATTTCCACTGAAACAGGAAGCTAGCTAAGGCGGGACATATTGAATGGCTCCTCCCCCCTTTCAAATAGCCAATAGCATTTAGTTTACCTCACAGACTGCAAGTCGTACTTGACGGCACCATGGAAGTGAATACGAGCGTTGATGATGCGTTGGATTTAATAGTAGAGGTGTGAATAAATTCTAGTCATTTCATTTTTAACCAACATACAGTTGGAAAATGGAATAAAACTTGAGCGTTTGAGCAGCCGAACACACAACACATATTGCTCCGTGACGTGTGTCAATGGCCGCTTTAGCCAGGTGGTGTTTATAGCATAGGGGGTGGGACACTTTATACTCTAGAGAGCATTTGATTGGACAGAAGATGTGATCAGCGGTGATGTCATAAAAATGCGAATTTTGTCATTGTTTTGGAACACACCAGCTTATTCATAACCTTAAGGCTAACATATACTTAAAGCTATTAAACTTAAATTTTGATTTCAGGGGGCCTTAAACTTACAAAATGATTTTCATGCTATCTTTGAAGTGACCTTTACGAAAATCTACCATGGATGCCATAGTTTAATAGTACAGCACCACTATAATTTTTTCGCAAATAGAAAAGATTTTGCTACTACAATAAAACTGGAAACTATGAATTAGCCACCAATAAAATTAAACCCATATAATGATAGCTTCTTACATTAATTTAATTTAAATGACATAGTTTAACTTGCAAGCGTATCGCGACATTTACCAGAGATTTTCATGCCATCATACACTGGGAAGTAAAACTCCTTTCCAATATCTCTAAAGAAAGAAACCGCGAGACAATGTACAACAACGTACTAAAGCTGGATGATAAAATGACATTGCAGACGTTCCATAATTCACAGACTCTACGGGGAAACTCTACAGGCTTTGCTAATAAGTTTGACCTTTAAGCGTTTCAGCTTATCAGGAGACTGTAGGCAAAGAAACCTGAGCAAACGTCACATTAGCATTCCAGCGCTGCATTGATGGCAGTAGTCGAACAGAGAACTGTGTAGGCGACACAATCTAATGGGGTCAAAGTTGGTGTAGGGACACAGCATAGCAAAAGTATAACACTAAAACAGATTTCCCATTGTGGCAAACACTTATGTACGTGAAAAATAAGCATGCTGAAAAAACATTTTTTTTTTGCAGTCTAAGCAGCTTGAAATCTGTGGAATTGTACAATGCATTTTATATCTTTTTCACGGTTCGGGGGCGAGTGACTGAGGCCTTCTAGAGAACGTTTTACCCCGGGAAGATGTTAAATCAACTCCCTCCCACTAGAGACGGAGGAGGGGAACAACGGAGGAAAAATCTTTAAGCCGTTTTTACGATTCTGTGGAGCAGCGTCAAGGGCGCCGCTGATCTACGGGGATCATTTTAACGTAATTCACGTTGTCAGCGGCCTGTTGTAAACCTGCCCGTTTAATTGTACAGCCCTTTTGTTCCATCGTATCGTGTGTAGCCATGCATGTGATTGCTTTATCAGGGGTATTATGGAGAAAAAAAGATGTTATTAAATTTCTGCACCCAAGTGAACGGTCATGACAAGTTAACAGTTCAACCATAGATGTAGAGTACAGTTGAATCTCAGCTTTAAAATACGACATTAATACTCGTTCGCACAATCTGGGGACATCTGTAGAAATATTGGAGCCCTTCTACAGCTGAAAAAAGAGATGCACTGGCCGTTTGCCATGCTAAAGGGCATCACGTGTGCGTCCCAAGAGAAGAGCCAGAAAGAGACAATAGAAACCCAAGAACTGTGAAGAAAAATGTCATTTGAAGAGACCACAGAACTGTAATTGGGCCTTTCTGGCACAAAGAAATGGTAGAAAGTGAAATATCAGCCAGTAAATGTACCAACACAACAGGTTTAACAGAACAATAATAAACAGAAACATGATTTCCACAAGAAAGACCTTGTTAGTCCTATAGCAACACTTAGGCAACTCGTAAGTCAAAAATGAAACCCAAACTTAAACCTAACCATGATTGTAATACAGGAAATATTGATATATGACTTGATCATTTCACCATGTTATTAAAAATCGAACCCTTTCGCAAACACTAAACCTATCCATGATGATTGTAATGGGAAATTAATACTGTTCAAAAAGTATTTAATGTTTTTGAAAGACGTCTCTTATGCTCACCAAGGCTGCAATCATTTGATAGAAAATACAGTAAAAACAGTGATATCATTGCAGTTTAAAATAATCCGTTTTCTATTTTAATATGTAATTTATTCCTGTGATCAAAGCTGAATTTTCAAAGCTGAGTCTTCAGTGTCACATGATCCTTCAGAAATCATTCTAATATGCTGATTTGCGGCTCAAGAAACATTTCTGATTATTATTAATATTGAAAACAGTTGTGCAGCTTCATATTTTTTGTGGAAACCATGATACATTTTTTTCAGGATTCTTTGATGAATAAAACATTCAAAGGAACAGCATTTATAAAAATAGAATGAAATAGAAATCTTGCGTAACATTATGAAATGTCTTTACTGTCCAGTTTGATTCATTTAATGTATCCTTGCCCAAAATAATGAATTTCTTACAAAGAAAACCCCCAAACTTTAACCCATAAATGCATGAATGTTTCGCCAACTACATTTATTATTACATATTTGGCTCTTTTGCGACCCAGATCTATATCTAACACGGATGGATCTCATACCTGTCAATAGAGTAACAAACAGACGAATAAAATAAAGCATATTTTGTTACCTTTTGGAGCTTGTAAGGGGTCAGTTTGAGCAGATGTTTTACACCATCATCACTCTCCTCATCAGAGCTCATTTTCCACATTCAGCATCTGGTTAATATTCGCCATCTCAAACATATTCTCAAAACTATCATTTTCAACATCTTCAAAATCAATATTTTGATCACTGACAGCTTCCTCATCTGATCCATCATCAAGTGACAGTGACACTAATATATAATTGCGTTCAGTACTTGCTCTACAGTAAATCACGAGCCATTTCAAGTTTTGCTGATGATACTTCCTATTCTTTTGTTTTCTGCCTGCGGTAACTATGAGTGAAACGTCACTTCATCGTGTTTCAGACGTTAAATTATTAAAGGTGAATTGCACTTATTCAGTCATCAAAGTTTAAAATACTGTTGTGCAGAAACATACACTGTTACACACCTCGGGTCGTTAGTGACCCTATACATTTTTACAAAAGAATTATTGGGAAAACAGGCATTCTTTTATAGTTTTTTTTTCTTGTTATATTGTTTACAATGAATTGATTGAGGAAAACTAAGAAGGTTGATGTATAACTTTAAAAAAAATAAGTGAGGAGGTGGGTAGTGAATGACACCCGGGTCAATAAAAAGCTGAGGTATGCGTTTAAGGGTTAACAGTGATTTCAGTTAACTGTGATTTTAGGATATGTGGGAACTGTTTAGCGCATCTAAGGGGAATAAGTTACTTTGGGAATTATTGTACAAGGGAATGATAACCAGTGCAAACACAGCGGGATGCTAAAAACGCTCAGTTTGCCATGTATACAGCCATCCGCAGGCTTCTCTTCTCTATCAGGATAACATTTTTTCCAAATCTGAATCCGTCTATTGTTCACTGGACGAGAGACAGTCTTTACTCTCTTGGGCTCCTTGTCGAATCCACAATTTGTTCGTCGTGCGTTGCGCCTTGACTCCCGTCATTTGCCGGTGCGATGCCAACGGACACAGTAGCGATGCATGTGCCGTCGTGACCGACGTCTCCTGTGGACCCAACCGAGAGCTGCTCATCTAGTGCTCACCCCCGCATGTCAACACCGAAAATACAACTCCCTTCCTGTCTGCCTCTCCTGGAGATTAGAGTGAGTCAGAACGAGTGATACCCGGCCTGCATCAGCAGCACAGAGTTATAAAAAGCAAGCTGCCTGTGCTCCTTCCGAACATCGGCTCTCTCTCGCTCTCTCTCTCTGTACTGCACAAACGTGTATTTGTTCCATACCGGCAGCCCTTCTTTTTTTAAGTTCCTAAATTCTCTCCCTCACTCTTTGGCAGGCAGAGATACATTTTCCAGACTCAGCCATAAATATAGGGCATGCGCTGCAAGCAGTCTCTGAGGACCACATCAGCAAGTGATGGACGTTCGCCTGTGTGTGTGTGTGTGTGTGTGTCGCACTGTGCAACACAACACTGCTGGACCACCACAATTTATGTACTCCAGCCCCAGTCCCTGCTTATATATTAATATACTTAATGGCCTTTCAAGTCTAATTTGAGTAAATTCAGTCATTTGCACGTTGTAACATGGCGAGAGGCGTTATTTGTTAAATGGAGAAACCATTACGACGGCATTAGCTTTCAACACGCGGCCATGGCGAATTTCAGATTGCTAACTTAGGAGTTCTTAATGGGATGCCAGTCCTGGAGTTATCAAGAAATGCGCCCGTCTCGTATTACTCTGTTCTGGCTCTGATTTCATATCAGTAACACTTGGAGAAGAATTTCACATAAAAATCACATGCATTTCCGTTTTCCCTTATTTCGTGGCTATGATGAAACTGATGAACCCGAATAAAAACGAATAGATAATTTGCCTCTTTGTGGACGCATACACACGACCGATTTAATACCTTTTGAAGGTCATTTTTTTGCATGCACTATAAAACATTTGGTCAAATAAGCCAAGGAAATGTTAACATCTATGCTAACTGGTTTTATTGAAGTGAAATATACTACAGTAGCTAATATGACTGAGTCAACTTGACTACATTCGGTTCAAGTAGATCAGAAAGAGCATTTCTGAGATGGAAACTTTACTGATAAGCGGAATTAATCAGATGACTTTAAATCACCTGTAAGGGCGATACATATGAAATCATCGTTTAACATCAAGTCAATTGATGATAAAATAACACATGTTGCCATAGTTACATGTGCATAATTTACATCAGAACCTAATACACCTAAAGGTCTTAATGAGGAGTTTGATACTCACCCTTTTCTTTTATAATTTGTATCAACTCTATTCATTTGTGATATTCTGTTTTGGTGACATTTTTTCATAGTAAAGTGTCGTGTGTGTGTCGTGCCAAGTCATGTGATGCAGTCATGTGGTTGATAATGTTGTATCATATAAGGGCCCATCTGTAATTCATTGTCTGCTCGAAATTTTACTTTTGGTGAGAACATGCAATACATATTTTTCTAGTTTTGGAGCTGTGGTGTGCCAACTTGACCTTTTTTGTTCTTTTTGTGTGAAGTATACCCTCATTGAGCTTTTTTGTTCTTTTTGTGTGAAGTATACCCTCATTGAGCTTTTTTGCCTGGTAGATGTGATTTTAAATCACAGTAATGTTTTATATTATGATATGATGCTTGTAATTCAAGAACAAAAATGGTTTATATATTAAATAATCATGTGGTAATGGACAATTTTTTGACAAACCTGCATTTAATTAAAAAAATCAAAAGTACTTAATCTCATTTCATGATTTTCTCTTTTGGAAACTTAATGAAAGCAATAAATGAAAGATTAGTCATTACAAAAAGAATGGCAAGTCTGGCATCAGTGCAAAACAGCTTCAAATTCAAATCACTGAAACTAATATTATAAAACAATTAGTTCGGACTCTAAACATTTCTGTCATTTTTTACATGTATATAGTATCTACAACGGTACAGCGAAACCTCAAAACCTTCAACCATTGAACAGTATATACTGTGATAGCGTTGCAGTTCGTTAAGCATTATGATCCATCAGGATGGTGTTGCCTGCAGGTTTATTTAAAGTGTGTACTACAGATCCCATTGTAATTACCTCAGGCTGTAATCCATTAAAACATAGCCAAATATCTAGGGAAAGTGTTTGGAGCTCCAACCTAAAACCTGACCATCTGAGTGGCCATCATGCTCTCTTTGTGTAGCGGCCATGTTTCAAAACACTGGCTTCGGGCAACAAGTGCTGCTATTTCACGTTCTCTCTCTCGCGCTCTCTCTTTTCATCAGCCCCCCAGGCAGACCATCAAACCATCTGCTTCCCATCTCATGAACACAGCCGAGGGTCTATCGCAGCTTCTCGTCATCCACAGGGCTCCACGAATCCTCGTGTGATCGAGGTGATGCTTAAAGACAACAGACAGGCAACAACTGAAAGCTGTTCTTGACAGAATTATCACCCACTAAATTTATCCCAAAACCAAAATATTTAACTTGAAGCACAAACAGTCCCACACTTGTTCGTCCCACAAAGAACTGAATGCAGAATTTGCTATATTATATAAACAAATCGATGGCTGGTGCTCAGTTAAATTCATTTAGCTAATTCACAAACATTTAAAAAAATATATATATTTTTTTTTTATTACTGAAACTGCATTAATGGAGCATCGATGTGACAATGAAACTTTAATCAACGCAACGAGTAGGGCTGCACGATATTGGAAAAAATTGACATAGCGATATATTGTTTTACTGCAATATATATTGAGATATGAAAAAATATATAAAAAAAAAAGATCACCAGATGATTTGAATAGCTCTATTTGCAAAGAATTCATTCTAGAATGATTGAGGTGATTTTGTTCGTGGAGTGAATCTGCAAAGAAAATTATAAAGAAATTACAAGCATTGATAAATACAATAGAACAAAGATACAAATTAAATAAGCAGTGCTTTATGTTTTTCGGGTAAGTCTAACAGGTACAGAAACCGAATAATTGGTTGTAAAATAACTGCCTAGTCTTCACTATATAAATTAATTATTGTTTGTTAAAGCTACAAAGCTGATTTTCTCTTTGTACTTTGTTGTTTGATTAACAATAATGACAGGAATATTAGGCTGCTGTCACTTTAAGACCAAATGCATGGATCAAATATAATGATACACATCCGTTTTATTTCTCTATTGTTTACATTCACGTGAGCCATAAGCGACTGTGTTCAAAGACGGGCATTTTGACATAAATTTTGCATGTATGTCTGTTCAAGCGCGAATATGCGGAAGAGAACAGAATTCAATTCTCTTTCGCATCTTCTTGCGCCCGAATGGTTTAAAAACGCTTGGATGTTTAAACTGACAGGACCTAAAACACTTGCAAATGAAAAAAGTTTTTGCTCCATGGTGGTTAAACTTTATGATGGTCCGAACGGATCAAGTACGATCCGTATACTTGACATCGCACATCCTGCAATGTAACTATAGCGGATGAACACATCGTGATATCAATGCTAAGGCGATATATATCGTGCAGCCCTAGCAACGAGTAAGGATTTTAATTTAGTTTTTCCCCCAAAATGCTTTAACCTCCCCCCTCTACTCCATTTAACAGATCCGCACCTTATTTTGAATTCTATTTGTACATGCGCCTACCAGGAACACAACAGAACGACGTATTGTTTGTGCTGTTTCTGTTCACATCAAATCAACACCGTACAGCACCTAAGGTCTATTACAGATCAGTCAAGCATTTCTCCAGCACACCATATTTTATAAAGTCTGAGTTTTTAAGAACTGATGTTCTGATGCCCTAAACGTTTTCTGATGGTTTGTTTGGTCTGTGTGAAAGTTCCTGAAATCGGCTGTCTGAAAGACTCACCGTTACACTGAGGGACAAAAAGACTGACAGCACATCAGTTAAAGTGACTCAGACCTGCTTTAACCTCTCCTGAGATTGCAGTGGGGGAAAAAAAATACGACATACACGTTCTCAAAAGACCTGCTGACATCACCATCAAGTGCTTTCCAGGTCTAGGATTTCACTTCTTTTTTTTAATTTTCCTGGTTCCTTTTGGTCCCTTGTCCACAAACACTCAAAAACATCCTGTTCGGGTAATCAGACTCCTTTGAATGGGTCTTAACTCTTGTGGCCTTTCAAAAGACAGAATACACACACACACACACATACATATACACATTTAAAGGCATAGTTCACACAAAAATGCTCAAAAAAAACCCCATTGTATTTTCATGCATCTGACAATTTAGAGATTTTGGGCTTTTTGGCTTTTCTTTTTCAAGTGTTTTTTTTTTCAGACTAGTGGAAAGAAAACATCCAAAAATACACTTTTAAGTGTAACTTTTATAGCACTTTATCTAGTTGCGTCTGTAGATTTCAATTACAGTATATATGGTGTTTTCTCAAAATAATTTTTTTCTCCTGCATTGAGCCAGAAATCTCCACTTCAGCAGGCCTTACCTTCACCAAACTTAACAGTTTTATTCCTATCTGTATTCTGAGGTTTTATTTTATAAATGTATGCATAATTTGCCTGATTTTCTACGTTTTACTCCTCAAAAAATTGTGAAAATTAACTTTTTTTTTTTGGCTGTTGATGACAGTGATAAAAAGATATCCAAAATCCCCTCTGTAAAAACGTTCGACTCTATGTCAAAAAATTGGAACAAGAATTGTGAACCTGCTTCATACAATGTTCAGATTTTATTCTAGAAATGTATGCAAATTACTGTATATTTAATTAGATTGTAACTGTAATATGTAACGCCTCATTTGCATATTTAAACTTTTCAGAAAACTTGTAATACAAAAAAATGCAAAAAATTATGTATGGAGTTAATTTTTTACCCTATACCTGGGCAGTCTTGCCTTAAATTTCAGTCTGTTCCTTAAACAAATGCAGCTTTAGAAAATTTGAATATATTGTCCACAAATCTTTGGATCGTTTTGATAAATAGACTGTGAAATAGAAATTGTAAATGAATTTTAATGGACAAAAATGAAATGAAAAAATAAAATAAAAATGAAAATTATATATATATATATATATATATATATATATATATATATATATATATATACAGAGAGAGAGAGAGAGAGAGAGAGAGAGAGAGAGAGAGAGAGAGAGAGAAAAATACTAGATGTAGGCTACCACTTAAAAGCAATTGTAGAGCTGACTCTTGGTAGAATGTGTTTTTTTATTACATTTTGGTTTCTTTTGTTGTCAAGATCTAGCACTAATTTAGTACTAGGGAAGGTGACAGATTATTCATATAAACTATCCCTTTAACGGAACACAATGCAGCCTCACAGAACAATGAACCTTGCGAGTTCCTGTCACAATAATGAATCAGGTGTGTTCGGTACAAACTCTCTTTCTCTCACAGTCGCTCCTGGAGAGTGAGTCTGTGTGTGCGCGTGTTGTCCCCTGTCGTGCTGTGGGAATATATGGCCAGGGTAATTACCGCTATCTGAGCCGGTGCTACCGTCCTCACAGCTCGAACCCTCTGGGACTGATTATGCCCCCGCTCTGAGCACCACTACTGCTGCCTGAACGACCCCTTCGCTGTCCTTCAATAAGTGATTCATCGAAGAGAGACAAGGCCACACAGAAACACAGACCTGCGATCAGGAACAGATCAGAGGAGAGTAACAAGTGTGACACGGACTGAAACACACACACTTGAGACTGCCATCATAATGCTACTCAAAGCACACACAAGTTTTTGACTTAACTAATCAATTGTGGACAGTGGTGCACGTTAAATTTGTGGGTTTTTTTTTTTTTTTACATCAAATTACCACATAGACTTAACACAATCAACCTGTGTAAGACAAGCCTAACTGAATTAAACAAATCTTAATAATATTAAATGTGTCAAACTTGACAAGCTTCAAACTTTTGACAACCTTTTTTACTTTATGTAATGTATGGGATTAGCAGGAAATAAGGCTACATCTAGAGTTCGGATATGACAGTAACTATAGCAACATGCCTCACGATTTCATTCTCAATCTAAACACAAGCACCACTGCTCAAAAACATACCAGTAACTCTTCTAAACCCTAATAGAGTATAAAACACTCAAGTATTTCCATTTATTTAAAAACACAATCAAACTTAATTTCAACATTTACTCTCCTTAAACATGAACGAACATCAGAAGATATGTTCAATTGTGGAAAGACGTCAATACACACAATTTTTCAAGTCCGCTGACGTTAACCTGCTTAACTATCCTGCATGGTTTGTTTGTCGGACAAAATTAAGTAATTGAAAGAACAGGAAAAAAAAATGATTTTGTGTCTAGGACTTTTGTCCTCATACGAAGCTAGATCTAACGAAACCTTTGGGAATGTCCTCGTTTATAAAAATAAAGTAATAAATGTAACTAAAATTATTAAAAATCCTAACTTTTTAAGCTATAATTATGGTGTAGGTTTTGCATATTCAAAAACAGAAGCAGATAGCTAAGTAAACGAGTGTTTATGTGTTTCTACCACTGTGTCTTTATGTGTTGTGTGTGTGTTTATAACTGAATTTATGTCAGGTAAAAGTGCACTGACCGCACACTGCCAAAAACACTGAGCGAAAGCACCATGAATGTGTGACTCACACACTGCCGAGTGTGTGTGTGTTTGTATCGGTGTGCCTGGGCTTCCCTCACCTTCATAGCTAATCAAATCTGAACAACACTTTACACACATACACTCAGAAAGACCCAGTCACTGTCTAACGTATCTGCTGCAATGAAAGAACTGCCTTTAAGTCTCGACATGTGTGATTTGTGTTTCTGCCAGTAATAATCAGCTCCAAACTCAATTACAGCTTGTAAATCTCACTAAACCAGATCACACACAAGTTTACTTCACTATCTAATTGAGCTTCTAATGCTAATTCTATGACTGCAAGCCAAACCCAATCTCTAAACGAAAACAGTTTGTATTTACTGTATTTATAAATGTTTTTTTACCTCAGAGGACGTCCCATAAGTGAGGTTTTGTCAGGTTTCGCTAACTTCTGAAGACATTTTTGTCCCTAAGGTACAACTAAACACACATAAACAAAGCCGGTCTGATCTCAGCAACCACCTCCACAAATGCATTGAACACAACACACACCCTTCATACGTGAAGAACATATTGTGTTAAAAAAGACAAACGCACACACACACGGAAAAAGCTCAAGGCAGCTGTGCAGTCTGAACACGCTCCACTTCCATTATGAGCAGAACAGCCATAGTTTACCAATCCCCTTGGCTATAACAAACACATATAACACAATGGATGGAGTATGAGAACTTACACAAATGCACAAAACACAAACATGATAAACAACCGAGCACAGAGCAACGTAAAGTGCAAAAACACATGTATGCATGTATGTATGATACATGTACCTTGACCATCACATGTGTAGCCTATACACATGAGCAAATACACTAAACAACCACTAACAAGAACCACCCATGACGTTTGTTCAATTTCACATAGCCCTGGACAAAATTTATGGATGCCACCCCCTCTTTTCCAGGGCCCAATGTGTTGAGTTCCCAAACTTACGAAGACGGAAAAATAAACCGACCATACCAAGAGCGATTTATCAAAAGAAGAAAGCCTTCCAATTACAATATGGATTCTGAAATGAAATCAACACGTATAAACACAAGAAAAGACAATAATCAATTCTAAACACGTTGTTTTAACATTCCGACTCTAAATTGGAGGCAAGTGGAACATCCCAACGACAAAACTGAAACTCAATCAGACGAAGCTGTGCCGAATGCAAACATCTCTGATTCATGCTGTACTTCAGAGGTTCACATTTTTATTCATTTGACAGACATTTTGACCTAAATTAATTGCATTGCTTTCAATGTATACATCTAATCAGTTCATTCCCTGGGAATTCATGACCATGGAGTTGCTAAACCGCAAATCTGCTGTACCTAATCTAATTAAAATCTGCCTCGAAATGAAGCTAGTGCAACATTGACAACATTGGCAAAATGTCTTAGGCACAAGGCAAAGATGTCAAGACTTTGACATAACTGAATACAAGTTTAGCAGAGATGATGCTCAACACACACTTATTGTTTGAATGCTAACGTACCCTAAAAGCCTACTGGATTATTAAGAAAATATTGGTTGAGTAACTTTTGAGTAACAATGAAAACAAATTTATCCTATGTAACTTTTCAAAATGAACTTTTCAAGAAATCTGCTTCCTCCCTTCATTATGGTCCACCCCCCCCCCCCAACCCCCCACTAGTAACGGCACTACTAAATACTGTATACTGTACATGACAAACCGTATCCACCACAAGACTTTTGGTAACACTTTATTTCAGGGTTCAATTCTTGCTATTACAAGAATTGTTGCTGGCATACAAACAAACACTTAGCAACAGAGCACCAATAAACTACTACCACAAGCGCACAAACACACACCCAGGTGTTTGTCTTATAAAGGTTGCACGCCGATCAATGCGCTTTTGATTTGTGCGTATCCACACTGGGACGACAGTGACGCAAGTGGCAACTTTAGCAAGTTTATAGGTAAATTACCTCTGTGAACAACATCTTGTCAAACGGAGCTCTAACAAGCTATCGACCCACCACTGCCGCGTCCTAAACGAGCTGTTCCCCTGCTTCCGGTAACATCAACCCACTGAAAAACAGAATTTATCTCAACCGATGTAATGAATCAGAGCTCAACAAAAACACATCAGGGGAAAAAAAAAAAATGCTGGAGGAATATGGGAGAGAAGAGAGACATCAACGAGCAGAGACGACGAATGTGGGCGAGCGGATGTGGGTGGGTGGTCCAATTTCAAGTTTCTAATCACTTTAAAATTAGTTTGTTTGTTTTTCGGAGCAGTTAACGCACCTCGAGTTGTAGCACCAGCGCTTCAGTCCATGGAAGGACCAGGCAGTCGCTACTTTACATAACATAATGATGACGTAAGAACTAGAAGCACGTTATGGATTTCTCATCACATGACTTCCTGATGAGAAAATTAGCTTGTTTGGTAACACTTTATTTCGACTTTAGACAGTCTACTAACCTCTTTGCAACTACACGTCAACTAACTGTCATTAGAGTATGAGTAAACTGTCTGCTTAATATCGGCTTACATTTTATTTTGATGCTCCCCAACAGACATTCTACTGACTACAAGTAACATTGCAACTACATGTGAACTTATTATACATACTAACCCGAACCTAACAGTCTGTTACAGTCTACTAATACTCCAATGAGACTTAGTTCACATGTAGTTTAACAGTTACTTATAGTTAGTTGAAGTGTTTAGCCCCACACGTTGACCAGGCCTGGGATGAAGCTTCATGTTACATTACTACGTTATAATTGGTACGCCTTGCCATTGCTTTAATTAGTTCAAATCAAACAAACCCATTTCACAATGTCACAAATTTCCTAGTGATTTTTATTTATTTATTGAGGAACTGTGATTGGATGATATACTAAATGGCAAGTGATATAAATAGCGCAAAATGTTTTTCTTTCGACAAAAATGTCTTTCAAATAATGTACTTTCAATCAGTTGTTCACAATAAGACCAGGATTATATATCAAGAAAGTAAACAGGGTGCTTTGATTTCATCTCGACTTTAAGCAAGTTTCCCCTGCGAAAGAAAAATCAATCATCAAAAAATTGTATTTTGGGATTTTAAACAATCAACAAATTACTGTGACACTAAGATAACCGCCAGTCCGCTGATAGACAGAACAAGGCGTTTCTTTAAAAGACAAGTCAATATGTTTTTTTTTTATTCGAATAGCTTCTTTTGTAAGAGGGATGCTTTGATTCTGCTGTGATTTTAGGTTAGCTGCTGTTAAAGTGAGCCATGATTGGCTGGTTCAAATGACCAAGTTGCTTTTGATTGTCAGGAAGGTAAGAGTCCTTCTCAGACTGCTAACACAGTGTGTGTAAGTGTGTGTGTGTGTGGTTGGCACTGATGGTGGCATGCTGGATCAATACACATCAGGCTCGCCGGCGAGACAGACAAGGGCGTCACCGAATCGACAGCATGTGCTCTGAGCACTCCACACACACACATAGATCACACTATACACAAACACAACTAAATGACAGCGATTCGCCAGTGTCTATTAAACCTTTGACAAAATCACACCGGAACATTTAAATCGGTATTGACGCTGCCTCTGACCCAAAGAAAGAAGTTTAGTTTGATATAAACTCTAAAGTCTGTCTAAGCGATCAAAATAGAGCAAATCACCTTATAAAAGTAACTTGTCGCTTCAAATAAGTATCAATTACATTGTTACACCAGTAGGTGGCGACAAGTGAGTGTTTTTTGTATTTATTCAAATTAGTAATAGATTTTAAATAGACTGCAACAATTGATATTCTGTCTGAAACTTAAATTACATGAAATTTAATTTGGTTGACGGTTCAGAATCGTGGGAGAATCTAAAAAATAAAATGTGATTCTCAATGTATCCAGAATCATGCAGCCCTATTAACTAGCCAATTTTGAAAATGTCATTTTGCAATGGCCACAAACTGATATATTTTTTTTTTATCGTAGGCTTTACTTTGAAACAATTCTTACTTCGAAATTGCTAATAACTTACAAATAATTACAAAGAAATCGTGACGCATTGAATTAAACATGAAAAATTTGAAGTTGAAAAACTGAAACTTCAAAAAACCATTACAGTTATATTGTGTTCATCTCGTTCAGTGGTGTATTCTTAGCCTAAAGTCACATGCTCAGATTTCAACCATACTGGACCAAATCCTGCATTTCGCTCGCTCTTTCTATCCATCCATCTATCGTTTCCTCTCTTCTGGTCTACCGAGCTGGATCAAACCCAATGTACTCATTTTGACTCTTACGTTATTTCCCAAGAAAGCAAGTACACACTGCTAAGCCACTGAACGCAGTCGATCCCACAACAGCACCAGCACTCATTACACAGACGCTCCCTTGAGCAGTTGTTCTTGACTTGAAGCTTTATTACTTGACTAATTACAATGCTGTTAATTAGCTGCTATGATCATTGAGAAACGCAAATGGAAGACAGACACAAAAGACCTGTGACTTTTGTCCAAACAAGGTGTTTTAATAAGCTCACACACAGAATCTAGGCAACCTACTATAGCGCCAAATACACTTATTTTTACCCACAAAAAATTTAATTACCATGATTTTTGGGATATGGTGCGATGGTAATACCATGGTTTTGGACATCAAACTATGAAAATACTAGTGATGCACTGAAATTTCTGCAACTGAAACCAGGCAGAAACAGCAATTCTCACATTTTTGGTTTCAGCTGAAATAGTTTCGGAGGGCTGAAATCGTTGACAGAAACAGTGACATTTAATTAGCACTTCTCTGATGACACATTTTGACTGTGTTAGTGTCTAATTCGTGCTGACAACGTGAATATGCTGCAACAACTAAACATGTTTGGACTGTGAACGCACTTCACTATGAACGAAAATTATGCTTTTGTTAAATTTAGCATTTTTGGTTTTGGTTTTCAGCTAAATGAAAACTTTTCGTTTCTGTGTTTCAGTAAAAAAAAAAAAATAATGTGTCGGCACCAAAATCCCGAAGAACTTTACTAAAACTGGTTTGATTTATCACCTGAGAACACAAAACCTTGAACAGCACAAAGAGTTCAAGAGTTAGCCAAATATAATATAATTTTGCTTTTCCGCTAAATGAAAAGTACCATTTTATGCTTAAATCGGCATGATAAGAATGATAGAAATGATAGAAACCATCTTTGTAAAAATAGTTCGTTTTATATTTAATATTTAGTTTGGCTCGCTTAGATAAAGAGGGCGGAGTTTATGACCTATACTGCAGCCGGCCACCAGGGGGCGATCAAAATGCTTTGGCTTGCTTTTCAGGATGTGTGCGTGCGGCACACTTGGCGAATCATAGAATCATTAATTAAATCGATTCATTCAAACAGGCTGAAAGAAACAAGTGTCTGTTCAATGACTTTATGAATGGGTCATTGAATCATTGACTCATCTGATTCGTTCAAAAATGGTGAATCATTCGAGAACGAAAAAAACGCCTTTTCTTATTTGTTTAGAACTTTTTCATTGGCAAAGTATAAAAAAACAGTCCAAATTGGCAATATTCCGTCTACAAATTGTCGATTCATATAAAATCACCTTATATGGCTTATTGAGCTGTTGTATAAAATGAATAGGCTATCACATTTTGCTGATGTGCACATTTTTTTGTAACCTGATCAACCAACAAAAAAGGTACGAAGGTTTTATTTAGGCTAATTTATTTTAAAATAATTGTATTATATTATTTCATTTATATTATTACTGCTTTTATGCTTTATCCTTTTGTTGAGATGTATCATTTTAACACCACGGTCTTCTTTGAGTTGCATTTAAATAAGCATTTATGAATACAGCAGTCATTTCTTAGCAAGGGAAAAAATACATCTATAAATGTTCAAAAATGCTATCTAGGTAGGTAGGCACTAGGCAGCTCACTGGGTTTTGAGACACGACCACAGACAGCCTGGTATTCGACTGTCTTAGGCGTTTGTTTATATGTGTGGCCCTCTGTCATAGCCTACTGACGGGGCCCGACCGCGCACAGAAAGAAACTTTCAGAAAGAGCCCACTCTAATTACTCTGTCTTTCAGTCCTCCATGAAAAATGACAGTCTAGAAGGGCAAGACAAAACAAATTAAGACTGAAAAACAAGGGAAAACATTGAAGAGAGGGGCCGCGGGGGTGTAGGACGGGATCTGAGGGGGGTCTCTACAGTTGACACAGCACTGAAGAGCATTCCAGCGCAAGCGGAGAACAAAAGCACGCACACACACACAAGCGCACACAAACAATGGCACGAACGCTTTGAGACGCAACAACGGCACATCAGGACTCCCCCCACCCCCTCCCTCACACACACCCAGAGCGGGGCGCTGATTTCATGTGAAGCGTCCACTGAGCCCTGGCATTTGGCAAAGACAGATGCTGAGAATCAGCTCGCACACACACGCTGGGCTGCGCTGGGAACAGATGGGGGAAGGGTCGCCCCACACAGGGACACATCCCTCCGTTTCTAAGGGAGAACATCGGCATTGATCAGCGACGTGGAGGTCATTCTACCAGCACACACACACACACACACACACTGATGAACACATAAAGGACAAACGGAACTGAACAGGTGGCCCAGTAAAAAAAAATGTTTTCGAGAAAACATATCATGTATCCGAACAGACAGCTGTTTGGAACGTGGACAAAAGTGTGTGTGTGTGTCAGTGTGTGTGTGTGTTGCTCTACACAGACACGACTACCTCCTCTTTCACTCAGTCGGATCCTAGAGACACTTTCTTAATATGAGTTTCTGCTGTGGTTTGATGTTTTATTGTTTGTGCATTAGCAGAGCATAGACGCATCACTTTGCTGTGCTCTCTAATAGCGATTCAATCGTGACAGGAAAATTATGCATTGACACACATTGACAAATATACGATTGAGTCATATGTCAGCCATTTTGGGATTAGAATAGGCCAAATCATAAATCATAAATATTTACTCCCTCATGTTGTTCCAAACTTAATTTCTCTTGTGGAAAACAAAAAGCTCTTTTCAATGAAAGTGAATGGTGACCAAGCTCAGGTCTAGCACAAAAAAAGCACAATAAAAGTAATACAACCCAGGCGCTATAAATCGTCCAAAAGCATATATTATGTAAGGAACAGACAGAAATTTAAGTCAATATTCAGTGAAAAACTTACTCGACAGGCAGCCACCATGGTCACCATTCACTTTCATTGTACGGAAAAGAACAGACATTCTGCTAAGTATTAACTTTTTGTGTTCCATAGAAGAAGAGAAAAAATCATACAAGTTTTGAATGACATGATGACAATTAGAAAATGGTGACAAAATTATATTTTTTAGGTGAACTGCCCCTCTATTTCACACAAAATATTAGTAAAATTTGTGAAATATTTCAATTTAATTTCAGCATTGCCGTGGATCTCATTTGCTATTATTAAATGTCATTATGTAAACAAATATCAGCATTATATTGATGTGCTCTCTCAGTATTGGTCATTAAAAAAACAAAAACATATGGACTGACCACTAATAACTAATTTCTCAAAATACTTATATGGATAGTTTACCCAAAAATTCCAAACCTGTATGACTTAACACAAAAGATGATGGGAACCAAAAAAACATTGGACCCCATTGACTTTCATTGTATGGACACAGACATGTTTCAATATATCTCCTTTTGTGTTCTACAGAAGAAAGATAGAACGACATGAGAGTGAGTAAATTATAAGAGCGCTTACATTTTTGGGGGTGGAGTAGAGCGTTCATTTCAAAAGTGGATTACAAAATATCCTCACAATCAAAATGACCAATCAAAGAGTTTCTCATAAATAACCCTGTCCCGACCTGGATTTGTCCCAAAACTGGTGGTGGTTGAGGAAAGACCCCTGATATCTTTTGGGACAAACATATGGAAGCGCTATAAAAATGCCTCAATCTCATTCACATTCAAAACTCAGCCCGGGAAACTGATCTAATGCTGGCATTGAGTAATTAATCTACTAAAGCGATAGTTAGTGGACAGTGGTAGAAACAAAACAGAAGTAGGGTTCAAATTCTCCTTAATATTTCGATTCAAAGGCGGCTTGTGTTTCTTTTCAGCGACAACACATTGGATTGAATGCTTATGAACAGCTCAACACATGCACTTTATATACAGTTTTGTTTAGATGCATGGATTCATATGTTTATGTGACCCTATATCTCTCTGTATTCTCCTAACGCAGAGCAGTGTCGCATTTCAGAGAGTGTGTGTGTCCCATTGATGTGCGGAGCACGCCAACATCATCCGAGCGCAGAGCGGTGTGAAGCCAATCTTATGATGATGGCGAGAAAAAAGTGAATTCAGCACATTAATACGTGTAGCACACACACACACACACACACACGCACTTGTGCAGTATCTGTGGAGTGCAGTCTGTGCTCCGTGGGTTTTAATTAAAAGATGCACTGGGCCCCTTGAGAATATACACACACATGCACCGGGGGGGGGGGGGGGGGGGCCGCCTTTAAATTTATACCCCTTCCATGGATGCTCGGGACCTTGTGAGCTTCCCACCTTGTCACTGCACCATGCATGCATTAACATCTACCACACCTCCAACAACTTTCTCTCCCCTCTGCATCTCCACAAGTCTCCAATGTGCGGATATTCCCCCTGTCTCTTGTCTGTCCCACCTATGGCAACTTAAATGAGGCTATGACATCCCACCTTCTTCTGAATGCAATGCATATCTAATCATAAGATCAATACACAGCCCACATTTTAGCCCTAAGATGCATTGCAAAGAGCTCTCAAACCCCAAACGCATAACACAGCCAATGCAACGCATGCCTTTACTGCGGAATAAACCTAATGCAATACTTGCCCCCCTTTATGCAAGCTGCCCCCATCCAACTTTCACTCCCAAAAGCAGTTAGTTCATAAATGATCAAATTGTATATGACTTCATTTTTGCATACCTAGCCTCGTGAGTAATAAATCCGTTCGGTGAGTGACGGGCGTCCGTCCGCGCGCTACTTTGGCGTATCCATGAGAAGTTCCGTATCCGACCGCGCATCGGTAGTGCGACCGTCTCGCCGAAGCTCCTGCAACAGCAATGTGCTCCAGCGTTCTCACATAAGCGTTCTTACACACACACACACTCTCTCGGCGTGGGACTGGGGAAGCGCGTGCACGGAACGGGGGGGGGGGGGGGGGGGGGGGGGGGGGGGCGACTCCTGCGGGTGCGAGCATAGCGCAGCCTACCGGACGAGCGCACGCGCTCGAGCACACACACGCGCTCGTTTTTTTTATTTTTATTTTATTTTGTTTTTATTTCGCAAGGGAAATTATAGTGGGTGGGCTCATTTGCATTGTGCATGCCATTTTTATGTATGTTTTATTTAGATGTTAGATTATACAATTATATTATGTTTTTAAGTGATCAAATACGCATACACACACACACACACACACACACACACATATATATATATGTGTGTGTGTGTGTGTGTGTATGTATGCGTATTTGATCACTTAAAAACATAATACTATTATATATTATTATTATTTTTATTCTTTGTGTAAATTCTTTTGAAATGTGTAATTGTATTGATCTAGGCCTATATTAATTTTATATCTAATTGTATATCTAATACACACTGTTTACATTGTCATGTATTTGTTGATTTGGTGTTCATTTATTATCAATTATTATTATGTTGCTCAATTATTAATAATGGTCCTTATTATTATCAATGTTGAAAACTGTTGCCTACAGTGAAACATGATGTTTTTGGATCCTCTAAAGAATAGAAAGTAAAAAAAAAAAAAAACACCTGTTCTTACAAAAAAATTTTGTAAACATTATAAATGTCTTTATGTACATATAAAGTTATATCATTGAATTGTATTGTATTACACTGTATTTCAGAACAGCTGGATATATGGGTCAGCACTGCACAAGTGCCTTAACCGCCCCACATCATCACGAGTGCGTCCGGCCGAGTGTCAAAGTGATGATCATGGGCGGCAATGGGGTCTTGTAGAAATGCACTGCCGTGTAATTAATGTTGCCATGATATGATGCACAAATCGATTTCCATTGTGCACCCCTGGCTGCATCAGGACTGGAGGGGGTGCTTTTTTCTGTCCCATTGGTGAGCTGTTAGGGGAATATCCACTTATCATGCACAGCTGACATCAAACGTATGAGGTGGGTGGGTGAGGGTCAGGTTTGCTATCTTTGTTGAGACCACATGAAAGACGCTGAAATAGCCTCCATTGTGGGCATCTCTTAGAGCCTCTCACAGCTCCATAAAGGGATTAAATAATATCTTAATTAAAATCTAACAATGCCAAAAGGTTTCTTCGAGGTGTGTGTGTAAGGTTAGGATGTGCTAATTATAATGAGCCTAATTTAAAACCAATACAAGCCAATGAAGTCGTCATAATGCGTAGTGTGCGTGCGTTGGAGAAACGAGGAGCTCAGATGAGGTTAAAGTGTAAAGTTGTGTAGATGGAAAGAGAAAGCTTGGCTTTTTGCACGCCGTACACCTTCGGATTAGTGTGCGTGTGTGTTTGGTCATGTCTGAAGGACGGAGGGCGTGATACGGTGTGTGTAGAGGTCAGGGCGAGCGGCCTACGTGATGTTTATTACCACATGATCTACAATTCCACACCGACAGGCAGACGAACATCTATTTAATGGACGCGGGGCATCGATTACATGCAAACACACACACACATACACACACAGAAAGTTCAGAAGCGTAGGCATTGCCGGAGCAAAAGAAATAACAATCATTTTAGTGAAGTGTACTTTTTTCTGATGGCAACCAGGCGTATTGTTTTCCCGGCTATTTTATGTTTAATATCGATTTTTTTTTCATTCCATTTATGAAGGCTGCTGTTTTTATTATTAAGACATCTGTCTCGTGCAGCAGGCACAAGGCACACACCGAGCAGCCTGTCTGAAGCACTGATGGAGTCCTGATGTTAGCGTTGTTCTGGAGCTTCGGTTCAGCCGTTTTGGATTTGACTGACTGCCAATCTATAGTGTAGGCTACATACAGGCCTCAGAGACACACACAACTACTGAAGTTCAGCTGGTGACTCTGGGTTTCATACCACAATTACATTAGTGGTAAGGACGGGGGTCACAAAGACATGCTGGTGAAAGGTGGACTGTTTCAATCTGTTGAGTGAACCTTGTTTCCTTTGGTTTAGTTTATGGTCAGTATAGTGGATGTTAGGGTTGATGTTTGGGTTCTGGGTGCAGTGCAGGGTTATATATTGCTTACCAATATGGCATTTATTTGATCAAAAACACAGTAAAAACAGTAATTATTGCGATGTAAAATAACCGCCTTCTATGTGAATATATTTAAAAATGTAATTTATTCCAGTGATCAAAGCTGAATTTTCAGCATCATTACTCCAGACTTCAGTGTCACATGATCCTTCAGAAATCATTCTAATATGCTGCTCAAGAAAAATTTGTTATTATCAGTGTTGAAAAGGTCAAACTTATTCAGTTGTGTTTGTTCTTAGATTCGTTTTCATGGACTTTCCCTCCACTCATCAGTTTCCATGGACACTTATCTTCACAGCTGTTCGCCATTGAGTTCTTCACCATGAGTATTTAAGTTCCTCACCTTCACTCTTTGTTTGTTGGTCGATGTTCATGTTTGTGTGTAGTCTTTGCCTTAATCTTTGTGGATTACCTGAGGTTGTTATTAAAGGTCCCTTTTTGTTTGTTTAACCCTTTTTGGACATCTTGTGACAGAACCGACCCAAAAGATGGATTATGCAGCTAAGTTGTCTGTGATTGCCCAGGAGGGTATTGATTTTTTTATGTTTTACTGAAAACTTCTGTCCTCTTGCCATCACCAGCCCCTTTGACGATGAGACCCTGAAGTCTTTGTTCTGGATCTGGGTAAATTACCACCATCCCATAGACCTCTGGAGTGTCTACCCCTGGTCCAGAACACAGCTGGACCCAGAGCCTGTTTCACCATCTGCGAATACGGAGGAATTGTGTGAGCCCCCTCCTGCAGACAGAGAGCTACCACCCACTGTGACGCCCGAGGAAAAGTGGACAGCGCTGAGCTTTGCCCTGGAAGAGGAGCCCCCCAGTGAGTCTGACCAGGGGTGTGAGCCCACGACATGAGTGGCCGAGGGTATACTGGTGGAAATAGAGACTGAGGACTGGCTGATTGACTTCAGCACAGAGGTGTCACCCCCACCCTGTTTCTCGTTCTTCATCACTGTTTCTAGACAGCACTATTGACTGTTTTTTGACACTGATTTGTCTTTGTTCAGAGTCCTGATCGCTGTTTCTAGACCGCACCATAAATTATTTGGACTGATTTATCAGTATGTTTTGAACTTTCATCACTGTTTTTAGACTGCACAATGGACTATCTTGCCATCTGTCTCCACCTGCCTCTGTCACATCCCTGCTCACCCAGTCCTCCAGCTGTGACGTCGAGCAACATCCATCCCACCTTCGGCTCCACCCTGACACCCTCGGCCTTTCGACTCTACCGGGTCCCACCGGCTCCCCTTTGGTCAGTCGTCTCCCCCTTGGTCAGAACAAAATCTTCCGCTACGCTCCGTTCCTCCACCCCTATGGCTGCAGTGGGCTCCTCTTTCCCTTCGGGTACGCCTAGGTCCTCCATCACACCGGCATCGCCTCAGTCCTCGGGCACTCTGGCTTCACCTCAGTCGCTCGTCGCCGCAGCATCGCCTAGGGCTTCTGTGTTAGCGCTGTCCCTCTGCTCCATCAGCTCTCCGTCTGTGCGCTGAGATCCATTGGCTCCGCCTTCGACGGTCGTCCCCCAGTTGATGTCAGTCACTATTCCACCTTGGCTCCTCCCTCGACTCCATCGTGGGCTGTCGTCTCTGGGCTCTCGGCCTTTGCCATAGGACAACCATCATTGCCGCCAAGGTCTCATTGTCGGCCTCCTGTCACCATCCCTTCACCGACTCCTAAACCTCCTCCTCCATGCCGCGAGGTCACGCCTTCCAGGAGGGGGTGTACTGTCATGCTTATTTACTTGACTTTTTAGTTTGTTTTCATCCATCACGTGTTCCTTTGTTTGAATTTCCCGCCACTCATCAGTTTCCATGGACACTAATCATCACCACAGCTGTTTGTCAAATGGACACGGATGTGAAAGGTGTAACAATTTAGACGAAATGCTTATATCTTACATATAGCTTCCTTTTTTTTTTTTTTTTGCCTGCAAGCAATGCAAGTCACTTTAGACAAAAGTGTCTGCCAAATGCACAAATCTAAAATACTGTCTTATCTCAGTTGGTCATACTGTGTGGTGTTTTGTCCTGCTGCAAAAAAAAAATGGATTGTACTGGTAAAGCTGGACTATTTTGAAAAAGACACATATTGAGAGTTTAAGCGTGACTGAGTGAAAAGGGTTGTGACATTTTCTCATTTAAGCTATGAAACTCAAGCCCCACTGACCAATCACAGCTTACCGTAACAGAATGTTACACTAATGGTCCAATAAGACAAGTCGAGTCAAGCCGAGCCCTGGTGCTAGAGGACATAATTGCTTTTGTGGAGAATGATTGTTATTTTCAGTTACTCATGCAGAACCGTCAATGACCCCCTAGACAGCAGTTAAACAGAGATCTAGAGAACCCTAGACAGCTCTTTAAACGGCCTCTTTTACATTTACTCTGTGTGCATGCGTGAGCATGTATGTAATGTAACACACGTGGCTCTATGTCTATTATGGCGATTACTTGTGTTTGGCGCTTTGGGACCTTCATTAGCTAGAATTCTTGATTGAAGAGAGCGAAAAGTGCAAGATGGACGTTTGCTAAAAATTAATAAGACATGTAGATGAAGGACTTGGAAATGGACTGCTCATTTTTACTAGTTGATTAGTCATCCAGAAAAGTAGTTGAATAGTCAGCGGGTAAATGTTTGGCTTATGTAAATGACTCACAGTGTACAAATCAGCATATGCCGAAGAACTGGTGCGCAGCCCTAAGAAGTTAATTTATAAAGTTCAATAATAAATACATTTAAAACAATTCTTGCAAAATGTGTGTACACAGTCTTTTTAATGACTTTTCACAATCTTTTTAGGGGTGGCTCAAATGGAATCAAATAATTTGCTATACAATTTATAACTGAAATGTTCAGTTGTTGTTTATTAATAAATACAATGCGAAACTAAATAAAAATACTACTAATATATCTTTCTACAAGATGTCATATGAACAACCAGTCCTTAAAGTCCCCCTGAGGTCGATAATTTTATCCCTCAAAACTCATCTTTGATCCAAAATTACCTATTTAAACGTTTTTTTTTTTTTTCTTGAAAAAAAAATTCTTCAGGCCTTAAAATAGCTTGAATGTAACTCTACACCCTTGCCTCAAACCAGCTCAGAGATCTACTCGTTGACGATCAGACGTTGACCAGGGGTGCGTTGCCCGAAAGCATCGCTAGCCAACTATGGTTGCAATTTCCATTGAACTCTATTGGTAACGACGGAATTTGCGACCATAGTTGGCTAACGATGCTTTCGGGAAACGCACCCCTGATTGGTTACAAAGTAGTTTGTGACAAGCAATTTTAAACAGTGTTTTTGAGTCTGTCTTTGGTTCACTGCAGTTTTAAAAAGAAAATACTTAGCAATGGTGTTGTTGACTTATGAATTTACACATGGTTTGTCTTCAAGCATATTAAAAACACCACATAGACATATAAACAACATTAAAAACTTTATTTTCACCACAGGCGGACATAAAATATAATGATTGAAATCAGATGTGTTTGATTCACTAAATAGTGAAGAGTCGTTCGTTCAGAAGTCGGACTCTACTGATTGCGCTAGATGTTTTTGAAAGAATGGGTCATAAGAGACATTCGCTCCGCAATCGAACTTCACTTGCGCTGTATGTTTTTGATTCAGTAAAAAGAAACGGCTCATAAGAGACTTATTAATAAGGATTAGCCTACCATGAACAAAAACAAAAGCTTTTGCTTATTTGGAGACACAGCAGGCAAGCGAATACTAATGAGTCTACTGTGCTTATGATGAGTCATTTTTATGCCTGAGTCACATGTTGATTCTTCAGCCGCCCTGGCAGATTTGGTGAGTTCATTCAGAGAAATGACTCATCATACTGAATTAAAGCTCTTTTGAATGATTCATATTAGTCATTTTGATTGTGAATCAGCCCGAGGTAGAAGCTTTCGAAACTTTGAATCTTTTGAACCAATTACATGAGTCACTGATTTGAAGCACTCAACACCATAGATCAGGGGGGAGGGAGGGAGGGAGGTGGGTGGAGGTGGGTGGAGGGGGGGGGGGGGGGGGGGGGGGGGGGGGGGAGGGGGGGGGGGGGGGGGGGGGGGGGGGGGGGGGGTTACTCCGAACCATCCCTTTAAACGTGTTTTGAGCATATATTATTTTACTCACACAGCTGTCCGCCATCCTGTTAAAAACCTCTTTTTCTTAGGCTAGATAACTTATGTTCACATTTCCCTCATTCATGTGTTGAGCGCCACCTCTAGGAAACCATGAAGTAGTGACGCTGGGAGCAGGGAAATCTATTTAGAGCGCCTTATTTTATTCATTAAAATATCGATATTTGGCACCAGCAAATCGATTATCATATCGCACAGAGAAGGACAACGATATATCACCCTATCGATATTTAGTCTCACCCATATGGATAGTTGTGCTAAAGAAACGCATAATTTTCAGTCTGAGGACGGGAACTGCTCTGAATATAATGTCCCTTGTTTTCATCTCGAAACTACTGTAATTACGACTTGGTATGAATGCAGGATTTTTATGACATCACTGTCGAAGATTAATTAGCTGTGGATGTACTTATTTTATTGGTAATGAAAGTTTTTTGAGTAGGAGTTGTTTTCATAAGCATTGTAATGTTTAAAGCGGATTTCAATACAAATGCCAGCAGACCGGGACCTGTAAGATCTTACCTTCATGCTGTGGAAATACAAACCGGAAGAAGGAACACAGCGAGTGCAGCGAGGAAAAGGGGTTGTGGCTACACAAGGTCTGTAAAATGCAGTCTTTTATTCTATTATAAAACTTATTTTGTGTACAAGGACTAACATGAATTAAAATAAGTCCTGCT
The DNA here is from genome assembly GCA_030578255.1 of Tiaroga cobitis. NCBI lineage: Eukaryota > Metazoa > Chordata > Actinopteri > Cypriniformes > Leuciscidae > Tiaroga > Tiaroga cobitis. The sequence continues at coordinate 36,179,645 of CM060605.1, forward strand.
CTATTTTTCCAATCTTAATCAACAATGTACTGTGTAGTGAACCATTTCGAACCATTTCCAAACTTGCATGACATAATAAAGCTTGGATTGCTGATATCACGTGTGACTTGGCCAGTTTGATACGTACTCTGAAGCATTGATTCAAAACAAACGATTCGTAGAGGTATTAAAGCTTCGAGAAGCAGCAATGTTTCTACCGTAAAACACTGCAACATACGTCATGTCAGAAACATACAGAAATACAAGCTCACTCGCAAACTTGATCATTTAAATTTTAGCCCTCGTATTTTTCACATGGCATAGCGTTGTTGTTTTTTTTTTCGCGACCTACTTATTCTCACTCTGCAACACAATCTTTCAAAACTGGGATGGACTACTTTTAATGTATTTTTAAAGGAGCTTGACAGATCAGACAGATCTGAAGTCACTATAATGCTTGACTTTAACTGAAAATAACAACAGCACGAGTTTGGAACAACACGAGGGTAAGTAAAATGACAGATTTTTCATTTTGGGTGAACTATTCTTGAAGCCATAACTTCACAGCTTTCCAGTGTATTTTTGTGATGTTTTCTCCACACTGACTAAAAGAGAATTAAATTAGAGGTTGTCTGTTTCGTGCAATCTTTAATAAAGTGGCATCCTATCTCATATCAAAGATTAAGAAACTTCACTCTTTTCACCACATCTCTTAAGGGGAGATTTTTGGCAAAAAGTACTTTTTTTTAAATAAAAACTCAAAGGAACGGTCTATGATGTTTAAACTAATGATTTTTGTTAGCTTCACTTGCTAGGTTGAGACTCCTGAAAATGTCTGGCCTTAATAACCAAGGATAATCCTTCAGTCTTTTAGTTGGTCTAGTGGTGTGGATCCTACTGTTTTGAAGAAGACATTTGATCTTTGAGATTGGATTATATCTCAGGAGTCTATTGGACTGAGCTGTATTGGTGTCTCTTATCCGATTGGTGAAGTCGGATATCAGGCCATTATTCCTGTCTCTTTCCTCTTTCCGGCTTCTGATACTCAGAACACTATCCATGTTCTGAAGATAGTTTCCGACGTGGTCTCAATTACTGTATTATATTTGGACGACCTGACTGGGTAATCAATGTCTTATTTAAGAGGTAAATAACAGTCTACAATTTTTGTAGATACTTGTTAGAAAACTGAAATCATTCATCAAACCATTTCATGGTGCTTTAAAATAAACACATCTACACAAACTCACACATATGCACAACATGTCTTGATTTTAGGTTTGTTTTGGGTCTTGGTTCTTTTAAAAAACGTCCAAAGACCACAAACACAGTTTGACACAAGTGAGATAAATGAGGTAAATGCGGCTAGAGCGTTTAACTTCCAAAAGGAAAACACACACGATCACACACACAATGGAGTTATATGCACATGCTCATATGCTATCAAAATTCATGCATATTTGCAGTACAAAGACAGATCATTTGCATGCAGCTTGAGTCATTATAATCAATAAATCAGGCTTTTAGATGACACACGCACACACGTATATAAAGTCTGAGACCACATAAAAAATCTGAGCTTTCTTTCACTTAAACCTGTAAATAAACAAGACGGTTTTGAAATATTGATGTAATGATGTAAAATGAAGAAGAAATATGTAATTTGCAAAATTTTGAGATCAAAGAAGCAAATTTGATTAATGAGTAATGTGTGTGTTTTGGGCGTAACATGCAATAAACCAATCAGAGTCTCATCTCCCATTCCCTTTAAAAGCCCATTGCACTCGTGCCATGGCGGATTCGCTATTTCCACGGCGTAATTTGCAGGCGGAAAGACTTTGAACGCTTCTCCAGAGCAGACCATCTACGGGACAAGCCGGATTCCAACATATCTTTATGTACACAATATTAATCTTTACATTTGAATCCTTTCATTTTCATATTTAAAAATGCTGCATTGCGCTGGGTGTATGATAGGGCCCATAAAGTCTCACGTAAAAAGAAAAAAAGTCATAATTGAGCGTTATAATCGCAGAATTACAAGAAATAAACTCTCAACTGTGATTAAAAAAGTCATTTTCAAGATATAAACTTGCAATGCATAGAAAAAAGTTTGTGAGATAAAAAGTCTCAATTGCATGTACGAGCTAAATGTTCCATGCTTTTTGGACCACATACATACACGCACACACACACACACACGTATTTGGATAGACCACACACACGGATCAACACACACAAACTAATACAATCAAGATGGGTGAGACATTGGCAGGTTCTCTGGCAGGGACTGGCTGATGTTTCCCTCTAATTAAATCATTCTTCTAACATTTTTTTAGAGTCTAATTTTGAAAAGCCCATTAAGAGGGAATGTTTCTAATTAAAACACACAAATAAACCCATCTCTGAGCTCAGGGGAGACATGAATAGAGTTTGTAGAATAAAATGCGGTGTTAATGGGAATTCCAGCTTCGATTTTTAGCATTGCTATTTATACAATAGTGGGCGTACAGGTATTTTGGTTCACATGTGAAAGGCAAAGATGTGTATGTGCTTTAAAGAGTCATAATAGTGTGTGTGTGTGTCTTTTAATAAAGCCACTAAGCAGAGCCTTTGGTTAGAAGATAAGACGGATAAATAGACACAGACAACATTAGAAGCAGAGTGAGAGCGAGAAATGTTGTAGTGATTCAAGTGATCATTTTATCACTGACATATATTAATGCAAATAAGCACATTTCAGGAGATAAATGAGCAGAAATGCATATTTCGCTGTCTCCGATACAGTCAAATCTTCAATCACAGCCTATAGAAGGAAGATGAGAGTCAAAAATAGACTGACACAGACCACATGTGAGATACAGCGAGACAGAATGAGCCGTCAGGCGGCACAAAAGCCTTGTTATGCATAAAAACCACCAAATGAAATGATGGAGCACTTTAGCGTTAAATATTACAAGAGTTTAGCCTGAGAGTGATGTTAAAGGGGTCCTATATTAAACTTGTGTAGCCCCCCCCCCCCCCCCCAACCCCCCCACCCCCCCACCCCCCTCCTACCTCCACCTAAAATCCATTTCTGATGTTATTCAAGGTTTCTTTGCACTAAAAATTCAGAATGTAGTTTTACATGGTAATTTTTAACTTCTCTCTGATTTTAGAATTTAACTGACTGTTTTGTTTCAGCTCAGTAGGCAAATTATTCAGTCCTGAGAATTATAATGTAGTAAATGTGACAGGTAGAGGAAAGATGGATTGCTGTCACTCCAATTGTGAACCATTTACCAAAGAAACACACATATTCCTTTTTAAAAGCCTGTTAAGTTCCTTTTAGTAATTTCATTGACTTGATAAATTTGGTTTTTAGATGGACTACACTTTCTGTGGCAGCTTTACTTGAAGCTAATCATGCTCTATTAAGATGACCTAAAAATGTCTGATAGTACATTAAATGTGACAAAGAAAATACAGGGATAATTATAGTAATTGAACCATGATAGATTTGTAATTTTACTCTTGTAATGTGAAGATGAGGATCTGCTTTGTTAGTCTCATTCTGTAAATACCTCGTATGTGGCACAATTATGGTGGAAGATATGTCAAGAAATTATGTCAGAGTAGTAATTTGACATATTGTTTCCTATATTTTCCTATATACGAAGATGGCAATGAGTTCACCATACCCAAATGGCCTCTACATGGCCTTATATCGTTTAAAGGCCCCCTGAAATTTAGCTTTTAGTATGAATATGTTAGCCTGAAGGTTATGAATAAGATGGTGCGCTCCAAAACAATGGCAAAATTCGCATTTAGGAGATTCAAAACGTACAGTCTCTCACTTCCGCTAAAATGGATCACTGATTTTCATGACATCACTGTTCACTTCAGCTTCTCATCACATCATCTGTCCAATCAAATGCTCTCTAGAATCCAACGTATCATCAGCGCTCGGATTCACTTCCATGGTGCCGTCAAGTACGACTTGCAGTCTGTGAGGTAAACTAAACGCTATTGGATATATTTGAAAAGGGGGAGGAGCCATTCAATATGTCCCGCCTTAGCTTCCTGTTTCAGTGGAAATTACGCATCATACAAACCTGTGCGTTTCCAAGACACTTCAGTGGGCCTTTAATATATTTTTAATGTCTCATTAGATCCTTTAACTCAAGACTGGAGTTGAAACCGCTTTTACACCAACCAACCAAAGCAGATTCGGATGCGAGTTGGGCTTCAAAATCTGTAGTGAAATTCAGATTTTGTCTACACCAAAGTAAGTCCCGTTTTATTCGGCTTGTTTCTCTTTCAAATGTTCATTTTTAATTTCATTAAAAACAGTAATTCTATTGCATATGCAGCAGTTTATTTCAGAGAGCAAATTTCTCTAATTTGCTTTGGACATTGCGCACCTTCACGAAGACTCAGATCTTGGTTTCCAGCTATATCAGCCAGCTAAACATGGCCTTCATCCAGCTGAGTAAACAACTTCCCACAAAAAATGTATAATCACCCTAAATTTTGTTGACAAGTTTAAAAACTAGCTTGTCAACTCATTATCAAATGGCTTGCTGCTTTAAGCTGCCTCACAAACGAATTATCCAGATGACTTTGAGCGATTCCCCCAGACGCCAGGCGAACCGCTAATGCAGGTGCTCTAAATTAGCAGAATAACGTAATCACATTTCTGTGCATTAGATCATTTAATCATTTAGTTATTTTATTGCTACAATCTGCTGTGCGTATAAGCTCGTACATGTAGAAATACGACTAACTGGCCTTGCATGACTGCTCATTTTTACTAGTCTTTAAGAAAAGCAGTTGACTAGTCAGTGGGTCAGTGTTTACGTTGAAAACAATGACTCACAAACAACATGCAACGTCAGCCTTCTTCGCTGTTTCAATCCAAAGCTGCGTTGATGTTGGTGAGAAGGAAAGCATGCATATCTCACTTGCCAGATTCATCAGGCTTGCATTGTCATTAACGGTGGAAAAATGTCAAATTGCTTCCGCTTATAGTTTCTGTCAGCATTTGGGTGATATTTGATTTGTTGCAAGGTAGTTTTGGCAAGAAATGTAGCTTATATGTGAGCTTATATCACAGACTGATCTCATGAAATGGTGTATGTATGACACGCCAATTCGTATTTCCATTTTTGGCGTGCTATCAACACGCATAATCGCTTTTCAGCGTGTTTATGAACGCCGTTGACTTAACGTTACATAACTGTGTATATAAATATATGACCTACCTCATTTTTTGTTTTGTTTTACTTTTATACATTTATTTTTCCACAGACTTTTTTTAAAATTTTAATTGTATTTATGTGTTCAAAATAACGAAATAAAATCAAATTAAATATCAAATCAAAAACGCTTATCTCTTCAGCTATTATGGCCCCAGCACCTCAACACCCAGCTCAACACCTCAACACACCAAAAACTTACTGTGTACGTCTCGTCGTCACTTGCCATTGGAAGCAGCCTACGTTTCTGCTGAATCCTGCAGCTAATCTGGCAACCTCGAGTCAGGGGGTAGGGGGAGGGGATACAGCGCTCTATGGTATTTTTAAAGTGATTGCAGTACCAGTTTTGGCCACAATCCTACATACGGCTCCTTTAACTAGTTATGCCTAGTCCAGAGCTGTATTGCATTAGTAACAGGCTCGAACATACATTTAAGCAGCTTTGGTGTAGGTCATTCGTATGAATTCAGGTGTAGGTCATTCGTATGAATTCATACAAATTGGGCAAACTGGTAGCCAGGCATCAGACAAGTGACCAATCCTGAGTTGCGACATCACTACCCGTTTGTAATGGTGTCGTGCCGAACCAGGCTCAAGTGGAAATATAACTGGATCCGCTCCTTAACATAGAATTGTTCGGCCTGACGGTGAAAAGCGGCTTAGTCAAATTCTCAGCCAACCAGGGGTGCGTTTCTCCAAAGCATCGTTAGCCAACTATGGTCGCAAGTTCCGTCGTTACCAATAGAGTTCAATGGAAATTGCGACCATAGTTGGCTAACGATGCTTTCGGGAAACGCACCCCAGACCAACTCTCCGATACCCTTCCGTCGAATGATCTGTCAGGCTGCGTTTTCATTGGCTGCCATTCCAGTCAGTCCATTGTAATACCTTGATGTCAAGCCTCCCTGCATCGTTTATCTGTCGACTGCAGAGACATTTCCAGTATTCAGCCTCATAACTTCTAAGACTTTGAAAGTCAGTGCAATCTGACGAGAAATTTTGACGAACAAAAACAAGCAGACGTTTTCGCTGACAGCGCCTCTTTGAAATCCCTGCCAAACCAATGACGTCCCCACTCCCACAGATGATATATCAAAACTACGCACCTCCTGCCAGTTTAAAGTGCTTTAGAGAGGCACCAATATCTCCCACCAATATCTGATTTAATTCCACATATTTTATTCAGTGTCTAAGCGGCAGGATTCTCAGGAGAGGATCGTGTGAAGCGTCCGTTTTGCAGAGCGGTCTAATGAGAGATTCCTCCTCCTCATCACGGTGACACAGACGTTGACCCTTCCGTCATTATGATTATCAGCTCGAAGTCAGAAATGCTCTTGGGGAGCAGAGACAGGGAAGGTGACGGTAGTTTGGGGGAAAGGGTTACGTTTTCCTTTAATATTTAGACGCGGCGCTGCGTCGGCTCTCTTTATTACAGGAATCTCTTTCTCTCTTTTGATCATTTGTGCAGCTTCTTCCTTTCTCTCTCTCTCTCTCGCTGCTTTTCCCATGATCCCTCAGCTCATTCCACTGCTAAAGGAGTTTTTGCCACTAATTAGATTTTATTTACTTTCTTTAGTTTTTTTACTTTCCCTTTCTTCTCTTTACAGTGATCACCAACACCTGCCACAGCACACAGAATAATGCCGCCTATGCGAAACTCATTAGCGCGCAGTGTATATCTAAAAATAAGACCATATGCATTCCCTCAAACACTTGCAGTGTTCAACGTTTTATTTGTTTTGAGGCCAGAAACATACTCTACGCAAGTACGCAAACACAGATGCGAAATCTTCGACACTTTGAAAGCACGTTGTACATACATACATGGGCAACAGAAAAGGAAAAATGATGTCTAACAAAACAAACACCTCACTTCAAAGTTGAGAACGCATTTTAGTTTGGGCATTTCTCCATGAACTTGAGAAGCTATACTAGTGATGTGATGAAGTGGACAGCACACATTTTTAAAGGTCAAAGGGGTCTAATATGGTTTTGGACCCCATTGACTTTCATTGTAAAACATTTGTTTGAAATAGAAGAAAGTCATACAGGTTTGAATGACAGGAGAGTGACACATTTATCATTTTTTGGTAGATGGTCATTACAAATCACACTGCATGACATGGATCTAATAAACTTGGGTAAAAAATGTATGTAGACTGTACAATGATGACACCAATTGAATTGTAGGCTATGACGCAACTTAGTATAAAATGAGGAAACGTCATCAACATGTGCTAGTGGTAAACAAATAGAGCAAGATGAATCACGCTTTGGCAGTTGTGGTTTTTATATGCACTGAGAAAAAGAAAAGGAAGCGAAAGAGGAGAATATGGATGCGGTCATTGCTATAGGGAAATGAGGCCAACTTGGCATTCCAATTTTGCAAATGGAGGTTGAGAATTAGTACGTTTTAGCGCCATACTATTTCATGTTGCATTTTTATTGGCTAGTCAGTAGACGTAGGAGCGTAGCAGCAAACACACTGTGAGAGATCATGCTGAATTTCTGACAGTCATAAAATTATAGCAGGCTATCTTTGGTCACAAGACTGTGAGAACGGCCGACTTTTAACACGTTGTACAATGTGTACCGGGCATAAGTTATTGTCATATGCACGCTCATCTGATGCAAGACAGTACAGCACGGCTCTAGCCAAGCCAAGATCCTGGGTTCGATGCAGGAAACGCATGAACTGAGAAACTGTGTATCTTGAATTCAATGGTCATTTTGGATAAAAGCGTCTCCCAAATGTGCAAATGTACTGTCTTAATAGCTGTCTATCTCTCTACAGGTCTCAGGGAAAAGTCCCTTTGTCCCGACAGCAGCGTGTGTGTGTGTGTGTGTGTGGTCCAGTCTGAAGGGGTGAAAGAAAAGCAGTCTGCCCTTCTGCTGTCTGTTCTCTATGCCAAGATCAGACATGCCACCTCTCACACACACACAACAGCACGGGAGCGACGCGCTAACTAATGAAGTCAGAGCTTTGCGCTCACGGACAGACACAAGGTGCTCAAACGCCAACACATTCAGCAGGCAGCTGGAACACACACATATATGTTTGCTTTTCTATTACAGTGGGACTTACCATTGATTAAACTGAGCTAATGATACTTTCATATATTGATTAATATATTATTTACTAGGTTTCTCTAAGTGGAGATGCTGGCTGCCCCACAATGTAGGTGATTTCAAGATTTACTGTGGGGGATGTCAGTTCATGATGGATATAAATAAATACATCATAACAAATAATTAGAAATTATTATAGGAAGTTTAGTATAGATTTTACCATAAACAATGCTTAGAATTATCTTTAATTATTTTTATATTAGAAGTGTGTAAAGTAGATAAGTAAACACACTCACACACTTATATGGACATAAACAGAAACACTTCAAATATGAAGGTAATTCTAAATAAACTGAATGCATTTTTAAAAATAAAAAATGATTTATTATTTTATCAGTTGATAGAGGGCATTCCCAAAAGGAGGTTTTGTCAGATTCAGCTTATTTCTGGGAACAGATTTGTGCCCAAAATATGTTTAAGTAAACCCACACAGACACAGATAAATACACAACTCTCTTCAGGCTCGCTGTGGTTTCAAACTGTACATGAGGCACCTGCAGGGGGTTTCTCCAGGACTCCCTCTGAGCCAGAGGCGAGTGCAACAGCTGAAGATGTAAAATTATTTTTACATTTAGAATGAAAGACTAATCAAGGACAATTGATGGTGGGTTTAAAAAAATGATGAAGGTGTTGTTACCTATGACTCTTATAAAATTAGAAGAATTGCTGTTGACTTTTATTCTGACTTATCCACAGCCAATGTCACAGATCCTAAATGTAAAGATGAATTATTATGTCTGAAGAAGTTGACGACTGAGCAACAGGAGGTTATTGATTCACCAAATACAAGTGACACAACTGTAAAAGATCTTTCATCAGAGAAGGCTTCTGGTCTAGGAATTTTATAAACATTTCTGGGATGTGATTGGAAAGAACTATTTTGAAATGCATTTAAAAACTGGGTCTTTACCTAATAGTTGTAATAGAGCAGTGTTATTTTTGCTACCGAAGAACGGTGATTTGTATTGCTTGAAGAATTGGCGACCTGTTGCATTAATGTGTATGGATTATAAAACAAATTTTTCAAAATGTATTGCCAGTAGACTAAACAATTTTATGAGTGTATTAATAATGAAAGATCAATCATATTGTGTAAAGGGGTGATGTATTAAGGGTAATTTATTTTTAATGAGAGATATAATAGATTATGCAGCGTTTAATGAAAATGATTTGATCTCTTGATCAAGAAAAAGCATTTTACAGAGTTAACCACGCTTATTTGTTTGATTTACTGAAGGCTTTTGGTTTTGGAGATGTTTTTATTTCAGGGGTTAATTTATTGTACAATGAAGCTGAATTTATGATCAAAGTAGCTGGAGGTTTAAGTGTTCCTATTAAAGTACAGAGGGAAATAAGACAAGGATGTCCTCTTCCAGGGCAACTTTATAGTCTTGCAATTGAACCCCTACTGTGCAAATTAAGAGAGCAGTTGACTGGCTTACAAATTACAAGAGGGGTCAAACATTTCAAATGATGTGAAATTATCCGCCTATGCTGATGATGTAACTGTAATAATTAGGAACCTTAATGATATCAAAGTTGTTATGGAAGAGCGTCATCAGCGAAAATAAATAGGACAAAAAGCGAGGCATTATGGTGTGGTTCAGAGAGGTCGAATGTCCCAATATGGAAAAAAGATGGTTTTAAGGTTTTAGGAGTGTTTTTAGGTTCTGAGACATACAAGAAAAAGAACTGGGGAGGACTATTGAAAAAAGTGTGTCTCCGGTTAACTAACTGGATATGGCTAATTCCTCTGCTATCCTATAGGGGAAGGGTGTTAATAGTAAATAATCTTGTTGCTTCAAGATGTCTTGTTGACTTCTTTTGGACAGGTCAGCATTGGTTGATATCTGAGGTACTTTATCTGCCTCTTTGTGAAGGGGGTCAAGGTCTAATTGATATAGGATGTAGGATTACTGCTTCTACAAGCTTCCCAGTGACTTTTGTCATTGGGCTGATGTGGCTTGTGGTCTTTTGAGGAGAGGAGGATGACTGGGACTAGACCGACAATTGCTTTTAATGAATATACATGTTAAATTAAAATCAATTAAATTAATTGAAAACTCTTTAAATTAGCTGACAACTTTTAAAATCATGGAATGTTTTTAGAATTTGAGAACATTTGAGACTTTAAACGTCCTATTGATAAGAGAACTGGTGACCTCCAATGGCGGATAATATATGGAGCTATTACTACTAATAGACATAGGGCACATATTGGTCCAACAGTAATGGATAAATGTCAATTTTTTGAGTCTGAAGATGTGTTTAACTTATTCTTGCAGTGTAAAAGATTGAAGCCAATGTTTCTATTGTTGGAAGAATGGAGTAAAAATTGGAATTTATATTAAATGGTTTTATTTATAGCCGAAATAAAAGTATGAAAATAGAAAAATAGATGTGTTAATTATCAGGTCAACGTGTGATCGTCAACGAGTGGATCTCTGAGCTGGTGTGAGTGAGTGGAGGCGGGGCTACTTTGCATATTCATAAAATGGCGTAGAGTAAATGAAGCAAGGGTGTAGAGTTAAATTCAAGCTATTTTAAGGCATGAATAGTTTTTTTCAAGGGAAAAACTTTTAAATATGTCATTTTGGTGATTTGAGTTGAGTTTTAAAGGATAAAAATATTGACTACAGGAGGACTTTAAGAGGTCTGATATCTGCCCGGGTTACTGTTGAGTTCACATATTATAAAATGGTTGGAAATCTTGATACTTTTAAACTAACTTGGGGTTTGAATTATGTTTTATGTAAATTGTAATATGGAATTTTACAAATGAATGCACGAGGTGATGTATTTTAATGTTTTTTTATTGTGTATATTTATGTATTTTGTATTTTAAGATATTTGGATTAAGTTGCAAGTATTAATTGTTAAAAGTTAAAAGTCAAACTCTATCTCTGTTCCCTCCTTTTCTTCACATCCCCTCATGTCAAAATTAGAAAAAAGGAGCAACATCAGTCTCATCTCCCTCCCAACAAAAGCAGTCTGTAATGGTTCATCTTGTCTAATGAGAGATTATATTCGTACATTGTATAGTCGAAAGGGTTACATTTTTTTAAGGTGTCATTTCTGTCAGGACCACTATCGTCAAATACGATTGACAATTAGCATACAGTTTGGATTGGCGGTTTAGTTCCGTTCTGGGCGAGAACTCAATGCGCATCCATAACAGCAGGGAGAGCAACAATAACCCCCCTTAGGGTAAACAGAACAGAACCAACATGAATGTATGCCGATATCATTAATTCAAGATTTTAAAGTACAATATAATTCGAGAATTTATTCTGATTCAAGGGGAATCAGAATGCCAAATGCTGACTGGGCGAGAGGAGGAGCTGGGGATAGAGGAGGGTAATCAGCTCCTGAGAAACACGATAGCTGCTGATAATACTGAAGAAGCTTATATGTACAGTGAGAGGCGTTGTATTCCTATAGGTAGACGTGGATCAGCTGAGAGTCAGCTGATGCGAGCTTGACTAATGTGACCTGCCAGAACTGACGCTACGCTTGATTGTTACAGTGTAATTATACATTTAAGTAACGAGTAATATTAATTAACTACATACTTACTAAAGGGAAGAGCATCAAGGCAGACAAGAGAGAGTGTTTGTGGATGGCTTAGCCAAGCAAGCAGAAGAAGCAGCCCCACAGAGAAATCTGAAGGACTTGTATAACATCACCAAGAAGCTGTCTGGAAAGTTCCAGCAGACAGACAGGCCAGTCAAGGACAAACAAGGTCATCCCCTCACCACCTCAGAGGACCAAAGAAAGAGATGGACAGAGCATTACTGAACTACTGAATAGACCAGCCCCGGAAGAGCCTGCAGACATTCCACCAGCAGAGGCTATACTTCCAGTCAACTGCGACAAGCCCAGCAAAGAGGAGATCAAGAAAGCCATCAAGACACTAAAGAGTGGAAAAGCAGCCGGACCAAATGTCATCAAGGGAGACATCAACACAGCCACTAGCATGCTCGACAGCCTGTTTGCGAAGATCTGGGAGAACGAGGAGATTCCAGAAGAGTGGAGAGAAGGCCTTATCGTAAAACTGCCCAAGAAAGGAGACCTGAGAGATTGTGGCAACTAAAGAGGGATTATGCTGCTGTCAGTACCAGGAAAAATATTGAACAGAATCCTGCTAGAGAGAATGAAGACTGCAGTGGATGCTTAGCTCCGAGACCAACAAGCAGATTTCCGAAAGGACAGATCCTGTACAGACCACATCGCCACCCTATGTATTATTGTGGAGCAGTCGGTGGAGTGGAACTTGGCCATCTACGTCAACTTCATAGACTATGAGAAAGCCTTCGACAGCTTGGACCGAGAGACGCCGTGGAAGCTGATCAGACACTACGGGGTGCCAGAGAAGCTGACCACCCTGATTCGAAACACGTACCAAGACATGTCATGCAGAGTGATACATGGCGGCCAGCAGTCGGACAGTTTCACAGTGAAAACAGGAGTTGCTTGCCATCGACTGGATAATGAAGTCCACCACTGAGGGAACAAGAAACGGGATACAGTGGACCCCTTGGATGCAGCTGGAAGACCTGGACTTTGTTGATGACCTAGCCCTTCTCTCCCACAGACATGCCCTAAGGCGCATATTTAAGATCTGGTGGCCTGACCGTACCAACAATGAGGGGCTCTGGCAAAGAGCCAATCAAGAAGCCATCACCCAGCAGATAGGGAAGAGAAAGTGGGGCTAGATTGGACACATATTACGTAAACCAAAGAGTAATGTGACACGCCAGTCCCTCACTTGGAACCCTCAAGGAAAACGAAAGAGGGGAACAGCTGAGAACAGCTGGAGGCGAGACACTGAGACAGAGCTGAATAAGAGTGGTATCACCTCAAATAGAAAAGAAAGCCCAAGACCATGCCCTCTGGAGAATTGTTGTCGATGGCCTATGCTCCAGGAGGACCGATGGGCCTAAGTACTTACTATAGGGTTAGGGTAGGATTAGGGTTTGGTTAAGGGTTTAGTTGCACGTAATTATGCATAATTTACTGTTATTACCATGGTAAGTACATCTAACATATGTAACAAGGACACTGTCAAATAAAGTGTTACCGTCAAAAGCACAAAATCTATGGCATAATATACATTTTATCAATATGTATGTTCCTGAATTGAACCCATGACCTTGACATTGACTAATGCAATGCTCTAGCGGTTGAGCTACTGGAGTTCTTTTGCATCAAATCAAAACCAATGCGTTCAGTTTACCTTTGCGTCTAGGTCACACCGTAGCCTACATTTCACATAATGTTTTAAGCACAAAAAAGCTGCATAATTTATATGCTAAAGTGCTAACGGAGTGATCTAGCAGTGAGATGCTCTGACTTTCAAAAAACCCGCTTCTCGCTCTAGGCAAAACTACTCAACTCCTCGCTCGGCTTCCACTTCGTACTCTCACATACTCTGCTAATTTTCAACTGTACCCTTTGTGCCACAATCAAAAGTCTCCTTCCTCTTGGTCTTTCTCCATCACACTCCTCCATGCACCTCCCATCCCCCCATATCTTCCTCTATCCATTTCAATGTCAGTCTGACCCCTCTTAACCTCAACACCCTCTTTCTCCCCCTGTCTTGTTCTCTCTCTCTCTCTCTCTCTTTCATCCCTTGAGATCTGAAAATTCTCACACGTCAAGCTTTCTGGAAGCAAAATGTCTTCCTCTCATTTATTGTCAGCATTATGGGTAATGGAATCCGTGCGCTCCTTTTCCACACCATATTACATTTCGTATTGCACCCCCGATACTCTCTTCTCTCTCTCTCTCTTTCTGAGTGTGGTCATGCATTTAGTGTGTCTATATAAGCATCGCTGTACCTGTTTTAGGACATGCACGTATTTATTGTTCAGGCCTATATTACATTTCTGTTCAAAAGTATGAGGTCAATAAGATTTCTTCTTTAGATCATTAGATAGAAATGTCATGAAAATGAGTAAATGGACTGATTACATTGCACAGCATCTCAAATGTTGCAAAACCATTACAATTGCATTCCCAAACACCAGACATCTGAACACAAGATAACATGACAGCGTTTATTGTGTTTAGTCTGCGCACGCTGAGACGCAAGTCATTGATGATGGAGGGAAAAAAGAGCCACAGTTTCTTCCCCAATTGCAGCCACTTTCGTTTTTGTTACAGATATTTTGCACAGATTTCCCAGGAAGTACTGATTTTGTTCTCTTAAACACACGGGATGTAAACGGTGCTTTATTCGCAAATGTTTTATGCGATATTCCAATTTTGCGCATAAGTTAAATGCGCAACTTTGGGTTGAAACATAGCTACTGACACTTGAGCAAAACTTAAATATCACTTAAATGTCTTCGCTTACCAATATCACCGTGCACTGCACTATATGCAGGTGTATTTGTCACCCCTGATTTATTTCACCACTAAATGTGTCTGAATGTAGAATAAAACAGTTTTTCTCTAATATGCCAAGAGACTTATACAGCATTTTATTCTAATATTTATTTATTTAGGTTTAAAACTTCTTGAAATACACAATACACAGCAGTAAATAATCGTAACCCTGCATAAAAGGTCAGTTAATTTACAGTAAACCAACTGTGAAACAATATACAGTATATTGCTGCTTTTAGCTGGTTGTGTTTCGGTGATGGGAGACGCAGAGATTTTCGGCTTCTGGAGAGTTATCGAACACTTCCACCATCAGAAAAGCCATTCACTTAAGAGCCTGCTATCATCTTCCATGGGGACCTCTCAACACACACACACTCACACACACGCACTGAAGTACAGCCATCTCCTGAAGAGCCTGTCTGATAGTGTCACCCTGAGCTTGTGTGAGGAGTGTTTGACTGGCCATTAGAACAGGAAAGTGCAGGAGAGCAACGCGAGACTTCAAACTTTTCAAATCACAATTCACATACTTCTGCTACACACTAAAAGTATGTACTTCACTGATGATGCAAAATTGGATCCTCTAGAGTATGACAAGGTGTGAGCACTGGATCTGCAAAAGTCAAAAGTGAACCCTAATCTTTTCTTCTGTTGTTCAAGGGGTTAAGGGTAAAATTAGACCACAATGCACTATTTCAGGCGAAAATGTGCAAATTTCCAGTGCATTTTATGTTTTGCCATCTTTCCTCCATTCTTTTGCTTTTAACTGTGACACTTTACAGAAATTAATGTGATTTCTGTATTACTTCATTGACTATTGAAAAGAGCACAATTAATAAATCTTACAAATTTGATTGTATGAAATCTCATTTATATGAAAAGATTGATCACATTTGCAAAACTCTACCTGCAGCAACACATCTGCCGTGTAGCTCTGTGCTTGTTTTCAACAAGGGTTCTTCTAAGAATTACAGACTATAGATCTAAATATCCACCTAAATTGAGTTTTTTATGTGAATGTTTAGAATTTTTAGATCTTGGCGTTTTTTGGGCAATATTCCAAAATGCACAAATAGTTGGCTGGAAACATAGTCCACATTCACTGGTCATATCAAACAATACAATTTAAAGGGACATTAAAGATGCAGGAAGCTATGTGCTTATACCAAACAGACAAAACACACCTAAACAGAAGGGCACATGGTCGCGCTCACAACAAGACGAGACACAAGCAGTGTCAGAGCTCTGTCACCAAACCAAGAATAAACAGACCGAAGTGACAGAACCCTGACACTACCCGCACCCCTCAAAAGGGACGCCTCCTGGCGTCCCTAACGAGGGACACCGAAAGGGACTCCTTAGAAACGAGGGACTCCATAGAAACGTCTTGCTCGTGATGGTGGTTCGGGTTGCTCAGATACTTCTTCCAATGTTTCATTATCAGACCAATCACAACAGACCGGGCCATCTGACCAATCAGAGCAGAGTAGACCAATCACAACAGACTGGGTCATCTGACCTAGGGGTGGGCGGTATGACCAAAATTGTGTTTCACGGTATTACTAATTTTATTTCACGGTAACGATATATTTCACGATATAGTTATTTATATATGTAGTTACTCTCGAAAAATCAACAAAAAGGGCTTTGTATAATAAATAAATCCAAATACTTTAGAAATGAAAAGTAGGCTACTTCACCTTGTTTAATTTTTCTTTACCAAATAAAAGAAAAATTATTTCTATGGTAAACTATTTTGATGGCTAAATATAGTAAACAAAACACACTCATCAACTTTTAGATGAACTTCACCCAAGTGATTGATATTAACAGTAAATACAATTTATAGGTGCAATTAAACTTTAAATAAAGTGTTGCTGAATAATTTTTCAATCTCATGCATTGCTTTACTTCATCAATCAGTTTATAATATCTGAATATTTTATATTGAATTATTCTATTAATAATAAATTAGTTACTTCCTTTAATTTTGTAGGATATTGGTAATAATAGTTATGTTTAAATGTGGTCCCCGGTACATTTTTGCCCTGTCTGATTATTATACTGCTTTCATAATGGGTTTTGCTCTTTTCGTGATATCTGGCAACCCACCAACTGGAGCTTTAATCAAGAGTTTCAGAAGTGTCAAGTTCAGAAGTGACTCGAAGGAAAGCAACAGTATGAAAACCGAACAGCAACTGTTAGAGTTGACTAAGTAGTTTCAATTAAAGGTACACACACTTGTAACTGCGTCATTATTTGACCATGGCCCGGTGAACACTGACACAAGTGCTCCCTCTCAGTGCGTGTGCACGCGCGCGTCTTTTTCATCAGTAAAATGCGATCGGTTAATTTGAGTGTCAAGTTGTAATCACGTATCGAATCAAAGGAAGATTTTATCAGCTGGTTCAGTGGCCAATTCTTTGTAGTTAGAAATGTATAACTCGCGCTGCATATTTAGTAATTTTGCCTTGTACATTCGCTTTGACAAGCAGGTTGTTCATTACCACGGCAACTGCTTGCGTGTCACGCTGAATCATGCGATTTTCGTGTTTAAAAAGTAATTATACGCAGTGGCGGCCTTAAGCATCTGGGGGCCCGTTTCAATAACTAATATGGGGCCCTACCCACATAAAACATAAACATAATAGAGCATAAAAAGCAAGGATTCCTGTTGGTTTGTATCAATGGTATATTATTTTATTACGTGCACTTTCAGCTTCATGAACAGGCAGCTCAACATACCGGATCTAGAAAAATATTTATGGGGTGGCGAGAGGGGGGCAGGAATTTTTGAGGGGTGGCAAATATATAGCAGACGTATATACACTGAATTTAATCACAGTTAACACAGTTTGATGAGAAATAGTATGTAGCCTACACACTACAAAAGGGCACAGGCTGCCATTTACAAACTTAATATCATGCAATCAATGTCTTGCATTTGAGGTGAAACTTCATATTAGGAATAAGTGTAAAAAATGGGAAAAAAAGTCGGCCCACCTTTATACTCACCTAGTCACCTGTGAGTATAAAGGCGGGGTGTGTTTAACTTTTAGTTGTCTGACGAAGAGCCTACCTACGTGCTTGATACGTTACCACCTGTGTGAGTCCATTACATTTTTCACAATTTTGGAGCCAAGGTGTGCTGACGTTTTTTCCCCTTTTTTATATATTTTTTTTCTGTTGAGCACCCAAATTGAGTGTTTTGCTGTGGATGTGCATGCTTTTGGATCTGATTAAATTTTTTTAGAAGTGGCCATACAATGTGATCTCACTTAATAGGAGATAGAAGTATGATAGAAGTAAGGGGCATTATCACATGAAAGGCATTAAGGTAAGACACAGGCGAGTGTGCGGATAGACACTTCCGGTTTCGCATTACGCCCGGTGCAGGGAGCCGGAGAAAGCCAAAAATGATCTCTTATAGTTGTTTATAGAATCATTTATATCACTTAAAATACTACTAAGATCCATATTACTATCACACGAGCCAATGCCAATTAATAGCACGGATGCATAGTCAGATTAATGAATTAAATACAACTGTTCACGAACAGAAGAATGTATTGGACTCAAGCTGCATTCGCAATCACAATTATGCCTACTGTAAATATAGAGTTACAACTACGATTAGAGTTGTTAAATAAAATACCCCGTGAACATTCACACGTTTGCTTTGTAATAGGCTACACTTTATCTCCATAAATACTATTTTCTTAATTCTGCGCATTTATTTTCACTTACTTACATCCATTGCTCGATCAATATTATTATCACATATTTTACATTTATATTTTAAACAATTTAATATAGCTAAGTTTTTGTATATTTTACACGTAGTAAAATTCTGTATGTGCTGCTTATAAACACCAGACAGATAATAATGGTTTATGAAACAGATCCTCTTTACTCATCTTACTTGCACAAAATAAAAACAGTAATAGAAAGCATATAAACGCACAGGTGAAATAAACGGAAAATTATATGCATTTAAAAATGTGGTCAGGTTGAAAACTTATCTCTCTGGAAATGGAACTCGGTCGCTGTTGTCTCTTGCTCTCGCTGACTCCCGCTCTCGCTGTCAGATCACCGGAAGTTTTTACCGGAAGTATTGGCCCACACACTCAAGTTCGAACGTCAACGGTTGCCATTTGTGCACGGAGCGAATTCACTGCAGTCGGACATTGGAGATTCGCGCTCGTAAATTGTCAAATTGGCCATAACTTTTAATTCGTTGCTGCCAACTGGGTAGATCCGCCCCTGTCAACATAGAAATAATCCATCCTTATTTGATTAAAACTATATATAATTATACAGCGTTTTACGTTGGAATAAGCCTCGCCCTTTCACGCAGGGTAACGTTAACTTCACTTTTGGTAGACTGAAGCTTTTCTTTTGTTGTCCGATATCTTTCGTTTTTCAGCACCACTGGCATATGTACGTTTCATTTCCTCTTAAAATTCTTTTCCTGCTCAAAATAAGATTTTACCCTAACGGCAAAAAGTCAAAGCTATAAAAACTAACGATGTTACACTTCAGATCCAAGCCGTTCGCAGGGGTGGTAAACGTCGTCATGGTAACCGCGAGTTCGACCAATCAGAGACATCAGTGTTTTGCTTAGAATTGTGGGTAGTGTAGCATTTCTCCAGAAGATCGCAAATAACAAGGTTGATTTCATACCTTGTGGCTTTTATAGGAGCAGAAACTTTCGTTTCACAACCTCGTAGTCAATCTATCTTGAATGGTTTAGACATTATGGCTGAAAATCAATATCCTACGGAGAAAATGAATGGGATATTTTGCTGGTCTGTGGAGATGTGGGGGCCCCCTTGGAGGGCGGGGCCTGTTTCAATTGAAACGGGTGAAACATAGGTAAGGCCGCCCCTGATTATACGTAAAAGAGACGGAAAGATGCAGACAACTATACATTATTTAAGGTAATTTTTATTCGTGAATTGATATATGAAATGTTGTTATCAAGTAAGCTTAATGCTTTCCCCGTTGCGAACGTGCACTCTATAAACTGTAGCCTACTAACGTTACGGGTGCTGCACTGCTCTAGCTGACTGCGCCTTTCCCCCGAAAATATCACGTTAACAACAACCCTTTAGAAAACGTAATTCCTTTATGGATCATCTTGATTTGCTTTCTCCATGTTTCTTTGACAAATCTCAGTGTCTCAGTCTCACGCACACTGCACGCGAGTTAACCACGCCCACTTATTTACATGTCGCGGTATACACGAATAAAAAAAATCTGTTACGGTTGACATTTCATACCGCGGTAACGATAAATACCGTCATACCGCCCAGCCCTTATCTGACCTATCAGTAAACCAATCAGACTGGGAGCTCTTGTAAAGAAGGAGTTTAGGGAGACCTAATACTTTATTAAACCGTTTCAGGCCCTGTGAAAAAAAGAGGTGATGCTGCAATGTATATTATAAGAAAATTAAAGTTTTTTTGACCTTCGAGTTCGATGCAAGTAATACTTTTGTAGGAGACCCCCAAAACAAAATTAGAAACCTTTTAAATCATAATAGTAGCACTTTCATTTAAAAACATTTCTTGCTAATAGCAAAAATTGCTATTAATAGACATGCATTTTTCATCTCTGTGTTGGCATATTTACAAAACAAGATGCTTGGACAAGACATATTGAAGGACTGAACAAAACCCATCAAATCCAAGCACACTTGAGAGCTTGCACCAGGTACAAAAGTCACTTTCAAATACGTTTGAATGCATTTCTAGTCCAAGTAGGCCTACTGAAGTATGGCAATTAGCGCAACTGATGAACATGATTACCTACTTGCTGTTGCTAATCAAAGGCAGGTATTTGTGATCATTCTCGGCATTTTATTGCATATCACAACTTTTGCTGGAAGAGAAATACTGTTTACTGTAAGTTAATTTGAACAAAATTCCCATTTTGATGTAATAAGCATCTACATTTACAGTGGTACCACACTAAAAACATTTAAAATATTTACTGTTCACACATACACAGCTAGGCTCTAAAAAAAGCTCCACAAATGACGCCGCAGAGACCCTAAAGTCATTTAATGTAAAAAACATCTCACATTCTCTCTTTTCTTCCCTTGCACTCTTCTCCCTGGCGATCATCAGTCTTTTTTTTACAGTCTTTCTACCCTCTTTGTCTTTACCTCTTTTTTCTCTCTCTTTCCTGTTCTTTCTTTCTCTAAGTGTATGATTGCAGTGGACCCATGCTGAAAAGTCACATTACCCACAATACCATGCTGGGAACATTCTCAGTCTGATAATTCACACGCTGTGAGTAAACAGCCTTCATGTGTGTGTGCTAGACAAGAAGATATGGGCCATTTTAGAAGGTTATGGATGATTATATGTTTAACCACAGTAGGGTACAAGTCATTGAGCTGCCGCACACACACCCACACACGGCAGCACGGATATTCCCTGCGCACTTGTGCTTCACGCTGCGTGAGAGGAATTCTCACGGGGATCATAATGAGAGTGAAGGGAATGCTGGGAATGAGCCTAAATCCCCCAGTTTATCACCCGCTGCACCCTGCCAACACCCCCCTTCTACTGTATGTGCATGTGTGTGTGTCTGACAGACAGAGATATGAGGTTAGTGTGGTTACATGTGTTTCACCTCCAGGTAGAAGAATAAAACATCAGCGTCGTGACTGTGTCTCCGCTGCATCATAATAAGCATAACCCTGGTATGCATTATAAGATTGTACTTCACTGACAACAATGTGAATTGTTTCCTTTGCATTTTATGTTCTATCCAATATTATATTTTATATAAATGAGATCATATTAATTAATGTATTAAATACATTTGAAAAATTGTAAAACTGAATATATTGTAAAACTGAATATAATGTGTGTTTGTGTGTTAAACAACAGCTGGATTTTTATTACTTAACATTAACAAAGAGTAATAAATATTTTAACATATGTATTGCTCATTGTTAGTTCATGTTAAATGAGTTCTACTTTATATTTTGCTAAAACGTTTTTCTATCTATCTGTCTGTCTGTCTATCTATCTATCCATCCATCTATATCCATCCATCCATCCATCCATCCATATCCATCTATATCCATCCATCCACCCACCCATCCATCCATCCATCCATCCATCTATCTATATCCATCCATCCATCCATCCATCCATCCATCCATCCATCTCCATCTATATCCATCCATCCATCCACCCACCCATCCATCCATCCATCTATCTATATCCATCCATCCATCCATCCATCTCCATCTATATCCATCCATCCATCCATCTATATCCATCCATCCATCCATCCATCCATATCCATCTATATCCATCCATCCATCCATCCATCCATCCATCTATCCATCTATCCATATTACACGGCTCTGTGGAATACTTGATTCTGATTGGTCAATCAAGCCATCCAGCGATAAATTATTCCCAGATAACAACCGCTCAAAGTAGATAACGCAGGCTCATCCGGGTCACTGAAGTCAGCAGCACTAATACGCCTGCAAGGAAAGTTTTTTCCTTGTGGATGTTTTGCATTTGGTGAGCTAATAAAGTATTAAAAACTCAGTTTTGTGCAGTTATTTAATTATGCCATCCAGTATCGTGGACTCGCTCTCTCTTGTTTCATACAAACGCAACTGCTGCCATTTTGTGACTATTGTTTTGTACGCTGTTGGATTATGCGATACAAACAGGTATGTCGGGGTCCTGATCACTCTGTCGGGGGTTATTTTGAGAGAACCACCGGCTGGATGTACATTATCATGTACCTTACATAGCAACTTGTAAAGGCTTTCAGTGAATGGAATACTACAATATACTAGTTTTTCTCAGTCGCTTTGGTGCATTTCTCACATCACTTTTTACATTTGCACAACAGTTAAAGGCACAATATGTAGGTTGTTTTTGCCACAAGAGGGCGCAGTTTCCAACAATAACAAAGGCGTAGGTTGATTACGCAGTGATGAGCTTAATTCTACCGAACTACCCGCAAGTGCTGGATTACTCACACAGTTTATAAGACGAATTAAACTTGTGAGGTAACGCAGCGGTGCTTCACTTAGTCCAACGTTACACTATCACACTAAACGGCATTTAAATGTGTGTTGAAAGTTATAACGTTATACTACGTGTTAGTTCGTTTGCTATACAAAACTCGCAGTAAGCTAGATCAACATTAGAATAACATACTGACCATTTTCTAACATTTCATCATGTTGAGCTAACGTTATATAACATTGATTTGTTTTATGTACATTTGCTCACCTGTCTAATAAAGCTGTCGTGACTCGTGAAGCTCTGTCAAGTCCAAGTTAGTCGCGGACGTGGAGCTCTTGGCATCTCAAAAACGCCATGCTGATATTGATCCTCATTTTAGTTCTCCTTGTTTGTCCCAAAGTCTGCTTGAGTTATGTTTGAAAGAAACAACAACTGCATGCCGCTAAACGTTACGCACTACGCAGTTGTCCACGTCTGTCGCCATGGTTACGTCATGGCTATGGCAGAGTATGAACGGAAACCGAGGATAGCGCGGATATTGCGTCATTGACAGGTGACATTTTTTTCTGGGACGGCCACTCATTTAAAATTCTATAATATGTTAAAAAACACAAATATTATTGCCAAAAATGGGGGGAAAAATGCGTATTTGTATGCACACACACACACATTACAAAATCCCCAGAGAAATTGCCCAAATATATATATATATATATATATAAAAAGTCTTGACTTTCACATCAAAACACACACTCATACACACCAGGATTTTCTTCTCATCTCCCTCTGCTTCAGAAGATCTCCCTCACCTCAACCCAAATAATGTGACTTTAATAGAACTCATAATGTGGGTCAGAATCAAATCACTGGTTATTAATGTAATTGAATCTTACACCGAGATTCAACAGAGATGCCATGAAAGCAGAGGAGACATTTTATCCATTTAAATAATTAAAACTTCATATTAACGACATTGTCAGAACGCTCTGGGTGTGCTATCAGGAGTGTGTGCTTGTGTGTGTGTGTGTGTGTGTGTGTGTGCTTGTGTGTGTGTGTGTGTGTGTGTGTGTGCGTGTGTGTGTGTGTGTGTGTGTGTGTGTGAAATGAGAAGATGTTATTGGGTATATGTGAGATTTAGTTGTCTGTCACCTTTCATCCTTGTCTATTTTAATATCAAGGCTCGTCTCCTCCTTCTCCATCTCTCCTTCTCAATCTTGTCTGCTGGTAATATATTTCATCCCTGCCTCATTTCATTCTTTATCAGAAGAACTTCTCTGAGGTTTAGGCTGATATTTTTCTAGTGCACAGTCATCCAGTATTGATGCCACACACTGATATTGACGTCTGTGATATTTTTTTGAATATTCACAGACATTTGTGCATCTATAGTTTTAACATTTTTATGTTTTGAGAAACGTTGAGTCGCATGAAGGCTGAAGAAAACTGCATCTTTGCACATATCAAACATTTCCGAATGAACAGAAGATGTTTATGCAAAAAAAAAAAAGGAAAAAAAAAGTGTTGTTAGTTGGTTTTGTTGTAGAATATTAATATTGAAGAATTTTTAATTTTAATGGCCAGAAATGCTGTGTCCCAGATATAATTTCATAATGTTCATTTTGTTTTTGTTAGAAGAAATAACAAAATCACCCAAATAATTTTTAAACAGTTTCAGTGACCTGCAAACCTGATATAAAATAAACATCAAAACACATACTATTTAGTTTGACCTCACTGATTCTTTTGTTGAAAATGAATAAAAATGTTGTTAACGATTGTATATTGCAATTGAGTATAAACAATGAGCATTGTCTCAGATTTGGACTATTAAAGTGTAACTTTGCAGATTTTATTCCTGCTTTGTATTGTTACAATATTGTATACCATGTAGGTGTTATGTGTAAATGAATAATGCTTCCTCGTTCTCCACGTTAGAAAGACCGAGAAATTCACATTTATTTGTCAGCAAAAGTCAGCTGGATGATGCAAAACACGTAAAAACTACAGATTATACTTCCGAATTTGTGCATCCCCTCCAACGTATAGTCGGAATCGACAGAGGGTTGTTAACCAAGGTTTTATGAAAGCCCATTTTACCAACAGTTAAAGACCCCTTTAATGTTTCTGGGTTCAGAACATTTTGACTGTGAATCTGTTTGGATATTTGTCTGTCCAATAAGTTATAGCTCCAAACCGTTTGGAATGATTTGTTTGGTAAACCAATTTGTGAAATGGAGTGCAGGGTCAGTCTTTGGAGAGCAGGTTTGTTGTTTTAGGGTTGTGTTTAAATGAGTTTGCCTCCGACAGCTGTTCCTCATGGCCCGTTTTGCTTTTGATCCGGGAGCGTCTGGATTTGTCTGATTGGAAAGTGAACATGATGGTCCAAACTGATTTATTCAAATCTAGTCGAGTCTGGACTCGGATGTGGGCATGTTTTATCAAAGCAGATCCCACGCAGGAGCCGCTACGAGAGCGAGTGCATGTGATTGAGAGTGTGTGAACGGTGCTAAAAAGCCTGAAGGGATTGTCAGTATAGATCAACAGGAAGCAGAGGAAATACTGCTGGCATTTTTGCCATGAAATGTGCACATGTAAATAAATTAAGAAAACAACAAATGAACTAAAAGATCTCAGGGATCTGTCCAGGAAATCAACCATGCGCTGGCAAAAAGCATGAGCCAAAGTGTCAAGGCCATGTATGTGTGTGTGTGAGATACTGAGCTACAGAACTATAATGAAAACCTTAAAGAGAAAGAGAGACAGATTTTTCTAACAGATGAAGAGAACTGGAAGTTCTTCATTTCTTCAGGCCAGTTGGAGGCATGTAGAAGAGACACCAACACACACACACGGTTGATTTTCTGTCATGCTGGTGACTTCCCATTGACTTCTTTTATATTGAGCTAATGGTATTTTGGTAATACTTTACAAGGGTTTTATAGGCTAATGTACAGTCAGATGATCATTGTCGCAAAAAAGCACTTGTATCAGGTCTTATGGTATCATAAAGGGGTTTCTTTTTTATGGTAATGATTATCTGGATGAACATTATCTGGCTTATTGAAGGACTACTTACCAAATAAATAAATAAATAAACACACACACACACACACACGTTCTTGTTATATTGGTTTGAGTTTAAGTTCTTGTATTATTTTACTCGTAGAGGATGAGAGAACATGAGCAGTTATAAATAGGAAAACATGTTTTCAGGATAATTGGCGCATTATACAGTGTTGCCATGGGCAATATATATATATATATATATATATATATATATATATATATATATATATATATATATATATATATATATATTCACAAATATGTGCTGAATGATTGACTAATCAGAATGAACAATAGTTTTGCAGCATTTAATAATCTTGATAATGATAATTTCTGCATATACTAGGCCTAATAGATTTTAACAAAGAGCAACACATTTAATATATATATATATATATTTGGGATATAATTTGGGCACTGATAGTATTTTTTTGTTTGATATCAATTTTACCAAACAACAATTAGCCGTTTCCAATACTGAAACAGCCTTGATATTTGTCACTTGCTTTCTTATTTGAACTTTTGTCATTAAAATAGATGTTTTGATCATGTTTTAAATGAGCAAAGTCCAAAAAAGCATTCAATAAGGTATACTTGCTAGTTTATTGCTGCATCATCAAATAATTTCTATTGAACATGAATCGGCTCCATTTAACATTCAACAGGCCAACATAAATACATAAATACAACAGAACAAATATGCATATGAAATAAACAGTGCTTTTCAGGTACGTCTAACAGTAGTTTTTCAGGTACAAAAAGAATGTAATCATATGTAAAATTTATTCTTCATTGTATAAATTAATCCTCACTAAAGTTATAAAAGTTATTTAGTCAAGCGATTTTTTAGTCTTTTGTTGTTTGATTAACATTAAAACAGACAGCAGTGCAGCAGGACTATTAGGCTGCGGTCACTTTAAGAGCTGCGCGGATATAATACGATACACATGTGTGTTTTATTTCTAAACTGTTTACGTTAATTTAAGACACAACTGACAATGTTTACAAGGATACTCGCCAAGACAGGCATACATGCGCTTTGAGTGTGTGAGCACACAAAACTTCAGTGAGAAGAATTTAGTTCCTTTTCGCGTCTTCTTGCGCTTGAATAAGCCTATTTAAATTGGCCTAAAACACATGTAGCCTAGTAACACTAACTGTAACCATGGAAGTTTGGCTGGAATAGTGAAATGCTTTCAAGTACTTCACACATCTTTTTCCAGCACTTAAAAACTCAAATATTATCTAAATATTATATATAAATATAGGCCTATATTTAAATGTTATTTTTATTGTGATGACCAAAAAATTATTTGTTCATCCTTCAAAGATTACCCCCATTTATAAACCTGAACGTTTCAAGATGTAGGAAAACTCAAACTTACTTAAAAAGATTTTTTCTTTTAATAAATAGGAAATTTCTCTGGCATTTCTTTCTTTTTGCTGTATCGAAAATGTACCGAACCGTGACACCACTGTATCGTATCGAACCGAACCGTGACACCACTGTATCGTATCGAACCGAACTGTGAATTTTGTGAACTGTTACACCCCTAAATGTGATATATATATATATATATATAATATATATATATATAGACACAGGGCCGGCCCGAGGCATAAGCGAACTAAGCGGCTGCCCAATCGAGTCGAAAAATATTTTTTTTAGATAACTTAAACAAGTGACATAAATGAATTAATTCATATGAATGAATGAATAATTAAAGACAATAAAATAAAATTCTGATTTCATGATCAATACACCTCCCTACAACTGCTGCTGTGTCTGCCAGCGTATAAGTCATGCGCATAATCTAGACACCTCGCGCGTGCATAGACAATTCGTGCGCAACTGCGCATAGTCGCGGACTCGCGGTAATGTTAAGCAATGTCACAAAAAAGGACGTATCCCTCTGGTGCCGAAAATAGAACGAAGAAAATGACAGAGGAGGAGAAAAAAAGAGCAAGATAAAAGTATGTTTGCATGATTACTTATGGTATGTTTTGTGCAGCAATTGATTGAACCATTCCTATCTACGGCAAGCCCAGAGGGGAAAAATACATTGCATACACACACATATACAACGAGCGCCAGTACATCATTACCGGTATTATAGTAATGGATTCTGTCATGTACAATCTAACAAAGTCTGTTACAATAATACGAATAAAAAAAGACTTTGTGGACAGTTACACTGTATTGAGACAGTTGAGAAATAATCATATTTTTACAGTTTTCAACAATAATTGTAATTGTTGAACCCTTGCTCTTATTATGTTTTTTATTTCTCAGTTGTCATTATTTTAGCAAATAATTTATTTGATATGTTTTGAGACAGTTTGTTTTAAGAAGTTTCAAAGAGTTAGTAAAAGAGTAAAGTAAAAGTAAAAAAAAAAATATTTAAGTAGGCTATCTATTTTTTATTAAGTATTTATTTTGTATTTATATATCACCTCACTGTATTAATTTATAATGTATCATTGTTGCGTGATTTTTGTGTCAATAATCGTCAAGCACAGGTGACTCCGCGTAGTGGGAGGGGCCCCCAAATCAAATTCTGCTTAGGGCCCCCAAAAGGCTCGGGCCGGCTCTGTAGACAACTATTCAGAAGTGTGATACTTTCTGTCCTCTTCGCATACTATCCCTCACAAAAATCTTTTTGCATTTTTTAGATGATTATATGTTTATAAAGCCATTGTCCTCATGGGGAACATCGACTACTCAACAATTTAGGCGATTTTACTGTCTTTGTGGGAACAGTGAAGGCAAACCCTGACTGACAAACACAGGTTGTGTTTTATATGTGCATTTGTGCTTGAAACGGGAGAGACAGAACTTGTGTGTGTGTGTGTGTGTTTGAACAAGTGGAAGGGAGAATTCATTATGGAGGAATCTTCTCCTGCAAATAAAGCTTTAATTGAGAAGTCTGATAAAATATTAATGCGCAGGATTATTAACCTCAGTAAGTCTCTGTAAGATCAAAACGAGCAGGAAAAGGACAACTAGTGAGCAGAGAGCGTCATATCCTGCACGAAATGCATTAAGTGTTAATTACTCGAACTTCTCTGTTCAAACTCCTGAATGTCTGAAGAATTGGGAAAACTTTTCTTTTAACTTGTAAGATCAAACGTTATTTTAAAAAAGGCCGGAGATTTCACAAAGTTAGATGTATGTATTGCCAGTTGTAGGTTATAGTTTTACAAGCTATAATTTTACATCTTCTGTGCAAATGCTATCATTCAAAATGAATACGTATATGCAATAATTGTATTGTCATGGTTGGCAGAGCATTGTTATTCGGTTGCTAAGGTTTTATGAGGGATTTTTAGTGGTTGCTATTATTAGTAGTAGTATTTTTGTTGTGTTGTGTTGGCAGCTGATGTCAACAAATTAATAACAGAATAAAGTAAATGCATGAAATAAAAATAATAAATGAATATGTATCAAACATCCTGGATACTGGCTTTCTAGGACTAACCCTCCACATGTGGGATGCAAAGTGACAGTGACAGGCTCAGGTGATTTCTTGAGACGTTTACGTCCTGCATTTGTTTCATTAGCATTCAAAAGCCGTAATGAAGTCTCGCTCGAAGGCCGGGTGCGTCCAGGCAGAAGCTCATTATACAGTACATACTATACGTACGTATGTGACAACATCAGTCGCCAGTGCATTCTAATGTGGATTATTCAGTGAAAATTTAGAAGGAATAGCATGAAGTCATCAGCATAATTCATTTTTCAGATGACTGAATATGGGAAATTCATCTTTGAGGAGTTACAAATCCTTTTCCCACAAACCTTGTTCTTCAAATGAAAGGAGTTTATACCCGGAGTTTGTGAACTCTATACATTTGCACTGTATGTTCAGTGTTTTAGTGGTGGTTCGGTTCAGATATATTATATATGATCGGTTATGATTATATTGTTTTTTTGTCTATTTGTTGCATTTGTTTGTGTGTTTTCTTTAGATAGGGTTTTACTTTATTTTATTTTCAAAACACCAAATCAAATTATACACAACCAAACAGAATGGAAAACACACACACACACACACACACACACACACACACACACACATATATATATATATATATTCCTCACATATATCAATTGGGTTCTATTTAAGATTTTATCAGATGTTTTCCGCTAAACATGTTCTCTGCTTGTTCTATGTTTTGTTTGTGGACTGGTTCTAATGTATGATTGGTTTTACAGATTGTTGCAGATTTAGTTTTGCTTCATAATTATATACAGTATATATACAAATAATGTGGACCTAACAACAAGACATAAGTTATTGTATAAATGTATATATACATATATAATCCCATACACAAAATAAATACATTGAAATATATTTTATAGTGTCAAAAATATATGTGGCATATATTCCAAATACATTGAAATTTGCATTGTTGTTCACTTATATTTAACATTTTGAAATATATTCTCAAATATAACAAAAATATATGATGTTAAGTGTGCAATATATTTACATTTATAACGTAATGTAAAATATATGACAAAATATGGTCATAAAATGTTTAGCTTGCTAAAGAAGGGTCGAAAATGTATTTTGATCATAGTAATTCCTCTACCTTTTCCCCTATACACAACAGTAGGCTACCATATTTCACTACTGTATTATGACACACAGCTATAATAAACACTGTACTTACATTTAAATGACTGCCATGTAAAATGGCAGATAGTTGCTTTCCTAGGACTATTAGGCCATAATAGGTGGCACGTACCTAACACTACGTGCAATTATTAGATTCATTGTAGTTTTATTGACATCTTTCCTGAAGTCATTTAAATATTGAAAATATGCACAATATTTATGATGCAAGTACAGTGACACTCCAACAATGAAAAACACTTAAACAATAGATAGAACTCAGTGTCTAACACTGCACACACACTATTAAATAACATTTGCAAAAGTTAAAACATATGAACATATATGTTGTTGTTAGTAAATATAAATATATTCACATATTTAATTAAAATATATAAAAAATAAAATAAAAATATATTTAACTAAAATAAATTTATTGGGCCAATTTCCAATATTTGCATATAAAATATATTCTGAAAATATATTTCAAATATATTTCTTTTGTGTATGGGATAACTTATGTCTTGTTGTTAGTACTAAATACTTATATTCTAGTTGTAGAACTGTCATGTGGAAGCATACTGTTATGATTCTGTAAAAGTAAGTGGTATGATATTGTTTTGATAACATTTTTTATGTTAGTGTGACAGATTCTTCTTGGGTTTTATATAATTGTATGGGGTATTTTGTGATCTTTTGTTGCTTCTTTGTAGATTTTTCTTTCCTATAAAAACGCCCTAGCAGTCAAAAGAGAGCCGCGTGTCATTAAGGGCGAACAGATGGGGGTGGTGGGCAGTAATCAGATGAATATGAGACTGAGTGACTGTGTTATTGTGGGCAGTCAGGAGCCAAACCCTGCAGGGACCGAGTTTAATCACCCTCAGAGATCGAGAGTGTCTTAATGTGTGCGCTGTGTTTGTGGGGTGGACAGATAGCAAACGTCTTGATATATATTTGCATCAGAGTACAATTAGTGCATACAGGGATAGTGTGTGTGTGTGTGTGTGTGGTTGGCATTGCAAATGGATGGCAGAAGGACAAGACTGCTCCACCTTCTCAAGGACAAACGGAGATTAACGACCATCGGTCCCTGCACCCTCACCCCCTATGGTCTCAAACACACACACACACACACACACACACACACACACTAAAAAATGCTGGGTTGATTTAACCCAATTTTGGGTCAAATATGGACAAACCCAGGCGTTGGGTTACATTTTTTTTACTCCATTTTAATCCAACGTTTGGATATTTGCAACGGTTTGTCTGTATATTTGACCCAAAATTGAGTTAAAACAACCCAGCATTTTTTAGTGCACACACACTTTTTCGGGAATATTTAATGAATAAAAAGTTCAAAAGAACAGCATTTGTTTGAAATAGCAATCTGTTGTAACATCATAAATGCAGAATAAAAGTAATATAAATATATAATATTATATGCATAAATAATATTAATTTATTTAAAAAATGGTACTGACCCCAAACTGTATCTTTGTTGTTTCTTTTTTCTGATGTATTTTTTAAATCCTTAAAATATACAAATAAAAAGAACATGTTTTCCCCACTGTTTTGACAGTTTTGAATTAATGTTTGAATATTCATTTCTTTTTTGACCATTTTTTCTAAATCACTTGAAATCCTATTCCTAACCCACTTACAGCCACTGAGTTAGAAGCACTGAAATGAAAATTAAGCAATTTAATCAGTGGAACGGGCAGGACTCGAAAAACTCCAGCCAATCATTTCCAAGACCACCTAGAATCATTGGACAGAAAATGCGTCAATCAAACGGTCGTACCATACCCCCTCCCCTTCGTGCACATACTCAAAGCTCGAAGGTAGGACCTTTTGAGTTGTGTATTTTCAAAATCTGCTGGCCGTTTTGCAAATCCCATACCCTACCTTTAACATAAGGCTTAAGCAGATGTAGTCCAAACGCATTTGCACATGTGTATAAAATGTGTATTGGAAATATGTTTTCTTACTTTGAAATTTGAAGTTTCAAACAAAATATATTTACAAATTGCAAAACATATTTCTTTTAATCATGTTGTTCGCAATATATAACATATTTGGGCCAGAATAATAAAATTGCTGTATATAGGACATACCATCCAATTACCATAAATTCATATAAGGTGAAAAAAAAAGTGTCCCATTTTCACATTTCCCATTTTGCACTTCACAGCGAGTTGTCACGGCACAGTCATGCATGTGAGGAGAGAATTTTAAATGAGGGGACTCCTTTGTGAGGTTGACTGACTGCATATGCATGTGTGTGTGTTTGGGTTTCACAATTTCATGTATGTATGAAATGCACTAAACATCACAGCCTATTTGGCATTGTCCTCACTCACCTTCCGAACTTTATTAACAGAGGGAGAAACGACCCCTGGACTGTGACACGCCACTGAATTCATTTCACTTAAACAAAGATTCAAGCTCATTATCATTCTGAAATGAGCCCTGAGAGAAACTCCGGATGGGCTTCTGGAATTATAAAGAGATACCGGAATAATCTTGACCTGTGTAGCATTTCAGAGCTTTTAGTAAGATGAATAATGATTCAAAGCATGTGCCATGAAACACACGTCACTGAGGACGGGAGACCAGATTGTGACGTCGGCAGAAGACATTCATTATTGTTCCTAAATTACCTTTCTTTTTTCCCTCTCCGACTTTTATTGACGTTTACTTAGTTCTTGGTCCTTGTACTTTCAGCTTCACAGCATCTGCAGCCAGACTCGTCTCAGCGCTGTGTTCCCGCTTTGAGGCATTATTTACAGCTGAAACATTATCGCCACATGCTGCTACTCTGACTAATCAGGGAATTTTTGATTTGGCTCTGACAACACCAAAAGCTGGCTTTACACAAAAAGGTTTTAAGAACAGATTTGAGAAAAAAATCTGAGCATTGTGCAAAGTTTGGTGACTGCATTTCTACTGTTATTTTAAATATAACTTCCTGGTAATCAAGATTAAGATTAGCATGTCTCGTATATCCCACTAAAGGTCTCAGAAAGGTATTTTTTTCTGGTGGAGAAAGTGGGCATCCATGTTTATATTGGCCATAACCCCTTGTACTATGAAACTTTTTCAGAGAAATATTGTGAGAAATGGGATTTCAAAGCAGCCTAAATTAAGTAATAGTTGATTTTAAGAAACCAAATGTTGATAGATTGCTAATGCTTACATGAACATGCAATGTATGTTATTTACATGTTTGTATATATTGTTATATGCTGTCAGCGTTAACTTATACGATTAATTTCAAAATCCTAACACGTTATAATTATTTAACACAATTAACGCAAATAAATTACAAAAGTATATGAAGCTGCGCCATTAACGTAATTTCCTTTCTATCCAATAATCGAATTCATTCACACAACCAATCCAAAACAGCGTTAATGTAAAGAAGGCCAGGCTAATTACATCAGAGATATCAGAGAGAATATGTTGATTTCACGCAGCCGTCATGGCTCCGGTGGGAAGAAAACCGGAAGTGTCGCCTTTATGATAGGAGAGTCGCGAATGCGATGGCGTATTGTTGTGTTTAATGTAGAAATGAGTTATTCTAATAATGTACATACATTTCTTTCATACTTTAGACTATATACAGTGAAATTCATTTATAAATAAAATTATTTTTTTATATATAATTCAGAATGTAAAAAAAAGAAGCAGGAATGAACTATATACATATCCTATATTGGATTTAAACCAACGTATTCTCACCCTGTAATGTTTACAGCATCGGCATCAATTACAAGCCTGAATTCACAACAAAGCGGCCAGTGATCTCTCGCTTATATTCTTCTATAAACATATAAACATTTTGATTAAATTACTGTTACAGGATAACAATATTCTAATATCAAGTCTTGAGCAATGATAGTAAAACAGTTATGTACTAATGAGGGAAATGCTGTTTATTTTTTATAGGGGAGGGGAAAACCTCTTTTCCACGAGATATTGAAGCCAAAAAATTATCCTTAATTTTGAATTAATGTAAAACGCGTTGCGGCAGCATACAGACATAGGCAAAGGCGGCTTGCCTGCTGCGGCAACTGCAGCAGCCTATCGAGAGAGGCCCTTTGGTGACGGTCCAATGGGGGCGCATATTTTATGTAGAGCCATATCTTTGTTTTGAATGCAGTAGCGTGTATACAGTAACGTTAGCTAGCTGTCGGCTAGCTTGTCAATAGTCCCTCACATTCATACAAGCTGGAAAGAAAGACGTATTTGCAATCACATCGATATTGCCCGCATAATCATACAGTATGATCAAATATTGGGGGGGACAAATTGTCCTTCTTTGAATATTGGGGGGGACGTGTCCCCCTGTCCCCCCATAGAATTACGCCTATGAGTCCAAGGCATTGTTGTCTATCTGTACTTCCGGGGTTCTTCCCACCGGAGCCTCGCTTTCGATTTCAAAATGGCGGCTGCGTGAAATATAAGTAATATAAGCATAGAGACTTTGTGTTTTTCGTGAATTCATGAGTTTACATCTACAGAAAATGATTACGGTAAAGGTTATGCATACTTGGCGTGCTGTCCGGGTGGAGGGCTCCGAGCTCGGAATTTCTGCCCGAGCCCAGAGTACTCCCCCCGTTGGTAAGAGAAGATGGAACTATAAGTGAGGAGATGGGGTGGAGGTGGGATGCCTATAAACTGTCAAGGAACAAAGGTGGATTCTTCTTCTTTCGTTTTTTGGCGCGTTGCATTCTCAGTGCATATCGCCACCTACCTTTGCTGTTGTGCAGTCATGATTTCTTATGATCAGATTTTCCTTATTATTTTTATTTCCTTTGCTTCCTTCTCAAATATCCATCCTTATTTAATTATTTTGGTGCTCCATCTCATTCCATCTCCCATAGCCCACCTGGCGCTGCGTGTTCAGCTCCTCCAGACTGAACTATAAAATCTGGAATAGTCCAAAGCATCCTTATTCTATATTTAAATCCTTTCACTTAATCCAGTACTATATATATATTCTATTAGTATTCTATATCCTACTCTATCTTTATTAAAATCATAACCTAACAAATATGAAAAATCTTTATTAACCTTCCCTCTGTCATTTAAATACAATACCAATTCCTTTTTTTCCTCCTCATACCTTTTACAATCATATATCACATGCTCCACTGTTTCTTTCTCCCCACAATTCTCACATAAACCAGTCTAATGAACTCCAATTATAAAGAGCGTTGCGTTAAATCTTGAATGTCCAAGTCTCATCCTAGTCATTATAACCTCTTAAGGTGGGTTCTGCTGTTATTTATCTTATTTATCCTGAGTTGATTACTGATTGATCTCCACTTGTGCTAATTGGGTTAATTATCTGCACCTGCTCCTCCCGAATCTTGTTAATAAAACATAATTTATTCATTCCAGTGTGTGCTTTGGTTTAAAACACAAGCTCTATCATATTCTGTGATTGTTTCCGAAAAAGAGCACAATTTTGGTGACGTACAGGAGTCGTACAGTTAGCGCGTGAGAGTCTGTTATATTGTTGCAAAAACAACAAACCGTGTATGTATGTGAATCACTGATCGCACGCTGCATTTATGTGTGGACACATTTTAGTACATTCGCGTTGTTTCCATACACACTCAGGATAATGTTTAGTAGTCGTAGGTTTATGCAGTCAAATTATTTGATTTTGGACGATTTGTAGGAGTTTTTGGCATCTCTATGTGCTCCTGTTCGGTATCGCAGCTTCACTCATCCAAAATGAAAACAAGCTCTTTGTTGCTGCTCTGTAAACATACTACACACTGAATTCTGTAAAGTTTTTTTTTTTTTTTTTTTTTTTACGGGAGTGCTTTGGTGTGCATAAATTTATTATATTATAGAATTATATGGACTCATATCATTTGGTTCTTTGTTGTCCTTTTGGAGTCTCCAAGGGTCCTTTGGGAAAATACAGTTTTGTGAGAATCGCCCTTCAATCTGATTGTTTTCTTTGCTGGATAGAGCAAATGATGACACAATTAACGTGTTAAACAAGATAAATGGCGTATACTTAATTTCACGATAAGTGTGCAATTAATCGTGATTTATCACAAAACGAAAGTGTGATTAATCCGATTAAAAAATGTATCGATTGACAGCACTAATTTACATATATTTTGAATGCAATTCATGAAACATCTTCAAAAAACTTTCTCTTTCTTCATATTCGATTTAGTACATCATTACATAAGATTGATTTTTTTTTTTGTTACAATTTACTTTGATTCCATTTGAATGTTGCAGCAGAAATCCAGACTCATCAGACCAGGCAACGTTTTTCCAGTCTTCTATTGTCAAATCTTGGTGAGTCAGTGTGATTTGTAGCCTCAGCTTGCTGTCCTCAGCTGACAGGAGTGTCACCGGTGTGTTTTCTGCTGCTGTAGCCCGTGTGCTTCAAGCTTCGAAGTGTTGTGTGTTCAGAGGTACTCTTCTGCAGACCTCGGTTGTCCCTAGTGGTTATTTGAGTTGTCTGGCCATTCTCCTCTGACCTCTGGCATCAACAAGGCATTTTAACTCTCAAAACTGTACCTCACTGGATATTTTCGCTTTTTCGGACCATTCTCTGTAAACCCTAGAGATGGTTGTGTGTGAAAATCCCAGTAGATCAGCAGTTTCTGAAATATTGGCACCAACAAACATGCCACATTCATTCAAAGTCATTTAAATTACGTTCTTCCCCATTCTGATTCTCAGTTTGAACTTCTGCAGATCATCTTGACCATGTGTCTACATGCCTAAATGCATTGAGTTGCTGCCTTGTGATTGGCTGATCAGATATTTGCATTTACAAACAGTTGAACAGGTGTATCTAATAAAGTGGGCAGTGAGTGTATTTAATTATATCATAGATGTTTTACTAATGACTGATTCTGTTTTGCAGGCTCTTAAAACCGTCAACTGGACTTTTTGACCAATTGACTTCCTGAGAGTTTTGCCACAGCGAAGAAACTGCCATTCAGATGAATAGGAATATTATTCCACAGGTATTATAGAATTTCTTAGGCCCTGATCCGATACTAGCATACTATCTTACTGTCATTAAATAACCAATATACGCTAATAAATAGACAACAAATTACTAGTAGATTTTAAAAGTAATTTCATTAAATACAATCAAAATAATACATCAAAGGCTACCACATGTGAGTCTTATGACATTCTCTCCACTCCAGTTCCTGCCGTCTTCTCAGATGATCTGTGTGTGTGAGAGTGCATATGGAAAATTTAGCGTGTATGTGTGCGCAGGTCCACTCAGATTTGAGTGAGATCGCAGGTGACAGACTGTCTCATTGCATCATCACTGTGGATGTTACGACCACCGTGGGCCAACCATAAAAAAACCTAAAGCGTCGACTCAAGCCCCATGAGCCTTCAAATGGCCACACTATGAAACGTGAGAAGCCCTTTTTCCCACCTCGATTGAAACGCATCATTCACCCTCTTGTTTTCTCTCGGCAAAAGCATGTAAAGGTTCCTGTAAAGACATCCATGTCGCTTACTCTCCTGTTGTTTTGCTTCAGGTGTTTTTATCCAACGAAGGAGAAACAGAAAACATTAAAATGAGGGCTGTCAATCATTTGCAAATTTTAATGAAATGAATTACATGATATGGCATTTAATTAATCAAATTAATTACATATTTCAACGAGAAAAGCACTAAAATGAGGATTAAAGGAGCATTTCACCCCTGGGAACCTTGATCTTCATTGAAAGTGGGTCATATATGTATTCGAAATCTGTCAAAATTTTCAAATTTGGTGCCTTTGAGTTATGACAGAAAGTAACTTTATAGCGCATTAGTTTGGTAAACCACATTTCCCACAATGCAACGCGTTTGAACAGCTCCAGAAGCCACTCCCACTAATCCAGAACACCGCCTATGCGTGACCTGCCTATACGAGAATGCATTACGCTAGCTAAAGTTACCACTTGAGTTTGAAAATCATTTGCGATCTCATTCTTGATTTATTCCTTCTTACTATTTATTTTGAAACCATTTCTCCCTGCTGGCTTCGGCTGTCGTTTCCAGTTAATTTTCGGGATGCAGAAATATGTATCTAGGACGCCTCTGTCCATATGCGGTGCGAAACTCGGATGGTTCACAACACAACACTCCATGTCCGTGTCTGCCTCTGACATTTCTTCTAGAAGGAATTGGCATTTTAGAGATTCTTTGCAGCAGACAGACTCTAGCTCGGTGTCCATAGGCGCGCAGTTACAGCACGAGCACCACCAATTCGCTACAGTGCGAGCAAGCCCGGGCTTCTCGTCTGCGCTGGGCTGGTCTCCTGCGGCGGCCGCTGCCGCAGCCGACGCCGCCGCCTCTTGTTCCTCCATCAGCCTCAGCTGCTCTTCGCTATATTGTGGCTCGTATAAATAGCCACGAACATCAGTTTCGAGCAAAAGATTTTCAAAATCCTCGTCTTCCATATCGTGTGTCGTAAATTCAGGCATTATGGTAAATCTAACTCCTTGAGCGCTTGTTAGCTTAGCTTGCTGTCTTCCAAGCAAGATGGCGGATTAATAGTTTAGTTTCTTCAGGTTTAGTCCCACCCACTGATCTGTAATAGGCCGGTGGGGTGAGTGGGTCCCACGCCCTTGAATAATAATGAGCTAATGGCTGAAGTTTTCTTAAAATGCAATGAAATTTATCTTCCGTCCTATCGTGACGCAAAATGACGATATTTACGTCACGATAGGACGGAAGTAAAACACTTAAATCCTTTTTTCTCCCATCTCAGAAAAAAAACAAGCAAAATTCCACCATCATTATAATATATGACTGGGTTTCTAACAATACAAACCTTAATGCAAATGGGTGAAGTG
Source organism: Tiaroga cobitis (assembly GCA_030578255.1). NCBI lineage: Eukaryota > Metazoa > Chordata > Actinopteri > Cypriniformes > Leuciscidae > Tiaroga > Tiaroga cobitis. Next base: position 36,218,936 of record CM060605.1, read on the forward strand.
ACCCTTTAAATAGACAGTGAAGTCAATGGCAATATTCAGAATAGCATACTACTCTTAGGCCGTGTGTCCACCAAAGCATTTTTTCACGCTGCTGGCGTATGTTTTCAATTGTTTTCAATGGGAGTACCACGTTTTTTAACGCCATGAGCGTAACGAGGCGCTGAGCGTTTTTTTCGCGCTGAAGCGCTGAGCGCCCGGCGTTTTTTTACTGGTCGCCGAGAGTTGAAAAATGTTCAACTTTGGGTAAAACGCAGCGCGCATCACTGTCACTTTTTACCCAGCCATCAATCACAGTGGAGGAGGGGCGGGGCTCATACCACTCCGACCAACTGTCACAAGTTCACAACATTCTTTCTGTACAACGACATCAGCCACCAGATCAAACCGAACAAAATGGATGAAAAATAAATTTTTAGTATGAAACAAATTATCTGCGAAATCAGTTATAAGGAAACTGTCCTGTGGATATTCTGTATCATAGTAACGAAACGTCTCAACGGAAAAAAACGCTGCGCTGCCAGAACGCTCTCAAGCGCCCACAGCAAGGCGTTTTCAGAGAGTCTAGCGTTTTCAGCTGACTAAAAACGATTTGGTGGACACACGGCCTTACTATTACTGCAGTAGGCCTATGTTTACAGTGCATATTTTCTTTATAGAATACCTACTACATTTTCTAAATATGCAGTATATAACAGCACACAGCACAGAATACTGTATCCCACAATGCAATGTGCTCAGCTTGTCCATCCATTTCCATTGGGTGGAAGTAATATCAGTTGGAATTTTAACATCTTTTGACTCATTCTTTGATTGCTCTGCCAAAAGTAATTTACATAAAATTTTTATTAAAAATTCAAAATAAAAAATATAAAAAATATATTTTTTTGAAAATATACAAATGCAGAAAGTTTTCTGGGATGGCTATAGCCAGGGAAAACCCAGACAACTTCCGGCAAATTTAGATTTTCTCTGAAATTTGCTCAAAGAGCTCATTCAAGCCCATTTCCAATCCGTCGAAATCGAGGCACCAATCAGAAACGTTGGGGCGGGCTTTACACGATGGCGACAGTGCTGGGATTTTAAAGCAGATTTTTTTGTAGCCTACATTACAAAGATGGATGCCACCGTCGAACATCACTCGTTCGAATCAGCTATCGCGTCTGTTTTAAGCGATTTAAACGTTTCCTTTTTGTTAAAAACCGAGCAAAGAACAACACTCGGAGATGTTTCTCCGCCGGCCGCCGCTCTGCATACGTCATCTCCTTCATCGCTCTGATTGGTTTTAGGTCTACCCGCGACGTCCGTTGGTGACGCCCCTTTGGAAATGATTTGTCTATGACGCTTTGCCAGACCATGACTCAGTTACAACTGAGAATGGTCTGGTTTTAACCAGGCTAGGATGGCTAGGTGTAGGGGTAGGTGATATACAGTTTATACAGTTTGTACAATACCCATAAAACCTGAAAACCCAGTGTGAGTGTGTGTGTGTGTGTGTGTGTGTGTGTGTGTGTCTGTCAGTCTGTGTTGGAAGGGTCAGTGTGGTTGGATTCATGGTATTTCTCACCGCAAGGTCAGAAAAAAAAAAAAAAAAACGGGGAAAAGCGATGCGTGTGTCTGCAAGAACACAAATGCATTGTGAGGGAGTGTCCTTATTCTCTACGGAGAATTATTCTTTCTTCTCCAGATGTGTGCGTCGTATGATTCAAGGCTTTATTAAACAAAATGATCTATTGTTTTCTGAGCCGAGCGATGTATAAACCTCTTCACACAGACACATTAACATGCTTTGCATAGGAAATCACCTTCATGTGCCTGTCTCTCTCTTTTTCTCTGTCTTCTCTCTCTCTCAAGCGAGCCTTTGTGGTTCGCATTTTTAATCGCGCACTGGATGAGATTTAGATGTGACGTTTTTATGGAATACACAAGAACAAAGGAAGGATTATGACATTAGATGCAGTTAAACAAAGGCAATGCTGCATTATATATGCTGGTATGAAAGTGTGTTTTAAAGAGATCCAATGAAATGCTGTAGGGGTCTGTCAAGTTAAACATTTAAAAGAAATGATGTTTGGGGAACATTAAAGAGAGCAAGTTGGAGATTAGAAGATTGGTAAAAGGCAGGGGCGGTTTCTTCATTAGGGCGATTGGGCGACGCACCACCAAAGTGTGAAAGTGATTTTTTTCAATCACATTCACAATCTCATTCAACAACAGAGTTACGCTAGCCGTCACTATAGTCCAATCAGCGTCATGTCACGTTCTGTGGAGTACCGCCTCTTTTTGGGCTATTTCACTCTGGCTGAGAATTGCCCCGAGTGTTCCCATAGACTTCCATTCAAAGATGTTTTTTTTCGAACTGGAGGCACTGCAATGCATTCTCTATGGGTTCCGGGAGGGCTCGCACTAACGTGCCTACGTCATCATACGTATCCTTAACTTGTGCAGCGATTGGTGGGAACAAACATACACTATTAAATATCTTTAAGATTAAGTGACAAATAATATTTAAAAACAATTTGAATTTGAATAACAAGAAAAAATGAAACACTACAATAATATCTTTATCAAATGTGATTAAAAAAAATAAAAATAAAAAAGAATGAGAGCGAGAGCTTGAGAAACTGTTGGGATGGGATCTCGCGACTCGCGCGTTGAGGCCAGCTGAACTTGAACAACGTCATGGCAAACGCAGTCATTTATCGTGTCATTAAAATAAATACCAGTTAGCCCGTCGTAGTAATCAGCATACATTGAGCAGGAGCAAGTAGCAACAGGAACAACAAAATCTAGGCGGGCCTTGGGAGAAGAAGACAAGCGGAGGCTGTCTAAAGAGGTATTGCTGAACATTTTAATACTCGAGTGTTGAAAAATCTCACTTTGTTTTTACAATCAGTTGAGGAAAGGATGGTAGCAGTCTTTTTACTCCTAGCATTTTACTTTGAAATTTGTACATTTCCATTCGAACACCAACACAATCTTGTATGTCCAAAACTGTTACTTTTCAGGAAACGAAAGAAAACCTTTTTTTTCCCCAAAATAATTTCCAAGCTCTTTTAATGCTTTCCATTGGTAAAATATTTGTAAAACACATTGACAGATGTAAAGGGTGACCAATAGCATTAATTTTTGAAAAAATAGGGAGATAATACAATATGGATTCTGCCTGATACATTGTTGCTGTCGGGATGGAAACCTTGTATCTCTATATTTATATTATAATAAATAAATTATTTTATAACTAAAATAAATGTATTTATTTTGTCAGGTCTGCGACACAATCTTAAAGTAGTGAAGTTGCCTTTACATGCTTAAGCTGTTAATTTATCCATTGCATGGGTGGACCTTATCCTTATCAATCATCCAAACATTTGCCCCCCCTGAGAGATTTTGCAGGAGCCGCCACTGGTAAAAGGTTTAAAGATGATTCAGAAACAATACGAGAGCAGAAGATAAACCTGAGATGTTATGAGACTAAGATGGAGATCATGTCATTAGAAAATGACCACTAAAAAAAGATCTCATGAATAATATTCTCATTCATCCACATCAAGTTTGACATCAAATATAATTTAAACAGTATGATGTTTTTGGTCATATTTTGGAGCTTGACCCAAAATATCGCAGTACCAATAATCAAAAACATTTCATCTCTTTTTGTGTTTAACTGAAGAAAGAAACTTGAATTTTTTCGTGAAATATCCCTTTAAAGAATGCGTTCGAATGCCAAAAGATGTTTGGATCATTGTTAGAGAGGTAAGCTCAGATGACACAATGACAATTTGGCCATTACTGAGATTCTCATCTCAAATGACCTCTATCCGTTAATTGTTTTAATGCTTCATCAACCAACCACATTAAGGTTGTGATTTATCCATACATAAGTTAGCCATATGTCTATGGGGCGTGTGTGTCTCCATTATAGTGTGTGCTTTCACCATTCAGTCTGCCATCCATTGTAATGACACTTATGAAGGTCACAGGAAGGGCTTCTGAATGTGTGTGTGCGTGCGTATGTGAGCGAGAGATAAATATTAACAGCTCCACCGTTCTTTCTGCACTGTCCAATAAAAACCCTTGAGACAGAGTAACATCTGTCATGGAGAGAGAGAGAGTGGCGACATGAGAATGACAAAAGCCTTCTATGTCCACTCACACACACACACACACCTGATATCTGCATCAACGTTTGACCGGACCGCCCTAAACATTACTAGACTTTCACTATTTGGAATGCGATTGAGTTAAATGTCGAGTGTTTGTAATGATTAATTTCTAACGCTGCCTGAGAGGTTTTGGTAATGAACTCTTGGTAAGTGTTTTCTCCTATATTGATCGACTATATTTAAACCTGATTCTCTCGTACAGAAACACCTGGAGGGAAAGGTTCACCCGCTGCGTCAGCTTCATCTGTGTCCCCATCCATCTCGACTACACGGTTTCATTATCCACCGATTCACACCGCTGAGCATAAACATCTCCGTGAGGAGTTCGCCAACCCGACAGCTTCGTTCTTTTAAAAGTTGAAGAGTTTTGTCAGGTGAAGGAGTTAGAGGGCGTGTGATTGGTCAAGGTTTTTGGAAAGCGAGCATGTGATTGGTCGAAGTGTCACAATTGTGCAGTAGTTCAATTTAGGGATGTTTTCTAGTCACATTTTGGAACGATTAGTTTGATTCCAGCAGCTGTTTATATGTTTGTAAATTCTGTAAATGAACCTGTTAATTGGAAAACTGTAAGTTACCTACCTTACCGTATAGCACAGTGAAAGCTGAAAGAATGGATTAAAGGCACACTATGCAATTTTTCGCCAATGAGGGGTCATTTATCCAAAACAAAGGCGAAGCTTGATGACGCCTTGATTTAGTGGAATCATGGGAGTTGTCGTCCTCACCTCTACAACCGGTGGAGAATACGACGGGACTCGTGCAGAAATCATATTCACTGATGACCTGTGATGTATGAAAGATTTTGGAGTGGAATGAGGCCGCTGGAGTGATTGCTAATGAGAGACAAGCACGACACACGGCTTGAGAGCAGTCGAGCTTTTATCACGCCGCAGACGCCGCTTCCGCTTCTTCCGGTCATTGGTATGTGGGGTAATACAGCACTGATTGTTTTATCATATTAGATACATTTGAGTGTGTTGAAAGTTGTCATAATCCTACTCAGTGCGTCCACTCAGGAGCTACTATAAGAGAAACGTGTTGCACACTGCAGTGAGCTAGATCGATATTAGGCATGGTAAATATGGTACTCGGCTCGCGGTAAATCAAGAAAACGAGATTTAAAGGGGTCATATAATGGCACATGCACTTTTTCAAGTTGATTGTACTGAAATGTGTGTTGGCAGTGACTGTACACAACCATCATTTAATGATAAAAATCTATCCAGTGTTTTTGTTTTAATCTCCTTATATGTTTTTCCCTGCCTCAAATCGAGCCGTTTGCGTTTGTGACGTCACACGGTCGGACGCCCCTCCTACGATTGTTGATTGACAGCAGCGTTTCCGGGAACCTTGTTCCGGGTGCGACTCCGGTTCAAGCTGATACGGTTGCACAGATGTGTCCTCAGAGACTCCTGCTGCCATTCTTTCTCCAAAATATACCCTCAACTGTTGTCAAGGCAACACTCCACGTGCGTTGTCAAAACCAGTCAAAACGCCCGCAGAACGGAGGGGCGGAGTAAGCGAAGCTCATTATCATTTAAAGGCATAGGCACTGAAACGGCGTGCTGAAAACAGAGCTGTTTTTGACCAGGTAAAATTTAGCCTGGGTTTCCCCATACTACCTTGCCGCAGCGCGATTTTATTCACGCTGCTAGGTAGTCTGGATACCATGGACCAAATTTTCGCCTCATTTAGGGAACCAATCACAGAACGGGGAGGGAGCAGCAAGACGATGACGTGTCTATGCGACACACCGAAGCAGTTTGTTAATACCTATATGGAACCAACATGGCAGCAGACGCGAAGTTACCTTTAGATGCAGCCTTACGGCCGTTTCACACATAGGTTTCACACCGCAAGCGTGAGTGGCACTTGAGCAGCGCAACTACATCGTTACTGCAGCTGCAGACGCGCGAGAGTATTCACACTGGAAGTGTTTGTACAGTGTCACAGCAGCAGCTCCAAAGCTACATAATATAAGTGAGCAATGATAGTCTTGAAAGTTTGTAATGGGGAGGTGTACAACATTCGCATATAAATGTTAAACAACAAAACAACCCAGAAAATGGCTCCAATCTATTAGTTTCAGTCATACTTTCGATATGTTTACAAGACTGCAACTCCGCGGATAAAAAACAAAACACACAAATAAACCACACACTCGGGTTTGATTTGGGTTGTGCTAGCCTATGTAGCTGTCTGTGTGTTACATAAACTAAAAGAACGTTTATATATAATATTTTCTGGCTAGTTTACTTTAGTTTTTTTTTTTTAAATATAATACATAACTTTCACCCAAACGGAATAATTAAAAAACAAGCTTTTACCAGGTCGCCTAAATCTTCTATAAATATTTTTGAGTCCTTATTTGCCTACTCAAGTTCTTTTTAAAACTCACTAGATATGCTTAAACTGTGCTTTTTGGGTACTTTTTGTGTGAAATCATAGTTATTTTTGTCCATCAAAAGTTTGCTTTCACTTTAATTGAGCGTGCAAAAACAAATTCGACGCCGAAACACCCGCTTCATCGCTGCTCACGCGACGCTCCTGCTCCCGGTGTGAATGCACTCATTGATTAACATGCACGCCGAAAAAAATACGCGCCGTTCACGCATGTGGTGTGAAACGGCCGTTAGATACACGCCATCGTGTACACATTAATCTCTGACCCATCGTCTTCTTCCTCGTCTAATTTCTGTCGCTCTACATACGTCATCTGGTATAGTTGAAACGATTGGCTATGAGCTACGTACAGGCGCATTTGATAGACATTCTTAGCACCCAATAAACGGCTCTGGGCATTCGTAAACCACGCCTCAAATACGAGAAAATGAACATGTGGTTCCCAGACTCAAGTCTCAATGAGACTTGGGTCTGACGTTAGCCAGGCTAGGTAAAATTAGTGTTTTCTTACAATACTAATGAGAATTGTTTTTATCAAAGTATATTACAAACTTTTCATTTAGACCCTAAAGAATCAAATTAACTTATATGAAAATGGCATTATATGACCCCTTTAAAGAAAAAGACTAAATGTGTTGAGCTGTATAACAATGATTAGTTTTCTGTCGATGAATGTATCCAAACATTTGCTCGCCTGTCTAGTAAAACACATAATATATTAAAGCGTCTTTGGTGTTTCCATAGTTTCTACAAAATAAAACCGGAAATCGAGGGTAACGCGGGTATGATGTCATTGATAAGTGACGCACTGACCGTGTCCAGGTTCAAACTGCTTATTTATCTGGATTTAAACATTTGGGATAATGTAAGTGCACAAATCAACTAAATATATAACATTGTTCAAGTGGTTTTTGGACATTTTGATCCAAAAATCTTACATAGTGTGCCTTTAACACTGACTTGTATGTAATTTGACTGTAATTTACTGTTAAATTACGTTTTTTTTTTAAACTAAAAACTAAATGACCATATCATTTACAGTGAAAACAGTAAAAGTCCCTGCATAACACATATGAATATATGTTATATGTATCATTTAGATTCTTCTAATTTTTCGAATAGTAATTTAGCCTTTCTATATTACTTGTATTATTATGGTGGTAGATTGTAAATAGATTTATAAGTAGATTTTATAGTAAAATGCCATTCATGTTCTACCATTTTTTTGTACCTGGATCCTGTACCCAGGATTTTTTTTTTTTTTTACAGTGAAGGTGAAGGAGAAGACGCCAGCTTCACAGTTACACATACACACACACACACACACACACACACACACACACAACCTATTTGCATCTGTCTGACATTATCATCAATAGCAGTTTACTTAAATTGACACATATTCAAATGGGATTTAAACCCATGACCTTGGTGTTGCTAACAGCAGTTTGTGCATCAGAACTATTATTCATACTAATTGTAAATGGTAGTCCATCCATTAAGTAAATTTTCATGCAGACTCGATGATACACGCCCCGAGTTTGGAAAACAAGTTTGACACTGACCAAATGAATGAAACAAACTGACTCGGTCTGCACCAGCTCTTGCAGAGACCTCAGGGAAATGAACTGATCTGAGCAAATAATATTACGACACATTAGGATTCTAATCAAACGCAGGAAGATAGAGGTCAATTGTTAAGGGTTTTGAAACACAAATACACACGCAGAGATGCAACAGGGACTGCGACAAAAGACTCAATCCTGTTTCAGAGCAAATGCAGATGCAGTGCGGTGTGAGCGGACTCTAAATTCAATGTGAAGTTCTTGTTTTTTTAAGAAACATTCAAATTTGATTTGAACGGTTCTTCAACACTGACCCTGCATGTGTCCATAATTGTTTATTTTGATAAATTCAGCTTAGGTTGTGAGGGAGTGTTTGAGCACATGTATGAGCGATTGGTAATGTTGTAATGTTGATGTCTTTGTGGATCTTTTTTTTTTTTTTTTCAAAAGAGAAAGAGAAAGAACTTAAGAGCAAAAAACAAATACAACAGACTTTAATTGACTTTACTTCCTTTGTGTTTGGGCTCCCAGAGCCCCAGTGCTGTAGATGTACAAATAGGAGTAATTTTGAAATTATCCAATTATTTTTCCTTTAGATTATTTTTATATATTTTGGTCTAGTCCAAACCCAGTAGATGGATATTGAGTATAAAAACCTTCCATTTCATGAAGACTTTAACAAATACAATAAGGCACTGTTGATAAGAAATGCACAAATATTAGGCACTACACAATCAAAAGTTTGGGGTCGGTAAGATTTTCAATATTTATTTAAAGAAGTATCTTGCTCACCAAGGCTGCATTTATTTGGGGAAAAAAAGCAATACAAACAGTAATGTAGTGACATATTATAACAATTTAAAATATCTGTTTTCTATGTTAATTTATTTTTAACTGTAATGTATTCCTGTCATGTATTCAGCATCATTACTCCAGCCTTCAGTGTCACATGAACCTTCAGAAATCATTCTAATATGATGATTGATTCTCAAGAAACATTTCTTATTATTATCAATGTTGAAAACAGTTGTGCTGCTTCATTTTTTAGCGGAAACCATGATTTTTCCCCCCCAGGATTTTTGATGAATAGAAAGTTCAAAAGAACAGCATTACTTTGAAAATAGAAACCATTTGTAGCTTTTTAAATGTTGTCACTTTGGATCAATTTAATGTGCCCATGTTGAATAAAAATATTAACATTTCTCAAAAAACAAAAATCAACAACACATTTTGAACAGTAGTGTATATTAGTGTTTCATATATGAGTTTACACTACAAATGTGATCTACCTGGCTCTGAATGTGCTTTGAGGGTCCAGTGTGCTGCATCTCTGTGTGTATGTGGGTGAAAGATAACCATCAGAGTGAAAGGCTGTTGCAGGAGTCGTGAAGCCAGCCGACAGACAGCAAGACGTATCGCCACAATCATCATCACCGTCACCTATGATTCAGTAGCTCAATATAGCAGGAACTCAAGTCTACCCACACCACAGTCTGAGAAACATTCACATAATAAACATTGTATCTGTATAGAAAGCCACATGTAAAGCTTCTATAATACTTTAAAGTAGACTTTAACTACCAAGTTTTTTTAGGTAACAGTGATTTATATTAAAACTTAACAGATAATATTTTGTTGTTTTTTGTATATAATTCATGTTCAAAACATCATATTATTTTAAACTTTTTATCTGGGGCCAGTTGCATAAACTGCTAAGACTGGTTTAACAAGTAGTCAACTTTTTTTTTCTTTAAGACTGTTCATATAAGTCAGTTACATAAAACGTAGATTAGTCTAAATTTATCATGAAAACGTCTCGTTACATATGGTAACCCTCGTTCCCCGAGGAGGGAACAGAGACTTGAGTCAGAAGTGATTCTGTCGGAGGCTAAGAATCTAGCAAACGTGTTAGGTGTCGCCCAGCCCGCAGCTCTACAATATCTGTCAGCGAGGCGCCTTGAGCCAGCGACCTGGAGGAAGCAAGACTTCTAGTTGAGTGTGCCTTGTCCCGAACGGACAAGGCACGCCTTGGGCTACGTAAGCCAAGGCGATGGCATCAACTATCCAGTGGGCCATCCTCTGCTTGGAGACTGCCTTTCCCTTCTGCTGGCCTCTGTAACAGACGAAGAGCTGATCTGGGGTCCTGAAGCTTTGCGTTCTGTCCACGTAAAACCGCAAAGAGCGGACGGGACAGAGAAAAGCTAGGGCTGGTTCTGGCTCCTCCAAAGGCAGTGCTTGCAGGTTCACTATCTGGTGTGATGGAATACTTTGGATACAAATGCAAGTAAAAGGCGTTTATTAGAGATGGTCAGATATACATGAAAAACACAGGCCGGGGAAACAAACACTCAGATGGCGAAGTGACACAGAAGCGTTGATGGGCAACCCGGAGAATCGTGGTGAAGATCGGCGTGCTCAGGAACCAGGAAACAATAAACAATCCAGACGGTGAAGACAACGAAGAAGATCCACGAAGACTGGAAATCCACACGAGGAGATGAAGAGAGCCACACGGAAACAGGACACGACAGGGACCGGGACTGGCGGATTAATAGGAGAATAAAACACGGACTTGATCTTTGACACATGAAAGGCGGGACAAATTCTCCTGTATGCCGGAGGAAGTTTGAGTCGGACTGCCACCGGATTAATAATCTTGGTGACAGGAAATGGGCCAATAAATTTGGGAGCTAACTTATTGGAAACGGAACGGAGCGGAATGTTTTTGGTAGAAAGCCACACCTTTTGACCCACGACGTATACGGGAGGCTTTGACCGGTGGCGATCGGCCTTGGCCTTCACGCGCCTCCCCACTTGGAGCAGAGTCTCACGGGCTCTGGTCCAAGTGCGGCGGCACCTCTGGACGAATGCGTGGGCGGAGGGAACCGCGACCTCGGATTCCAGACTCGGAAAAATTGGTGGCTGGTAACCTAAACTACACTTTAACGGAGAGAGGCCCGTTGATGACACTGGTAACGAGTTATGTGCGTGCTCAACCATAGAAAGTTGCTGGCTCCAGGATGAAGGATTCTTGGCTACCAAACATCGTAACATTCTCTCCAAATCCTGGTTGGCTCGCTCAGACTGACCATTGCTCTGGGGATGATAACCCGAAGACAGACTGAGATAATAACTCGTAGCCCCCAATAACTTACAAAACTCCCGCCAAAATTTGGACACAAATTGGGAACCCCTGTCAGAAACCACGTCCTTCGGGAGGCCATGCAACCGAAAGACGTGATCCACGACAGTGACCGCTGTCTCCTTGGCTGAGGGTAATTTGGGCAAGGGAATGAAATGTGCCGCCTTCGAGAACCGGTCCACTATGGTTAAAACAACCGTCATGCCATTAGAGGGCTGCAGGGCGGTGACAAAATCTAGCGCGATGTGGGACCAGGGTCTCGAAGGGACAGACAGCGGCCGGAGTAACCCATCAGGAGGTCGGTTAGACGTCTTGCTATTGTCACAAACCGAGCAAGCCAAAACAAAATCGTGAACATCACAAGCCATTAACTGCCACCAGAATCGTTGCTTTACCAAACCGTTGGTACGACTTACTCCTGGATGACAAGCCACGTTGGAGCAATGACCCCATCGAATTACGTCGGACCGTAACCCCTCTGGAACAAACAAACGACACGGTGGGCAACCGGGCGGAGGCGTTACCCCTTCTAAGGCTGTCTTGACTTTCAACTCGACCTCCCATGTGAGTACGGAGATAACTACTTTCTCAGGTAAAATGCACTCAGGGGTAACCGGGCGTTCGGATGGATCAAAAATACGAGATAAAGCATCGGGTTTGATGTTCTTGGAACCCGGGCGGAACGAGAGAACAAAATCAATGCGTCCGAAAAAAAGTGCCCACCGAGCCTGCCTGGAGTCTTTTAGCAGATCTAATAAATTCAAGGTTCTTATGATCGGTCCAAACGATAAAGGGGACCCCTGAACCCTGTAACCAATCTCGCCACTCCTCCAACGCCAATTTGACCGCCAACAACTCTCTGTTACCAATATTATAGTTACGTTCGGCAGGCGATAAGTGATGGTAAAAAAAAACGTGCACAGATGCATCTTGTCGTCTGAAGAAGCGCGTTGGGAAAGAACTGCACCTACCCCCACCTCTGACGCGTCGACCTCCACCACCAACTGACGTGTGGGATCAGGGGTGACAAGAATGGGAACCAAAATGAAACGACTCTTGAGGTTGGTGAATACCATCTCTGCAGTATCGGACAACCTGAACACAGTTCTGGGAGAGGTCAAAGCGGTCAGAGGCGCGGCTAGTTGGCTGAAATTGCGAATGAATCGTCGATAGAAATTGGCGAATCCCAGAAACCGCTGTAGGGCCTTACGGGAATCTGGACTTGGCCAATCCATCACCGCCTTAATCTTGTCAGGATTCATGCGTATTCCCTCAGAGGAGATTTTGCACCCTAGGAAAGAAACAGACTGTGCATGAAAAGCGCATTTCTCCGCCTTGACAAAAAGCCCATTCTCTAACAACCTCTGAAGCACTCGTCTGACATGTTGAACGTGTTCCTGGAGAGACGAAGAAAAAATCAATATGTCATCCAGGTAAACATATATGAACTGATCGACCATGTCTCTCAACAAGTCATTGATGAGTGCTTGGAAAACCGCTGGGGAGTTGGAAAGGTCGAAAGGCATGCCCAAGTATTCAAAATGCCCCCTAGGGGTATTAAACGCGGTTTTCCATTCATCCCCCTTCCTGATGCAAACCAAATGATAAGCGTTACGTAAGTCCAATTTTGTGTAAATGGATGCTCTCTGCAACCTCTCGAAAGCTGAAGACATCAACAGGAAAGGATACGTATTATTCACCGTGATGTTGTTCAGCTCTCGGTAATTAATACAAGGTCGCAGAGAACCATCCTTCTTTTCGACAAAAAAGAACCATGCCCCCGCAGGAGAAGAGGAAGGCTGGATGAACTGAGGCTAGAGACTCAGAAATATATTTCTCCATGGCCTCCCTCTCAGGAACAGAAAGAGAATAAAGTTTGCCCTTAGACGGAGATGTACCTGGCAGTAAATCTATAGCACAGTCATAGGGACAATGCGGAGGAAGAGAAGCAGCACGAGACTTACTGAACACCTCCTTCAGGTCGAGGTACTCTGCGGGCACATTAGACAAATCCACTGTCTCCTTCTGACAGAACCAGCGCAGACGAACAGGCAGACAACAAACATGACTCATGACAGTGGTTACTCCAGGAGGAAATGGAACTGTTATGCCAGTCGATACGAGGGTTATGCTTCAATGTATATGCAATGATGAGTAATTATAATCAAGGTATAAATCAATATTTTTCCTTCTAAATATTAAATGAGTTGAATGCCTTCTCTTGACTTGTGAGATTTTACTTTGTTAGAAATTACCAGTGTGATTACTGAAATGTTCTTTTCATGTATTCTTTAATGTCTCTATTTAATATCTGAATGCAGTAACAGTGCTTGCTTATTTACCCCGGCTTCCAGAAATGAAATAGGGATTTGTTTTTTGTTTGAGAAGGGTCTCTAAAGTGTTAAAACATAAAGGGGTCATTGAAGCCAATAGTTTAAGGGACCATTTCTTTGTTAAAGTCTTACTTCAGTTAGACTAAAGTTTAGCTATCCTTGAGAGAAAGAAGGCATTATCTTGATGTTTTGAGACGACTCTCCTGTTTATAGTTAGAGCCTGGCCAAATCCAACCTTGGAAAAGCAGTGTTTCGGTGTGTGTGTGTTAGTCGTCTTGGTTGCAGGTTAAGGAACCACTGCCATTATTGGAGATTGACTGAGTTGTTGTTCTGGACATGCTGGCGCCCAGCAACCCAAATCTGCGACCTGGAAGGTCATGACGAGCCTCTGAGTCTCAGCTGCATAATCGATGGAGATATGCTTCCGTCTCTCTGTATATGTGTGGAAAATTACTGTGTTTATCTATTTCTTAGCCAATGAGAATCATTATACGTGTAAGCAATGACGTAGCTTAGACCTTGGAAATGGTATAACTGCTGTGTTCTTTGTAACTGTAAGAGGGGCGGCCTACGAACTCCTGTGTGAGTCTTCTTCATATCTGGTTCTGGGTCTTTAACTGTAAACCCCTTACATGGGGATCTGGAGTTTGAATGCGAGACTGAAGTCCATAAAATTACCCTCTGTTCCCGAATCCAGTAGTGCTTGAGTGGAGTGTGTGGAGGTTGCCCATCTCAGTCTTACCGGGAGGAGGGTCGATGATGGTGATGAGGTCTTTTCGGCGGAGATCCCACCCGATAGTAGCCTCATACTTACTACCGGGCTTGCTCTTTTACCGAACAAGAGAAGAGAAAATGGCCAGCCTTACCACAGTACAGGTAGAGTCCTTGGGATCTCCGCCTTTCCCTCTCCTCCCGGGAAAGCCGAGCTCTCCCAACCTGCATGGGATCGTGGTCGAAAACTGGGCTGACCGCGTTCCCGTCGCTGGTCCGTGGATCCTCAGTGTATGGCTGATGTCGATTTGGACGCGTCTGATGAGCCGCACGATTTAGACGTGAATCGGCCCTCAGCGCCAGCTCCACCAGGCCATTAATAGACTTAGGAAGGTCCAAGATATATATTCTCCTTCTAAACGCGGTCAGCTAGCCCATGCAGGAACATGTCCCACTGCGCCTCCTCGTTCCGATGGCACTCTACGGCCAGGGTGCGGAACTGGATCGAGTAATCCGACACCAAGCCATCACCTTGGCGTAGATCCGCGAGTAATCTGGCCGGCTCCTTACCCGCCACCGCTCTGAAGCGGTGACAAGGATGCGAGGCACCACGATGCACTGCAGCTGGTGCAATTATCGCATGCCAATGTGGATTGGCTCGTTTAGTTTCACTCGAAGTAGATAGGCTCTCACAAACGATCCCCATTCGTCAGAATCACTTCTGACTCACGTCATAGTGAGCTGACGAAGGGAAACTGATTGCTAGTTGGTCAAGCTAGTTCTTCTCAGAGGGTTTATGACATGAGAAATCAAATTTCCCTTGATCTTTTGACAATTAAGAGGTTTTTGTACCAATTAATCCACATCCTGCAAGTTTCAGAGCTTAAAACATCCTCATCATTATAAACAAAGCATTCATTCTCCAACCCTCAACACTCAAGCTCCAAAAATAACTCGTTTTGATATTGTGTGATCTGTGACATCACACGGGCAGCCTCCAGACTAACAAATAAAATAAAAAAGACCAGAGCAAGACATCGACGAATAGATCATCGTATCATCGCCCACTGGCATTCATTAGCTTAACGGCTGACATTTGCACACGCACTGGATGTGTTGCGTCAAAAGCAAACAGAACCCATTATAATCACTGACGCTGTCTACACCGGATACAGTATACAGATGCACACTTACTTTCTGACATACTCCACAAACTTGAGTCTGTCAACAACAGGTCAAATGGAAAAGTAAATGGAAGCATAAAGGAACGTTCGTTTTGATG
The DNA here is from genome assembly GCA_030578255.1 of Tiaroga cobitis. Lineage (NCBI taxonomy): Eukaryota > Metazoa > Chordata > Actinopteri > Cypriniformes > Leuciscidae > Tiaroga > Tiaroga cobitis. The sequence continues at coordinate 36,234,535 of CM060605.1, forward strand.
CATCATGTTTTTAACAGCTCATGCGCTCATTTCTTTAGAGACTTCAGAAGGATCTCAGCATCAGGAACAACAAGCTGATTGTTTATTGGCGTCATGGATCGCGTCGAAGGATGATATGTTTGTTCGGAGAATTTGCTAATTGTTTTGTAAACGAGTTACAGTGTAATGGAGAGTTCACAAAGAAAAGAGTCAGCTGTTTCTGATCAGACAGCAGCTGCATCACAAACCGTGTAAAATAATTCACAATGCTTTGACTGTGAATTACGTTTTTGCCTTTTTAGAAGCTACAATAACCTAAACTAAGACATAAAAACCTTTCAGTATATTTCAAAATTACAACACAAATGTGCAGTCATTTCCACCAAACAAATAATTTCCTGCTTTAACAAGGAGACAATAGTGTCTGTGAAAAGTTTAAAATGAAATTAAAGAAAAATCAAGGTAAACATTAAGCAGTAATTATACATATTATATATTTTTTACGTCCTAGGACAATGTGTTATGTTTATTTTTGTTATTTCTTTTATTGTTGTGATTTGATGTTGTGTGTAGTTTGTCTTCTCTCTCTCTCCCTCTCACTCTGTGCAGGGCTTGATTGGGCGCAGCTGTGGTTGATTATGAGGCGCGGAGCGGTTAACTACTGCGATACACTGCAGTGTGGGGAGCTCTGTTTGCACGCGCGTCGTGGAGCTCCGCGGTCCGTTGTCTCCTGCCCCAGACCAGTTGTTTAGATCAGCCGCGTTGGTGTGCTGATCTTTTAGTGGGGTTTCCTTGTGTGGAAATTCTCACGGTGTGATCATGAAGACACGTTTTTCTTTTGTCTAAATGTTGTAAGTTTATTGTCTTTTGTTTATTGATTTAGTTTATTTAACCCCGTTTATTCTTTTGCTGAGTTAAGTGCAATATGTTTGAATGTTTATTTGAAAGCCGAAGGGAGCGAGGTTGCCATTCTTTTTTTTGATTAAACAGTTTTCTCTTGGTTACTGGCTAGCTAGGGAGTAAGGGAAGATTGTTGTATTTTCTGTGGGGTTTTCATTTGTTAGGTAAGTTATATTTAATTCCTTGTTAGGTAGAATTCTTTTTGGTTTGTTATTTTGGCGTGAACCCCTCCTGGAGAGTCATGCTTTCAGCTTTTCTATTTCTGTGTAAATAAAAAAGCTTATCTTTTGACACTATATTGTTTTGTGGTATTTTGTGTGTGATCTGGGACAGGAGAGGGGATATTTTCCATTGTTTTTGTTATCGGCGTTCCTAACCCTAGACTAAGGGGGGTCGTAACATATTAAAGGGTTAGTTCACCCAAAAATGAAAATTAAGTCATTAATAGCTACTCACCCCCATGCTGTACCAACCCCGTAAGGCCTTCGTTCGTCTTCATGAACCTCTCAGATTTAATCATAAATATCTTCATTTGTGTTCCGAAGACGAACGAAGGCCTTACGGGGTTGGTACAGCATGGGGGTGAGTAATTAATGACTTAATTTTCATTTTTGGGTGAACTAACCCTTTAAAGGGATAGTTCACTTTGAAATTAATTTTTGATATGTTTTAGCTTACCTCCAGTGCATCCAAGATGTAGGTGTCTTTGTTTCCACAGTATCTTCAATTTTGATAATTTTAGGTAAAACCGTTGTTGTCTGTCAGTCATACAATGGAGGTGAAGGGGGTCCAACTCAAAGAGCAGTCAAAATTAAACATTATTTAATGACTCGTAAATGTAAGTACACATTGATGCCCTAAGACACGAAACGAGTGGTTTTTGTGAGAAAACGAACAGTATTTATATCTTTTTTAGCTCGTGTAAGCATATCCATGTCCAAATGATCTGAGAGCAGGGCGCTTCGGTCTGCGCATGCGTACAGCGTTCGCCGGAATGCCCCGGAAGGGCTCCCTCGCGCGTGTTTACGTCACTCATTGTTTATGCAGAGATTTCGGAAGTTTTACCTTACACTGTGAAGATCTAAACATATTTAGATATACAGGATCGCAATGGAAGACGATTTCTATATACCAACAGACAACGTTGATTTTTTTTCACAACCTTATTTATTTGAACACAACCGGGGCATTCCGGCGAACGCTGTACGCATGCGCAGACCGAAGCGCCCTGCTCTCAGATCAGTTGGACATGGATATGCTTACACGAGCTAAAAAAGATATAAATACTGTTCGTTTTCTCACAAAAACCACTCGTTTCGTGTCTTAGGGCATCAATGTGTACTTACATTTACGAGTCATTAAATAATGTTTAATTTTGACTGCTCTTTGAGTTGGACCCCCTTCACCTCCATTGTATGACTGACAGACAACAACGGTTTTACCTAAAATTATCAAAATTGAAGATACTGTGGAAACAAAGACACCTACATCTTGGATGCACTAGAGGTAAGCTAAAACATATCAAAAATTAATTTCAAAGTGAACTATCCCTTTAAGTGTGAACATATTATTTAATTGTGTGTACTGTATTTAGGATACATCAAATGCTAGCAGCGAAATTAGTCTTAAAAAACAAAGTAGGGGATTATAATCCAATAAATGTTTACAATTTAATTTCCATCAAAAATACTAATCACACACAAAAAGTAATTTGAGATGTGGCGGAAATTACATTTACAGACAAAAATGACTGAATGTATTCTCCTATGAAAGTCTGTAACCACAGCAAGTTTATTTATAGCACATACTGATAAAATAATAATCATAAAGGTACATAAGACATAATAGATAAAAATGAAAAGAAACACAATTTGATTTAAAATTTATTAAAAAAGTGTACACGGCTGGACAATGTAATTGGGCAAAATGAATAAGCTACAGAGAGTGTAAAAGTGTTTATTCATAGTTTTTTTTTTCTAAAGTCCACAGGGCCCAAAATACCCACGGTGAAAGAAACACCCATACATCAACAACAAATTACAGTAGGCAACAGTTTGTATAATTTGCATTTATGATGCATATAGCGGGGGATTATCCGCAGTGGGTTGTGAGGGTCGGCAGAGGTCATGCGCTCTTTCTCAGTGACTAATGACTTAAATTTCAGTCTGTTTCTCTCACACAACTACTGCATGAGTCAGCTTTGAAGAAACTTTTATGGTGCTGTTTTTAGTCGTTTTGGACCTTAGCTTGAGACCCTGCTCACTTACACTATGATTTTGAAAGTACACTCCTATGCTCCCCAATGCTGCATTTATTTGATTAAAAATACAGTATTATTGGGAAATATTTTGTGCAACTGTTTTCTTTTGGAATATATTTCAAAATATAATTTATTCCTATAATATCAAAGTTGAATTTTCAGCATCAGTACTCCAGTCTTCCGTGTCACATTATCCTTCAGAAACCATTCTAATATGATGATTTGATGCTCAAGAAACATTTATGATTATTATCAATGTTGAAAACAATGTGTGGAAATAGTGATACATTTGTTTCAGGATTCCATGAAATACAAGTATTAAAATCAGAAAGAACAGCATTAATTGAAATGTATAATTTTTGTAGCATTATAAATGCCTTTCTAGTCACTTTTGATAAACATAACACATCCCATTGGACGTTGACATGAGGGCAAATGAATTTTTAAATTTTTGCCTTAACTATTTCTTTAAGTGTGTATGAGAGCGTAAGATACCATCAGAGTGAAAGGACGTTAGACGGAGCCAGCAGACAGACAGAAAGATATATCGCCACAATCATCATCACAGTGATGGTGATTCTGCAGCTCAATATAACCCACACTAACATAATGAACACAGAATATAGATATATAGATAGATATACAGTGTATACATGAACCTGAAAAGAGTAACAGACGATCAATATGGCACATTGAGCCATTAATAATTGAGTGTTGCAGAGAGAGAGAGAGAGAGACGCTGTCAAACACTCCCCGTCGTACCTTGCATTACATTAATTCAAACATTCCTGCAAGTGGATATTTTCAATAGAAGTGCGGAAGAGAGCAGAAAAAAACCCGTAATCTCATTTCTGTTTGAGAGCGACAGCGAGTCAATCTTGCCTGTTTTAATAAAATGGGGGAAAAACTGAAAAGCTATTCATGAATAAATCAAGGCAAACTGGTAATGTGTCAATTTACAACTACTGCCTCTCTCTCTCTCTCTCTCTCTCTCTCTCTCTCTCTCTCTCTCTCTCTCTCTCTCTCTCTCTCTCTCTCTCTCTCTCTCTCTCTCTCTCTCTAGCCCCTTTCACACAGAGATTCTGGAAAATACATGGATAATTTGTCCCGGGATCGTTTGATTTTTGTTAATTCACACTGCCAGTGATTTTCCGGAATCGGTGAGTGCGTTCACACACATCCCGTAAAGACACGTGGCAACAGGATGTGACGTGAACGTACGCGTCGAAAACATGTTCACTAATGCATCGCGTACCGTTCCACAGCTGGCGAACGATCTCAGCTTCAGCGCAGATAGTAAGGAGCTCCCTGGTCTCCAGTTTGCAGACATTTTTTCGTTCTTTCTTTGTTGATGACGGACACAAACTTTCTTCTAAGAGCAACAGAGTCGCGCGATGGCACGTGCGTCACCGGTTCTGGCTTTTGTTCACACAGGGCACGTTCCGGGACTGATCCCGGCAATGTTACTAGGTCCCCATCCCGGCATCGATCCCGGCATCGATCCCGGCATCAATCCGGGGATGTGTTTGCATTCACACAGAAGGCACCTAGCAATTTTACGGCAATTTCCCGGGATCAACGCGTTGTGTGAGTGTGTGTGTGTGTGTGTGTGTGTGTGTGTGTGTGTGTGTGTGTGTGTAGGCATTGTACAGGAGCTGTGCAAACCAGTCCAACAGTTCTCCGTTTTCCTCCTTTTTATTTATTTTCCTAAGCTGCACACAGAAATGTGAGCTATGAAATGGAAAATGATCTATGACGGTGTTCAGAGTCGAGACGCGCAGAGAGATTTTTAAGTCACCTTAATGAAGAGGGGATTGAAGACACCTTCACACAGTGCTTCGCTTCGGAAAAGTGCAGTTAAATGATCTATGACAATGTTCAGCCTCAGAGAGAAATCTCTTTCATTTGCTTTTTTCCCTTCAGCTTCACATATGTTTGGCGAGTATGTGGATTTCTTGCTGTTTGTTTGTTTGATGTGATTTGTTAGGATTCGTTAGCGACGCGAACTAATCAGCGAGAGGTGATGTATGTCGCTCCACCATATGCCTCGTGTGTCGTTGCCAGTGCCCTGTCTAGATTAGAAATATCCTGACCAATTTAAGCTCTATTAATAACCAGGACTGTGTGTTTCCACAAATATCAGAATCTTTAAAGGGATCATGTGCGGAAAAAAAAAAAAAATGTTTTCTTTCTCTGGAGTTCACATTTGATTTATTGGCCAAAAATAAAAGACACAATTTATTTTCCCATGATGACCTTTGGATTTAAACAATCGGTTCTTGCAATTCTTGCGATCTCTTACTGATTTCTTGCACGATACAGGTTGACTGTCAGGTACAGTAGAGTTGTGCCTCGTCCTTCAATAACAGCCTCTTTGCAAAGCCTGCATTAAATTGCATCAGGTTAAAAAGGATAGTTCAGCCAAAAAAATCACAATCCTGTTGTCATTGATCGCATCCTCATGTTGTTCCAAACATGCTTTTTCTCCTGCAGAACTTCCATCGAAGAAAATACTGTAAGTCCTACAGGTTTGGAACAACATGAGGATGAATAAATGATGACAGGATTGTCATTGTTGGGTAAAGTATCCATCAAAAAATAAATACCAAGTATTGTTATGTTCAACACTGCTCATTTTATTGTTTAATTTAGTTATGTTGATGGCATGCTGGAAGTATGGAAAGCAGCAAACATAACACAAGCACAAGCAAACAAAACATGGCAGACAATCCAACACTTTTTGGACTATAGCTTCATCTAAAAAAATGGCAACATACAATATTACAATTCAATTCACATTTATTTGTATTGCGCTGTAATATATCATTTCAATTCAACTTTACAGAAACGATGTGTCTACATTGCAATTTTGAGTGATCTGTTATCAGAGGCGACTGTGCAGAAATGTTCATATTCAAAAATGTACAGTTATAAGATAATACAAATCATGCAGTTAAAAGAACATCATGTATTCATTTTAGGAAGAAACAATGTGCTCATTAAAGTAATTATTACAAGTTATGATTACAGTGAAATCAGTTTTACACACGTACTACTGAATATTCAGATCAGCCTTGCTCTGATTTGATCCCAGCTGCAAAGCATGCTGGGTAACCATTGCTTCACTGTGACTGAGCGAGCGAATAGGCTGATTATTAACGGCTGCTTGTATGTTAATGTTCTCATGCACTTGAAATGACAACTGCGATTTTTATTATATGACCCATTTTGCACAAAACTGAGTTGTCAGAAATACTGGTATAACTGAGTTGTCAGAAATACTGGTATAACTGAGTTGTCAGAAATACTGGTATAACTGATTTCTTCCTTTTTTTGAGGTAAATTTGAGAAAATTAGACAATCTCTCATTTAGGGTCATGAACATACCTGCAAAGTTTCGACACAGTCTGAATGCGTGTACAAAATTTTGACCCGCAATTTCATGGATAACAGCAATTGCACAGTCCCAAAATGAAAATAAAAAAGTTATGTACTGTATCTTTTCATTTCAGTTTCTCAACTACCCTCTGAGTGTATTTACATTTATGCATTTGGCAGACACTTTTATCCAAAGAAATGTACACCGCGTTGAAGTTCATTTTCTCTGGGAAAAAACAGGGAGGAGAATGTTCAAACGGTCTATCTAATCATCTCGAGAGGAGGTATGAATACATAGCCGGCTCACCTGGTTATCTCGACAGTTTTCTGCATCCCTCCGCCACCCCGTTCCTCGCTCTCGGCCGGCAATACGGGGGAGTACTTTAGGTTTGGGCTAAATTCAGAGTTCAGAGCCCTCGATACCCTCGGACAGCACGCCAAATATGCTTATTTTACTCGTTTACTCTATTCGATCATTTGAAGTGTGAACTTGTAATAACAAATGTGTAATCGGACTTTATTTGCTGTTTTATTTATTTTCAAAGTTTTATTTTTGGTGTTTTTGTCTTTTTATAATGATAAGACAGTGAGTAGGGAAGCGAAGGGGGAGAGAGAAAGGGGAGAAAGGTCCAAGAGCCAGAACCCACAAGACTATCATCATTCAATGCATTTTGCCTGTGCATAAATTAACCTTTATGTCATCGCAGCACCCCAGGCTCTATTGCCTCAAGTGTACAGTGTCTTTGGGCGGATTGCTGTGGCGGATTGCTGTGGCGGATCGCCAGCTTCAGATTTTTTAGGATTGTTTGTGATTTGGTCGTAGTGACTTAGGAGGCCTCTTGACTATACCCATAACTTTTCACTGATTTAGGAGCTGATTTTAGTTAAATGATTTTTTGAAATTCTCTTTTTGAGGCTAAATGTAGGAGTCCTAAAAAACATGCCCATTATTTTTAAGGTTTTCTCCTAAATCATCAAGTTAGGAGCTACTTTTAGCCTTAAGATGTTTTTTGAATACGGCCCCTGATATGCAACAGATTAGCATAGCCAGACTATAAAATAAATCGATAATTTGAAATAATAAATCTGTGGACACCTACATCCCTTTTTGTAGGCAGAACATTTTATAGTAGTGCGCTTTGAATAAATGAACAAACACTCATTAAGTAAAGCTGACAATGCTCATTTTTAGTAGATACTACTCAGTTAAATTAAGTTAAGAAAATAAGTTACACATGCGTTTTTAAGTAATGTGAACAAAGGTAGATTGAGTGAAACTTGTGAAAGTTCTTTTTTCTTTACGTGTAGATGCTGAAATGTTGGGGTTTTACCTTAAGGTGAATTTATTCAACACAATCTGTTGCTTGGTTCATTGCTAAGCAGCTTCTTTCATTTAAATCAGGATTTGATTGACTACACCAGTCAATAAGATTTTACTGTGGAGCTTTTTGATTAATTTGCCTGAACAGTTTATCTGTGCCAAAGATAGAAATTGATTTTAGTTTAGCACAGGTCTTTTGCATTATTTTTCATATTCTTTTTAATCATTTTCGGGGGTTGCTTATCAGGATGCCAGAGCTGTGTTCCCCAATAAAAAGTTAATTAATAGGTGAAGGTTTTAAGCAGGGTCAAGCGTCAGACAAACACACTCAATGCTTCACAGCAGAGTATATGAGCTCAGCTCTGATGGAACACGCCTTTTTTATTGCTTTGCCCTGATGATATTTCTCACAGCTGACACTGTATTGAGTTTCCAGACAAGGAAAAAGTTGAATCCTCAAGTGATGGTTTTGTTTGTCTAGAAAACTGGTTTTCATTCATCCCCAAATAATGAAGCCATCCTCCTGAAGGACAAACTCAGATTTTCAACAGTTTATTTATATTCGTTCTTTGCCTTCTTTAGCATAAAAGTTGCCTTAAAAGGAATTCGCTGAATAAATTAATTTGAATAATTGGGCAAAAATCTAATTTTGTGTTCTACAGATGAAAGTGAAACAGTTTGGAACAACATTACCTGCCATCCAGTGTTATTTAAGTATCATATAGATATTTTATCATCTTAATTTAACTCTATCATTCACATTTTGAATTGGCTTGCATTTTTATATTTTCTTTTGTGACACTGGTGGCCGTTAAATGAACTGCAGCCAGCAAATAATTGCTCATGCTCGCACACGTAACGTACAAGAGACTGAACATTTTTGCTTAGAAGTAAAACGTTGTTGGAAATACCTTTGGAGCAATATACTGCTGCTGAGAGCAACGTTTAGATGAATATGTATCCTCTCAATAACAAAATAAACAACTAAAATAACAGCGGTGAGAAAACAGCAGTTAAGAGCATCTGATCATAGTGATGTTTTTATGTTTTCAGCAGCTCTGCGATTCACCGGCATCATGTCAGATGAGGTCATTAAAATTACACTCTTATGATAGTTTGATTATAAAGTATATTTGAGGCTATAGACTATATAGATCTGTCTGTGAGACTATAGTTTGAATGAATCTCTTTTCTTTGCATGACACATTGACATTACAGTACTGAATGGCTCTTTCATTATTATCCTGAACATTGTTGCGAGACAACGTGTCTTCACTGTCAGGCAAAACTTGGTCCGCACAAAAAAAAAAAAAAAAAAAAGATGGTAATACTCACAGTGATGTTAGGTGTAAAGTGATGTTTATTTACAGTACTCGAGAGGTGAAACAGTCCCATTTGAAAAAGAAAAAAAGACCAACGCTATATACAAAAGTAACAAAGAAAGGAAAAATGGCAAACAAAAACTGTACAATAAGAACAAACTTTGTCAATGATAAAGAATTGCTCACAACACCACAATTGCTCGCAGGCTCACCAGGTTAAAGGTGCTCTAAGCGATGTTGGGTGTCATCTAGGGCTGAAACAACTAATCGATTTAATCGATTAAAATCGATTATTAAAATAGTTGTCAACGAATGTCATTATCGATTAGTTGGTCTGCTTACGTCACGGGAAGCGTTTACTGGTGATTGGTTGAAACGGGCCAATCATGATGATCTCTGTCTTACATGCGCTGCGCTTCATGAGACACACTCAAGGTCTCTCTCCCTTCGCCGATCTGTTGTGCGCGCAGAGACCGAGATCTTGTTTACAGTCTATGTTTGGAGCACAGTCTCTTCTGTCTCGCATGCGCGCTCTTGCTCGCGCGCTCTAGATTCCGGGAGTTTGAACTAATTTGCAGGCATCAGGGAGCCGCTATCAATATGCGGGAGACTCCCGGATCTTCCGCGAGACTTGGGATGTCTGTATTTTGTCTCGAGCATCAGGTTGCGCAATCAGTTCGCTCGCAACATAAGTGATGGATTAAAATAGCGCTTCCGCAGAAATAGGTTAAATTAAAACGGTGTTTACAAAGTGAAGCACTAAATATAAAGGCAGTTAATAACAGCAGCAGTAAAAGATTGTTTTTAGTCACTGTACTCAGTGGTTTTCAGCGAATGCTTGTGCACTAATGCATAATTTTTCCTGTCCTTTTAATCAACCCTGTTAGCTTGCTGCGTACCTCCATCCCGTTCTTTTTATAGCATTTGTCTACTATTAAGTTTTAATTGTTTTTCAAACGTGATCTACCGCGGCTCTATGTTCACACGCTTGTTTTCAGTCTTTCTATATTTATTTTATCTATTATCCTTATAATTCCATTAATTTAAAATAAAAATTAAATGAATTATATATTTGAGATGTTTTTAGTTTATATCTTCACATCTGAACAACATGTCTGTGTAAATTTGTTTTAACAAAAATTGCTAAAACATATGTTGGATATAATTTTTAATTCATTTTACATTAATCATGGTTGTCAACTTGCCATTAGCAATTATCATTAAAAACAAAGCAAATATTGATATTAGTAAAACTCAATGTGTGGCTTTTGCACTTTTTAAAGTACACTTTTACACATAAATACCCTTGTGGCGAGCAGGACGAGGCCGAGGGACGTGAGAGGCCGGTGACGTGAGTGATAATGAACGACACCTGTGAGACCCACCGGTCTCGCATCTCTCACGTCCCTCGGCCTCGTCCTGCTCACCACAACCCTGATTTAGGGTTTTATTTAGTTATAATAAACAAAAAATCAAATTGAAATTTTTATCCGATTAATCGGAAAAAATAATCGTCCGATTAATCGATTATCAAAATAATCGTTAGTTGCAGTCCTAGTGTCATCACTTCTTGTTATCGTTCGATGTATTGTCCAACAAAACGGTGGCTAGCTAGACCCTCCCTCCTCCTCATCCCGTCCCCTCCCCCTCCCTTGTGTTGGTTAGTCGAACATGAACGTCCATTTAGAAAAAAGAAAAAAAAGTATTTCCCCACTTGTCCTGCAAAAACAGAGCTACCTGAATGTCGGATTTGAAGCCCTTCTGCCGGCGAAGTTCTCATCACCTTTCGAAGGCTTTTCCAATGTAAATTCGGGACTTTGCGCGTTCCTTATCCTTTTCCCTCTTCTTTGCAATTTGTTCATTGGAACGTCGTCTCTTTGGTCGTGTGTCGGCCATATCAAACTTAGAGAATATAATTCTAACTTCCCTCTTCATGCTTCTCTCTCCTCCACACCCCTCTTCATGTGTACGCGCACTAACCCCCCAAAGCCCACCCCCAAATCCTTCTTGTCGGTGATTGGCTGGAACACTGTTTGTTATGTTTCGTGGTGCGGGTTGGCCCAGTTTGTTTTTGTTGCCGTTTGTGGAGCCTGGGGTGTCTACATTTAACTGACACCATAAGCTAGTTCAGGGCTCCTTTTATAGTCCAAGCCCCACCCCTTTAGTTAAAACCACTGCAAACATTGGTGAGGTAAGTATAAGTAGGTTCATTTTTACAATATCACATATAATACATATATACACATAAAATAACTAAATATTCACAGAAACAAAATTCAGACAAAATAATATATACATATATAAAAATAAACACATAACAATAACGCCACATTTCCATAATCCCCCTTATTAACACAAACAATGGAAGAGCCGACTTCCGGTTGCTTTGCCCCGACGCACACAGCGACCCTGGCACTATTTATCCAGGCCGCTGGAAGGAGAACACAACATGAAAGACCGGCAACACAGACACTGACAAACACTGAACACAGGTAAGTATGAACGTAACAAACAAAACGAAAATCAAAAGAAACTAAAGACAACTTATATATGTCTTTGACTGTGTTGTTATGCGCAGCGTGGATTTCTGTCAGGGATGGAAATTAAGTGGATATGTTTACATGTGTGAAAACCAGCGTGCTAATGGCGTGCGTTTGCGCTCTCGCCCCAGAAGGGAACGGAGGAACGAGGTAAGATGGGTGTGTGTGCGTGTAAGTGCAGCGCTAGCCAACAGGGAGTCCTTCACATTAAAAAAACAGTCTACAGGCTTTTATAGACAACCTAGGAAGTCGGGGAAGATCTCGTTTTTAAAACATTGTGTTATGTTTTTAGTTGTAGACAGTAACCCTGCTGCCATCTATATCTAAAAATGGACAGAAAATAGAGGTTCAAGGAAGGAACAACCAGTTGGCCTAAAATGCCCCATGTCTTGTGAAGCCTGAAATGGACTAAAGTTTGTATGCAGTCTTTTCAATCCCTGTCTCACATTATAAATGTATGAAGTCAGGGATTGGTCAATGCTATGCTGCATCGTCGTGGTCACAGTTGTCATGCAAACAATCTCTCCATGGTGATAACTCAGAACATCCGCTCATGTCACAATAAGAAAAGATATGAACTATATATAACCCATAAATAAGTAATGCTGCTGCTTGTTTCTGCCAGGCAGAAAATTTGATGCTTTGATTTTTCAGCAGTCATGCAGGAAAATTACATTTCGACCAGACTTGTGTGTGTATTTGTGGGTCCACTTAGTCACTGAGTCATTGTGAATCATGAAAAAAATACTTTAAAAAATGTTTGTTTGACCAATGGAAGACAAGAAAAACCTCCTTGAAAATGCTGAGCAGAAATGACACATTAAAGCTTTGTAAAAAGAGGTCAATAAATACCCAAAACATGCATGGAAATTGGATCATGTGTTCGAATGTTGAGGACTGTCACAGTTTGTGTGTATAAATGGGGAAATTATGAGACAGAGAAAGCGAGCGAGTCATAAAACGTGTTTATGATCTAAACTTTGTTTAATTTCTCTGTTTGTATTAGTGGAGCAAAAAAAAAAAAACGCCGCTCTCAGCAAACAATCGACATCATTTTAAAACCATTTATCCTTTTGATCTGCCTCTTTCTCTTGCTCTCTTTCATCCCAGACTGCTAACCCAACTTTCCTCCCCCCGAACCCCCTCAGTCCGTCGTTCTTAATTAAAGCTGAATTAAAAACACACGCATCAGCAGAGGGAATGCATTAACCACCATGTAGGCCAGAGGCGCTCGTGGCGCTGCATGCGAGCTGCAGGGGTGATATCTAATAAAACCCTCATCAGTTCCTTTACCAGCACATTCATGACCAATATTTACTCACCGCAGATGAGCCTACGGAAACACTTAGGATTTAGATTTTGCTGAGCGATGGCAGGCTGCAATCCGAAATGGTTAGGAGACAGCTAAAACAATGCTGAATGCAAAGAATAAAATGCAACTAAAAGTATAAGCATGCATCAGTACAAGCTAAATATCTTGGCATGTTATCAACTGTTTAAAGGCTAGGAAAAAAGGGACTTTTTCCGAGTATTTTGTTGCGAATATTTTATCACTTGATGAAAAATGAATGTAATATCATTAGTGGGATGTATTTTATGTAACATTTTAAGATTATCTTGCTAAAAACATCATTTGTATAGTAGAAGTCATGCCCTTTTACAATTGACATTTTCTATTATCGAGTTCCAAAATAATATCCTCTAAGGGTTATCCATCTCATTTAATGAAATACATTCCTAATTTGTTTATTGCTACATTTTGGGTCATGGATACTTAAACCTTCCATTAAAAACTTGTGTTCGGTCTTCACAACATCTCCAAATGATAAGTGCTTTCTAATTGAACAAGATCATCAGATAACGCCTTCATGGTGATAATGAATTCTTTATGAACAACAGAAAATATTAGTCATAAAGTTTTAAACCCTTTTTTCGGTGATGGTGCATGAAATGCTAATAGAAGGGTGCAAATGTATATGCTATGGCACTTGAATGGCAAGATAAAACCATGGTTTTACATGATATATGAATTATCAACCATTCATATGATCAAAGTACCATGAAATTACCATCTTTACCATCATATCATGGTAAGCTCATTTCAATGACAGTTATTGTTACAGTTGTAAAACCATAATAAATTCAAACAGAAATGTTTTCGAGGTAGCAGTGGAAACAATAACTTGTAAGTATGGCAGAAACTAAATAGTTACCATGGTAAATGTTCTGAAAGGGGTATCTTACATGAGCTATCATCAGTGTTTAAAGAGGCTGTTTTCCCAAACATGCTGTGTTTCTGCAGAGGTCCCTCTCCCTCGTTCTCCTCCTCTTCCTTCTCTGAAGTTCAAAGTTTTCTCTCTTCAGCCTGAAAGGCTCCGTAGCAGGCGCGAGTCTGCTCGAGATGTTTTGTTTTTCAGAGATTTAAAAAAAAATTAATAAATAGGATGCTGATCAGAGCAGGCAAGACCGCAGGAGCTGCAGCGGGGCATTAGCATCAAATCACCAAACACCGCTGTCGACACTAGATTGCTAATTAACGGAGCTGTGTAGTCTACACTGCAAGCATGCATAGTTATCGTTAGCTTTAATTGTGCATCCTGAATCATCACTATTATCTCAAATACTTTTAATTTTAAACAAAGCAGATTTAGCCGCTGTGTGTCTCTGCAATGCACATAGTCAGGTTTCATCTCTGAATGAATCAGTGTTTTGGAACGAATCGTTTAAATGATTCTATAGCCCCTTTCACACAGCAATCCCGGTAAATTACCGTAAAATTGCCAGAACGACTGGTAAATTCAAAATGTGATGTTCACACAATCAACAGCGATTTGGATTTTTACCGGTAAGAGACCATTCACACATCAGTTCCAAAAAAACGGTAAACTCTGTGAAGATGTCATTAACCGAAAGTTTATGCCTTGTTCTTGAAGAAGGCTAGTTATTTTATCATACGTGACAGTATCGCTAACTGTTGTTGACAAATCTCTTCATCTGCCCGGACGAGGAGAAGAGCTTTAGTTTCGGTATCACTCCAATTTAAAGACAGTGCTGAATAAATGCGTTGTCATAATTTTATGAATGGGAGCCGTTGCTCTTTCAACGGCTTCTGATTGGCCAAAATCACTTCTTACGTCAGCGCGTTCTGACCTTGTACGTGCAAAATACTGGTAATCTTCATTCTGCGTTCACACAGCGCATATACCGGTATTTCCTGGTAATGTTACAACTACCAGGAACTAATTTACCGGTATATTTGTAAAGGTTCTGTTCACACATGATCTGTTACCAGTAATTTACCAGTAAAGACTGTGTGATAGGGTCTAATGACTCATTCATAAACTAGATATGTTGCAGAATGAATCAGCATTTTGAAACAAATTGGTTGAATGCCTTGAATTTGTTGGCAGCATTATATTTTATGCAAAAGTAAAAAAAAAAAAAATGTCTTTACTTCATGAATTTAAGTCTCTAATTTCACCCTTCAGTTTACTTGAAGGGTTAGTTCAAAATTTTGTTATTAATTACTCACCCTCTTGTCGTTCCAAACCCGTAAGACTTTTGTTCATCTTCTGAACACAAAATAATATATTTTTTATGAAATCTGAGAGCTTTCTGTCTCTCCATTGACAGCTACGCAACTACCACTTTGACGTTTCAAAAAGGCCATTAAGCGATCGTAAAATGAATCCATACGAATTAAGCGGTTTAGTACAAATTTACAGACTTTATGTAGTGAACAGATTTAATTCAGGCTTTTTTCACATATAAACATTTATCAGTGAACATAAACAGAAGCTCAACGTACATGTAGCCTATAACTTAGGCATGGGGTCTTCCTTCATTTTTAATTTGTAGCTGTTGTTCCAGCCAAACCCTCAGCCCGTGATGAGACCCTTCATTTCTCCAGGCTGGAATACCCCTAGAACAAGTGTCTAGGCATGCTGTGGTCACCACGGATGCCTCCAACACAGGCTGGAGGGCCACGTACAATGGGCATGCAGTAGCGGGGATCTGGACGGTCCCCCAACTGCATTGGGAAATCAACTGGCTTGAGTTGCTAGCAGTACACCTTGCTCTGAGCCGCCTCAAAACGCCGCTGCTCAGCAAGCATGTGCTGGACCGTCCAACGACACTGCGAAAGTTACGTACATCAACCATTAAGGTGGTCTACGCTTCCCTTGCATGTAGCAACTCGCCCGCCATCTCCTCCTATGGGGGTCAGAAGCATCTGAAGTCGCTTCCTGCCACTTATATCCCTGGCCTGCTCAATCGTGCAGCCGACTAGCTCTCACAACAGCCTGTGGCCCCGGGAGAGTGGGAGACTCCATCCCCAGGCGGTCCAGCTGATCTGGGACCACTTTGGGGCCGCACAGATAGATCTGTTGCCTCTCCAGACTCGTCCTATTGCCGGTTGTTCTATTCCCTGACCGAGGGTATCCTTGTCACTGATGCACTGGCACACAGCTGGCCACGGGGCCTACGCAAGTATGTGTTTCCCCCAGTGAGCCTTCTCGCAGAGACACCGTGCAAAGTCAGGGAGGACGAGGAGCAGGTCTTGCTAGTTGCCCCTTATTAGTCCAACCGGACCTGGTTCCCCGAACTGATGCTCCTCTCGACAGCCCCTCCCTGGCCCATTCCTCTGAGGCAGGACCTCCTTTCTCAGGAACGGGGCACCGTATGGCACCCTCGTCCAGACCTCTGGAAACTCCATGTCTGGTCCCTGGAGGGGGATCTAGGTGATCTACCACAAGGTGTCGTAGACACCATCGGGAAGACCCCCGAAGATGTTCGATCGGTACTGTGCTTTCCCTTTTGCAAGAAGGGTTGGAGCGAAGGCTGTCTCCATCCACCCTCAAAGTGTATGTTGCCTCTATTGCTGCACATCATGATGCAGTTGATGGAAAATCCTTGGGTAAGCACAACCTGATCGTCAGGGTTCTGAGAGGCGCGAGGAGACTGAATCTTTACCCTCTTGGGACCTATCTCTGGTGCTGAATGCACTGCAGAGACCTCCCTTTGAGCCACTGCAGGCAGTCGAATAAAAAATCCTGTCTATGAACATGGTTTTCCTGCTTGCTTTGGCCTCCATCAAGAGGATAAGGGACTTTCGGTCGATGAATCGTGCCTGGAAATCGGGCTGGAACTCTCACATCATCCTGAGACCCTGGCCTGGATATGTGCCCAACGTTCCTAAAACTCCCTTCTGGGACCAGGTAGTGAACCTGCAAGCGCTGCCCCTGGAGGAGGCAGACCCAGCCCTGGCTTTTTTCTGTCCTGTTCATGCTCTGCGCCTATACATGGACAAGAATGCAAAGCCTCAGGACCTCAGACCAGCCCTTCATCTGTTATGGAGGCCAGCAGAAGGTAAAGGGTGTTTCCTAACGGTTGGCCCACTGGATAGTGGATGCCGTCGTCTCGGCCTACCAATCCCAAGACGCAACGTGACCCCTTAGGTACTCCACTCGAAGTGTAGCTTCTTCTTAGGTGCTGGCAAAAGGTGCCTCACTGAGAGATATCTGTAAAGCTGCGGGCTGGGCGACACCAGACACGTTAACTAGGTTCTATAGCCTTCATGTCGAGCCGGTAGCCTCCCGTGTGTTCTCTTCTCCTAGCCAGTCAACACCGTAGGCCTGAAGTGTCGGCTTGCTGCACCATTCCCCTCCTATGAGTTTGAGTTTGAGTTTCTTTATTTAAAGGGACAGTGCACATTAATTAACATGGGTACAAGGTCCAACATGTAAATGTGCCAGATTTAGCCATACAGGCTAATTTTCATCTGCAGTCCCTAGCAGGTTAAACATTTAAACAATAAATACACTACTACAATAAAATAAATAAAATAAAAACATAATAAATACAAACACATTATTCTATATTATGGCAACATATTTGATTTGTTAATAACCAATGTTTTATGGATTTAGAAAATGATTTAATAGACGTGATCTTCCTTAGTTCTGTGGGTACAGTATTCCATGCATGAGCTGCTCGAAAAGAGAAAGCCGACTGTCCAAAGCTACTTTTTTTACATGGTATTTTACAATCCCCTCTTGTAGATGCTCTGGTCGATAAGTTAACATTTTGTTGGACAAATTTATTGAGCGGAGGGGGAGCCATACCATGAAAAATTTTATATACAAGTAAAATATCTGCAAACTTAATCATGTTTTCCCAATTTAACAGGTCATATTTAATTAAAAGTTTACAATGGTGATATGAATTTGACTTTTTATCTAACGTTTTTAAGGCCCGTTTGTAAAGTATTTCAACTGATCGTAATGTAGTCCGACTTGTCTGTGTCCAACTGGTAAGACAGTAGTTAATGTGTGATATGATCATGGCATTAATATATAACTTTGAGGCCTCTGTAGTCAAATTATTCCTAATGTGTCTGAAATTTGCCAAATTAAATTTAATTCTATTTGTGACCTTTTTCACCTGTTTTTTAAAGCAGGTATGGACCGGATACGTGTGCCATTTCTGCTCCAGTTGAGTTCCCCATTAGCCGAACCATGTTGAGTTCCTCCACACCCCTCGGCATTCGGATGTGGCGGAGCATCCGGTGCAAGGCCTAGCACTCGTATACATTGGTGGAACCTTTTCTAGGCTGGGTCCCATATGTTGTGATCCCTACGGCGATCCCATATGTGTATTCTTCCACGGTACGGCTCCCTTTGGTGAGCCCGTGTCTTTTGCTTAGCAGAGCACGCTCTGCCGTCTCTGACCGGTATT
The DNA here is from genome assembly GCA_030578255.1 of Tiaroga cobitis. Lineage (NCBI taxonomy): Eukaryota > Metazoa > Chordata > Actinopteri > Cypriniformes > Leuciscidae > Tiaroga > Tiaroga cobitis. The sequence continues at coordinate 36,252,970 of CM060605.1, forward strand.
GTCTCCTCCATGCTATAGGCTGGAGTCCCCTCAGTGACATTCCATATGTTGTACTGTCCGGAAACACGCAGTCCATATGTGTAACTTCCACATGATACCTCCCTGCTGGCAGGATGTGGCTTCCGTAGTGTCTCCCTTTCCACTGAAATGACACGCTTTCCCAGTGTTATCCATTAGGTCTGACTGAATGGGTCATGTGGAACAGCAGTGACAGACCTTCTCTGTGTGGGCCCTGATTCCGCTCAAACAGTTGGGGGCAGACCAGGAGACTCAAGCAGAGCGGTGGAAGGGCCAGCAACAGTGGCATGTTCGTACATATGCCCGTTCTGTCGGTCAGTCGACTTTCCCTCCTTCAGGGAACAAGGGTTACATACGTAACCGAGATGTTTCACTTCCTGTCTCCTCAGATATCTTCATCTGATCGATTATTGAAGGCAGCATAGATGTATCCTACGTTGCCTTTGATATCCCACAATCCTGTGATTTCCATTCTGTGACAGTTGAGCTAGAAAAATAAAGATGGCTGGTCGTCAGTTTGTGTGTAAATATACATTTTTGATCAACGTTTTCCACATATGAAGTCATTTCTAGCGAGAAATTACAATAGTAATTAAACATTCACTTAGTTTTCACCAAAGCTCGCTCTATTCTGCTGTAGATTATTAAACCGTTACGCTGCCTCAGAAGTATGTTCCAAATCAGTTTTGTGAGGTACCTTTGTGCGCAGACGCTGCCTGCAAAGCCATTGCCTGATAGGGCAGCGAGGTAACAAGTCAGCTTTCGGTTGAAACAAGTTTTCGGACTCAGCCGTGGTCTTCCATGTGAGAAATTAATGTTTTCCATTTTCTAAATCATTATTTGATATCAAGTTAAAATATAAAAAAAAAAGTTTTTCTACACTGTTAGGTTATTTTAGTTATAACCCAACAGTTGGGTTAAATACAATTTTTTCGGTGCAGTGACAGTCATCGGACATCAGCTGAAGCCTAATTATGAAAGGTAAGTAATGTCGTTTTATGATGTATATAACTCTTTAACATTAAGTTTTGTGCACTGAAACGTTAAATATATTTTAAAACTGATTAACACTAAAACTGTCAAGGTTTTTTTTCCCTTCTCCGGAGAATCAGATTGATTGTAAACTAATACTAGCTATCCCAGTTTGCTCAGGCGCAGGTTAACAGGAATCAGACTGATGTAATGGTCAGGTTGTTCTTAGCGGAGTGAGACCTTGTATGGGTTTGTGTTTTTCTTTTAAGGTGGGGGTCTCTGAGATCACATAGAGATGGTGTAAAATATCTAACGACTTTCACAGACCATCCACAGAGACAATCACACGTCTGTCTGTTCCTGAAGTGTGTGCGTGTGTGTGTGTGTGTGTGTGTGTGTGTGTGTGTGTTTTAACACACGTTCTGACAGTTTCATGTTACCAGACCATGAACGTCTGCACTGGGCACTCCATCCTTGACATCGAGACGGCTATAAAAATGTGTGTGTGTCTGTCTGTGTGACTCTCATAATCGAAGTGCAGCTGGAGAAGGAGTTTTCAGTCTTATGAGCTGGATTGGAAAGAGATTAATATTTAATAGATGGTTATTTTCCCCCTGCTGTGAAAAAGCAATACACCAATCAGCATCAGTGCACTTCTATTAGACGACTCAACGCTTAATCTCTCTCTGACTAATGAGAATGCAAATGGTTATTCACGTCCAGCACAAGCAAACAAAACAGACTGATGGAAAAGAAAAGGAGTCAGAAAAAGAGAAGCTGTAGAAAACAGAAAAAATAATGCTGATCATGCACAAAAGTTTCAGGTTCAGGATTTTTTTAGAGCTCACACGAATAAAGGGCAGATCAGGCAACATATTTGGCCCTAGGTTCTAAACATTTTTTTTCTGTGCTCTAAAACTATGTCCGTTAAACACGCGATAGCTTCTAAACATGAATTTGTTATTGCTGTTTCCATGATGGCTAAGTCATGACCCTAGCAACCGGGTCACCATCAAAAGTATATAGTCACAGTCCAATTTGTGAGTGGCAATCTTTAGCATTTGTATTCAAGGAATACATTGGTCTGCATGTGTGTATCTGTCTTTGGCTGTGGTTTAGGCCTCATGTGTTCATGTGTGTATGTGTATGTGTGTGTCTTCATGTGGTAAAGGGTCCGTTTTTAAGCATATTTTGATATATGTAAGAGGCGCTGATTTCTGTCTGTTAATTTCACACTTGGTTGACCACTCAATGCGCTTTAACCAGAAGAAAATCCTCTCCTTCACCTTCCCCCTTCTCTCACTCTCTTTTTGCTGACAAAGGTATAAGAAAGAGTGAATATGAGAGAGAGAGAGAGAGAGAGAGAGAGAGAGAGAGAGAGAGAGAGAGAGAGAGAGAGAGAGAGAGAGTGAGAACAACAAAGACACAGAGCCAGAGGCATAAAAACGTGCGGGTCACTAACCAAATCCCTGCTTGGGATCTCAGTCTCTCAGCCCTCTTTTACTCGTACTCGTATTCGTACCCCAGAGCTCTGGGTTCTGTCAATCCTGCACTCCACAACCTGACAGCCTGAGGCGTAAGCCAGCAGGGCATTACCCACAATCCCCTGCTCAGCCTCAGCCCTCCCTATGCCACTATCATAATGAGAAATCATTTGCAAGAGTTCCACCCAATGAGAAAGAGAAAACTGTGCATGATTTAAGGTATGGTTTAGACGCACATTTTAAACACATTATTTTATATAATATATATATATATATATATATATATATATATATATATATATATGTATATATATATATATATATATATATATATATATATATATATATATATATATATATATATATATATATTTATGTATTTTAAGTTGTAAAGTGAGTCGGATATATTCAAATGTGATACTATGTTACTAAGCGGGGCAGAGGGTGCCTGAGCCCTCTCTGGCTCTACAGTGCCCCAATGTGAATCTGTAGTGAAAAATGGAACTGCAGCATGCTCTAATTGAGAGCCATTGGGGCAGATTTCAGACTGGCCCGCTTATTTTCACGCTATTTTACATAAACCTCGCCTCAGAACAAGACAATATCATTCTGCTTCAGCTTTGTGGATAATACTAGTCTGCATCAGGCCAGTAACTAGTTGGCATGTCTGTTTTTCCTATGTGGAGTAATGTATCAAATTAATGAAAGTATAAATCCTTTAGTTTTAACGTGGTCATGTGAATAGCCTTTATATATCGGTGTTGTGTTTGTTTTATGTTTGAATATACTTTCTATTCCTAGAATTCCTATGCAACTTGTAATATTTTAAAATAGCATTCGGAGGCATACTACATTAAGGCAATTCTGTGTATATAGCCTGTCAATCAACATTAGAGCGCCACGCCCAGGCTGAATAACGCAAACTCTGCAAAAAGTGTTGCAGAGAATAAAATAAAGCTTATAAAATGTTTATCATAAACTGGCGCTATAATCTGCCCTACCTAAATTAATGCTCAGGATCCGCTAATGGGTTTAGAATCTGATTTCTTTAAAGTGGACCTATTATTATTATTATTATGTTGTTGTTTTTTGAGCATGAAAAAAGGTCTGCAAAATAACAAACACAACATTTTTTTTAAATAATGTGTTTTTTGCACATTCAAGCATGAAAACCTATTCTAGTGAAGCCCAAAAACAAAATCAAGACTTTGTAAGAGGGCATAAGTCCTCTTTAATATATTAATTGTCATTTTAGTAATAATTATCTTAGACAGAAAAATGGAAAGCAAACTGAGACTTATTTTCTAAATATTTTATTAATGTTCCTGTTATGTTCTGCAATTCATCAGAAAAAAAATGTCTTTAACTTTTATCAAAAAGATTTGCTCCACCTCTGAAATGACTTTCCTCTTCGACATGACAGTGCCCACATTTTATGATCCAATTGAAACCGAATCAAGTCACACCCTACATTTTATTCTTATTATATCCTTTTTCACTCATATATGTCACATCTATGTACGATTGATTGTGAATGCCCTTCCATGTTGACTTTAATCCACTGCTTCTCAATGTATTCTCCTGAGAAAAATCAAAACAATATCACAAACTTCTGCTCAAATTTAAGCAAATAAATGAATCAATGCAAAACATCTATCAATTGTCGCAGCATGATTTAAACTTACAACTGACATTTTCTTCAAAAAATTAATTTAATTCAAGTAAAATTAATTTAATTATGATTTATTTAAACATTGGTAGGCAAAGTTGATACATAAATGAAACAGCTGATAACTAAATTAAGCCTCTTGAGCTATGAGAGAGCAACTTCTGTGAAATCAAATATCTCTGGGTTTGAACATCGAGTTGGACAGGCTTAAATTCTCCATGATGAAACAAAAAATATATAAACCTTATCTATTTGAGATGAAGTAATATAAAACGAATGTATGTGTTCACACACATACTGACACACACATATACACAGGGTTCAGTGCCTGGCCATGCTTATTACGGTAATAAAATCAAATAAATTAAATTAGACCTGTTTCTGAAGCCTGGGCTGTCAAAGTCACCGTGACTTTCATCGGTTATAGAGAGAGAGAGATCTCAGGAGATATAGCCTGTGAGAATGAAAGGAGAGGGGGAAAGAGGGAGAAAGCGGGAAGGCATATGAAATTGGAGCATGTCAGAGAAAAGCAGGGGATCTGAATTTAAAAAACAGCCAGAGATACAGAGAAGGAGTGGGCAGGAAATGGAAAAATAATGAGAATGAAATTGTAATTATCCACAAATAGAGTATGGTATCCCATTTCTTTCTTTCTTTTTTAACATTGGAGACACGTGAGAATTATTATATTACATAAACTACTATTTAGCAAAATATCAACATATACAATTACAAAGTTCTTGAAATATGGTTATTCCCCCTGGTGACTTTGGCCTGTCCCAATTTTATCCAACAGACAAAATTGATCTATTGATGTGCTATTCAATTCATTGTAGTAAAAAAAAAAAAAAAAAAAAAAAAAAAATTATTTTAAATCTCACATTTTGTTTGCAATCAAGTTACCGCATCATTTCTGCCCATTAAAGTAAATGGAAAAATACCTACAGTAAAATGGCTCATATATTAATTCAGTAGTTCAATATTTGTTACATCTTTTTTTAATTAAAAGCAGTCTCTTATTCTCATCAAGGCTGATTTTATTTGATCAAACACACAATAAAAACAGTCATTTTAAATAGGCTAACTGCTTTTCTATTTGAAAATGTTTGAAAATGTCATTAATCAAAGCTGAATTTTCAGCATCATTACTCCGGTCTTCAGTGTCACATGATCCTTTTTCGCACCAAATCATTCTAATATGATGATTTGGTGCCCAATAAACATTTCTGATAATTATTAGCAATGCTGAAAACAGTTGTGCTGCTTAATATACTTGTGGAAGCCGTGATAGCTTTTTCAGGAATAATTTTTGAAATTGATTTGAAATAAAAATCTTTTGTAACATTATAAATGCATTCACTGTCACTTTTGATCCATTTAATCCTTGAATAAAAGTTAATTTCTTCAAATAAAAAAAATACATACTGACCCCAACATAAGTGCATTTCAGTGCTTCTGGTCCATTTTGGACCCTATTCATGGAAAAGGGTGGTAACATGAAATAAGAGTAAGTGTAGGAAAGAGAGGTAACCAGAGACGTCCTAGCGAGAGAAGGAAATCTAAATGGAGCGAGGCATTATGGGAGATCAGATTCATCATTAGGTCAATAAAGATGGTTCACCTACTCATATTCTCTCTCTTGCCTTGAGTCATATTAGGTCCTTCACTAGATCAAAAAGGCATCAGCTTTCCTATCACTTAAACAGGCTCTGAAATGGATGCCTAATGCACACGTGGCTCAGAATTCATTAGGACTGAGTTAGATAAGACCTTAATGCATACTAAACATCTCTGCTCCATATGTGGCGTTAGCAGCTAAAGGAAACTTGCATTCTGTTGGTTTTGCTCTACGGATCTAGTTCCACTTGCCCTGGAGGTTCAGACGCAAGTAATTACACTGCAAAAGACACTCAGGGATGTTACAGGACATATCTACAGTATACACTTTAACTTAAATGTCTCATGAGAGAAAAAAAAAGACATATCTTGTGGTTGTCTAATTATTTTTTTCTTAAGTTATTCCTCTGATCCAAGTCTGGCTGATTAAGCATTTTCACCCGCATTTGATCATTCAAACACAAGCTAGGCTATTGCAACAATATAGCTGAGATGAAATATTCATAAAGGAAAAATCTAATCAGTTGAAGGATTCCAAGCTGATATTTCCACAGTGGTCCCAGGAAATGAAATTAACTTCACACTAATAAATTACTCAAATATTTACTAAACACTGAGTTATTTTTTTTTTTTTTATAATAAATAATAGATGCAAAAAAAGAAAAATATAGTCCTCATAAAATGACTAATTTACAAGTGTAAATGAAGAAAGAAAAAAAAACAAGTGTGGACCCAATAATTTATATAATAAACACACACACACAAGCAATAAAGTCCACCATCTCCAACGTCTGCCTTTGGAGGGATTTTACACTTTATGAACCAAATTTAGTGTTATATTTGGACCATGAAAATGTCATTCATCCCAGAACTGTTGCAGTACTGAGGGAGAATGTATATACATGTAAATTTTGCTCTGATTTTGCAAAGCAATCCTTCACAGTACATTTGGGAAGTAGGTAATCCTCGTCCAATAATGCTTATTTAATCTCGCCATAAAAAGACCTTCTAATAATTGCTAGTATTTTTTTTTTTTCAGCCACGTGAACGATTGTGTGTGGAATGTAAAATGAAGAGAGCAGGTGAAGGCGGCAGGACTAGGTGATGATGTGTTTATGTTATATCTGCTGTGGTTTGCCATCTGGGCATCTGATTATAAATGAATGATTATTTCATGTCGCACACCAAGAATCCTAAGTGAGATTTTCACCAGAGAGAGAGACAGATGTGTAAATGTGCATGTGCTGAAAGAGCAAAGCACATCTCTATAAGACTAAACAGAATGTGGATTTTGAGTCAGAGTATAACCATCTGGCTTTTAGACCTTCTGCATCTGCCGGACAGAAAATGCATTCATAAAAAAAAACAAAAAACAAGGTGAAGTGGAATACTGAGCAGAAGCCTGTACATTGTAGACACACACAAATGTTGGTTCTTCAGCGGTTCTGTGAGATGGTTGAGGTGCTATAGCACCACTGCCATGCAAACATTCCGTTAAGCCCCTGTATAATTACTTAAAGGTTATCTAACTCTCTATTAGTCTCTTAGTGTAGTTGGGGTAATGATTAAAAAATGTGTTTGACTAGTGTTTAATGTCATGTGACGTGTTTTCAGCTTATTTACATAAGGAGATTTTATTTCAATTTTAAGGGTTTCGTTCGGCAGTCATTTGACTGTTTTATCATCTAACTGTTTTGTTATTGTATTAGTTACAGATTTTTTTATTTTTTATTTTACATACGTTTGTATGTAATTTAAGAAAACAGAAAAGTACTGTATACAAATACAGTATTTGTTCTGTGTAAAAGAGTTAATTACTGTAAATTATCATTAATATCATAATACTTAAACCAGCAGAGTTGTTCATTTAGAGATCATTTTACAGAATTTGGACTACAACCTGAAAGAAATCTGTTATTTTCCGTAAAATTAGGATTATTTTTTTTTTTTACAGTGTATTTTCTGAAGATCACGAGATTCTCAACATTTTTGCACTTTTTTACATATACCACCATTTGACAAAGATGCTGAAGTGGTTCCAATGAACCACTTTTAGTGCTATTTAGCACCATTTTTGTTTAGAGTGTACACTGTACTCAAAACAAAGTTCATTACATGACAACACACATTCCAAATAGTACCAAGCATTCACGTAACCTTATCATGTTGCATGGAAATGTAACAAGTGATCTTCAGTTATCATCTTAAGAAAAAAATGTAAATGCAATGTAAATGCAATTTTGTGTAAAATGTCTTTTCAAGGAAAAATGGAAGATTAAGTATTGCGCAATGCATTATGGGAATGGGATACCGTGTATACAAGACTGTAAGCTACTGCAAATTGTGGTACATGTAGAAGCACATCCAGCCCAGACAGCAACATATAGGGGCTGTTTACACCTGGTCACTTCATGCGTTTTCTGTGATCGGATAGCTATCCGATCGTGAAAAGACCAGGTGTAAATGCCCTCTGAAACGCATTCGAGACGGATTTAAATCCGATCGCTCAAACCACTTTAGGTGGTCGGGGCCGCATTCCAGATGAAACTGGACAAGTGTAAATTCATCTGGTTGTTGAAACCACATATGTAAATTTGACCAGGGCTGTTGCCATTCTCTTCTATTGGGGTCTTTGATTTTGAAATTGGCTGATGAAGTGACCAGGTGTAAACAGGCCCATAGTGTCAGCCCAGATCCGGCCCACACTTGGATTCCATGCGGCCCAGATGTGGGCCGACACTATGTTGCTGTCTGGGAGGTATTCCATGTATAGCCTACACACAATTTGCATACTTCATATGGTACACATATGTATGCTATTCTGAAGTAGAATATATTGTATGTTGTCTATTTTTTTATATGAATCAGTAGACATAATGTAGCTCTAAACAATTCAATCAAAAATGTTGCATTAGTTTACTCTGTTTAATCGCTTTCTTCTCTTCTGTCCAGTCTTAATTTTGTTCACTTGCACGAGTCACCACATCCAATAACTCATCAAACATCTGTTTTAGTATCCGTGCGCATGCTGCTCAAAGGAATTGTATCGCCACCAAGCTCCTCAGAACCTGAGGCAATTGTAAATAGGTCCTCGTCTAGATCAGAAGAAGGCGCTAAGTGAGCTTCCGGATCCAACACGAGGTCCTTGTAGCAAGTGAGAAAGAGAAAGGGCAGAGCCCGTCTTCAGCTCATCCGCCAGATCCATCTGTGAACCCCATGACTTAAGAGACCCAAGCCACGGTGACTCCCATCGCTCTTCCTCAAAGTGAACTTCTCACAATGAGGCTCCCTCGAGAGCTCTTAAACGCATAACACAGAGATTGTGCTCCCTAGTGATGTAGCGAGGGCATGGCGGCACACACTGTTTATAAATTTGGTCTATTCTTGCTTTCACTCAGAAAGATAGTAGACAAACCTCTTGAATGATTTAAAAAAACTCCTGACACAGAATGACAATGGGCTTAAAAAATGGTTCCTTTATTTCAGAGAAAGAATGAAATTAGCATATTACGCAACATATACGAAGTATGATGGTATATTTTTCCAAATAAACTCATCCAGGAGTGATCCAACGTTCACATGGAAATATAAATGATCTCTGACTAGGTACAAAAGATCAATACGGAGGTGTATGTATGTAATGTATGAAGAAATGGGACAGAGAGACCCCTCTCTCTCTCGCTCTCTCTGCCTCAGACAGATGATGTAATATCCTGTAACTCCTCAGGATCTTGTACAACCAAACCTAAGGCAAGAACAGACGTCTCTAATGTTTGTTTTATGCTGAACTTACAATGCTTTAATATTCTCGCCATGTACCTGCATTCTAACTTTGTGTAAAAAAGTTGTCAAAGATGTGAGACAGCCATGTTAAAACAGTTGCTGTCTAAGTGAGCATTTTTGTAAGTAGATTTCACTCACAATAAAAAGCCATGGTTTTCTAGACACAGTATTGTGGTAATACCTTGTGTTTGGCTGGGTAAAAGCATGGTATTCTTTGAGACGGAAAGATTCTGGCTGGCTGTGTACAGGCCGGTCTAATTTCATAGAATTCTTGAAAAGCTCGAAGAGTCTGTTTATTTGTATAGTTTGCATAGTAATTACAGTTATTGCATTCCTGTGTATATTGCGTGAATGAGGGTTGGTGTTTGGGCAGATATTGTGTTTTGCGGTAGGTAGTATGCCATACGGAACCATTGCCAATGAACCTACTTTAACGAAGACAGTGAGGCTCGACAGCCTTAAGGCCATTGCACACTTAGTCTGAAATTTTCGTATGCGTTTTTTCCGTATTCGTGATTCGGTGGCTCTGAATTGTCAAAACACCATTCAAACTGCTTGCTACGGATGCGCAAAATGCAGAAAATCGAACCCGATTCGATTTTTTTTATGACGGACGAAAGTTTCGGAGGCAGTGTGCAAGCGTGATTGACATAACGTGAGGTCGCATTTATTTTTTAACGTGCGTAAATTTCGGATGCGAATTTCAGACTCAGTGTGCAAGGTCCTTTAGTCAAACGGGTTGGCACGTATGGTTGGGTTGCGGAGAGATAGTGAGATTGTGGTTAGGTCTCAGCAGCAGGAGGGATGTAGAGGTCAGTAAGCTGGACTGAGTTGAGTGGGGGACGGAGGGCGGGTGACTCTGGTACGCCAGAGTCACTGTCGAGCCCTCTTGAGGTGTCGTGGGCTAGTCGACGAAACACTGAGGACGGAAGGTGCCCACTTAAAGACCTTAGAGATGTCCCCTACTCGGCTCAATCCAGACGGTTGTCGTGCTGGTCCACTAGGGAGACCACACTGTACTGCCCTACAAAGCAAAAAGGCAGTAACTGCATTTTTTGTCAAAAATGAGTTATTATCATTTTCATGACATTCAAGGCATCCTTTGTTATGTGACAAAACATCTTATCTCAAATGTGTGTCGTTTTGGAGAAAAATGGTAGTCGTTTGTACAGTAACTGCAAAAAGGCCTAGTGAAACAAAGCAAGAGTACAGTAACATCCATTACTGTGTTCTTGTTATGTTTTACCTAACAAAAAATAACCGTGTTTCTGCGCAGTGTAGTTACTGTTGCCATGGTGAACACACAGCTGATTTTCGGGCATCCTCACGGGACGATTTTAACATTTGCGATTTCACCCTTCTAACTTCCCCAAATTGTTCCCCTACCAAACTACCCCCCTCCCCTGAAAGAATGAAAAAAATATTCCAGAAAGAAGGTCCAAGGTCCAAGAGCTCCATGTAGTTTAGCGGTTACTATGATTTTCGCGATATAGCAGTTCAGTACACTTGAAATTAAATCGTGATAGACTACTGTGTGAATATTAAACCGCAATAATAGTACAATTTAAATACAAATCCTACATGTTCTGTGAATAAATGGGGCAGTCGACGCGCAGTTTCATTTAACACACACAGTACGTGTGACGCTCGAGCTGTTTTTTGCATATGAGGACACGACTGCATGAACTTACTCTCCAGACTCTAGATCCGCTTTTAAAGTCACTTTGTGAGCATTTAACCGCTTCATTTGAGAAAAACTATCGTCATGTCATAAACACAGAAACAAAGGTCTTCACGGCAACCCGTCAAAATAAAAGTTTGGTTTAACTTGACAGAAATATAGGCCTATTACTGTTGTACAGTAGAATTTAGAAACGTCTCAATGTAATAATAATACTAACACTAATACAAATAAATTAAGATTAAAACTAAATTTTTATTCAATGTTTTAATTTTAACAGTAAAGCTCATTGTGCAGCATGTTGTTTGACAAAAAATGTTTGTTTAATTTCATATGATTAAAAGAAATGTAGGCTAATTAATAATATATTAGAATTTTAATATATTTTATTTGTAATATTCATAGAATATTTGTTAAATATTGTATTAGTTTAATAATAGTTTATAATAAAAGTTTCATGATTTCAATTAATTAGACATGGTTTTTGATTACTAAAAATTTACACCACGTATCCGTAACACACCCGCTCCGCAACACTAGTTTCACGACACAAAAATGTTGAAAAAAAATGTTGTCCAAATGGTTCCAATTATTTCAAATACAGTGTATCTAACACAGCCAGAGCCCAAGTTGTGGCAAAATAGTTTTTGGAGAATCTGTAGTTACTGCCTTTTTCCTTGGTTTGGTGCCACGTTTTTGGTAAGTAATACAAAGCAAGAATACAGTAACTGCAAAATAGGGGTAAAATATCAAATTAAATATGAGGATTGATATGTACAAAGAATAAGCTAATATAAAGTCACAAAACAGCCACATGTCCAATAATCTACCTTCAACTACTTAGGCTGGATGACAGGATAACTTTAAAGTCATTTTTCTCTGTTCTGCACTCTGCGTAGTTACTGCCTTTTTGCTTTGTAGGGCAGTGTAGTTGCAGCCGTCGTGTGTGCTGACGCGCCAAGTACACTGCAGCCGTTAACGCCGGACAGAAGGGGAGTCACACCACCATATGGAAAGAAGCGTAAATGGATGGAGAAGCATAGATTACTCTAAAGCTACGTCTGTTGCTTATCTTGGCGAAAGCCGAGTACAAATCAGCATGAAGTTTTAACATCTACTCTTCGTGTAATGGAAATCATGAAGTACCTTACTTTGCAAATCATTTAATCAATTATAAAATGAATTCTGAAAGAGATTTGAAAATGGCACTACACACAGTAAAACACGGTTGAAAATGTGTTAAATATTAAGCAGCACTTACTGTTTTCAACATTGATGATAATCCGAAATGTTACTTGAGGATCATCATATTAGAATGGTTTCTAAGGATCATTTGACACTGATGACTGGAGTAACGATGCTGAAAATCCAGCGTTGACATCACAGGAATAATTTTTTTTTTTTTATATATATATTTTAAATTGTGTTTTAAATTGTAATAATATTTGCAATTTTACAGTTTTTTCCTGTATTTTTTATCAAACAAATGCAGCCTTGGTGAGCATAAGAGACTCTTTCAAAAACATTTAAAAACGTGGTGGTGCAAAATGTATATCAAAATGTCAATAAAGGTATTGCATCATTGTCCATCTACATACATCAGGCTCAATAAGAAAGAAAATTTAGAACAAAATGGCCTGAAATGATTTAACACACTTAGGACAGGACCATAAAGCTGACCTTTCGATCCTGTTTCCTCCATTTTGCCCCTGATAAGAGACATTACAGCCCTGATGTGGACTGTTCTCAGGTCAGCATGTACATGATGTCTGATGACAGAGATAAGTGGCGGATTAGTGCGACCCAAAACAGGTAAATTGTGTTGGTGACTGACAACTCATCAATACTATCGACCAGCTGGTACCGCCTCGCCATCAGCGGCTCTTGAAGCCATTAGTGTCAACTGATAACACTGAGTATGTGCATGAGAAAGATAGAAGCTCAGATTCTGATCATGTGCGTCTTGATGAATCAGACATTTCGCAGAGCTGTCCTGAAGTTAGGGGGCCCTATTTTAAAGCGCACGGCGCAAGTGCACGTGCGTTGTTGACCCGCCTATAGGCTCATATTGATAACGCGCTCTTTATATAACAAAAAAAAAAAAACTGCAGTGTTTCAGTGCACTTACTGTACTCTCCATTATTAACCGGCTACAGTCAAGTATACATGTCTAAAGCATCTGTGCATGTTATTTGTTATTGATAAATTGCTTAGACCTTCTGGACTCCAGAGTCGTGTTCATGAATTTGTTGATGAATGGCGTGATGACATGGTCGTGTGGCGTGTGTGTGTCTGACGGATGATGGCTATATCTCCACATCATTTTCTACTTCGTCCTCATTTCACCGATTCTACATTCCCTACAGACCGAGCATGACAGAGAGAGAGCAAAAGGAAGGGAGAAAGCGGAAGGAAAAGTGAACAAGATTAGCTCTGATCCGTGAAGTTTTTGCAGAGGTGGATGTTGTAGGTGTGTTGTGTTTGCCTCAAACTAACAAGCGACTTAGAAATTGCCTATTTATGCAAATAATTCAAAACAACAAACTTTTTAGCCGGGAAGGCTTCCATAACTGTCACCAGCTCATAATTAGCGGCGTGACGATATGAGGGAGAGTGAAAGCGTCTAATGAGTGAAGTGCAGACGGCTGACACTTTCCTAACGACTCTGAGCTAAAATAAAACGTGCATGACTGCATATGCGCGTGGTATTGGACATGTTTTGGCACTAAATTTAGTATGAAGACTCACATTTATAGGTTTAAAGAGAACAACAACGTCTGTGCACCTATTAAAAGTATCATGGTATTATCATGGTAGATGTCATTTTTTTATGAAAAATAAATAATAATGGTACGTTCGAAAAGATCATATTAGGAGTTGAATGCACATGAACCCCACCACAATGTCGATATGAGTGGGAAATTTTGGATTTTCATTGAGCTCAGAGTTTCTGAGTTGGGGGTGTCAGTGAGTATGGCGGAATCAATGAATACAGCATCATTAGTTGACAGTCAATTTTCTTAATTTAATTAAAAACATAAAAAAAAACTCCTGATGCGCATTCTTTGTCCTTTGTTTTCTAGAAGTAAAGTTAAAATAATCTTGATTTGCACGCACTTGACCTCATAATTACAACTTCCAACGTGCCAGGCTGTGAGGGACAGAAAAAATTATAATAATCAAGCTGACAAAAATCCAGAAATCTCGTTTGTAATAGTCTATTGTTGAAACAAAATAATTGAAATAGTATTTGCCCTCTGCATACATAGCTATTATTTATAGTATAAGTATTTAAATGTAGAGTTAGATACATTATATAAAAGTATATATATATATATAGGCCTATATATTTTTGGAGCTTCGCTACTGAATCGCTACATTATATTTCTCAGCAACGAGGGGGTTACATCGCTTTTTTTAAGTAATTAAACTCACAGCTTCGTTGTTAATAGAGAGAGAGAGAGACGCTGAACAGATGCAGGCAGGTATTAATATCTCTCTCTCTCTCTCTCTCTCTCTCTCTCTCTCTCTCTCTCTCTCTCGATTCAAAGCGGGCAGAATGCTAGATCTTACGAGCCATAACTGATGAAAATAACCATCAATTTTACCCTTCCAGTCAAATATTGCGCTGCAAACATTAAAAGCTTTAAGTTGTCAGGTATGCCAAATGAGCAGTGTTGTGGTAACACATTACAAGTAACTTGAGTTACGTAATCAGATTACTTTTTTCAAGTAAGTAAAGTAATGCATTACTTTTAAATTTACAACACAATATCTAAGTTGCTTTTTCAAATACGTAACATAAGTTACTTTGTTTTCTCATGTCTTGACTGACAGCTCTCCTGTCCTCATGTTGAAAGAAATCATGAGTAGGCCTAAGTGTAGAGGTGTGAACATGCTGTTATTGCAGTTCTAGATTAAAAAAACAGATTCAGTATTCCTCAAAATGAATAAAACAGTGAAATGTAAGCTCAGAATATTACGCAAACAATTTGTTCCAAACCTTTCAAATTCCCTGTTCGGACCTGCGCTCCCCCAATCGACGTCGTTTTATAATTTGGAAACGTATCGCTTCATTCTGGGTTTACTTTAAAAAGTACTTCACTTTAAATATTTATTTTTAAAGTGATTTGAACTTGATATTGCATTGTTCTGTCGTCGTTTGATCGCTATGATAACTTCTGGTCAGGTCTGTTCCGTGACGGTACCACGTACGTAATATTCAGTCTCACTGCAGTTCGTGACATGGTCACGTAATTTAATATATTGTTTCTTGACACGGACAAGCTCATTTCGTTATTTTCGTGATATAAGCACGTTTTTTAAACTAATGTATTTCAATAGGAAGCATATCGTGATCACAGCACGATTCTTTCTGCCTGTCGGCTGCAGCAGAGAAACTGTTTACTCAACATTTATTCACGAGATTGTATCATGGTTTATTTATTTTAATATTATTTCGGTCTTATTCCCAGGGAAGCTGGATTGCTATGCTTTATTTTTTTTATTTTTTTTATGATATTTTATTAGTAGGAAATCGCGCTGAAGAAGTCTCGTCCCGAACACATCGCGATATTTGGCACCAGTTCACGTGTGCCAGATGTTGGTAAGTAGTCGTAAATACGCTGTCACTAATAATGTTTGATATAATGTATTTTCTGTTTGTCGATATTAATCAGATTAGCTCACGTTCAGTCACTGCATTAGCCTATATCTGTCATCTCCACGGAGGCTTTGCGCTTCATTGCCTTCTAATTCAAAACAGGGTGATTTAAACACTGTCTGTCACGTTACGTGCTATATAGCAGGTTTAAAGTAGTACATTAGTTCCAAAGTTGTATTTGTAGAAGAAGCACAGTAAAAACAACACTTATACCATGCTTTTACCACAGTAACGTTAGTTTTACTGTGATATGTATGGTAAAAGGACAGTAACCACAAAGCTTACCATGCTTTTACCACTAACTTTAGTTTTACTGTGATATGTGTGGTAAAAGGACTGTAACCACAAAGATTACCATGCTTTTACCACACTATTGGTAGTTTTAATGTGATACTTATTATTGTAAATGCACAGTAACTACAACACTTACCATGCTTTTACCACAGTAACCCTAGTTTTACTGTGATATGTGTGGTAAATGGACAGTAACCACAGAACTTACAATGCTTTAAACCTCAGTGACCTTAGTTTTACTGTGATGGATGTAGTAAAGGACAGTAAATACAAACTTACCATGCTTTTACCTCAGTATTGGTAGTTTTAAAGTGATATTTGTTGTAAATGCCTATTAATCACAACATTTACCATGCTTTTAATGCTTATAATGTAACATCCAATATTTGTAAGTTAAATCAGTACTTTTTCCTTTAAATAATCCTATATATTGTACATAATGATATTTTATTGTCTCTTTTTTCAGCTGAAAAGACCAAAAGGGCCTTTCGGACTCAGTCGACCCATTATCGTCGGAGGAGAAGTTAACCGAGGAGACGGAAAGCTGCAAAGGCAAATATTCACAATGGTATGTTTGTATTGGTTTTAACCCTAAATCTAACATTTTATCAAGCATTTGTTGTTTCTTAAACCTTTTCTTACAAAACCCATAGCCCAATCAGTACAAACATAGTCTCAAAGTCTTAATAAATGTCAAGATTTAACAAGTTGTCAAATTCGTACGATACTCATACATATTTGTATACTCGTACATAATTCTGCAGCTTTTACTCTGACTGCTGTCATTGGCTACTGCCTCAATTCCTGTATATATTTATCGCGATATTTGTAAATCAGTTGCGCCCTTTCTTGGAAAGTAGTCGGATGTCCCACACACTGTCAGAAAGTTTATATTAATTGCATTGTATTCATTAAAATGATTACTAATTGGACCCTGTGTGTTCATGTTCCAATGATACATGATGTCTCTCCACACCTCATAACTTACCTCTGTTCGCAAGAGTGGAAAAGCTGATCTGACTTGTCACATGACATCAGATACTCGATTATTTTGTCATAATTAGATCAGTTACACTGCTGATAACTGTCCCGTTTGCATGTAATCATGCTATTTTTGAACGAGTTCATATGATTATTGCTTGCTATTAAAGACATACTTTTATTCATAGGAATGCCCACATATCAGTGAACTTATTACATAAAAATGCTTTCAACATTTAATTATGCAACACTCTTTACAGAAACATATCCCACAGTTATGGATAAACTCCCAACATCATCATCAAGTCCTGTGCTGGGCACATTGGGCAACAAGTGTCCTCCAACGTATTTGATCCGTGGCCAAGTTCTGCACATCTTCCCATGGGACGGTGACATTCTTCAGGTCTTCGTGAAGCATCTGTCTCCGTGTCTTCCTTGGTCTTCCCTGTCTCCTGCATCCTCCTGGTGGTGTCCACTTCATCACTGTGTTTGGGTGGTGTTGTTTGGGCATGCGTAGGATGTGTCCAGCGAGGTGCACCCTTTGCTCTGTCACAGTTTCTGAAAGTCTGCATGTGAAGTCCCACTCCTCCTCAGGATCTCTTTGATATATGCAGAACCAATATTGAAAAAAAGTGATTATCTTTTTCCATATTGTTAAAACAATTTGTTTTCTCTTTTCATCTTCATAAACTGTACTTGATGCCTGCCTAATTCCTTTATCAAAGAAGTGTCAGTGCTCATCAGGAGTTTTGCTAAAGGACATATTCATTGCCATCCATTAGTTCTAGTCATGCAGTAACTTCATGATGCAATAGAAAAATGTATATTCCTGCAAGTGTATATAGCAGGTGTTTGTCCAAACAATTGAAGATAGTGGGAGTGTTCAGGAAAACCTTTAGAAAACAATCAATATTTTTGGAATTCTTTTTGGTGCTGAAAGAGTATTACAGAAATGACATACTGGACATTATTCTGAGTGTGTTACCCTTACATTTAGATTGGACTTAATGTCTTACATTTAGCTTCATTAAACCTTTTATTACAGTGGTCACTATAGTAAATATCCACCATAATTACATCTATGGTGTCATTATATCACTACCTGGCTAATGTAAATGTAATATACCCATGAATGTATTTTATAGAAGCATTTTCTTGCTGGCATTTAACTATTTTAAGTTGCCTTTCATTTAGTTACAATAAAAGTGACCAATAATCACAAGGATATAGAATTAAAGTTGATAATTTAAAATGTTGTGCTTAGATGTTTGCCTATTTGTTCTTTGAAGGGAAGAAACAAATATATTTTCACATAAAGTTAAAATCTCATCTCTTGGTTTGGAAAAATAACTTAGTTATTTAGTATACCATAGTTTTTTAACGCTACTGTATGTGTCACTATAATAGATTGCTCCGGTATCTGGATTTTTAAATATATATATATATATATATATATATATATATATATATATATATATATATATATATATATATATATATATAATTAACTGATTTTTATACTGTTGTGCAGTAGTTTTGACTCTACATTTGTCTTTAAACAGTTTGACATTAAATATTGGAATATGCTATAAAAATTGTGTGCATTCATTGTGCTTTTGTTACATTTATTTGAATATAATTGATATAACTTTGATATACTATACATACACTGTAAATGTTTGAAGCACTTTAGTACATGTAATTATCTTTAATTAAAATACTGCAAAACTATCCTTAATGTAGGCTATTGCTTAGAAAAAAGTTTCTCTTTCAAATGTATTCATGCATCAGTCTTCAAATAAGCAAATTTGTGTCATTGATCATGTGAACTAGTTTTTGGATGGTAACCACACAAAGGAGTCTTTTGTTTTTAAATGTGAGTTTTATCATTAAATTAGAATGAATGCCTATTTAACAGCCCAAATATTAAATATTTAAGTTATCTATCCCTGCAGCCGGAACCAGAAGAGCTCTGTCATCATTTACCATAAATGGGCAAGTAAGTGTGACTCATCTGTCCAGCTGGGTTGTTATTGGCAGTGACTTTATCGCAGAACTCGCTGTGATTGCACTATCGTTTAACCCATATAAAACGGCGCTTCATGTTACAAAGTATGTTTTGGTGTTGTTATTACGTTAGTTATGCATTAAGTTAACTATCATGTGTCTCTATGTTGTTAGAAATTACTCCTTTACCGAGATACCAACCCTGAACCCTAAGCATGTCTGCACATTTCAATGAACTACAGCACCATGTTTCCTGTTCAATTGATAGAATGACAGAGATATGTGGGTCATGTAGTTTAAAACGTTTAGTAATAAAACATCAAATGTTAAATAAATAATATCTTTAATGGACAACTGGATATCTACATTTGTTCATTGTGCAAACCTTTCTGACATATATGAGGGACAGGCTGCTATTTGATATTTTACTGTGAGCACTTTTAAAATAACCTTTATGCCAGCTTTCCATATATGTCTGAAAACTGTGCCCAACCTTATTTAGTAAACATAGCATAAGCAGTTGTCCTGACGATTTTCTCTTTGATACACTAACCGGACTGTGAGTTACAGCCATTTGAAATGTGCATTTCTTAGCTCTTCTTGGGGCCGTTGCTGGGCCCCTGGGGGTGGAAGGGCAGTACAATCTACACAGATCTACACACACTATCACTATTACACAGGGATAATGCACTATTCAGTAAAACAAAACAAAAAAACAGTGCTAATATTTCCTTTTCGCCCCCTCTGGTTGATGCTTATATCCCTGACATCAGTAATGTCTATGCTTTCATTTTAAATGCAGTAGTACATGTACTAGAATGATCAATATGGATCATCTTCAATTATACTTGAAGTGTTTATAGCAAGATAGCCCACTGCAGCCTCTTGTTATTCACATATCTTCCCTTTATTTCACTGAAAACTAGCATACATGGAAGTATGTGCAACGTTTGTTGCATTGTTGTCCCAAATATCATTAACCAGATCTAAATTTTATGTCCTAAGTAAAAGGATCATGGTAATTAATTATATGTAGTTGTTTTTAAATTATGAACTAAACTAAAGAAATTAGGAAATGTTCTCAAATAATTTTCTATTTATTGTACCAAACACCACTTTCAATACACAATATTCACCATATTTTATTAAACACTTTATTGGAGGACACAGCATAAAGTTGATAAAGTAGCATAAAGACAATGATATTCAAGATAAATAAAAATGTGTCTTCAAAAATACATTAACATCATATTAATATCTATGATTAGTCACCTATGATACAGAAAACAGATTTGATATTGTGTTGGACAATAATTATTCATTATCACAACTAAACTGGTTTCTTGCTCTTCCTTGTACATGTCTATATCATGTTCATGTTCTTCTTCGCTGTCTAAACAGTTTGTTCAGTTGTACACATACAGTACAACAGATGAACAGAAGATGTGACCACTGATGTGGTGTAGATCTTTCTCAACCAGAGGAAGACGTCTCAACATCCCATTGTCAGGTGTTCTCCAGTCCTGCTCTGAAATTAAAACAAAAAAAACACAAACAATTCAAATGAAGTTGTGTAATGGACAGTCAGGTCAGCTTATATTCTGTGTTGTTTAAAGCAGCGATGGGCTACTCTGGCCCTCAGCGTCCACTGTCCTGCAGATTTAGTTCCGACCTCAAACCCTCCTGCCTATTGTCTAGAAGTAAACCTGAAGACTTTGGTTAAAATTTTCAGATGTGCTCAGTTAGGGTTGGGTTAGGGTTTTACCTCAAAAAGGAGAACGCAAAGGGCCAGGGTTCCCTGTTCCTTATTTAAATTTACAAAGCAGCAGTCAGTACATTATATAATCAACACATTGAAATATTATATATATATATATAAATAATATTGCAGCCCATAATATAGGCTAAGTACTGACCAAAAACAGTTTTACCCATATCAACAGCAACCTATTTTAAAAGATCTTTTAGAAAGGCATGGTCTCTTTTGAGTCTTTGCAAGAGATGCTTGAATTCTTTCAAGACAACATACTCTTCTGTCACTTGTTTCAAGAGCTTCACTTGGTCAAAAACCAAGTGATAACCTGTACAATGTAAAATTGTCACCATCAAATTATGTACTACATATTACTGTTACGATGCAGCAGACACAAGGGAATCCATTCGCAGCGTTTATTAAGAGTAGTCAAACAGGCAGGGATCAACAACAGCGTAACAGAAGAACTCACCGCGAAGTCTTGTTTAAGTGTTACACTGCATTTCTGAGCATTATCCACCTGAGTTTGATTCCTGTGTTTGACCTGTGGATCGTTTATCGTTGCTGACCCTTCTCTGCCTGCCCTGACCCTGGACTGTTTCACTGGACTCTGATTCTCTCTGCCTGCCTCGACCCTTTGCTTGTATCTGGTTTGTCTCTGCCTTGTCTCCGTTGCCCTGTTTTGCTGTTGTTGTTTGATGTTGTTGTAATGTTGATGCTGGTTGTTCTGTTCCTGAGTCCTGTTCCCTGTCTGAGTCCTTGTTAAGTTTGAAGTTTGTTTAATAAAGTGTGCTGCAAGTGGATCCTGCTACTTCCTTGTCTCAACCACAACGTAACAATTACAGCATTGTTTCTATACAAGACATACCAATGGACTTGTGCACCTTTCTGTCTTCTTTGGGCACCAGACGTTTCTTCCTCACCCGCAACAAAGGACTTATTCGCAACGCATTCTCATCCCAAGGCGTCATCTTATTCACACTTTTGACCATGCTTCAACATCCGACGCACATGGCACCCTTTAGCGTCAGGTAGATGACGCTCATCCTCGGGCGTCATCTAACGCCTTTAGCGTCAGGTAAATGACGCTCATCCTCGGGCGTCATCTAAAGCCTTTAGCGTCAGTTAGATGACGCTTCCGTTTTTAGCGTCAGTTAGATGACGCTTCCGTTATGGGTAGGTTTAGGTCTGGGGTAGGGTTAGCGTCTCATATTGACACTAAAGGGTGCCATGTGTGTCGGATGTTGACGCATGGTCAAAAGCGTCAGTTAGATGACGCCTTGGGATGAGAACGGGCTGTTATTCGATTAGCTTGCGTTGATATAAGGACTGGTCTTCCTTCTCCGCTATAAAACAAGAAAGTCTACATTCTCTATGTGAAATTGCTCTTCTTGAAACATAAATTAAGACAGTTATAATTAAGTTCATTTACTATACGATTCAGTTCAGCATTTGATGAGTAAAATACTGATTGAAATCTTCTAGAAACTGTACCTGGGACGGGCTGATCACGGCAGGATTCGCTGCCACTCACTAGTAGCTCTTGTGAGGGTTGGCTCTTAAAAGAGCTGTTGAGTTTGATATTGTAGAGATCTGACAAAAAGGACTAAGTAATCCTGCAAAACAGAAAGGAATCAATTTTTTATTTTATTTTTTACTTGCAAGTAGTCAATTTATATGTAACTGTAGGATTTATTTCTGTAAAAGAGTGTTGCATAATTAAATGTTAAAAGCATTTTATGTAATAAGTTCACTGATATGTGGGCATTTCTCTGAATAAAAGTATGTCTTTAATAGCAAGCAATAATCATATGAACTCGTTTAAAAATAGCATGATTACATGCAAACGGGACAGTTATCAGCAGTGTAACTGATCTAATTATGACAAAATAATCGAGTATCTGATGTCATGTGACAAGTCAGATCAGCTTTTCCACTCTTGCAAACAGAGGTAAGTTATGAGGTGTGGAGAGACATCATGTATCATTGGAACATGAACACACAGGGTCCAATTAGTAATAATTTTAATGAATACAATGCAATTAATTTAAACTTTCTGACAGTGTGTGGGACATCCGACTACTTTCCAAGAAGGAGCGCAACTGATTTACAAATACTGCGATAAATATGTACAGGAATTGGGGCAGTAGCCAATGACAGCAGTCGGAGTAAAAGCTGCAGAATTATGTGCGAGTATACAAATATATTAGCCTGGTTAAAACCAGACCATTCTCAGTAGTAACGGAGTTATAGTCTGGCAAAGCTTCATAGACAAATCATTTCCAAAGGGGCGTCACCAACGGACGTCGCTCAAATGCAATCAGAGCGATGAAGGAGATGACGTATGCAGAGTGACGGAGAAACATCTCCGAGTGTTGTTCTTTGCTCGGGTTTTACAGCTTTTCTCAAATGCTAAAACACAAAAGCCAATCCTCTAAACCAAATTTTTCCTTGCTAAAACACAAGTTGCAAAAGAACTCTGCTCATATTCTGTAATGAAAGCTCATGTGATGCAAAATGCTTGCCACAGTCAGCAATATTTGAACATTGATTCATTACAAACAACGACTCAAAATTGAAGACACTTGTTGCTAATGCTGTGACCACATGTATAAAAGCAAGTTCAGAGTGCACAGTTTGCTGAAGATTCCAAACAAACACAATGGATGAAGGCAGAGTCAGGGGAAGAGGAGTCAGAGGAGGGAGAAGAGCTGGCCATGGAAGAAGAGGAGCAGGCCAACGAGGAAGAGGAGGAGGCCAACAAGGGTGAGGAGGAGGCCAACAAGGAAGAGGAGGAGACCAACAAGGGAGAGGAGGAGGCCAAGAAGGGAGAGGAGGAGGCCAAGAAGGGAGAGGAGGAGGCCAAGAAGGGAGAGGAGCAGGCCAAGAAGGGAGAGGAGGAGGCCAACAAGGGAGAGGAGGAGGCCAACAAGGGAGAGGAGGAGGCCAACAAGGGAGAGGAGGAGGCCAACAAGCGAGAGGAGGATGCCAAGAAGGGAGAGGAGAAGGCCAACAAGGGAGAGGAGGAGGCCAACAAGCGAGAGGAGGAGGCCAAGAAGGGAGAGGAGGAGGCCAACAAGGGAGAGGAGGAGGCCAACAAGGGAGAGGAGAAGGTCCAGGAGGGAGAGCAAGACAACCTCGCACCATCATTACGGACGCGATGCGAGCAACAGTCATTGACCATGTCATTGTCCATGGCATGACAATGGCTGAAGCAGGACTAAGAGTCCGTCCAAACCTGAGTAGGTTCACCGTGGCCACCATTATCAGGGCATTCAGACAACACAACAGGTATTGTACTCTATTGCTTTCTTTGTCACAATACAATTTTACAAGCATGTGAAAGTAGTCTATTGGTTTCAAATCAGTTGTTACTGTATTGTAAAACATGTCAATTGACAACACATGTTTCTTTCTTTAGAGTTGAAAGAATGCCACATAGAGGTGGGAGGGTTGCCATATTTACAGCGGCACAAGAAACCCTCATTGTGGGTATGGTTCGTGAGAACAACCTCATCAGACTCCGGGAGATCAGAGACAAAGTCATTGCCGATAATGTCAACTTTGAGAGCATTGATGATGTCAGCTTGGCCACAATAGACCGACACAAAGACCTACGTTACGAGAATGTGCAAGTAAGTATACATCCATGTTATCAGTACAGTTAGTGGACATACTGTGTTGCTCAGTGGCCTACATTACTTCTGGACAATAATGTGCTACCTGATTGACTGTTGTACTGAACACCTGTGCACTTTCACATTTTCACAGAGGATATTACAGTTGGACGCGGTGGCCAGACCTCATGAGTACCTCTTCCTAGATGAGGCTGGCTTCAACCTGCAGAAACGAAGGCAAAGAGGCCGTAACATCATTGGCCTAAGAGCCATCACTGAGGTTTCTGGCCAACAGGGGGGTAATATTACTCTTTGTGCGGCCATGGGTTTGGAGGGGCTTGTCCACCGGCATGCTGTCCTTGGGTCTTACAACACCAAACATCTCCTCACCTTCCTAGAGAAGATAAAGACATCCTCCTGGACCACAACAACACCATCCTGGGCCGGCACATCACATTTATGTGATCATTTGGGACAACGTATGCTTCCACAGAACAAACCAAATCAGAGAGTGGTTCACCACCAACAGTAACCACTTTTTAAACGTCTGTCTGCCACCCTACTCCCTTTCCTGAACCCTATAGAGGAGTTCTTCTCATCGTGGAGATGGAAGGTTTATGACAGATAACCATACACTAGAGAGAACCTCCTAAGGGCAATGGAGCTGGCCTGTGTTGACATCCCAGTGGAGGCCTTCCAAGGATGGATTCGCCATTCCAGGGCGTTTTTCCCGCGGTGCCTGGCAAGAGACAATATAGCCTGCGATGTGGATGAGGTGATGTGGCCCGATGCAGCTCAGCAACATGATGCCGCACAGTAATTGTGGTGTGTGTGTGTGGTGTGAATAAAGTAAATAAAAAAACTTCACACCCTGATTATGTTTTCAAGAGTACTGTTGTGTGCAATAGATTCTGTTTTTGCATAGAGTTGTGTTACAGTAGTGTACATGCAGAATTTACTATAGATTTATACTCTTCATATGAAACTCACAAATCTAAATGCCTAATCCTCTGCAGAGATCTAAGAAGATCCATTACTGTAAAGTTTCTAAAAATATGCATTGGCAGTTATGAAACAAAGAACCTTCTCACAAATTGAGCATTGTGTTTTCAATTGTTTTGCTGTAGTGTGTAATGATGTGTATAGTGTTTACATTTTTGAAAGCTTCGAGCTGCTCTTTTGGTGTGAAAGTTTGAGTTTTGAAGTGAGAAGGTGTGGTTGTGTTTATGTAGCTTTAGAAAAGGGTGTTGTGTTTAGACATTGGGGAACATGGAGGAAACGTTTCTGAAATGTGTTTTAGCATTTGAAAAAAACTGTAACAAAAACGAAACGTTCAAATCGCTTAAAACAGACGCGATAGCTGATTCAAACGAGTGATTTTCCACGGCCGCGTCCATCTTTGTAATGTACAAAATCTGCTTCACCATCGCTGCGCTGTCGTCATCGTGTAAAGCCGCCCCAATGTTTCTGATTGGTGCCTCTATTTCGACGGATTAGAAATGATCTTGAATGAGCTCGTTGCCAGACTACTTGAAGAGCAAATCTAAATTTGCCGGAAGTTGTATGGGTTTTCCCAGGCTACAAATATGTACGAGTATTGTACGAATTTGACAACTTGTTAAATCTTGTGAATCATTAAGACTTTGAGACTATGTTTGTACTGATTGGGCTATGGGTTTTGTAAGAAAAGGTTTAAGAAACAACAAATGCTTGATAAAATGTTTGATTTAGGGTTAAAACCAATACATACATACCATTGTGAATATTTGCCTTTGCAGCTTTCCGTCTCCTCGGTTAACTTCTCCTCCGACGATAATGGGTCGACTGAGTCCGAAAGGCCCTTTTGGTCTTTTCTGCTGAAAAAAGAGACAATAAAATATCATTATGTATAATATATAGGATTATTTAAAGGAAAAAGTACTGATTTAACTTACAAATATTGGATGTTACATTATTAAGCATTTAAAGCATGGTAAGTGTTGTGATTAGGCATTTACAACAAATATCACTATACAACTACCAATACTGAGGTAAAAGCATGGTAAGTTTGTATTTACTGTCCTTTACTACATCCATCACAGTAAAACTAAGGTCACTGAGGTTTAAAGCATTGTAAGTTCTGTGGTTACTGTCCATTTACCACACATATCACAGTAAAACTAGGGTTACTGTGGTAAAAGCATGGTAAGTGTTGTAGTTACTGTGCATTTACAATAATAAGTATCACATTAAAACTACAAATAGTGTGGTAAAAGCATGGTAAGCTTTGTGGTTACAGTCCTTTTACCACACATATCACAGTAAAACTAATGTTAGTGGTAAAAGCATGGTAAGCTTTGTGGTTACTGTCCTTTTACCACACATATCACAGTAAAACTAACGTTACTGTGGTAAAAGTGTGGTATAAGTGTTAAGTGTTGTTTTTACTGTGCTTCTTCTACAAATACAACTTTGGAACTAATTGTACTACTTTAAACCTGCTATATAGCACGTAACGTGACAGACAGTGTTTAATTCACCCTGTTTTGAATTAGAAGGCAATGAAGCGCAAAGCCTCCGTGGAGATGACAGATATAGGCTAATGCAGTGACTGAACGTGAGCTAATCTGATTAATATCGACAAACAGAAAATACATTATATCAAACATTATTAGTGACAGCGTATTTACGACTACTTACTAACATCTGGCACACGTGAACTGGTGCCAAATATCGCGATGTGTTCGGGACGAGACTTCTTCAGCGCGATTTCCTACTAATAAAATATCATTTAAAAAAAGAAAATAAACAGCATAGCAATCCAGCTTCCCTGGAAATAAGACCGAAATAATATTAAAAGAAATAAACCATGATAAAATCTCGTGAATAAATGTTGATTAAACAGTTTCTCTGCTGCTAGCCTGACTACGTCAGACTTCCTACTTCCGCTAATTTCATTTCGCTCCTACAGTCAGTCTGAGATAGCAGCCTATCTTTCTGTTTTCCACCGGCCTGAAAACAGCCGGCCAATCAACGAACAGAGGGCGGGCTGAAAGCCGTGACGTAGTCGGTAAGCGCCGTGTTTAAGATTAGGTCAGGGAAATCGAAAACGACCGCTGATATGGAGACGCGGATGCAATTCGCTCTGTTGTGGAGAATATTCCCGGCATTAGCAAACTGAAGCCCGAACACGAAGAGTGTGTATTAAACATTTTGAATGGAGGTGATGTTGTGGCCCTACTCCCTTTGGGAAAAGTTTAATTTATCAACTATTACCGATCGTCAGCGAGAAACTGGGGAGCCTTTTGACAGGTCAGTGTCTCTTTTCTTTTCCAGGTCTTAAATACCGTAAAACTTCAAATAATAGCCCGGGCTTTTATTTGCCCAAATCGTCGAACTGCACCGGCTTGTACTTGAGATAGGCGTCTAACTTATATGAGACAGGCCTTTATAGTTGAGATGTTGTTCATTGAGATGTTGTTCCTAGAGTCTAACGTTATAATCTCTAAAAATCTCCAAATGCTCCACGTGAAACCGCGGTCTTCCGACCTCTTACTATCTTGTCGATTGATTTTTATGAATATGCGCGAGGGAGAGAGAGCAAGACAGCGCTCGTGTTGTTTGTAGACGTGGGAGTGCGCGCGCGCGGCCGGGGCGCTCTCTCTCTCTCTCTCTCTCTCTCTCTCTCTCTCTCTCTCTCTCTCTCTCTCTCTCTCTCTCTCTCTCTCTCTCTCTCTCTCTCTCTCAGCAGTCATTCTATACATCACTCACAGATCAAAAAAGTCGTTTACAGCCATGTTCACTCGGGTATTTCGCTCGCATCATCAAGTGTTTACAGTGGAAGTTCGATCATAGATTTGAGTTCGATGCATGATGTCTGTGGTTCGATGCGGCTGTGTCGGCGCATAACATACGTCATAAACAAACTTATCTGATTGGCTTACGGGTAACCAATGATTTTAAACTTCAGTACGCGCCCCCTAGCGAGAGAGAAAACACTTCTCTATTATGCTATCCCAGACTCTGTGTACGAAGCAAAGTGAAGTAGCAGAGTCTGGTATTACCAGGCTACTCTGCTGCAGCCCGACAGGCAGAAAGAATCGTGCTGTGATCACGAGATGCTTCCTATTGAAATACATTCGTTTAAAACACGTGCTTATATCACGAAAATAACGAAATGAGCTTGTCCGTGTCAAGAATCAATTAAATTACGTGACCTTATCACGAACTGCAGTGAGACTGAATATTACGTGGTAGGCCTACTGTCACGGAACAGACCACTGACCAGAAATTATCATAGCGATCAAACGACGACAGAACAATGCAATATCAAGTTCAAATCACTTTAAAAATAAATATTTAAAGTGAAGTACTTTTTAAAGTAAACCCAGAATGAAGCGATACGTTTCCAAATTATAAAACAACGTCAATTGGGGGAGCGCAGGTCCGAACAGGGAATCCGTGTGTGGACCACGATTCTGCCTGTCATTGACTTACATATAGGCATCATTTCCGTGGGCTCATCACGGAATTTTCGCCGATTCCGTGAAACTGCCACAGATTTTGAGTTAAGGGTCCGTGTTCATTTCACGGAATTCTGTGAGATCAGGTTGGTAAATTGTTAGTCCGCTAGCATTAACTGGATGGACAGAGGTAAATGCAGAGCTCCCATTCTGAGCTCAGGGCCTGAGGGCACTTCAGCCTTCACTGCCAGAGAAACGCTCATATCAACACTCTCCAGTATTATTCAGGCTGGTGTATCAGCAAATCTCTTACAGCTGAGTTTGTCTGAAGTACTGAACCACATTCAGAAAATCTGGCATCGATGCTTACTATTCAAGCAATTAGATTTTGGAAAAATAGCAATGATAAATCCGATTTTTACATTT
Organism: Tiaroga cobitis; assembly: GCA_030578255.1. Lineage (NCBI taxonomy): Eukaryota > Metazoa > Chordata > Actinopteri > Cypriniformes > Leuciscidae > Tiaroga > Tiaroga cobitis. The sequence continues at coordinate 36,282,377 of CM060605.1, forward strand.
CCTGAAGAAAATGTGACTGCACAACCCATCACATTGAAGCTACACTTAAGTGTTGTTTTTTTAAAAGAGTAGAATAGGTTGAGGTAAGATGAGACCAAAACTTGTCTTAATACCAGGTGTAAACAGGGCCTGAATGCAATTTCTATTGAAACTTGTCTGGTTTGTAATGCTGTTTGCATTGGCAAAGTTGCAATTTAGTATCTGTGAAATATACTTTTAATGTAATGTTGAATAACACTGCAGTTGAAATTAAAATCAAATACTTTACATGTGTTTTAGTATGTTAGGAAACACATCAAAATAAGTGTCCTACTCCTTTGAAGCACGACAAAAGATTATTAAAACAACGATTTAAAATGTACTTTAAATTAAAACTTTTAATTTGAAATTGTTACAAAGTGCACTTTTTAAAAGTGTACTTAAGTGTGTTAAGAAAGTCATGAAGTTTTACTCTATTTAAGTGCATTTATTTCATTTATATATTATCTGCAAGCACAGTTTTTTTTTTTAAATATACTTTTAAGATTTGAATTACACTGCAAGTGTACATTCAATACAATTAAGTCCATACAATTTTTACCATACAATACATATATATATATATATATATATATATATATATATATATATATATATATATATATATATATATGGAGAAGGGGTGGTGAAGGAATGCTGCTAAACTGTCAATGGATTGAGGTGAGACTGCTGAATCTATATATATACACCTCTACGAGTGCTCTCTACGCGTGTTAATTATCGGAACGTGCTCCTACCGAACTTACTGTAATAAAACATAATTTCCAGAGTTCACACTTACATACAGTACAATTAGAGGTAGTAAAGTTTAATGTGTATTTGGCGTGCTGTCCGGGGGGAGCCCAGGGTACTCCCCCCAAAAGGCTAAAGAGCAGAGGACAGCCGGACTAAAGACCGAGTGCTCGATCGGGAGATTTTCTCACTGCGTCCGCTGTGAGACCAAATGCTCGCTGGACGGAAAGACAGAGACCCCAGGTGGACGACCCAGGGGGTTTTAATCGATGAGGGTTTGGTGGGCTTTTTTAATGTGGAACCGGTTGGTCCTGATATAGCTTTGGAAAGCATCTGAGGACCATCTCCCAAGAGCTTGGATCTGCTGTTGGGAGAGGCCTTTTTGGGCTGCTGAAGTTGCTGCCCCGATACGGAAAGAGTGACTTGAGAAATTCTTTGCTGGAATGGCAGACTGTTGGAGAACAGATTTGAGGTGTTTCTGAAACCAAAAGCATGTCACAGGTTTATTGGATTCGTCTATGAACAGGGGTTCCAGAGGAGATTTAACCTAAGAGCTTTTCCATTGCAGATATGCCAGAATGGACTGGTATGGTTGAATTGGCTATGAGAGGTTAAAAATAGGGCTGCAACAACTAATCGATAAAATCGATTATAATCGATTATGAAAATCGTTGTCAACGAATGTCATTATCGATTAGTTGGTCTGCTTACGTCACGGGGAGCGTTTACTGGTACGCACACACACGCAAGGTCTCTCTCTGCCGAGCGCGCGCGCTACACGGTTTGGAGCAGTCTCTTCTGTCTCGCATGCGCGCTCTTGCTTGCGCGCTCTAGATTTCGGGAGTTTGAACTAATTCGCGGGCATCAGGGAGCCGCAATCAATATGAGGGAGACTCCCGGGACTTCCGGGATCTTGGGATGTCTGTATTTTGTCTCGAGCATCAGGTTGCGCAATCAGTTCGCTCGCAACGTAAGTGATGGATTAAAATAGCGCTACCGCAGAAATAGGTTAAATTAAAATGGTGTTTACAAAGTGAAGCACTAAATACAAAGGCAGTTAATAACAGCAGCAGTAAAATATTGTTTTTTAGTCACTGTACTCAGTGGTTTTCAGCGAATGCTTGTGCACTAATGCATCATTTCTCCTGTCCTTTACTCAAGCCTGTTAGCTTGCTGGGTAACGTTACCTCCATTCCGTTCTCTTTTTATAGCATTAGTCTACTAAGTTTTAATTGTTTGTCAAACGCGATCTACTGCGGCTCTACGTTTACACAATTGTTTTCAGTCTTTCTATATTTATTTAATCAATTTATCCTTATATTATATTCTTTTATATATTATATATAATATATATTATATTCTTTATCCTTATATTCCTTATATATAATTAATTTTAAATAAAAATTAAATGAATTATATATTTTAGATGTTTTTAGTTTGTTTTTAGTTCAGATATTCACATCTGAACAACATGTCTGTGTAAATTTGTTTTAACAAAAATTGTGTTAAAACATAATATGTTGGATATCATTTTTTTAACAATAATCATGTTTGTCAACTTGCCATCAGCAATTATCATTAAAAACAATGCAAATATTGATATTAGTAAAACTCAATGTGTGGCTTTTGCACTTTTTAAAGTACACTTTTACACATAAATACCCTGATTTACGGTTTTATTTAGTTATAAAAAAAAAAAAAAATCTAATTTAATTTCTATCCGATTAATCGATTAATCGAAAAAATAATCGTCCGATTAATCGATTATCAAAATAATCGTTAGTTGCAGCCCTAGTTAAAAATGTAGATAAAATTACCTTTTTAGGTTTGGTCTGTCTTACTTTGCTTAATCGAATATAAGATTGTTTCACCATCTAGTACTGACAAGTCTGAGATGGTGGGGTGGATGTTTGGGTCGAATTTGGAAGTGATAGCGAGTTCCGAGCATCTAAGAAAACCAAAAAAGGCTGGGATATACAAAGCGTCGAGTGTGTGGGCGGTATTTAGGGGCTGGTAGCCTGTGCGGAGGGTGTGAATACATTTGGTGAGAATGTCTAGCGTTATGGGTTGTCTGGTGTCGGGATGGGTGGACTTGGATCTTTGAATCCCTTTGATCAGGAGGGAGGTTTGTAAATTGTGTATCTTGGGGGAGGGAGCGCCATACATCAATTTATGGAAAAAACTGGACGCTGCTCAAGTAACCTTTGATGGACCCGACTTGTAGGCCCTTAACACTATTAAAGGAGAACTCCGGCGCAAAATGAACCTTTGGTCTAATAAAACATTGGTACCTAGTCAACCGTTCTCTGAGATTTGTTTTCATGATAATCGAATGTAAAGGGTTTTATCTCTAAAAACTGTTTAGCGTATAACGCTAGTAATGGGGGCATTTAATAAGTAAAAATAAATCGCTAGTTAATACCACTAACAAGGCTCAAAATATCCCCACACGAACACAGTAACATAATGAGGGTCCCTACATGCAAAACGAAGCATTGAGAACTTTGTAAGTGTACAGACCGTTTGATAAGAAGATATTTTATAAAGACAGTCCACTTCGTGTATACAGACAGGAGCCATCTTTGGAAAACAGTCTTGACTAGTCAAACCACGAACGCCATTCATACAGTTCAGAAGTTCACTGAACTTCATACAGTTCAGCTCACTTAGCACGTCGTTCGTGGTTTGACTAGTCGAGACTGTTTTCCAAAGATGGCTCCTGTCTTTGTACACGAAGTGGACTGTCTTTATAAAATATCTTCTTATTAAATGGTCTGTACACTCACAAAGTTCTCAATGCTTCGTTTTGCATGTAGGGACCCTCATTATGTTACTGTGTTCGTGTGGGGCTATTTTGAGCCTTGTTAGTGGTATTAACTAGCGATTTATTTTTACTTATTAAATGCCCCCATTACTAGCGTTATACGCTAAACAGTTTTTAGAGATAAAACCCTTTACATTCGATTATCATGAAAACAAATCGCAGAGAACGGTTGACTAGGTACCAATGTTTTATTAGACCAAAGGTTCATTTTGCGCCGGAGTTCTCCTTTAACTCTCTGGGGACCAAGGTGTTTTTGGGGTCCTTGCGATGTTTTGACATGCCCTGACATATGTGCTTTTTTCAGTTGCTTATTAATGGCACAGGTGAAATTACACTCTATTTAGCACAAACAGGGCTACCATAATATGTGAGCAACCTGTATGTACATGTTGTATTTTTGAGAGAATATTGTTTATGCATGGTTATTGAAAAAACTAAAAATTAAAGTGTCTGAAATAAAGCCACAAAACACATACTAAATATGTGTCCACAAGACTTTTGACTAATGGAAGTTGTGGCCTAGAGTTTTTGCTTCAAAATGATCTGAAAATCATCCTGTCTAATCATTGACATAACACAATAGATTCTTTTAAATTGTGAAAAACATTTTTTGTTAGCCAAGGCAGTATGCGAATGGCCGTGAACGGCCCAACCCCATTGTGAATAAATAGGTGATTCAAGAAGAGAAAGACCCGCATAATAATGAGCCTTTCATTCAGGTGTGTCACACAAGAAAGAATGCAAGGACAATATACACACACACACACACACACACACACACACACACACATACATACATACATACATATACATATACATATACATATATATATATATATATATATATATATATATATATATATATATATATATATATAAAAATCTAAATATAAATGAAAGTCAAAAGCACATTTTTAGTCATACCTGGAAACAAATCCTGTTCAAATAGGTTATATGGGCCATTCTACAGAATTGGTTCAAAGTTAGAGTTGGATACATCTTGAAAAGAAAATTGTCTTTTTCCATAAATGTCTTAGTAGGCCAATACATTTTATCATACATATTTCAAAGTTAAGGATTCATTATTTTGATATAGCTTGCATTGGAACAAACACTATAACATCTTAGTTGATTAGTTTATTGACAAAACATACTATATATTAAACACATGAGCAGAAACTGCTAACAACAGCTTATTTGATGTCTATTTTAGAGTTAAAACTTTATAATCTATCCAAAACTAGTCACACACACACACACACACACACACACAGAGAGAGAAACTTGATTCAAATTTAAACAGGCTATTTTTGCGTTTACAGACATTAACGTTATTACATATCGTGATTAGAAAAAAGCACAAGAATAAAACACTTACAGCTCAGCTCGCTCCTCGAAGTGAAAATAAACCAGCACTTGTTCTGAGGTAGGTAAATGTCCCAGGATTATTCCTCACAGCCGCGCAAGACGACAGTACATTAATCTGACTAAATATAGTGGTTTACCGAGTTTATGTGGGTGTTTACACGTCTCAATGTGTTGCTTCAGATCAATAGCGTTTGAATAGCGTTTGACACGCTCTCCGTGGGCGTGTCACATTAGGAAAATAATGAGCTAAGAGAAAAGATAATGAGAATGGCTGACACCTCTCTCTTTTTATATAGTTTACATAAGCAATATTTATTGAGAATATTTGAGAATATGAGAATATTTATTTTAGTTTTAAATTAGATAATTGAAAAGTACAAACTTAAATGATCATAAACATATATTGCTCAAGTCAGGGTGAATAGTATTCGCTGAGTTTTGTTTAAGTTTTAAGAAAAAAAGTTCACGGACACGGAGAGGCAGAACGCACACCCTGTTTATTTTATTTTACAAAAGCACAATATTTTATTTCGATTGTAGTTGGGCACATAAAAAAGTAGACATTAATCAGTTTATTTTTTTTATATATTTCTTAACTCTGTATGACCAGAAATGATGGAGTAGTTTAAGTCTATTTTTCTGCTATGTGAAAAAAATCTGCCAAAACGCACTGGTGCGTTTGCCGTCCCCAGAGGGTTAAGGTAGGAAATAAACAAGGTGATTGAAAGAAGAGAAAAATCGGAGAACGACATGTTATAAGAGACATGGAATGCTTTAAAACATTTCCAAGCGGTCACGTAGGATTGGAGGGTCCTGGGAGAAACTGCTTGGAGGATAGTGTTGAGCGATGCGTCGAGGAGGGGTTTTAACGGGTGGGTTACGGGAATATCAGTTCCAAATAGCGAGGTACTGGAGTTGGGAATTGATCCACCCCTGGAGCCAGCATCCTGAATTTCTGAAACAGAAAACGAGACAGGGATTCAGCGATTAGATTTTCTGACCCAGGGATGTGTTTAGCAATTATGATGAATTGGTCGCAAGCTGACATCCAGGGGAGAGGCCTTAGGAGTGGCATCAGAGCAGGTGAATGGGAACGGCCTTTGTTAATGCAATGCACTGTTGCGTCGTTGTCGCAATACACTAAAATGCTCCTAGCGGCCCATTCTTTCCCCCACAGAAAAGCTGCTACTACGAGAGGCTAAAGCTCGAATAGAGCTGAGGATTGAGATACGTCCTGGAGCTGCGGTGGCCACGGAAACACGAACAAACGACATGCTTGAGTTATGGAAATGAGGTCCTCTAGCGAGTGGACGGAGGACGCGAGTGAGAGGAGATGCGATATGATGGGGTGGCCCTGCGGAATGATGTGCATTGCGAAGTTTAAATGGCCGAGCAGGGATAGGAGTTCGCGTTTTGAACAATTCGATTTTTTAAGGAGAGTATATGAAATGAGAATTATTCGGTCGATTTTCTCTTTGGGCAGGGATGCTTGGAATTTGACTGAATCCAAATGAATTCCTAGGAACTCGATGGATGTTGCAGGGCCCAAGGTTTTTTCCTGTGCGATGGGAATTCCAAGCTCAGAAAAAAAAAAGTTTTGGACTGAGGATGTGCGTGGCTGGGATGGCATTGGGAGGCGAGATTATTAAAAAAATCGTCTAGCATGTGAATGAGCTGGGAATGGCGTAGTTGATGAAGGAGGGAACAGAGACATATGTCGTCAGAGACCGAAATAAATGGGATCTTCGCTGAGAGAAACTAAACGAGCCAATGCACATTGGCATGAGATAATTGCACCAGCTGCTTCCATCACGCGGGTATACAATGAGCAGCAGGTCCAACGCATCTTTGGTCATCGCTGAGGAGCCGAGCCAGAGACCCGGCGCTGCGATGGTACAACAACATGGCGACGGGACGTACGTCTCCGTTCCCTCCTTCAAGGAACGAGGGTTACCATACGTAACCGAGACGTTGCCTTTCAGACAGTCACTCCTACGTACGTGGAATCCTCGAAATGGGAAATGGGATCCCTACCAAAGCACCATGTTGTTGGCCTTTCCAGTGCCCTGCATAAGCCAAACTTCTCTCCCTCTGTTATGGGCAGAAGCTTATGCGGATAGTCCCGACCACTGATGGAACATGTGGAACATATGACCTACTCAGTGAGAACATTGGATAACACTGGGAAAGCGTGCCCTTTGCAGTGGAAAAGAGCACTGCGGAAGCCACATCCTGCCCGGAGGGAGGTAACATGTGGAGAATACACATATGGACTAGCCAAGCAGGGTAGTGCAACATATGGAAGTCTCTGCAGTGGTTCCAGCCTAATCCTAGGGAGGAAGCGCACCGGCAGAGACAGCAGAGTGGGCTCTGCCAAGGGAAAGACACTGGCTAGCCAACAGGGTAGCCGTACCGTGGAAGAATACCGTATTTTCCGCACTATAAGGCGCACTTAAAAGCCTTTAATTTTCTCAAAAAACGACAGTGCGCCTTATAATCCGGAGCGCCTTATATATGGATGGTGAACACATGTTCACCAAGACGGGGAGACAGTGCCGGGCGACTTACGCCATTATCTGCCAATGGATCGTGGATGCCTGGGCTGATATATCAGTCTCAACTGTGATCCGAGCTTTCACGAAGGCAGGAATAATCTCTTTATTCAGCCAGCTCACATACCCGTATTTACTTCCTGTTTTCGGTCGAAGTCCACAGTAGTCGATTGTCGAGTTCGCGCGCGCGATCAAACCTCCTCCGTGTGTTCAACATCTGATTCGGATGAACTATCCATTTGAGCTGATATTCTCAGAACACCACACAGCACTGTCATCGGCTGACAGCTGACAGTCTGAGTCTCCACTGTTGCGTAGTTACCTGGTAGTTACCAATGATCACGCGCGCGCACTCGACAATCGCCTACTGTGGACTTCGACCGAAAACAGGAAGAAAATAGCTCACGGGTATGTGAGCTGTCTGAATAAACATCACGGGTATGTGAGCTGGCTGAATAAACATCATTTTTATTCATATCTTTCACATTTCACCGTCAGATTCACCGTGTTCACTCAAATGGCTGTGCACTTGTAATGACACATTAAGGTTGTTAAGAGGCTAAAAGCAGGTTTAAAACTTGCCCCGTTTAATTCAACAGGGTTCAAATTTTAAAAAGAGGATAACACGGTGTAGTCAACACCGGTTTTTGTCGTTGTTGTCTGTACTGACAGCACTCCAAATTTACAAAAAAAATAGCTCTATGTTAAAATTGACCGGAGTTCTCCTTTAACGTTTGAACAACGTTACCACCATGGGAGTGAACGGAGTTGTCAGAACGCTTAATAAAGTTTGACTTTATCTGATTGTTTTGTTGACATTCCATTTAGCACATCTAGTGGATGCAAAACGCAAACCCAGTCAAAAGTTTGACTGCAGTATCTTATGCGCCTTATAATCAGGAGGAGATGGCGGGCGAGTTGCCTTTTTCATGAGACGGGAGTGTAGACCACCATCTCAGTTGATGTACGCAACGGTCACAGTGTTGTCCGTGCGGACCAGTACATGATTGCCACGAAGCGGCACCTTGAAGTGGCTCAGTGCAAGATGTACTGCTAGCAACTTGAGGCAGTTGACATGCCAATGCAGCTTGGGGCCCCATCCACAGACCTGAAATTGCATGCCTGTTTTACGTGGCCCCCCAGCCGGTGGCATAGGCATCCTGAACACCACAGCATGCCTGGACACTTGTTCTAGGGGAACACCTGCCCGTAGAAACGAAGGGTCCGACCACGGAATTATTGCATGCCAATGTGCATAGGCTCATTTAGTTTCTCTCGAAGTAGATTGGTCTCTCTGCGAAGATCCCATTTCTGTCAGTCTCCGACAACGTACGTAGGAGTGACAGACTGAAAGGGAACAAAAATTTCTTTAACATGATTTTTTTTTTTTTCAACAGGGTGAATAAATAAATATTGCTATTAATGAGAGAAATGTTTGAATAAATGCACTGGTGGTTAACTGTAGCCTAGTAAAAAAAAAATTGCATGATTTGAGCTACATTTATGATAGGGCTACTATTGTTGTCAGATTTTATTGCTGATGCAAAACATTTGTAAATTGTAATCTTGACAAATACTTTTACATAGTACATAGGAACATACTGCATGCATATTGCTGAGATATAAAACAGCCACGATGATGCAGAGCGAAATGAATTGCCTTAAAGGGATTTTGGAACCGAAGAACTGACGTTAGCATGAAAATGATCTTATTCGACAGTGTACATTATAAATATTACATTTTACGAGAGAAACGTTTAAAACAAATGTACTGTTAGTTAATGCACACCTTCTAAAAGAAGTTAGCTTGAGCCGCTGAGACTGCAGAACTGACGTTATTAGCGACAGTGCTGGGGAAGTTAATCAGTTATTCTAATAGCAGATGCTAATCACATGTGCTGATCACGAGGCCCTGGGCTCATTGGTAGGACTGCTCTCTCTCTCTCTCTCTCTCTCTCTCTCTCTCTCTCTCTCTCTCTCTCTCTCTCTCTCTCTCTCTCTCTCTCTCTCTCTCTCTCTCTCTCTCTCTGACTCTGTCTCTCTAATTAGCCCTCAGTGCTGACTACTGAATTTACCTGACCTACTCCAGTCACTCTCTATTACAGGCTCTGTCCTCAACAAAAACTTATTCACACAATATATCTCGCTGTCTAACGCTCGCACACACTTTACAGTGTGTGTGAGGAAACACTTCTCCTGTCACACTGGGTTCCAGTCAGAAAATTGCTGATGGAGAGAGGCACTAATTAGCACGACTGACACAGGAAGGGAATAATAAAGAAAGCCCTGAGTAGGTGTAACTGCAGGAAAGTAAAAAAAACCTTCTGTGCTTTGACCCTTGCGATTTTTTAACGCCTTTCTCTTAGCGTGCACACAGTATAATTACAGTCTACCTATTTATTGATCTATTTATAGACCTAATTAAGTCTATGCATGTGACTTCCTGTGCGCTCAATGAGGGGCCAGAGGAACACGGTCGATCTGTGATTAGCCATTTCTGGTTAAATCTACTGGAAGTATGGTACAATTATTGACATAATACATATTATACAAATGTTACATGGTAATTCAAGGTTCTTCAAAAAATTCCATTAAATTATCATTGTGACATTGCCAAATTAGGGCAATATACAGTATGTTTATGTTAGGGAGGAAACCCTGACAGTCAGGCTATCTTGAGGAAGTAGGCCTAATGGTGCATTCAAGTCAGGTCGTAAAGAGTTGATCACACATGAGCTCCACAACAATGTCTTAAAAACAAGTGGGAAGCTCGATTTTCTTTATGCCCCGATCTTTACAAGTTGGGGGCGTGTCAGTGAGAAACATGGCGGAACACCACAATACTATATAAAAATAAAAAAGAGCATTTTATTCATCTAAAGAACCTTTTGTGCAATGGAAAAGGTTTCAGGGATGTTACAAGCTTTTTGTGTACTTTTAGATGCCAATAAAGAAACTTTCTTTTTAAGAGCATCCCAGAATAACAGAAAAAATACTGCAAAAGTTTTTGCATGTGACATTAAATTAGTGCTTGTACAAATGATAATTTGAAACTTGTTGACCTTCTGTGCCATTTGTACTAAAAACCAGTTCACTTTACTTTATTATTTTATTTTTTTGTATTTTAACTGAAACTGATATATTAACCTAACTTAATATTAATTACTTAATTTACTCAGGAAGAGTTTGCTTTATTTATTTTTAGATGATTACTTAACAATTTTTCCTTTAAGTTTTGCAAAAATAAGGCAATCAGTTTCCAAACATTTCCAGTCGCAAGTAAGCTGAACTTCTTAGAATTTACAGTGTGTGTCATGTTAATCAATCAATCAACCAACCAACTAATCAATCATTTAAGCAGAAATGCCAAAATATTTGTATGTAATTAAAATTTGGATTTAATTTCAAACTTGAATGGACATAGTAATTGCTTTAATAAAATAGATATTCTGTTTTTATTCTGAATTGCTATGTTATCCGGCAGTCATGCTCATGAAGTGTTCTACTGTTTGTTTTGATTATTATTATTTTTGTTTTTAAATTTCACTACTCAGCTTCACATTGCAACTAAGAACACACCCGTCACAAAATCACTGCTGCGTATGGCCTCTCGTAGCTCATTTCTTTAATTAAATGTCAACAGGATCATATTATTTTTCTGGCTTAGTGATTTTAAACTAGAACATCTAGCTTTCTGTCATTGTGTTGTTCATTTGCACCATGAATTTATAACGTCAGAGAAACATTGCAGAATGTGGTGTACATTGTAATGCACTGGCTCACGGCTAGTTTTTAGGCGTAATATCCTGTGGAAATTAGTGATTTTTTTTTTGTATTATTTATTTATCATCCACTGGGAAATACACTTTCACACACACTATGACACAAAAAACAAGTAGTTGTACATTCCAAAAACCCTTGTCTTATTTACTATCCACCGACAACACATTTAAACCAGGCGCTAAATGCACTGAAATATTGTTGCACTATCTACATTAGGTCATTATCATTCTTTTCACCATAAATACACCTCCTTTATATGTAAATAAGGTCATCAGATCACCCCTTGTTAACAAAACTCCTGCCGCAATTAATGTAGAGCCATTAGTGCCCACGGAAAGCAGGTTTGTGTGCATTTTCTATTGATCATGGCAGGAGTAATTCATCAAATGCAGAAGAGCGGCGTGCACAATGCAGGCAACACATGCAACTAAAGACCATCACTGTCATTCTTAGGCAATTCCGACTACTTCATCTTTAATCAGATAATTCATCAATCTATCAGTCATGCAAAGAAAGTGCATTTAGTTTGTCCATAGTGTGTGTGAGTGCAGCAGAAATCATTGCATGTGCATCCAAGTCTCCATGAGCAGGTTTTCTATTCTACAGCATCGTTTAAAGCGCATGACGTCTGGTTGCCCTTGGTTACCATAAAATGTGCACAAAGTGAGAAACCACTGCAGTGTTGAAAACCCAAATAATTTCAGTTAATCTGGGTTGATAGATGCCAAACTGGCTCTTATGTGACTCTCATCACCCCTAAAGCTTTATTTTACCATGTTAGTCTCTTGAGGTTAAAATTTCAAGGTTGTCCTGGTCAAAATGGCAGCATAAAACATTAAAAAAACACTAACAGGGGACAGTATGGCAAACCATGCATTAAAGGGGTTGTGACATGAGAAATCACATTTGCCTTGATCTTTTGACATGTATATAAGGTCTTTGTTCCATTAGAACATCTTGCAAGTTTCATAGCTTAAAAGATACTCATCATTATAAACAAAACATTTATTTAATCAAGCTCCAAGAATGGCTCTTTTGGATATTGTGGAATCTGTGACATCACACGGTCAAATCAAGCTTAGCGTTAGTTCTGGCAGGTCACATCAGTGAAGCTGTCCACGTCTACCTATGGGAATATGACACCTATCACAGCATATAAAAGGTCCATTCAGTATTATCAGCAGCTTTATCGCGTTGCTCAGGAGCTCCTCCTCTTGTCCAGTCAGGATTTACGCTTCTGATATTCATTCATTTCATTTATTATACAGGAAAATTCAACAGCAACAGTATAGTTACAGTAAAACGGGCCTGGCTCAGTTTAAAAACTGGTTTACAGCAGGTTCCTGTTCTGCAGCAACATAAAACAACAATTACGTATGTAACCCCGTCCCTTCGGGGAACTAGGGTTACATACGTAACCCGGAACGTTCCCCTTCAGGGACTACCGCTGCGTGTAATCGCAGTGGGAACGCAATACCCACATCCCCATACGACCAAATCCCCGTCGTGTGTCATTAGGAGACAGAAGCCGACGAGAGAACCTGAGCCCCGGGAGTGGAGCTAAGTTCAAGGGAATAAAATCTGACGAAAGTGTGCGGTGAGGACCAGCCTGCCGCATCACAAACGTCCTGAAGAGAAGCTCCTGAAAGAAGAGCTGTAGAGGCAGCCATACTCCTGGTGGAATGAGCCCTTACAGCCAAAGGTGAAGGCTGATGGGCCGAACCGTAAGCAAGGGAGATGGCCTCGACCACCCACTTGCTCATCCTTTGCTTAGATGCCGGACACTCCTTCTTAGGTGACCCAAAACAGACAAACAATTGTTCTGATTTCCTCCACAGGGCAGCTCTGTGGACATACGCATCTAAAGCCCTAACGGGACACAGCAAATTAACTTTCTCCTGGTCTGACGTCAAAAAAGGCGGAGGACAGAAAGCCTGCAGTACTATAGGTCTAACCGAAGTGGTTGGTACCTTAGGAACATACCCTGGTCTCGGACAGAGAAAAGCCTTTACCATACCAGGAGCAAAGTCCAGGCACGAGGGAGCCACCGAAAGTGCTTGAATATCTCCAATTCTTTTTAGAGATGAGATAGCAAGAAGAAGGATAGTCTTTAGAGTAGGAAACTTTTACGAAACTTCCTTGATGGGCTCGAAAGGAGCAAGGGATAGACCTTCTAAGACGATGGCCAGATGCCAAGCTGGTACCCTCGTGCAAACTGCAGGGCTCAGCCTCAAGGTGCCACGAAGGAAGCGAGATATAAGTGGGCCTTTCCCGAGGGAACCTCCACTTGAAGGGGCGTGGTAAGCAGCTAAGGCCGCCACATACACCTTCAGTGTGGAGTGGGATAACCCTGTGGAGAGACGGTCCTGCAGGAAATCCAGCACTGTACCAACCAGGGAGTTAACTGGGTCCTGCTGGCGCTCTCCACACCGAAAGGTGAAAAGTTTCCACCTCGCAGCATATAACTTCCTCGTGGCGGGAGCTCTGGATTGGAGGATGGTCTCAACGACCTCTGTCGAGAGACCAGAACCTATGAGCTGGGCCCCTTCAGAGGCCAAGCCCACAGCCTCCATAGTTCTGGGCGGGGGTGAAGGATCGACCCACTCGCCTGAGAGAGTAGATCTCTCCTGATCGGTATCTCTAGGGGAGAGCCGTCGAGGAGAGACACTAGGTCCGCAAACCATACTCGGGCCGGCCAGAACAGGGCTATTAGCAGAAGACTGAGCCCGTCCCGGCGAACCCTCTCCAGAACTCCCAGGAGCAGAGCGATCGGGGGAAAAGCCTACAAACGTGACCTCGGCCACGGATGTACCATCGCATCCAACCCCAGTGGGGCTGGCTGGCTGAGAGAGAACCACAGTGGACAGTGTGATGTCTCTCGGGACGCAAATAGGTCTACCTTGGCACGACCGAAATGTCCCCATAGGAGCTCCACCACCTCGGGGTGAAGACTCCATTCCCCGGGCCTCGGCCCCTGCCTCGACAGGATGTCTCCCCCCTGATTCAAATATCCAGGGAGATAAATAGCTCTGAGAGAGAGAATTTTCCCTGGGACCATAGAAGGATCTGACGTGCCAGCTTGTAAAGCGGGCGAGAACGCAGACCCCCCTGATGGTTGATATAAGAGACCACCGATGTGTTGTCTGTCCGGACAAGAACATGGTGGCCTCTTAGGTCTGGGAGGAAATGTTTCAGGGCCTGAAACACTGCCAGCATCTCTAGACAATTTATGTGCCATAGACGGTGATGGTCCTCCCACAGACCCCGAGCTGGGCGACCACTCATGATCGCCCCCAACCCGTGAGAGAGGCATCTGTCGTTAGCATAACGCGACGACAAGGAACTCCCAAAACAGGGCCTTGGGACAGAAACCAAGGATCTTTCCACATGATCGGGGCGCGATGACACCGTCACGAACTCACGATCATGTGAAGCGGATTTCCCCTCGGGGAGAATCCCTTGGTTCCTAGCCACCACTGTAACGGTCTCATGTGCAAGAGGCCAAAAGGTATCACATTGGACGCAGCTGCCATGAGACCTAACAGTCTCTGGAACTGTTTTACAGTGGATGACTGGCCTAGCTTGACCTGATCTACTGCGGCGAGAATCAAAGCAATACGAGCAGGTGACAATCGTGCCTGCATCGTCGTTGAATCCCACACTACACCTAGAAAAGTAGTTCTCTGTAATGGAGAAAGAACACTCTTTTTGGCGTTGAGCCTCAGCCCCAGTCTCTTGATATGAGCAAGAACGACATCTCGGTGCCGAACCGCCTGTTGTTCCGATTGAGCTAAAATCAAGCAATCGTCTATATAATTCAGAATGGAAAATATAATCCTGTAACCTCAGCGGGGCTATAGCAGCATCCATACACTTTGTGAATGTTCGGGGTGACAGTGCTAGGCCGAACGGAAGAACCCGATATTGGTACACTTCGCCCCCGAAAGCGAACCTCAGGAACTTCCTGTGTTGAGGGAGGATAGATACATGGAAGTAAGCGTCCTTTAGATCTATCGTGACAAACCAGTCCTCGGATCTGATTTGAACATCCCGAGTGACAGACCTGGCAGTACTAACGTACTGGCAGGGAACAGCTGGTCTGGGCACTCCACAACCCTCCTCGGAGGGGGAGGCTCCTTTCAGCAGGAGAGTTTTTACCTCCTGTTCTAATACCAGAGCCTGCTCTGAACCGAGGTGGACGCGTTCTGAACTGAATAGCGTACCCGTTCTCTATAGCATTCAGGCCACTGAGAAACATTGGGGAGAATTTTCCATACCGCCAGGAACTCTACTAAGGGAACCAGCCTCTCGAGGTTGGCCTCTGGATGAACATCCCGAGTGACAGACACAGCGCCCTGTAACACACTGGCAGGGAACAGCTGGTCTGGGCACTCCACAACCCTCCTCGGAGGGGGCGAGCGTCCCTCGGGAAATCGTTCGCCGAGTCTCTCTACGCCCTGTGAAGGCAGGGTTAGTAGAGCAGACCCCTGAGGGCATCGGGAAAGACAGGGCACCGTGTTTTTGTGCAGTGAACTCAAGTCTTTCACGATGGTTCCTCAGAGTCCTGACGTTCAGCACGTCAGGATTTTTTCGACGCGGCCTTCTTGGTGATAATGACTGTCCTCAGATCAGCCCTAGAAGGTCGCGCCGGAGAGCGCCCCGCCTCGTCCCTCCAGTTTCTCTGCGGGGGGGGGGGGGGGGGGGGGGGGCACGAGACGCGACACTTCGTTTCTGCTGCGCTCTTTTTGAGGTACTCGGCGACTGGGACTGCCCTCCGCCTCTGCCCTAAGCCTTCCCCACTAACACATAAGTATTTTAGTGGTTTAGAGGGCAGAGCCGGTGTTTTAAGTGAAGACGATGAAGCAGGCGAGAGATAGCTGACGAGCGTCTCCTCTGCCTTCGGCATCGTCACATAACTAGCAGATTTAGCACCAACAATGTTATTATTTTATCATAAGCATTGGACTGATTTGTGTAAATTCTGCTTGAGACCGGTCTAACCCAGGTCTTTGAAACCTCAGCATGAAGATCTGGGAAGAACAGTAAGCACGGGCGAGAAGGTTGAGGTCGTGCAGACAGAAATCTATCATCTAGTTTACTTTTAATTCTAGAATCCTGTCTATCAGCTGGCCACTCGATACTGTTTTTTATTTTTTTTTTAGGTTTTCAACAGCCCGAGATAACACATCCATCAAACCTTCTTCATTTGCAGTATAATGTGATAAACTAGTCTCTGATGCAAAACTTTCGACATCCAGCTCCTCAGAACTGGATAATCTCAATTCAACATCATCATGTGCCTTCACCCGGGCAGAAGTAACCGCCGCAGCGCGTGCTTCCAAAGCCGGGTGAGAGGCACTGGATCCCGCCGGAGAAAGCCGAGATAGGGCGGGGCCCGTCTCAACGTCGCCGGTGAGATCCATCTGCGAACCCCAAGACAAGCGCCGCCACTCTGCCTCAACAGAAGCGGGACCCGAGCCTTGGGGAGCTCGCAGCAAACCACTCTCCTCGAAGAGCGATCGCCGCGAGCGCAGAGTTCTCAGAGGAAAGCGCTCGCAATGCTCACAATCGACTCCCTCGAGAGCCGACTGGGCATGCTGCACTCCAAACAAGCCACACATAGCTCGTGTGAATCCCCACCCGTGATGTATCGAGCACAGGGGGGAACACACTTCTTATACTGCTCGCTCATATTGTTTTTTTAATATATAATATATATATAGTGATAAACTCCTGACAGAACAGACAAACACAATCGACAGATTCAGACACACCTCAGAGCTTGCTGAAGTACAAAAAGCTGGCGGCTGGTGTGCTTAGGGGATATTTATAGCTTCCTGGTCGATGACGTCACTCGCCGTACGCTCATTCTCTCCATTGACTGATTTCATTCATGCTTCAGACGCGTCACGCTGAGGGCGTTCTCACTGTGATTACACGCAACGGTAGTCCCTGAAGGGGAACTGTTTATATGACTTTTTGAAATATGTGAAGGACGATAATGTTCGAATATGATAAGGAATGTCATTCCAAATTTTAGTGTAAGTATAGAAAAACGATTTCTGACCATAGTTATTTTTGTACTGTGGAACTGGAATGAGTGCCTGCGAGACTGACCGAGTAAGGCGTAGTGGTCTCAAAGTTTGTGTCGGGAGAAGACCTGTAAGTGCAGGTGAAGAGCTATTTTGAATACGAAAATAAAAAGCAACAGCAAGGCTGTTTACAAAGTTCTGATAAGTCAAAGCATTTGTGCGTGTGAGCGCACTGCGATGATGAGACCATTTTGGGAGATTACTGTGGATCTTAAGTGCTCTGTAATACAGTCGTGCTATAGGTTCCGTAATGTCCTTAGTGGTAAGAGACCAGATAGGAAGACAGTAGGACAATGTTGAGAACACAATAGCATGTAAATACGTTTCAGAAACTGAGAAAGAGAGATGTAGTCAAGTAGTACACCCAGGTAGTTGTAGGTCTTAATGACAACAAGATCTTGGTTTGCAAAGATGAATGAAAATACATGCATTCTGTTTTCTTTACATTGATGGTCAGATGGTTCTTTTTCAGCCAGTCATGTATCAGGTGAAGATCAGTTTGTAGTTTGGAATTTATGACATAAGGATTTGAATCAGAGAGAAAAATCACAGTGTCATCAGCGTACAGTAAACATTTTGAGTGTTTACACACTCGAGGGAAATCATTAATGCATAAAAGAAAAAGTAAGGGTCCAAGAATGCTGCCTTGCGGAACGCCCATGTCACAAACTAAAGGTTGCGATATGACATGATTAATTTTTACCGTCTGATACCTGTTTGTCAAATAAGAAGAAAGCATTTCTATCACGGAAGGAAACAGTTTAAATGAATGAAGTTTATTTAGTAAGATCTGGTGGTTCACTGTATCGAAAGCTTTACGGAAATCAATAAAAATAGCTCCAGTGATGTGACCTATGTTAAGAGAGTTACGTATTTGCTCAGTGAAGAGTAGTAGTGCCGACATTGTTGATCTCTTATCACGAAAACCGTGTTGATAATCACTGAGCCAGTTATTTGTTTCGAGATAAAAGCTTAGTTGATTATGCAGGACTTTTTCCAGTAATTTAGACATTGCTGGGAGTATTGAGATCTGTAATTTGAAAGTAGAGTGCAATCATCAGATTTAAAAATTGGAGTAATCTGTGCTGTTTTCCAGTCAGTAGAAAAAATAGAAAACCTGATACAGTGATTGGTTAAATGCAGAAAGAGAGGTATGCGGCTATCAGCATGGGTCTTTAAAAGTAAGGTACTTAAACCATAAGGATCATGAGCATGAGAATTTTTTAACAGATGTAATGTTTGTATCACCTCATTCTTTGAAATCTCAGTTATTGAGAACTGATCAGATGTTGGGGGGGGGGGGGGGGTCTTTAACAGATGAAAGAAAATAATCATTAAAAGCACTTGCATTTTTTTCTGAATCAGAGATAAGAGTACGCCGAATGGAAATTTGAATATTAACATTTGAAAGTAGAGTGCCCCTCCTTGAACTGCCACCTTAACGTGGTGGAGGGGTTTGAGTACCCGAATGACCCTAGGAGCTATGTTGTCTGGGGCTATATGCCCCTGGTAGGGTCTCCCAAGGCAAAAAGGGCCTAGGCGACGGGTCAGATTAACAGTGGTTCAAAATCCCCTTATGATGGAAAAAAATTTGAGGACCGTGACGTCGCCCGGTATGGCGCAGCCGGGGCCCCACCCTGGAGCCAGGCCCGGGGTTGGGGCTCGTATGCGAGCGCCTGGTGGCCGGGCCTCTCCCCACGGGGTCCGGCCGGGCTCAGCCCGAAGGAGCGACGTGGGACCGCCTTCCCGTGGGCTCACCACCTGCAGGAAGAGCCATAAGGGGCCGGTGCAGAGAGGATCGGGCGGCAGTCGAAGGCGGGGACCTCGACGACCCGATCCCTGGACACGGAAACTAGCCTTAGGGACGTGGAACATCACCTCGCTGGCGGGGAAGGAGCCTGAGATGGTGCGTGAGGTTGAGAGATTCCGACTAGAGATAGTCGGGATCACCTCTACGCATGGCTTGGGCTCTGGAACCACACTCCTTGAGAGAGGATGGACTCTTCACCACTCTGGAGTTGCCCATGGTGAGAGGCGACGGGCTGGTGTGGGTCTGCTTATAGCCCCCCAGCTCAGCTGCCATGTGTTGGAGTTTACCCCGGTGAACGAGAGGGTCGCTTCCCTGCGCCTACGAGTCGGGGATAGGTCTCTCACAGTCGTGTGTGCCTACGGGCCAAACGGCAGTGCAGAGTACCCGGCCTTCTTGGGGTCTCTGGGAGGAGTGCTGGAAAGTGTGCTCCGACTGGGGACTCCGTCGTTCTACTGGGGGACTTCAACGCTCACGTGGGCAACGACAGTGACACCTGGAGGGGCGTGATTGGGAGGAACGGCCCCCCCGACCTGAACCCGAGCGGTGTTCAGTTATTGGACTTCTGTGCTAGTTACGGTTTGTCCATAACGAACACCATGTTCAAGCATAAGGGTGTCCACCAGTGCACGTGGCACCAGGACACCCTAGGTCGCAGGTCGATGATCGACTTTGTGGTCGTTTCATCTGACCTGCGGCCGTATGTCTTGGACACTCGGGTGAAGAGAGGGGCGGAGCTGTCAACTGATCACCACCTGGTGGTGAGTTGGATACGGTGGCGGGAGAGGAGGCTGGACAGACTCGGCAGACCCAAGCGTGCTGTAAGGGTTTGCTGGGAACGTTTGGCCGAGTCTCCTGTCAGAGAGATCTTCAACTCCCACCTCCGGCGGAGCCACGACCGAATTCCGAGGGAGGCTGGAGATATTGGGTCTGAGTGGACCATGTTCTCCACCTCCCTTGTCGAAGCGGCTGCTCGAAACTGTGGCCGTAAGGTCTCCGGTGCCTGTCGAGGCGGCAATCCCCGAACCCGGTGGTGGACACCGGAAGTAAAGGATGCCATCAAGCTGAAGAAGGAGTCCTATCGGGCCTGGTTGGCTTGTGGGACTCCTGAGGCAGCTGACAGGTACCGGCAGGCCAAGCGGACTGTAGCCCGGGTGGTTGTGGAGGCAAAAACTCGGGCCTGGGAGGAGTTCGGTGAGGCCATGGAGAAGGACTATCGGCTGGCCTCGAAGAGATTCTGGCAAACTGTCCGGCGCCTCAGGAGAGGGAAACAATGCCCTACCAATGCTGTTTATAGTGGAGGTGGGCGGCTGTTGACCTCAACTGGGGATGTCGTCGGACGGTGGAAGGAATACT
The DNA here is from genome assembly GCA_030578255.1 of Tiaroga cobitis. NCBI lineage: Eukaryota > Metazoa > Chordata > Actinopteri > Cypriniformes > Leuciscidae > Tiaroga > Tiaroga cobitis. The sequence continues at coordinate 36,302,930 of CM060605.1, forward strand.
TCGAGGATCTCCTCAATCCCGCCGTCACGTCTTCTATTGAGGAAGCAGGGGCTGGGGGCTCAGAGGTCGACTTGTCCATCACCCTAGCTGAGGTCACCGAGGTAGTCAAGAAACTTTTGAGATCCGCCCTGAGTACCTCAAGTCTCTGGATGTTGTGGGGCTGTCTTGGCTGACACGCCTCTACGGCATCGCGTGGCGGTCGGGGACAGTGCCTCTGGGATGGCAGACCGGGGTGGTGGTCCCTCTTTTTAAGAAGGGGGACCGGAGGGTGTGTTCCAACTACAGGGGGATCACACTTCTCAGCCTCCCTGGGAAAGTCTATGCCAGGGTACTGGAGAGGAGAATACGGCCAATAGTGGAACCTCGGATTCAGGAGAAACAGTGCGGTTTTCGTCCGGGCTGTGGAACACTGGACCAGCTCTATACTCTCTACAGGGTGCTGGGGGGTTCATGGGAGGGTGCTCCGGGAGTATGGTGTCCGGGGTCCTTTGCTAAGGGCTGTCCGGTCCCTGTATGACCGAAGCAGGAGCTTGGTTCGCATTGCCGGTAGTAAGTCAGACTTCTTCCCGGTGCATGTTGGACTCCGGCAGGGCTGCCCTTTGTCGCCGGTTCTGTTCATAGTTTTTATGGACAGAATTTCTAGGCGCAGCCAGGGGCCGGAGGGTGTCAGGTTTGGGGACCACACGATTTCGTCTCTGCTTTTTGCGGATGATGTTGTCGTGTTGGCCCCTTCACACCAGGACCTTCAGCATGCACTGGGACGGTTTGCAGCCGAGTGTGAAGCGGCTGGGATGAAAATCAGCACCTCCAAATCTGAGGCCATGGTCCTCAGTCGGAAAAGGGTGGCTTGCTCACTTCAGGTTGGTGGAGAGATCCTTCCTCAAGTGGAGCAGTTTAAGTATCTTGGGGTTTTGTTCACGAGTGAGGGAAGGATGGAACGGGAGATTGACAGACGGATCGGTGCAGCTTCTGCAGTAATGCGGTCGATGTACCGGTCTGTTGTGGTGAAGAAGGAGCTGAGCCGTAAGGCAAAGCTCTCGATTTACCGGTCAATCTACGTTCCTACTCTCACCTATGGTCATGAGCTTTGGGTCATGACCGAAAGGACAAGATCCCGGATACAGGCGGCCGAAATGAGCTTTCTCCGCAGGGTGGCTGGGCGATCCCTTAGAGATAGGGTGAGAAGCTCGGTCACTCGGGAGGAGCTCAGAGTAGAGCCGCTGCTCCTCCACATCGAGAGGGGTCAGCTGAGGTGGCTCGGGCATCTGTTCCGGATGCCTCCTGGACGCCTTCCCGGGGAGGTGTTCCGGGCACGTCCCACTGGGAGGAGACCCCGGGGAAGACCTAGGACACGCTGGAGAGACTATGTGTCCCGACTGGCCTGGGAACGCCTCGGTGTCCCTCCGGAAGAGCTGGAGGAAGTGTCTAGGGAGAGGGAAGTCTGGGCATCTCTGCTTAGACTGCTGCCCTCGCGACCTGGCCCCAGATAAGCGGAAGAAGATGGATGGATGGATGGAATATTAACATTATTTTTCTTCTCATTTTTATTATCACCGGTGATGACCTTAAGGGTCTACCATAGTGTCTTTGGGTTGTTAGCGGATTGGATAATTTGCTGTTGAAAATATATTGCCTTAGCCTTACGCAGTTCCATATTACACTTATTTCTAATTTGTTTAAAATTATTTTTACTCTCAAATGTTCGATTTAACCTATACAATTTAAAAAGAGAGGCTTTAAATTTTAGAAGTTGTAGTATTTCAGAGTTTATTCACGGTAATTTAATATTTCTTGGTCGAATTTTGTTGACAGTGATATATTTATTCTGTATTTTATGTAGTTTAGTATGAAATTGCATTAAAATGTATTCTAGATCTTCTAGTGACAGCTCATCACTCCAATCAATAGCACCAAAATCAGCATTGGACTGTGGCAATTTTGAAATTGGTATTTTTGGTACAGAGTGGGGAGTGTGTGTTTTTTTGGATTTTAAGATTTTTCTAACTGCATAGATGAGCGAATGATCTGAAATAGCTACATCCATGACACCAGACATTGTGTATTTTGAAGGCTGATTTGTGAAGAAAAGATCCAGAATAGAGCTGCGCGTTTTGCTGATTCTTGCTGGATCCTTAATTAACTGATACAAACCAAGTTTCATTGCAGTAGCTTTTAATGATTTTGACGAGCTTTCATTCCAGTCAAGATTGATATCACCCAAAATTACGAGCTCCTTCGATGTAACAGATTTAATTATGTCAGCAAGCTGAGATAGATAAAAACTTTCACTGACATTAGGAGGCTTGTAAGTGACGATTATAGTAATTGCATGTTGCGGTGTAAAATGTACGATCAGTTTCAATGTTTCAGTTTCAGTTTCAACTTTTGATATTGAGTGTGCATATTTCTGACTAACATAGAAAGCCACTCCGCCGCCGGCCTTACTAATGCGGTCTTTACGATACAACTCATAATTCTCAATTGAAAGAAAAGAATCAGGAATATTGGGAGTTAACCATGATTCAGAAATTGCCATTACATGTGCTTTTGACTGCGCAAGCAAGATTTTAAATTCTTCTAGTTTGGGAGCGAGGCTTCGGGTGTTTAGATGGCAAATTTTAAAGCCTCTAGTACTGCCGAGTTGTATTAAATTTGTTGGACTTTTTCTTGGATGAGGTATTCTTCTTTGTAATGTAACTGTTTTGACTGACAGACCAGAAGAGGAAATTTCAGAAGGTAAAATGGGAAAAGATGAGGGAGTAAAGGTAATCGGTGCTGAAAGACTGGAGTATGGAAAACAATTGTGAGTAAAGGTAATCGGAGCTGAAAGACTGGAGTATGGAAAACAATCGTGAGTTATAGGTAAAAAAAATATTCTGTGGTTGCGGTACAGAAGTAAAAAATCTGCTATAGTTTGCATATGCATATAGTCCCCACAGATGCAATATACCTAAAGTTGTCAAGAAAATATTTGAGTCAGGCCCGGGATTGAGCTCAACATTTCTGATGAACAGAAGAATAGTTATTAAAAGTCTTGATGTACTTAAAATATATTTAAACTTACTTTCATTTTCATCAGAGACATTTGGTTTAAAATCAGTTACCCACCGGTGAAAGATAATAGTTCGGCTGAAGAAGGACAACAGCTGATGAAAAACTGGTTGACCAGAGTTTTTGATCACAGACATCAGGACAGGATAATGTAGATTGACAACCGGGGGACTGGTTCGTGGTGTAGAAAACTCTGTTAGTACAGGAAACTCCCCTGACGATCGGATACGTGGTCGGGCACACCCGTACAGAGCAGCCGCCCCAGGGGGGGGCAAAGACTGACCATCCCAGGTGCCCCGCCACACCCCGAGGCAGGTCTCAACACAGCGCAGTCCATCCTGACTCCAGCGTAGCGGGACCTCCAGGCATGGCTTCCCGCTTGGTAGCAGCCTGGCTCCCGGAGAACCCCGTCCAGTACAACCAGCAGCGCTGTGAGCCATCCATCCAGCTGGCCCAGGCCACCCGGCTCCTCCCCTCCCAGGCAGCCAGGCAGGTAGCATGGGAGACGACCGCGAGCAGTAGCAGGAGTTCCAATAGTATGCAGGTCCATCATGAGGAGAAAAATCACACCAACAGGACTCAAGTTGGTGGGCAAAAACCCAGACTTTGTTGGAGTTTGCACTGGCGTGAATGAAGATTTTTGAAGTCCAGGATTAGTCCTTTGTTTGTTTATTGTCCATGTAAATCTGTTCTGGCGGGCAGCCATGTAGCATAAACGGAGCCAGTAGAATGTCAATATCGCAGCATATTTGACAAATATCAGACCTGCAGACGCCTGAGTTGTCGCATATTTGTTGTTTGTTTGGCATAGTAGTTCACAGCCACCTGCGACAGCTACCGCTGCCGCCATCTTGAGATACATGAACATGGGGTGCACATGGGATATTCCTCTACGAATCAGACAAATTTTTCTCCAGGCAGCAACATAATGTCGGCCCAGATCCGGGCCACATCTGGTACATGTGGATTCAACACATACCAGATGTGGGCCGGATCTGGGCTGACACTATTTTGGTGTCTGGGTCTTGAATTATGTTGTTCATTAAATTATTGAATATTAATGATATCTGCAATACATTTATGTTGGTTCTGATCTGTTTACCCTTGGCGGGGGAGGGGGGTTGTCGGTGCTTTCCCTGTTCTTATCCATCCACCCGGTATGGTTCTGTTCTGGGCAAGAACACGCTGCCCATCCATGCAGCGTGTTCTTGCCCAGAACAGAACCATACCGCCAATCCCAATTGTATTGTCAATCATCTTTGACGATAATGGTCCTGACAGAAATACATTTGCATGTGACTGCATCCCAGAGCAAGACATCAACGAATAGTTATCGCAATAGCAAGTGAGTGTTGATACTGTTTTCTATGCAATGATATTAGCTAATCATAACAGTGCCCATACTGATAAGCCTTAAAGGAGCTGCGCCTTAAAGTCCCTCTGTAGTCAATAATTGTATCCCTTAAATCTCATCTTTGATCACCAAAATTACATATTTAAGCGTTTTTTCCTGGGAGAAAAAATTGTTCATGCCTTAAAATAGCTTGTAATTGAACTCTTCACCTTTGCTTCATTTAGTATACATGGTGCTATGAATATGCAAATTAGCCCCGCCTCCAATCACTCACACCAGCTCAGAGATCCACTCATTGACGATCACACGTTGACCTGATTGATTTCAAGGTAGTTTGTGGCGTCAGAATCACCAGTGATTTCAAACCTCGGTTTTGAGACTGTCTTTGCTTCACTGCAGTTTTAAAGAGAAACTACTCGAAAAAACACAGCATAGACATATAAACAACATTAAAAGCTTGATTTTTACCACAGGGGTCAAACCGGTTCATTCAGACTTTTTCAGAATGAGGGTTAACAATAATTGTTTTTCCTCACACACACATATATATATATATATATATATATATATATATATATATATATATATATATATATATATATATATATGCACAAATCTTTATTGTCAATATATGTGACCCTCAAGGAATATTTTAAAATGCTAAATAAAAACAATCCATGCCATGACCCCTTTTTGCACTGGCCAAAGTTTGTTTAAAAAGCCTTTGATCGGAATCCTAAAACCATTTAAAGACACAGGAGTTCATAATTTCAGTGTCTAAAAAGATCTTCTTTCTAAAGTCTGTCTTTGTTTTAGGAACTGATGCACATAATGCATCAGCTGATCACAAGCTGTAATTTGAACAGCTGACACATTATGTAAAGGTACAGGGTTTAGAATCCCGGTTTAGAACATTCTAATTATGGCTTTTGAAATTAAATCAGTGCTCAGAAATATGAATCTATACACTCAGATGCATTTCATGTGATCTTCCTCCCTCTTTCTCAGAACTGTAGAACGCCCTGAGGAGAAGTTTCTTCTGAGTTTGCTCTTTCATAGCTCAAGAGATTTAATAGAGTACTATAGTCATATTTCATTTATGTGTTACTTTCAGAACTTTCTCCTAAGATTCATTTGGAGTAATAATAACAGACACAACAGATGAGTACAAGTCTAGAGCTTTAAATCGAATGTGGATAGTGTACTATAACTCAATGATATTATCATTATGCATGTGCAAAAAATATGGTATCACCATAGTAAACACTCATAAAAATGTAATTTTGAGTTTCAAGTGAGCATTCTTCATTGACCTGACTACAATAAAGAACGTCCTGGTTGCGTATGCAACCCATCGTTCCCTCAAGGAGGGGAAGGAGGACGTAGTCGATGTCGACTGAATGGGGATCACGCTTAGGGAGCCTGTCTTCTTCGTACTACAATTTAATCAAGCCAATTACACATTGGCGTGTGTGATTACACGCTCCGCCCCGCAGCACGGGTATAAACACGAAAGCGGATGCACGCACCAGTTGCTTTTTCGCTGAGGAGCCGATCTGAGTCCATCTCCATACCGGAAAAGAGATACTCAGCCCGTGGGCTTGATTACTCTCTCCCAGTTGACCTGAAGACCCAACTGGAGCACTGCTCAACACTAGTGTGTGATGAATGTCACTGAGCTTTCAGGAGCATATCTGCTCAACACCTAGTGTGATGATTATCACTGAACTTGAGCGGGTGCCGAGCGATAATGAATCGCATAGCCGAGTCTGATGGTCACAGTCTGGTCCAGACTGGTTGGGAAGCTCTTTCCGCTTCTACGAACCAGGTCCAGGCCCAGAATACCACAGACGTACCTGAGGTGGGGCAGCGAGGTGGAGGACAGGGACCCGGCTCGGAACGGCCAGAGACAGCCCGAAGCGGGGTCTGAGTGTGCCGTGCAACACTTACCTGTCTCCACTGGGCAACAGGAGATGGGTGAGAAGGCGGATGACCGGGTCCTCGAACGCACCATGCTGCCGGCTGGCGAACAAGAGGGGGCTGAGGGGTGTAAGGCTGTCCTACAGGGTCGCACACAGCCAGCCTCGCCCTCTTGGGACCCAGGGACGGAGGAATTTGCTCTCTTGACAATTCGGTACCACTGGACTCCGGGGAGCCAGTGGCGGAACAGTAAACAGTGCCAGAGCACACAGGGAATGACCGCGGCAACACTGAATCAGTGAACTGAAAATTTGATGCTGTTAAAACAGCAGTCGAGAGCTTGAGATCACCGCTGCACTCGCACTGTAAACACCAATACTGGGAGGTCTTCCCGCAAGAACACAGACACTCTTGTTTTAACAATAGTACTCTTCAGAGACATCCGATCGGCTCCGAAGCGAAAGGCAACTGGTGTGTCCGTCCGCTTCTGTGTTTATACCCGCGCTGCAGGGCGGAGCGTGTAATCATGCACGCCATTGTTGAATTGGCTTGATTAAACAGTAGTAAGATGACAGGCTCCCTAAGCGTGATCCCCTTTCAGTCGACGTCGGCTACGTCTGACGTTCTCGCCTGAAAGGGAACTTTACTTGTAAGAGTATATGTGCTAAAACCAACAAAATCAAACACTTATTAACACACATAATTTTGATCTGGGAAGAATTTAATGAGGAAATAATCATACTGAAATCACAATTTGAGACTTTTCTTGAGATTTGAGTGTCTTCTGAAACTTAAGAGCAAAAGTCTCCATTTATTCTCATTGCAGTTTAAAAGAAACAATAAAGAAACTGAAGAGATCTCATTTGTGATTTTCTTTCCTGCGGGCAGGTCATCCATCTTTAGCTGAATCATTATAAGAATTGATGCTTAGTCTTTGTTGTGTCTTTCTATATGCAGATACGCATCAGCACATAGTGGGACAGCAAATGCACATGGCTCCCAGGCAGGTCAGAGGAGTCATTGAAGGGAATAAAAGAGACATGGACGACCCAGTTCAGCAAAGAGAAGTGCACACTCTTCCTTTTTGCTCTTATGCCTTACAGACACAGACTAAGACTGAACTGGGCCGCTTTGGCTCTTCGGGATGACCTGTCCCGCAACCTGAACCAGCTTTCTGTGCCACCACTTTTCTAAAACAACGCCTGCACTTCCTCCATCACTCGAAAAACATTTAAAGTGTGGCTCTAAGATTATACAATATCAAATAAAACTATTAAAGCCACAACATGTACGATTTTTGGATTAAAAGATCCAAAAACCACTCGAACAATGTTATATATTTAGTTGACTTGCATACTTGCTTTATCCCAGATGTTTCCAACAATGTTTAAATCCAGAAAAAAATCAGCTATTTTGTATCGACCGTGTCATTGCGTCGCCTGTCAGGGTTGTCATATCCGCGTTGCCTTCGATTTCCGGTTTTACTTCCGTAGAAACCATGGAAACGCCAAAGACGCTTGAATATATTATGTGTTTTTTTGACAAATGCTTTCCCTATAGGCTGCAGTCACAGCTCAGCCCCACTATTTTTTTTTATTAATTTCTCGCAGCCCCACAAAAAAAGAACATCGGTTGTTAGAGATGTGCGGACAAAAAATAAGAGATACAAAAAATGGAAGCGCAAAGGTGGCGCTGAAAAGGCCACAATAATAAAAAAGGTCTAGAAACTCATACGGCCAAATAGGCTACGACTGTCACAGTCTTCGTCTGCACCTGTCTGTCTTAGTCTGCACTACACTACCCAGAATCCTTTTTTGTCTCCACACCTGAACTCACTCCCTCATTATCCACCTGTCCCTCGTCATCCTCATCTGTGTCACCAGTCTTCACCTCGTTAGTGTTAATTTGGACTTGTATTTAGTTTGCTTTTGTTCAGTCTGCCTTGGTCGATTCTTGTAAATGTTACCTGGTGTTTGTGTTCTCTGCCTGTACCAGTTTGATTTTGGAGTTAATTAGTAAATGTTGGAATTGGATCTTTTTGACTCAGCCTCCTTCTTCCTCTGCATAGTGATGGGCAGATCGAGGCTTCGTGAAGCAATGAAACAGTCGAAGCAAATGTGCCATTTTGTTTCGAGGCTTCGAATCAATCCGAAACCCGTCTCCATGGTGACACCTAGTGGTCACTTGCAGGTGTTGATCTGAAACAACCTTTACAAAGAGCTAATAAAAAAATGTGTTGGTTTTTTTTTTATTATTGTATTTTTGTAACATATGAAGCTTGTAACCTGTAGTCTCTGCACCCTGCAGAATGGCAGGATGAATGCTCCTCAAATGGCGCATCATGGATGATGTATTGTTGCAGTAGGCTAGCTGCTGATCACAATACACACATCTCACTTTATTTGGGGTTTCCAAATGGAAATGCTCCCACACCACAGATGTACGGCATCTCTTCTGTGGAGCCTCCATTTCTATCTATCTATCTATCTATCTATCTATCTATCTATCTATCTATCTATCTATCTATCTATCTATCTATCTATCTATCTATCTATCTATCTATCTATCTATCTATCTATCTATCTATCTATCTATCTATCTATCTATCTATCTATCTATTTTATATGTAGCCTATCTATCTAATAATCTATATGTATCTGTAATATATGTATCTATCTATTAATCTATATATATATATATATATATATTTATATCAATGCATCTATTAATGTGTCACTATATGTACTCTGTGTGTCTCTAAGTCAATGTGTAAATGTAAATTAAATCCTAAATATAACTAAACAAATCGCACTATAAATGTCACTATATCACCAAAAATCCGCTATCTCAAAACCAAACTCCTCTCACAAAAACCCACGATATGAAAATGCGTTGACAAAACTTTTATACTGTGTGATTGTGTGATTTGTTCCCGAACCGACCAATCAATGAAACCCTGATTCGGCGGAGCACTCCACCTGATGAAACACTTAGACGCTTCATTTAGCCGTTGTCACGTAACGTGGGTGTTTTGAATCACGCTTCGGATCAGTGTTTCGAATCATCTTTGCTTCGGGATCTCGCAAAGCTTCGGAACGCCTGTTTCGCACCAGCCATCCTTACTCTGCATACACCAACCGTGACAGAAGAACCGACCACAAAAATGGACGACCAGATGGAGGCTTTCCTCTTTGACCAAAATGGGGCCTCACTGGAGGAATTCACAGAGGTATATCTTCACCTGCACCAGGACGTATACTGGGAGGAAGATTTCCTTAAACAGCGGTTCTGGAGAGGTTTGGATGATCCCTTAGCCCAGATACTGCTGCTCGATGACCTACATCTGCCGTTCTCGGAGTTTCTGGACAGGGCACTTTGGGTCTGTGGTTCATCCCTCACGGTAACATCAGTCCAGCCGGAGACCGTCCAGCCGGAGACCGTCCAGCCGGAGACCGTCCGTTCAGAGCTGCCTTCACCGCTGGTGCACGCCTACCCGCCAGAGACTAAGCACACCGCACGTGAGTCCACTCAAGAGGACACTGCATTGATGGTGATGGCTACACACACATCGGTTCTGGCCCATGAACCCAGCCCTGAGCTTCCTTCGCTGCTGGTCCCGTCCAGCCCTGAGGTTCCCTCGCCGCTGGTCCCGTCCAGCCCTGAGCTTCCTTCGCCGCTGGTCCCGTCCGGCCTTGAGCTTCCCTCGCCGCTGGTCCCGTCCAGCCCTGAGCTTCTCTTCGCCGCTAGTCCCGTCCAGCCCTGGGCTTCCTTCGCCGCTGGTCCCGTCCAGCCCCGGGCTTACTTCGCCGCTGGTCCCGTCCAGCCCTGAGCTTCCTTCGCCGCTGGTCCCATCCAGCCCTGAGCTTCCTTCGCCGCTGGTCCCGTCCAGCCTTGAGCTTCCTTCGCCGCTGGTCCCGTCCAGCCCAGAGCCCTCTTCGCCGCTGGTCTCGCCCAGCTCGGAGCCCTCTTCGCCGCTGGTCCCGCCCGGCTCAGGGCCCTCTTCGCCGCTGGTTCCGCCCAGCTCGAAGCCCACTTCACCGCTGGTTCCGCCCAGCTCAAAGCCCACTTCACCGCTGGTTCCACCCAGCTCAAAGCCCACTTCACCGCTGGTTCCGCCCAGCTCAAAGCCTTCTTCGCCGCTGGTCCTGCCCAGTTCAAAGCCTTCTTCGCCACTGATCCTGCCCAGCTCAGGACCTTCACCGCTGGTCCCGTCCAGCAAAGAGCCCTCACCGTCTGCCCAGCCAGAGACCGTTCACGTCCCGTCTGCCCAGTCAGAGACTGTTCACGTCCCGTCTGCTCACGTCCCGTCCGCCCAGTCTGAGGCGGTTCACGTCACGTCTGCCCAGCCTGTCCCACAGCCTGTCCCATATCCATGGCCACCCGAGGGGGTCTCTCCGCCATGGCCACCTGAAGGGGTCTCTCCGCCATGGCCACCCGAGGGGATCTCTCCGCCATGGCCACCCGAGGGGGTCTCTCCGCCATGGCCACCCGAAGGGTCTTCTCCGCCATGGCCACCCGAAGGGGTCTCTCCGCCATGGCCACCCGAAGGGTCCTCACCACCATGGCCACCCGAAGGGTCCTCACCACCATGGCCACGCCCATGTCCTGCTCCGCCCTGGCCGTCTGCACGTCCTGCTCCGCCCTGGCCGCCTGCACGTCCTGCTCCGCCCTGGCCGCCTGCACGTCCTGATCCGCCCTGGAGGCTTCCCGTCCCAGTTTGGTCACGCCCTGGCCAGCCTTCAGGGCGCCCGCCCCCCAACCCCTTTGTTCTACGGCGCGAGGTCATTCTGTCACACTCTTCGTCTGCACCTATCTGTCTTAGTCTGCACTACACTACCCAGAATCCTTTTTGTCTCCACACCTGAACTCACTCCCTCATTATCCACCTGTCCCTCGTCATCCTCATCTGTGTCACCTGTCTTCACCTCGTTAGTGTTAATTTGGACTTGTATTTAGTTTGCTTGTGTTCAGTCTGTCTTGGTCGGTTCTTGTAAATGTTACCTGGTGTTTGTGTTCTCTGCCCGCCTGTACCAGTTTGATTTTGGAGTTAATTAGTAAATGTTGGAATTGGATCTTTTTGACTCGGCCTCCTTCTTCCTCTGCGTACACCAACCGTGACAACGACAAATGAAGACGATGAGATGGTAAGCTATTATACTGTTATTAACTGTCCAAATAAATCTTCACTGTGTAGTGGTCGCCAACCCGTCGATCGCAATCTTTATCACTGTCTACAGGGCCTGCAGAAAAATAAGTAGTCCTTCAAAAAAAAAAAAACCCACATTATCAAGGTTTGAAATTGCGATCATTTTGATCGAATATGCTCCCAAAATTGAATCGGTGCGACCTCAATTTATTTGTGAGTATTTCATTCGTCAAGGCCGAGGTCAGGGATCTTGGACTTGAAAGGGTTGGTGACCACTGTGTGAAGCAACACTTAGGCTACTGTATTTGCAGGGTACCCACCATTGAGGTCCCCGAGGACCTCGTAAATTTTTCTGTGTATAATGAACGTTCTGAAATTATTGCCTAATATTAACTCTATCTAACTCTAATATTAACTAATTTGGTGCTGCAATGATTCGCACATCGTGACGATAACCGACCTTCTCATCTGAGCTTCTTCAGCACTCAAACACAGCTCGTCGTCAATGTCAAAAATGTTTAAGACCAATCAAAGCAAGCACGATTTATGTTTCCAGAAGCGCGAGCCGAGTGTGAGTCCCAACGCGACCCTTCACGCTTCAGTTAACGGTCATACAGTGCAAGATAAGGTGCAAGTAGCTAAACTAAACATCTGTTTTACGATAGAAGTTTTAAACGACCGACAGAAATAATCAGTTTGCAAAGACTGTATCAATCAAAGCTCAGCTTTGGGAAGGGGAGATTTACAGGTAAAGTTAAAGAGACCGAGAGAAGAAGAAAGAGAGAAAGTGATGGAGATGAGAGAGGAAGAGCAGGTAGCCTTTTCCCTATTGCATACTGTGCCCAGAATGAGAATAACTGTATTACAATGGATTCCTATTTAACATATATACTGTATGTTCTTTGCCATTGACAGTGGAAACTAAGCTCAATTTAACAACACTAGCACCTATGAAATGTATTGCCATTGCCAACTTGCATCATTAAGCCAGTATATGGTGACACGTGACTGTCTTTATGAGTGAGCAATTGAACCATTAGCAGATTAGTCCAAAAACATTGATTATTTTAGGAAAGAAAAAGTATATGAAACTGATCTTTGCTCATATGTGCCTCTAGACACAGAAGGATTGCATTGGCGTTTGATTGAAATGTAACATATATGCAAAATAATCCTTGAATCATTTCTTAAGGCCATTCCTGTATTGAATATGTGATTGTGTATTGTCAACAATAAGTATAAAAATTCTGCATTTCCATTTTGTAGTTTGGATCATTCATTGCAACATTTAAACTGATTCTCGTGTTTAAGAATCTGTTATATGCTTGACAACATAATTCATGCTACTGCCCGCGTTTACATGCTTTTAAAGCTACTGTTGTCAATTTTTTTGGCCTTCAAACACCTTCAAATGCACATGTCGAGATCAGGAAAATCAACATTTTCTCGGGGGCCCCCGAGCCGCCCTAGCAAGATCACTTTTGGGACCTCGGTATTTATAAAACCACTTGTACGGCTATTGCACTGAATTACAAGGTGGTAGATAACAGTGCACTATTGCAGACTTATACTGAGGTTTTAATTACAATATTTTAATATAGTCAGTCATGAACTAATGTGTGCCGGTCTAAAGCATGAAACTCCAGGGCTGAAAATGAGACCTATTCCGGCCCTGATTGTTAAATAGTTAAAAAACGGTTAGTCTTATATTATCTGAATCTCAGACAGCAACATTATGTTGGCCCAGATCCGGCCCACATCTAGTACCAGCTGAACCCACATGTACCAGATGTGGCCTGGTCCTGGGTCGACACTGTGTTGCTGTCTGGGAAGAGACAGCAACATAGTGTCTAACATGTGTCTAGGAAGTGGCTAACATAGCATAATCAGAAAGAGCTTTATTTGTAGTGACAGTAATACAGCATTTTCTCCACAATAAAATATATTGTCCCTTCGGAGACAGCCGCCTGCTAATAGAGATCCATTTAGCCTATATTATAAAGCTCGTTTTGAGGAGAATTGGGTTGTAGCTCGTTGTCTACTATGATTGTAAATAGGTGTCGTTTGTGTTTTAACAACGTTTAGCTCAAGAATATTGATCCGGGAAGTTCGAATAGCCTATGTGTATTGCCAACTTCACTGAACTGCTTGAGTTAAGCACTGACCGCATTTCTTGAGTCCAAGTTCAAACACTGTGAAACGCTCCATTAACGTACGGAGCTCTGAAACACTGCCAGCGGGACATTAAACAGGAAGTGTCTGTCCGAGCTGCCAACAGGTTTGCGTGGGAACGCAAAACTTTTGCGAGGGTACGCAAATATCTTTGCGAGGGAACGCAAAAGTTTTGCGAGGGAATGTAAATTTTCTCGGGGGAACGCAAAAAATTTGAAGAAAAATTTCTCCCATCCTAAATTTTTTTTCCACCACCACGTCCCTTTAGGGGCTCCGTATCTTCGTGCTTCATATGTTGTTGTTGATGTATGTGACGTCGTTGCCGTAAAGCATGTCTTGATTCTCGTGAGATTTGTCGAGGGCGCTCCTCTCTAACTTGCATTGCTGGTTTTTACAGCGGCGTCCCCCCTAAGCTACTACCAGGATGATTCGCCCTACGAGTTTGTTTACCACCGAAATCACTTTGAAGCTGTTATATTAAGGTACAATTCTTGCATAGTGTGCCTTTAATATGATATACTAATATCGATCTAGCTCACTGCAGTGTACACGTGTCTCCAGTGTTGGGAAAGTTCATTTTCTACATGAACTAGTTCAAAGTTCAGTTCACAAATTTTAAAATGAACTAGTTCAGTTCATAGTTCATACTTCAAAAAATGAACTAGTTCATAGTTCTTTTTTTCCATATGTTGCTGCGAGTTTTTTTTAATTATTATTATTGCCACAGCCCATATACAACTACAGACAATAATTATTTTATCGACATGCAAAGTTTGCACAGAAATGTAAGATTTTTCCCATCCTCACCGACCTTGTCATAAAACTTGTTTAAATAATCACCTCGCTCGCTGCTTTGTCGAATACATGCTTGTTTTTGTCTTGATGACGCATGCGGCGGCCACGGTGCGACGCTGGTGTTGCCAGATTGGGTGTTTTTTTCGCTACATATTAAGGCCTGTTTACGGTGTTTTAGCCGGGTTTTCGCCTGGAAGGCTCTATAGAAATCTAGCCCCCTATTGAAGGAAGTTAAACTGAGAGAGCGTGCGTTCACAGACACCAGAATGAACGAGTTCACAGTAACGTTCATCAGGCAGTAATTCAGTATGTTCAGTTCACATTCGCCGAAAATATGAACGAGTTCTTGAACTATCGTTCATTGAACGCGTTCAGGCACAACACTGAGTGTCTCATACCAGTCACAGAGCAAACGCACATAGTAACGTAAACATAACTTTCAACACACGCAAACTCATTTTAGTATGATTGTTTTGACCAAGTAAAACAGCGCTACGTAACCACAATTTCAATTTTCAAATAAAGTAACCTGTATGAGCAGAACTTGTACCATTGTATTATAATGAAATAAAATGTGAACTTAAGTGGTCATACGTAACTGTGTAACAAAGTTCAAGTTCCGGGAAGAAGGAGGCAAACGTTAAACGTAACTTTAATCGTAAAATAAACATGAGCCCCGTCGTATTGTTTTCCATCGACTGTGGAGGTGAAGACAACAACTCCCATGATTCCACGCTCATTCACAGCGTCATCAAGTTACGCTTTTTTTTATTGCTTTGTTATAAGCGACCTCTAGTGGCGAAACTTACATACTGTGCCTTTAAACTCACTTATACTCACAGAGACTCAGGGGGCATTTACACGAAACGGTTTCCAACTAAAACTTTGTTTCAAAGTGCCAGTTTTTTGAAAATGATACTGTTATCATCTCCATGTAAACTACAAAAATAAGATTTTTTTTGAAAATAGAGATGTCATGCTTATGTGTACAATGTGTTCAGGCGTGCAGTGTTTCTTTACAAAGTCACATCACCAACTACTGGCCTGGCATGATTAATACAGCGTTTTTAGCCGATTTCGCTAATCTGTGTGAACTGAGAGCGTTTTGACAATGTTGTCGTCTGAACTTTTCCTATTTTAATTTCGCGTAAATACACCCTTAGAATCGGCCAGTATGTGAGTTTCCACCTTTCTAAGAGTCCAAACTCAAGCTGCACCTGGCAAAAGTGTTTGTTTTGTGCATTATGTGGATTTTTTACAATTAATTAATGCCAGGTTTTGGTTGTCATAATGATTGGCTAGTCACAGTTAAGTATGATTGACAGGTTTAGAGGGAGTAGTAAAGTCCGATTGGCTGAGGTTTTGCACTTTCGCTGATCTAAGGTCAGCTCTAAAAGGCTGATGACTTTACAGACTGTTTGTCTTGATCTCATTGGCTCTCCCTGTCACACACACACAAATTAAATACAGCCACACAGCTAGTCTGAAAATGGCTGAAGGCGGTGTAATTGCTTAGTGTTTGTCTTGTTGCAAAGGTCACTTGAGAGATTTTTAAATGTCCCTGCTGCACATAAAAGGAATATTAAGCCTATGCTTTAGTTTAGACTTCTGCACTTTTATATATAGCCCTTATATAAATATATATTGAGTGGTGCTTGAGCAAACACCACTATTGCTCATATTTGAACAAACCCCAAACCCTAGCAGCAACTCATTCCACTCATTTATTAAGTCTGAATTGGACATAACCCACAGGAATTTACTAAATTGTAATGTACAGAAATTATGTTTTATTAACAAAGTTCGGGAGAAGCACGTTCAGATAATTAACAAGGGTGGAGAGGACTCAGCAATCATGATTAAAAGGCATATAGACTCAGCAGTCTCACCTCATTTCTCTGACAGTTTAGCAGCGTCCCTCCACCACCCCTTCTCCACCACCCCTTCTCCACCACCCCTTCTCCACCACCCCTTCTCCACTCTTCTAGTCCTAAACCACTTTACATACAGGGGGGAGTCAGTGGCGCCTCCAGAAATTTTTCATAGGGGTGGCCAGATGGGGCCACTTAAAATCTTGGGGTGGCACACCAAAACTATAAACCATAATTTCAGAATTGTATTCTACTGTTGTAGTAAACCGGCCTGTAGAAAACTATCAGAAAGACTTAAGGAAACTCCTGCTGATATACTTTGGTTTATTGTGTTATATTTAATGTTACTAATGATATTAGTAGGGCCCTACTAATATATATTATATTATATATAATGATATATATTATATAGATATGATAAGGGCCCTCGCCCCTCGGCAAATTTCCAGATACTTACATAATTGTGATGAATTTAATCTTTTATAAGTTATTATTTTGCAGTGTAAGATTACAGTTAACACCTTTAAATATTACATAAATGTATTGTGAATTTTTAAGAAACTTAATGAGTGTATAAATCAGCAGCAAAAAGCAATTCTTGAAAAAATCTGCACAGTCATTTTATAAAATCTAAATATGTTAATAAAAACAAATTACTATTAGTTCTCTTATAAAATTCAATCAGGCAATCATAGCCTACATTTCACAATTTTATATTTATGAATGTCAAGAATTCAGAAGTGCATAATATAGCCTACACTACAAAGAAATAATATGCAATTAAATTATGCTTATTTTAAATGTATTGAGCAGGCTAGGTATAACACAATATATTGGCTTTTAATAATATTTCAGTGCGCAAACCCATGATAACATGAAAAACAGAGCGCACACAGCGTGTATGCGCATCGCGGGATTCGCGGGTGCAGAATGATGTGCTCAAAGCAACATGGAGTCACAGTGTGCAGCGCTGCATAAGTGCGCATTTAAAAGTTCACGTCACAAAGCGAAGAAATGTCGAGCGCACAAATCCTAGTGCGATTTGTTCCTTTGTTTCAGATTTGAATTCCAGTTATTGTGCGTTTGATGCCGATTCATAGTCCTTGTGATGTGTGTGATCTAGCAAGCACACGGTAGCCTAGTGAGTCGTTTAAAAACAGCAACAAACTCCAACAAAATAAAGTAATTTTATGCAAATCTACAGCATTTTATCTACAGATAATGCATTGTGAATATATCATATTGGAGAGAGTTTTACCGTGCATCCAAGAAGCGCGCGCGCTGTTTGAATATGAATGGAGAATGATTGACAGCCTCATAGGAGGGACAACGAGTTTCCGTATACTTTAATGATGTAAATAGACTTCTGTCCCTCACATTTAAGCTATGGAATGACTTCAGATGACTTTGTCACCCAGGCGCGCAACTACCCAGTGTCAGAGGGGTATGCAGCAACAATTTTTGCGCCCACCCCACCCCAAAAAAAGAACAATAAATAAATAAGTGTGCCATGTAATAAGTGAGTAGGAACGAGTGAGAGCTAACAGATAAAATAAGTGCAAAATTGTCATTTATTAATACAATTAAACTATAGCTACTCCACCGTGATGAACCCCCCTAAAAAAACTATAAGCTCCATTGGAACAAGCTCCATACCTGCTCGCTCAGCGCCAGTGGCGCAAAAAGTGGGTATAGGCTATATGCGGCGCATAGGGGCGCAGCACCATGGGGGGCGCCAAAGCGATGGTAAACTTTTTTTTTTTTTTTTTATAAAAAAAAAATATATATTGTATTTTCTATATGTAGCTGCTGTTGTGCGTTTCTAAATCATTTCTGCATTTCTTAAATGTTATATAAAATTTTAGAGGACTAAAAGGCTAGAGTAGGCGCCCTCATGGAGAAGGGGGGCGGGGTAATATCGCGAGCGGGCGGTGGCGCCGTGAGCGCTGAGCGAGCAGGTACGAGTATTGAGTGAGTTGTCGTCGAAAAAGATGGATATACAAAATGCTGGGGGCAGGGGCGTAGCACAAGATCCCGGGCCCTATGTATAGGCAGTCCTGATGGGCCCCCATGTTCCAAATAAAATATATTCCAGACTTTTCAAGGGCCCTCTCTCCCCTTGGGGCCCTGGTAATCAGTACTGGTTTTACCCCCAGTCCGACGCCCCTGGCTGGGGGGCTAAAAATAGAAAAAGAAAGAGGGAAAAGGAGATGGCATGTCAATTGATGCGACAGCAGCTAAATAAGTGCATGCTGAAAGCCAACAGGTAGGATTTAAAGTGTGACATCCAGGCATGTATGCTATCTATATATCTTTGGCCATCGGGACTACCGGGAGATTCCCGGTGGACCGACGTGCTTTTTCGGCCGATACATCTCATACTTTTTTTTTGTCTTAACGGCCCATAAAACTCGTACATCGGCGGCCATTGGTAAAAAAAAAAGTCAGCGTTAGTTTCTTTTCTGACACACCCATGAAACATGTCATCATATGCTTGTATCTTTATAGAAATTAGTACAAAACTAATTATGAAAGTTTCCTTTATTTTTTCAGCGCATTTGTTTTACAATATATGGCTATTACTATCATGGGATTAATATTATAACAATTATTATGTAGTAGTGTAATGTAGACACTAACTAAAAGAGGTTTGAATTTTTCTTTGTTTAATTTGCACCCTGAATATGGGTTGGAGCTTTTAATTTTGAACTCTAAAAGTGCACCAGACTGCTGAATGTAACATTTAAGAACACAAAATTTTCTTAAGGGGGGGGGAGACATGCCCCCGAACCCCCCTAGAGAAACTGAGGTCCACCTACCACAGTTTTACCTAAAATCCTGTGAGAAACACTGGTATTGCTGTTCCAATGGAGCTTATAGTTTTTAGGGGGGTTCATCACGGTGGAGTAGCTATAGTTTAATTGTATTAATAAATGACAATTTTGCACTTATTTTATCTGTTAGCTCTCACTCGTTCCTACTCACTTATTACATGCACACTTATTTATTTATTGTTCTTTTTTTGGGGTGGGGTGGGCGCAAAAATTGTTGCTGCATACCCCTCTGACACTGGGTAGTTGCGCCCCTGCTCAGCGCTCACGGCGCCACCGCCCAAACGCGATATTACCCCGCCCCCCTTCTCCATGAGGGCGCCTACTCTAGCCTTTTAGTCCTCTAAAATTTTATATAACATTTAAGAAATGCAGAAATGATTTAGAAACGCACAACAGCAGCTACATATAGAAAATACAATATATATTTATTTTTTATAAAAAAAAAAAAAAAAATGTTTACCATCGCTTTGGCGCCCCCCATGGTGCTGCGCCCCTATGCGCCGCATATAGCGCATACCCACTTTTTGCGCCACTGTTGTCACCCAAACTGAAGTGAAAAAATCGGGAGGCGCCGAAAAGCGCGGTGTTTGCATCCCTGCTTGTCAAAACGTGGCAGACACATCAAAAAGCTGCTGAAACAGTACTGTAACCGTTTGGCACTTAAAAAGCACGTCACGACACATAATTCCCCGTCTTCTTTTACTAAAGAATATTTTTGACTTATTTATGAAATGCATAACTGATGCTACTAAAATTTGTACTGGCCATTGGGGTGGCCAGGAGTCGGCCAGGGGTGGCCACGGCCACCCTGGCCACCCCCTGGTGGCGCCATTTGGGGGAGTACTCTGGGTTCGGGCCGAATTCCGAGCTCGGGGCCCTCCCCCCGGACAGCACGCCAAATACGCATTATACTTTATTCCCTTTAATTGTATGTAAGTGTGAACTCATGAAATTCACCAAAAAAATGAATAATAGAATAACAGTAGAAAAGCACTGAAACTGTGAAGGGAATTTTTTTTTTTTTTTTTCAATTCTAAAAACAAAGTACAACAGCCACACAAATATTATTGAATTTAAAATTGTGAGGATTTTTTTTCTTCAGTTTACTTTTTTTGTCATTTGGAAACCAGAACAACTGTTGCCTATTGTACTGGTGAATGCAATACTGTTCGTCTGAGAAACTCTGATGTCTGATGAAGGCCTTGAAGTTGGCAGAAACGTAATTGTTTAAAATAAATAGTTAAATTTATGTTTGTAGAGTGTGTTGCATTTTTTTTCTAGAACGTAAAGAAATTCAAGTCCCACAGCTGAGGAACTGGATTAGTCGTACAAAAGATTTGTGCCAAAAAACATAAATAATTAAATACTAAAATTGAACCAATTATGCATATTTATTCCATTTTGAAGAGTTTGGGGTAAATTAGTATTGTTGGTTGTGGGAAATTAAGTGCTGTTCCACTATAAAATTATTATAATTATTATATGTATAAATTTCCAAAAATGTAATTATTTTAAAAGTTAAATGAATTAAAAATATATATATTCTTTGCATTTCATCCTATTCTACTTCCTTAAATTCACATTCAAAGTTCAATTTTGCTTCCGGTTGAACACCAAACTCAAATTTTATTTAAATGTCACTTCCTCCTCACTCTTAACCTGCCTCAGGACACAACACGCACTCCCCCACTGGTCACCTTTCGGAGAAACCTAAACTCACTCTCACCCTCCTGCCTATCCTCTTTGGTCTCATCCATACTTCCTCCCCCTAACCGGCTCTCATCACTAGTGCAACCAATACCCATTACTCCACTCCAACATCGTGCTTGGACAACTTCTGCACCCTGGCTATCTGTTCTCTGCGAGCATCGTTCTAAACTTTACGTAAAAAAACGTTCTCCTCTCTTCTTAACCCTCCTCATCCTCCTCCTTCTTCATCAGCGCTAACAGCTGACGTTTTTGCCACATTCTTTATAAATAAAACAACCACTCTCAGCGGCCTATTTTTAAGACCACAAACTGACACACACATTCTCCTCCTCCTCCTCTCCGCTCTCAAAGGCAGAAGTCTCTAAACTCATCCTTTCCAATCACCCTACTACCTGTACACTTGATCCTATCTCCACTAAACTCATCCTTTCCAATCACCCTACTACCTGTACACTTGATCCTATCTCCACTAATCTACTTCAAGCCATTTCTTCCTCAGTTGTACCCGCACTCACGCACATCATCAACACCTCTCTTCACTCTGGTACCATTCCCACAGCATTTAAACAGGCTCGGGTAACCCCACTGCTTAAGAAACCCTCTCTGAATCCAGGACATCTGGAAAATTACAGACCGGTATCCATTAATTCCTTCCATTCATTCCTAAAACACTTGAACAAGTTGTTTTTAACCAAATCTCTGCCTTTCTTACACAGAACAACCTTCTGGACAACAACCAGTCTGGTTTCAAAAGCGGCCATTCAACTGAGACTGCCCTGTTCTCGGTTATTGAAGCCCTGAGATTGGCAAGAGCAGCTTCCAAATCTTCAGTTCTCATCTTGCTGGATCTGTCTGCTTTTTTGACACAGTTAATCACCAGATCCTCCTGTCAATCCTCAAGACGAAGGGCATCTCAGGAACCGCACTCAAATGCTTAAAATCCTACCTCTCAGGTAGGTCCATTAGGGTGTCGTGCAGGGGAGAGTTGTCTAAGTCGCAACATCAAGCTACTGGGGTGCCTCAGGGCTCAGTGCTCGGACCACTTCTCTTCTCCATCTACATATCATCACTAGGATCTGTCATTTAGAAACATGGCTTTTCCTATCACTGTTATGCTGACGACACACAACTCTACCCCTCATTCCAACGAGAGGATCAACGGTAGCTGCTCGTATCTCAGCCTGCCTGACAGACATTTCTTGCTGGATGAAGGACCAGCACCTTCAACTCAACCTTGCGAAGACAGAGTTGCTTGTGGTCCCGGCCAACCCAACACTACATCACAATTTCTTCATTCAGCTAAGCTTGTCATTCATAACTTCATCAAGGTCAGCCAGGAACCTTGGGGTTGTGATTGATGATCAGTTGAGTTTCACAGACCACATTGCTAGAACTGCCCGGTCCTGCAGATTTGCCTTATACAACATTAGCAGGATCAGGCCTTTCCTATCGGAGCATGCTACACAACTCCTTGTCCAAGCTCTTGTTCTATCCAGACTGGACTATTGTAATACTCTCTTGGCAGGTGTTCCAGCTTGCTCTGTCAAACCTCTACAATTGATCCAAAATGCTGCAGCTAGAGTGGTCTTTAACGAGCCAAAGATATCGCACGTCACACCTCTCCTAATAAAATTGCACTGGTTGCCAATTGCAGCTCGCATAAAATTCAAGGCACTCATACTTTCCTATAGAACAACCATTGGCTCTGCTCCCTTTAACCTAAGCTCATTACTCCAGACCTACATGCCACCCAGAAGCTTGCGTTCTTTCCTCTCAAAGAGGCACACAATCTCTTTCTCTGACCTTTACCTTGACTGTTCCTTTCAAGGTAATGACCTACCAAACTCAACCCGAGCTGCTGAGTCCGTAGCCATTTTCAAGAAACGGTTGAAGATGCATCTTTTTCGGCAACACTTGGTCCATTAATACTAACACTTTCTTTTTTGTTCTATATCTAAATAAATAAATAATAAAAAATATGTGCACTGCGTTAGACTAAACTGGAAATGGTCACAGCACTTGAATATTGTTGCCCTATAGTTGAATTGCTTCTATAGCTCTCCTCATTTGTAAGTCGCTTACAAACATCTGCTAAATGATTAAATTTAAATTCTGGAGCTGAATTGGAATTTAAAAGCTTTTTCAGTTGGATTCTGAATGACGCACAACCCTTAAACATATGTGCGCACGTACACACACACACACACACACACACACACAGAGTGACTCCAACCTGTTTGAAAGATTAATGTCTGACTGCAGTTAAGCGGACATGCACAGAATAAAATAACTGATGTAGCAAGCCTGATATGCAAACTGTCTATAAATGGGACAGGACTCTGATGTACTGTATATATCATACTAGGATTCATGCATGTTTTACATTTCCATATCTATCTACATCCATATCCATATATATTGTATGTATCAGTGTCTGTGATTTTATAGACAGGGCCATCATATTGGCATAATATCTGTGTGTATAGTATGTGTGTGTGCGCAAGTGGACTGTCTCGGGACTTTTGAGTTTCCATGGCAACCACAAGGGATTAAAGATGTGATAACTCTTGTCATTTAAAGCCCATCTTGCTGTTGAAAATGGGGTGAGAAAAAAAAAAACAGGGAGATCATACTGCCAATCTCATGAAACAGCAAACTGGAAACATACACTAAAAACCAAAGGTGAGATATTATGCCCATTTTCAGTCTTTTGTTTTTGGGGTCTGCTAGAATGGGTTTTCGTGCTTAAATGTTCAAAAACACATTATTTTTCACATATCTGACATTGTTGCAGCACCCCTCTTCCCAATCTTTCAGTAACACTCTGTTTACGTCCTTTTTCTATGAAGTCCCTCCTTCAGAAAAGAGCAGTTTGCTCTGATTGGTCGGCTGGACCAGTGTGTTGCGATTAGTCAACCTTTCAAGTGTGTTTCGGCAATGTCACGCCCCTTACCATTACCAGGAGTTTCAACACACTAACTAACTCAACTAACTCACTAACTAACTAACTCAACCAGGCCCCGCCCCCTTTTTGTGTATGTCATTATTTAAATTAGGAATATTGTGACGTGTTCTTTCCCGGAAGAAACTCAAGACTACAATGGAGGCGTTTCAGGGAGTTCAGAAACAGACCTCAAAACCCCCACTTCAACAGCACACACACACACACACACACACTAAACAAAGAGCTGGAGGAGACAGTGTGTGTTGACTGCTGATATTACAGCCCTGATGGAGGCAAAAAAAAAGAATGGTTTGGGGGGGAGTTTGGGGGATGCATAAAAAATGTAAAACAAAAAGTTAAAGCTGCTTTATAGTTTGTTTTTTCAATGTTAAAACACGTTCTTCTCTCCAACTTTAAAATATAAAAGGTTGATTTTCCTCTATGAAACATGCAACACTGATTCAACCAATAGTGTGAGTTTGGGGGCGGGACAGGGAGTCTTTTAACAATTGCACTTGGTGCAGGAATGAAACTGTTTGCCTTTAATATCTCAACATATAGTAAATTATGAAATTCACATATGGATTTAAAAGAAAAGGGAAGTTTGCTCATGGGGTGTATGATCTACTTTTATGGTGCTTTGTCATCTTTGTTGGAGCTTAACAGCTGTAGTCATCAACCCCCTTTCATTTAATTTCACTGAATTTTAGTCTTCTCAGGAGTCTTAAACTGTATTCAACTGCATCTTCTAATGAAATATGTAGAAGCATCATTGTTCTCTGCATGTTACACAAACACGCACTGGTTTCCTCTCCCTCTATCTAACATCAGACTGTTTCTCCAAAGGCTCCATGACCAGATTCTAATCAGTATTTGTGTGACAGAGTGGAAAAATCGGCTTGTCAGTAACACACATACATACACACACTCACACACTTCACATAAACTAAACACACAGGCACGCTCCTGCTCTAACAGATATCGCTAGCTACTGAGACAGATTTCCTTTCCGCTTTTCTTTTGTTTCTTTGCTATATATCTTTTCTTCCTTCAATTTCCTTATCTTTTCTCTTTTCCTATCTTTTTCATTTCCTCCCCCTTCTATTCCCTTTCTTTTCCTTTTTGTTTCCCCTTCCCTCACTTTTTCATGCCACTTATTTCCCTCGCTTAATTCCTTCACTTTTTCCATTTCATTTCTTTTTTCCCCTTCCTTTCCCTTTTGGCTTTTTCTTTCACTTCCCCTTCTTCCCTTTCTCCTTTCAATATCTTTCCTCTTCCCTTTCTTGTTTCCCTTTCCCCATATTTCCACTTTGTTTGTTTCTTTACCTTTCACTTCCCCATTTGTTCATTTTCTCTCCCCATCTTTTCCCCTTTCCTTTTCTTTTTTAAATATTTTCCCCATTTCATTTCCTTGCCCTTCCCTTTTGATGGCTTCCTCTTCCCTTTCTTTTTTTCACTTCCCTTTTTCATTCCTCATGTTTTCCTTCCCTTTCTTTCTTTTTCACTTCCCCTTGTTCCCCTTTCCTTAATAATTTTCCTTCCTTTCAATACCTTCCCTCTTCCCTTCCTTTTCTCCATTTCCCCATATATTCCCATTTGCTTGTTTCTTTACCTTTCACTTGAACATTTGTTCCTTTTATCTACATCTTTTCCCCATTCCTTTTCTTTTTTTCAGTCTCCCCTCATTTAATTTCCTTCCCCCTTTTGATAGCTTCCTATTCCCTTTCTTTAACAATTTTTCACTTCCCTTTTCATCCTTCATGTTTCTATTTAATTTAATTTCCTTTCTTTGTTTCACTTCTCATTGTTCCCCTTTCTTAATATTTTCCCTTCCTTTCGATAGATTTCCTTTCTTTTTTCCCTTTTACCATATTTTCATCTCTTTTGGAGGACCCTTCCTTCCTTCCTTCTTTCCCTCCCCTTTATCTCTTTCCCTATCTTTTCCCCTTTTGATATCCCCCTTTCGGTTTTACTTCCTTTCCTTACCTAGACAGCAACATAGTGTCGGCCCAGATCCGGCCCACATCTGGATTCCACACGGCTCAGATGTGGGCCGGATCTGGGCCGACACTATGTTGCTGTCTGGGTCTCTTTTTCACTTTACTTGTTTTCATGTCCTTTCTGTAAACCTTTGCTGTCAATATCTTTCCATTTCTTAATTTTTGTTTGCTTTTTTTATTTCCCTCCCTATCTTTCCCCTTTCCCTTCCTTCAGTATCTTCCCTCTTCTCCTTGTTCTTTATATTTCCCTGTTTCCCCCCTTTCTTTGATCGTTTCATTTTTCTCTCTTTTTCTTTAACCTCTTCCTTTCCCCTTTCATTTAATTCCACGTCCCTTTTTTGTCTCTTTCCTTAATCCCCATATCGTTTCCCCTGCTCTCGCTTTTTCCCTTTCCATTTCTTTTCACTTCCCTCTCTAAATCCGTTTCTTTCGCTTTCCCGTCCTCTCTGCTCTTGTGTGAGTGCTGGTCTCTGTGGTGATGGAGAGTGTTGTTGATTGTTTGGCTACGAGCAGCTCTTGTCTCAAGAGGAAGCAGAGAGGCCTATACACGCATCATGGCAACTGTTGTGGCACATCTGCTATCAAAAAAGTCACTCTGAATCTCACAACTTTTGTCACTTTTAATTAGTTCCAGATTGTGTCGGAGGGTGTGGCAAATCATAAACATAAGATGAGAGCACATGCAAGCATAAAACGTGAGCAAGAAATGCACCTCTAATTCACAACATCCATCCAATGTGTTTCCCAAGAGGCATGCTCTGAAAAGATAGAGGAAACAGAAGAAGAACCGGCTCAGAAACTCAGTTTTCTAACCCTGTCTAACCTTTCGTGTCAAATGAAAAAATAGAGGCTTATTCTGCTCAGAGAGATAACTTAACCAGGCCTAAACTGCGCTAGTAAAACACCCAGCTGTTGATCGGCGACAATAGATGTCTTTGTTCACCTCTGTCTGTCATCCTCGTTGGAATAAAGACGGTGTTTTAAAGCTTCTCAGATTGTTTCCACATGTGTTTTGCACAGTTAACAAAATAAACCATTATTAATCACCAATTCTAATTGCACATGTAACCTGGGAATAACGCAGAGCGGGTACTTCTTGTAAACATCTGACTGTTGATTAATTCTTGCTCCATCCTCCTGTTAAGCTTTCACACATGCCAGTATTCGCCGAAGTGTGTCTGTGGTGTGATGCTCATTTCTAAGAAATCAAAAAGACGTCACAAAGATGTTTCTTGCTGGTTTAAAAATGACTTGTTATCATGTACACGAAAAATGATACTTTGATTTCCAATAAATGCCTTTCTTTTTAACTTCCTGAATCCTGAAAAATTATAAGCAGCAAAGTCTGTTGATAATAAGTAAACATTGATGATAAGAAAAGTTTCTTAAGCAGTAAATTTGGCACATGCATTTTAAACTATGGTTCTAAAACATAGTTTAAAAAACATTGTATTTTGCTTGCTCACTTTCATCATCTCAAACATGCTTATTTGTCTCAGGCCCATTTACTAACAGGATATGGAATGATTAAAACCTCAACCTAATTTCCTCGACTTTGGACTGATGCGTTTATCAGTGTAAAGCAATTGTGAAAAGTTATTTTGCTTGCACATGACTGTTTCTCCACTGTTTCTTGCGAGTTGCAATAATTTTGCTCCTGTTTAAAACGCAAAATCACGTCTCCAATTAGCTAACGACCAATGAAAATCCCTCAAACGCTTGGTGACTGATGCCAGCTGTGGCGTCGTAAAGGCTCTGGCAGTGCTGTCTGTGTTTATCTTTGCAGTGGGATCATCAATTTCCTTTGTCTGCTTGCATTTCATTCTACAACTAGCTTGTTCTAAGTATTTATGTTGCTCCTGGTGATGTTTAAGTTCTTTAGGTGATTTCTGAACATAAATTTGCGATCTGTTTCATTTCTTTTGGTGTGTAATGTTGTACTTGTGTTCAGATAGAATCCTGTTGAGTCTCAGCACGGGGACCGTTTGCAACTGACTATCTGATGGATACTGACGGAGGCATTTACACCTGGTCTTTTCATGATCGAAAAGCTATCCGATCACAGAAAACGCATGAAGTGGCCAGGTGTAAACAGCCCCATAAACTTGTATAATCAACATGGGGCGCGTTTTTCTCAAAAGCATCATTAGCCAATTAATGTCGCAAGTTCAGTTGTTACCACATAGGCTAACGATTTGCCGTTTCCTGAAACCATATATCAAACAAACATTCACACATAGCATCGCAAACTGCTGGGGTTGGAACGACAGCTCTCAAGGTGTGGTTAGAAGCATAGTTTTAGAAAGTTTTAATTCACCCAAAAGTTTACAAAAAAAAAAAAAAAATCAATTTACTCAAATTTATGTTGTTCCAAATCCGTAAGAATTTTGTTCATCCTCGAACCACAAATTAAAATGTTTTAAATTAAATATGAGATATATCTGTCCCTCCATTGACAGTCAATGCAACTACCACTTTGAAACTTCAAAAAGTTCATAAAGAGATTGTTAAACTAATCCATATGTATTAAACAGTTTAGTACACATTTTCTGAAGAGACACTATTGCTTTACATGATGAAAAAAAATGAATTTAGTCTTTTATTCACATATTCATCAACTCACACATCAGTGATGGTAAACGGAAGCTCAAGCATGTTCACTTGACGTGTGAGAACCAATGAGGTTCATTCTTATGTTACGTAGCAAGTTTGAGCTTCAGCAAGAACCAGTGTGGTTCATTATTGTGTTACGCAGCACGTTTGAGCTTCATATAGCACCTCTACATATTTATATCTAATTTATGTCAGTGTGTTATGTAAGAATGGAAATTGTATTAAGGTTATCAAGTTGTTGATTACCGTATATACCCGAATATAAGACGAGGTTTTTGTCCTAAAAATAGGCTGGAAAATGGGGGGTCGTCTTATATTCGCAATATAGACAAAATAACGGGGGAAAGGGAGCACATTCTTGCCAAGCATTTCGGTGAGCTACTTTATTTGTGTATTAAAGTAAAAAAATTAGAAAAGTTACAAAACCCACTTAGAATGGGCAGTTTAAAAGTTTAGCATATTTGTATAAGATTATATTTAAAGAGTACCTCAGACAAACAGGTGAAGCTGGTCCGCGCGAGGAAACATCACTGTAGCGCGCGCTCTTCACGTGCTTCTTAAGAGCGCGACAGCCTCCCTCCAGAGCACGCGCACCTATCTATCTATCTATCTATCTATCTATCTATCTATCTATCTATCTATCTATCTATCTCTGTGTGTGTGTGTGTGTGTGTGTGTGTGTGTGTCTGTGTGTGTCTCTAATTTCCCAAAAATAAGTCTGAAAAATAGGGGGGTCGTCTTATATTCAGGGTCGTCTTATATTCGGGTATATACGGTACTAATACTATGAAGTTCTTTTGACTCCATTTCCTATAATCCTGTGCTGGACTCTTGTATTATTTCTTTTTTTGTTTCTTCCTGTCTGGTCATTTTCGTCATGAATGACGATTTCATATGTTTATAAGGGGGTAGGAACCAATGTGTGGTGTGTTGTTTTTGCGGGAACTTTTCCAATTGACGGACCTCTAGCTTACCAGGTAGATATCCTTGTTTGAGAATGCGTTGATGCAGCACAAAGGACTGGGGTACATTTGTCTGCGACTAACTAAATTCGCAGTAAGAGATATGTGATTCATCTGTTAGTGCAAAGACTATGGGGATAAGGCAAGGCAAGGCAATATCAGAGCTCGAGTAAAACTGCTTCGTCGAGCCCCTCTCCATGTGGACAGCAAGCCAAATAAGTTTAACCTAATATCTTAAAGATTGTATGGGCAAACAAACTCGTTAAATGTGTTTTGAGTCTGTATTTGAATGTGTCTACTGTAGGAGCACATGTGATCTCCTCTGGAAGCTGGTTCCAGCTACGGCTGGCAAAATAGCTAAAAGCAGACTCTCCATGCTTAGAGTGAACCCTTGGTATTTCTAGCTGATGTGATCCTAATGATCTGAGTTATCTGTTGGGTTTATATTCAGTGAGCATATCTGCAATGTTTTGAGGTCCTAGCCCATTGAATGATTTATATACCAGTAATAATACTTTAAAATCAATCCTAAATGTAACAAAGCATCTAATTCTTGCAATATTTTTCAGATAATAGTATGCTGATTTAGTTATCGCTTTGATATGACTACTGAAACTAAGGTCTGACTCTAGAGACACACCAAGATTCCTGACTTGATTTTTAGTTGTTAGACCCCCTAGCGTCAAGGTATGGATTCACCTTGAGAACTTCATCTTTGTATAAGTTACGACAAGGTGGACTTTGCTCTTGTGGTTGATTTAGTGATATGTATATTCAGGGTGTTTGTATAATACACATCTTTTTGCATCGGGAAATGACTGAACTGTTTGTATCTTTATTGATGTAACATCGCTAATATTGAGAGTGTTACAGATTGGTGGCCCGTACGGGAAGGTTGTTTATGTGCAAGTGGTGTGTTTATTATTGGGGATGATGGAGAGTGTTAATAAGGAGAACGTAGAGGAACAAGACAAAGAACAAAAGGGTAATGAGCCAGATTTTTTATGCTGAATCTTTTGTAATAAGAAGGAATTCCACCAATTAAATATGTTAAGTTCATTATATGTTACCTCTGATAGAGATGAGTCTGATGATGATGATGATGATGATGATGATGAGACAATAAGTGTTGTAAATGTTTTGTCACAAACTGAAATGGTGCAAATGAAAACTGAAGTTGGGAATGTGAAAGAACAGGTACAAGTTTTAGAAACTAAACTAAATTATGCCATTAATAGCTATCTAAATAGAGTGACCACTTTGAGGCAAATTATCGATATCAGTCTCTCCAAATTAGAATAAATATATAATCAGGGTTTGGAAAGGGAAGTGGTGAAAAGTTTCCTTCGTCGAAGCAAAATGAAAAATGGGAGAGGAAGCTGTTAAAAGTTAAGTTCAGTAGTACCCCTACTTCTCCACGGTTACTTACGAGTAGAACCACGACTTCCCAAACCCATGTTGAGCCTGTTACTGATGTATCTCAGACTAATACACATAACTTGACTGGTCTGGCCAGGGCATCCTCCTTCTGTGCAAACCCTCCTATTAGACTAGAATTTCCTGAATTTGGGATATTTAAGGAAATTGCGGATGTATTGCATTTCATAGAATGATGTGAAAGCTACATGGAGTTGGTGGAGGGCTGTCAAGTGTACAGTCCATGATTGGAAATCATTTAAAGAAGCTTTCATGGCAGCATTCCTCCCTGCAGACTATATGGGTGAAGTGGAGGAGAAGCTGAGAATGATGGTGCTGCAACCTGGAGAAAAGCTAAGAGACTTTGCATATGATTACATAGCTTTCTGTATAAAATGGAAACCTGAGTTGACGGAGGAAGAGCAGGTGAACAAGATCTTTAATTACGTCAACCACAAAATAGCAGGTTCCTTGAGAGGCACTGTACATTCGGTTGAGCAATTAGTTAAGATTGGATCCATGATGGAAAAAGATTATATGGGCATAAAACATTACTGGCAAAAAGTCAATGACCAAGCTGGTAAAGACAAGATAAATAAAGTCTCTAACAACCCAGTTGCTCCCAGTGTGTCATCACTTCTGGTGGTATCATACTGAATGGATGGCAGGTTGAGGCTGTGGTGAATATAGGAAGTGCCTTTACCTAAATGCAAGAGAGCAGGTGGAAGGAGATTGCAGGTGTGCATGATGAAATTCAGAATGTTAAGCAGAACTTTGTGATGGCTGATGGCAAGATGCATCAATCGAAGGGACAAGTTGACCTGAAGTATAACTGGCACCAAGAAAGAGGGAAGGTGGAGGTGTATATAATGGAAGACTCCCACCTGGTCTTTCCCGTTGTTCTTGGATTAGACTTTTAAACTCGTGCTGGTGACACCTTTGATTTGTCCCAACTTTGTTACAAACTACCCTCTAAAAGAGGTGACTCTGGTTATCCTTTTATCTGTAGCCAACAACCACATTTACATTTAGTCATTTAGCAGACGCTTTTATCCAAAGCGACTTACAATTGAGGACTAAACCAAGCGAGTCATCGTGAAGAGGCAAAAACAACGCAAGAAGTGCTCAAAATACAAAGTTCAGACATAGCTCGGAGTAGCATAAGCCAGGCAAGCGAGGATTTAAAGGAAAGGATTTTTTTTTTTATGTTAAGTGCTCCCGGAAGAGATTAGTTTTCAGTTGTCTTTTGAATGCTGTCAGGGATTCTGCATTCCGGATGACGGTGGGGAGATCATTCCTCCAGCATGGAACCGTGAATGAGAATGTTCTGGAGAGTGATTTTGTGCCCCGCTGTGATGGTACCACGAGCCGTCGCTCATTGACCGATCGTAGGCTTCTGGTAGGGATGTAGACTTGTAGTAGTGAGTGGAAGTAGGAGGGAGCTGAACCTGTGGTCAATCTGTAAGCAAGCGTCAAAGCCTTGAACTTGATGCGAGCAGCGAGTGGTAGCCAGTGCAGAGAGATGAACAGAGGAGTGACGTGGGCCCTTTTGGGCTCGTTGAAGACGAGACGAGCTGCAGCATTCTAGATCATTTGTAGAGGTTTAGTTGCACATGATGGAAGTCCAGCCAGAAGAGCATTGCAGTAATCAAGCCTAGAAATGACCAGGGCCTGGACGAGAAGTTGCGTTGGAACTTGATACTTGGTTAAAAGCAACTCGTTCAAGTGTTTTCGCAATGAATGGTAGGAGAGAGACAGGTCTGTAGTTCTCTAGAAGTGATGTGTTTAATGCTGTTTTTTTAAGCAGAGGAGTTACCCGAGCCTGCTTAAATACTGTAGGGAAAATGCCAGTGTGGAGGGATGAGTTGTTAATGTGTGTGAGAGGTGGTAGAAGTGTGGGAGAGACGGCTTGTAGAAGGTGTGAGGGGATGGGGTCTAGAGGGCAGGTGGTAGGATGACTGGAGAGGAGAAGTTTAGATACTTCTTCCTCGGTTAGTGGAGTGAAGGAGGAGAGAAGGTTATTGGCTGTGGGAGAGGTTAGTCTGGGTTCCTGTGTGTGTGAAGCTGAGAACTGACTGCTGATAGTTGTAGTTTTGTTAGTGAAGAAGTTAGCAAAATCATCAGCAGTTAGCGAGGAGGTGGGTGGTGGTGGAGGTGGACAGAGGAGAGAGTTGAATGTCTTGAACAGTGTTTGTGTGTTAGAGGCACTGTTGATCTTGTTGTGGAAATATGAAGATTTTGCGGTGTGAACATCAACAGAGAAGGCAGAGAGCAAAGATTGATACCTACTGAGGTCAGATGTGTCTTTTGATTTGCGTCATTTCCTCTCCGCTGCCCTGAGCTTGGTCCGGTGTTCACGAAGAACCTCAGATAACCAGGGGTTAGAGGGAGTAGTGCGTGCTGGCCTAGAGGAGAGAGGGCAGATATTGTCTAAAGAAGAGGTTAGGATGGAGCATAAAGTATCCGTTGCAGTATTCACATCCAGAGATGATAAATGTGAGGGTGAGGGAAGAGAAGATGACACAGCAGAGGAAAGATGGGATGGAGAAAGTGAGCGCAGGTTTCGTCTGAAAGTAAATGGTGGGGAGGTTGGTGGAGCATGGGTAGTGAGTTGTAGATTGAAAGTAATGAGGAAATGATCTGAAACTTGGAGAGGTTTCACCAAAATGTTGTCTGTGATACAGTTGCGTGTGTAAACCAGGTCCAGTTGGTTGCCTGACTTGTGAGTACCAGTGGTGATGAGGGGTTTGAGATCGAAAGAGGCTAGGAGAGAGATGAAGTCTGTTGCATACGGTTTCGCTAGGTGGATGTTGAAATCGCCAAAGACTACAAGTGGGATGCCATCCTCAGGGAAAGAGGACAGCAACACATCCAGCTCCTCTACAAAACTTCCCAGTTGACCTGGGGGGGCGATAAATAACTACAATATGGATCTTCATGGGAGTTGTATTACATAGAGAAGAGAGAGTTGAAAATTTCCAAGTGTTAGAAATGAGAAGACCAGTGCCCCCACCCCTCCCCGACTGGCGAGGGGTGTGAGAGAAAGAGAAGTTGTTAGAGAGAGCAGCAGGGGTTGCTGAGTCTTCTGGGGGGATCCAGGTCTCAGTCAAGCCCAAGATATTAAGAGTAGAATGAGATGCAAAGGCTGGAATGAAGTCAGCTTTATTGACTGCTGATTGACAATTCCATAGACCCATAGAAAGAGTGAGAGGTGAGTGTGAGGATGAGAGAATAGGGCGCAGATTAGCAGTATTGCGCTGCCTTCTGTGCGTGGTGAGACAGCGTTGTCGAGAGACAACAGGAATGTGTTGAAA
Organism: Tiaroga cobitis; assembly: GCA_030578255.1. Taxonomy (NCBI): domain Eukaryota; kingdom Metazoa; phylum Chordata; class Actinopteri; order Cypriniformes; family Leuciscidae; genus Tiaroga; species Tiaroga cobitis. Next base: position 36,337,032 of record CM060605.1, read on the forward strand.
GCACATAATGATAATGGGAAATAAGATAAAGGTAGGAAGGGAAAGGGTAAAGAAGATACTTTAAGTGCCTTGCAGGTGTCCTTGCTCGGTGGAGTCGCGCAGGTAGAGTCGCAGGTCTTAACCCGAGTCGGTCTTCACACGAGGAGGTTAAACACGAGAGCTGACTGCTTCCGCTGATGCTTCCGCGACAGCGCGCACGCTACATAGATATAATGCTATTAATCGCCTGAGTGAGGACAGCTGTGGTAGTCCTTGCAATTAGCACAGCGAAAGCAAATATCCCGAGAATGGCCGAAATCGAAACTAGCTGTTATGAACAGCAACCATCTTTCCAAATGATTAGCTCTCATCCACGGAGCAATCTCAGTTTGTATTATCCTATAACTGAGGAGAAATCATATTCCTTTTTAAGAACCAGAAAAGATGTGTCGGGAGTTTTTGACAGATATCTGTTCCCTCCCGAGGTACAGCAGCTGATGCAGGAATGGCCAAATGTGACGTCAGGAAAGTTGGGAAAAACGTTGGTGGTAAAACATCAAATTCAGACCTCAAACAAAGTTCCAGTAAAATCCAGGGCTTATAGGGTTTCACCATTTAAAAAGAAGATTATTGAGGAAGAAGTAGAAAATATGTTGAAAGAAAACATCATTGAACCCTCTCTCTCTCCTTCGTCGTCACCCGTAGTCCTGGTAGAGAAACCTGATGGAACACTGCGATTCTGTGTTGACTATCGGAAGGTAAATAGTGAGACAATTTTAGATGCCAATCCTATGCCCATGATCCACGACATTTTGGAGTCCTTAGACGGGGCAACGTGGTTTTCCGCCTTAGACCTGAAGTCAGGTTTTTGGCAGGTGGAGATGGCAGATGATTCTAGGCAGAAAACAGCCTTTGTTACTACAGCAGGTCTGTTTCAATTTAAGATGCCATTTGGAGCACGGAACTCATCAGCCACTTTCCAACGGTTGATGCAGACTGTATTGAGGGAGATAGTTGGGAAAAGCTGCGTTGTGTATATTGATGATATCATCATATATTCCAAAATAAAAGAAGAACATCTAGTCGATTTGAGAGCTGTGATGGAGAAATTGTCTAAAGCAGGATTAAGTCTGAACATGAAGAAGTGTAATTTATTTCAACATCAGCTGAAGTTCTTGGGACATATAAGCTGAGTCCCAATGTGAAGGCTGCACCCTCCGAAGGCCGCATTTGAAGGCCGATTGCATAACCGCAGCGCGATGAAGGCTGTCCCAATTCAGTTCTGCATCCTCCGAAGGCCGCATTCGAAGGCCGGTTGCGTCATCGCGGTGCGAAGGCTACCCTGATTCAAAAGCGACGCCAAATGCACCCTTCGTTTCCCCGTGAAAGAGAGGATACATAAATGGATCCTACGTGGCCTATCCTACCCCATAAGTCATTGTGCTGGTGACGACAGCATTTTAATTATTTTTAAAAAGGGCGGCCGAGAGTTCGGTGGTGGACGGCAAATTCACATTTAAATGTAAAAGTATTATGTTTTCATTTACTCAAATAGCTAGAGAAACCAGTTCAAACCCACAAGTTTTTTTTTTTCTTATTATTCATCTTAACTCATTCGTCACCATTGCGTGGCTTTATTTGTCATGTGGAAAAGCGAAAACGAAAAAAATACATTTTTGTACATTCTTTATTATTCATCATTTATTATTTTATGCAACTTGCCAGCTTTAAATGTGTAAATAATATAAAATTCATGGCTCTGGACATTGTTTATTTTTGTAATGGTATCTACGTGTTTGCAAGGTTGATACATTTAAACTAGGCTATATCCTACTTTAGCGTAGTTTAATGTAAAACAATGCGTAGTGTTGCTGTCCTGTGAGTGGGAAAAAGTAGGCTACTTCACATTTGTACGTGAATACTTAATTAAGTAGGCTATGAAGTTCCTTACATTCCCCCACTGGTTATCTTGAAAATGAAAGTAACAAAATGCAGGTCTAGAAGTTTAGACGGCAAAATATTTTTTAGTGATTATGTGAATTACACTGCACAAACCAAAGTAATACTATCCACCTGATGAAGAGGGGTTGGCTCTCAGTCTCCACAGTACATAAAATATTCATTTTATTTTATTTTATTTTATTTTATTTTTCGTGTTCGCATATGAGGAAAAAACAATGTTACGGACTTGAGCGCTCTGAAAGCGGCACTAAAAGATGCTTTACAACTCAGAGACATCAAACAGAAAGCACAAAACCTTTCTTTACCCTGAATTTCGTTTTGTATTAACTGTATCTTTTTAATAAATGTTTCATCAACCAATTGCCTGGATTTAATAAATAAGCAGTAAATATAGCAGACGATAGGCTAGATAACTGGAGCTCATCTCATAAATGAGCAAAACACTTGTTTATTAATAAACAATTAAAATATCTCCTTGCTATATTTATACATATTCATAATCATTACTTTTGCCGGTTCTTTGTGACAGCTTTTAGTTGCTTTATTGGCAGCGCCACTCTTACATGTTATGAGTCGCCACCGCATCACTGCAGCCACCAGAATGGGCCTATATATAAAATTCTGGCTATATATATATAGCCAGAATTTATTTATATACAGACCATACATTTATATATTTATATATATATATATATATATATATATATATATATATATATATATATACATATATGTGTGTGTGTGTGTATAATCTATAACTAATCTATCTATCGTGCTGATAGATAGATCGCTGATCGATTGATCCTGTCTGATCGCTGATCGATTGCTCCTGTCTGCCTCGTTTGTTTGCTTCGAGGCTGTAAGCTTCGCCTGAGCCTCGTATTTCTTTATGTTTTGAGCCATCATTTACTATCTAGTTGTTTATACTACTAAATACAGCTTACCCAACATCTCAGATTAACCTTACATCTCTAGCTTCCGTTATTGTTAACACAGCACGCTAGTAACTCGCTAACGTTAGCCTGCTAACGCGCCACCCGTGCGCTCATTTATTTATTTATTTTCAGGGCAGATGGGTGACCGTGAGAGATCGTTCTAGTCGCGGATCAAAGAACCACTCTTCCGTTCCGATTCCCATAACAAATCGATTTGCCCCACTCAGTGAAACACCCACTGAGAATTCTGTTGATTGTGCCCTGGTAATTGGTGATTCGATCACACGGAACGTGAAAATAGAGACACCAGCCACCATAGTCACATGTTTGCCGGGAGCCAGAGCGCCTGACATCAAAGCAAATTTAAAAGTGCTGGCTAATGCTAAACGTAAATTCTCTAAGATCATTATTCATGTCGGCACTAATGATGTTCGACTCCGCCAGTCGGAGATCACCAAAATTAATATTAAAGAGGTGTGTGAACTCGCAAGTACGATGTCAGGCACTGTAATTTACTCTGGCCCCCTTCCTGTACGCAGGAGTGATGAGATAGTTAGCCGATTGGCCTCACTGAACGGTTGGCTGTCGAAGTGGTGTCCGCAGAATAATATAAAATTCATAGACAATTGGAAAAGTTTTTGGAGCAAGCCTGATCTGTTGAAAAGAGATGGTATCCATCCATCCTGGGCTGGTGCTGCTCTTCTCTCTAGTAATTTGGCTCATAGTCTTAGAGATAAAACATGACAATCTGGGGCTCAGGTCAGGAAGCAGACAGACTGGTTAAACCGACCGTCTGCTAGCGGCCTCACGTCACCAAGGTCAGATAAATCCCATCACATAGAGTCTCTTTCACCTAGATGTCATCATATAGAGACTGTGTCTGTTCCCCGAATTTGGAAATCCAAAAAACGTCAGGTTAAAAATTTAATTGATGTTCAACAAATAAAAAACAGATATAATACAGATGAGCAAATGATAAAGCTTGGGTTGCTGAATATTCGATCCCTTACTTCAAAATCTCTCATAGTTAATAATATGATTTCAGATTATAATCTTGATATGCTGTGTTTGACAGAAACCTGGCTAAAACCAAACGATTACATTATTTTAAATGAGTCAACCCCACAAGATTACAGTTATAAACATGAACCTCGTCTGAAAGGCAAAGGGGGAGGTGTTGCTGTAATTTATAGTAATATTTTCAAAACCACTAAGAAATCTAGCTTTACATATACTTCTTTTGAAGTATTGGTGCTTAATATAAAAATATATAGTGTAAACGATAAATCACATTTGAGAATTATGCTGGCTACTGTATACAGGCCACCAGGGCACCATAAAGATTTTATCAAAGAATTTGCGGACTTTCTATCAGAATTAGTATTGGCTGCAGATAAAGTACTAATTGTTGGTGATTTTAATATACATGTAGATAATGAAAAAGATGCATTGGGATTGGCATTTAAAGACATTGTAAACTCAATTGGAGTTAGACAACACGTGTCAGGACCTACTCATCGTCGTAATCATACTCTAGATCTAATATTATCACATGGAATAGATGTTGATGCCGTTGAAATTCTGCAGCAGAGCGATGACATCTCAGATCATTATCTAGTCTCATGTAAATTACATTTAGCCAAGGCTGCAAAGCCGACTCCGTGTTATAAATACGTTAGACCTATAACTTCTGCCACTAAAGATTGCTTTATCAAAAATCTTCCTAATCAGTTTCATCATCTCAGCATCCCGGATAGCCCGGATAGCTTAGAAGAACTTGATATTGCAACAGAAACGTTTAACTCTCTCTTTTCCAGCACTTTAGACGCAGTTGCTCCGTTGCGCTTAAAGAAGATTAAAGAAAATAGCCCAACGCCGTGGTACAGCGAGCACACCCGGGCCCTTAAGAGAGCAGCCAGAAAAATGGAGCGCAACTGGAAGAAAACTAAACTAGAGGTATTTCGGATTTCGTGGAAAGAGAGCTCGATTGCTTACAGAGAGGCTTTAAAATCTGCTAGATCTGCTTATTTTTCAAACCTATTAGAAGAAAATAAACATAATCCAAGGTATTTATTTGAAACAGTGGCTAAACTAACGAAAAAGAAAGCTTCAAGCTCAGAAGTGTCCAAGCAACACAGCAGTGATGACTTTATGAACTTCTTCACTTATAAGATTGATAATATCAGGGACAAAATTATAACTATGCAACCGTCTACCACAGTATCGCATCAGGAAGTGCATTGTAGTCTCCCTGAGGAAAAATTTGATTCATTTGTTGCTATAGGAGAGGAAGAATTCTGCAAACTCGTTAATTCATCTAAATCGACAACTTGTATGTTAGATCCTATACCGACTAAGCTACTGAAAGAGATGTTTTCAGAGGTCATATATCCTCTTCTTAATATCATTAATTCATCTTTGTCTCTAGGATACGTACCAAAAACCTTTAAACTGGCTATGATAAAACCGCTTGTTAAAAAAACACAACTTGATCCTATAGAATTAGTCAATTACAGGCCGATCTCGAATCTGCCTTTTCTGTCAAAGATATTAGAGAAAGCAGTATCTTCACAACTGTGTTCCTTTCTAGAAAGAAATGATATCTGCGAGGATTTTCAGTCCGGATTTAGACCGTACCATAGTACTGAGACCGCTCTCATTAGAGTCACAAATGATTTGCTCTTATCATCCGATCGTGGTTGTATCTCTCTATTAGTGTTACTCGATCTTAGTGCTGCATTTGACACAATTGACCACAACATTCTTTTAAATAGACTAGAAAACTATGTGGGCATTAGTGGAATTGCACTAGCATGGTTTAAATCATACTTATCTGACCGTTATCAGTTTTTTAGCAGTAAATGAAGAGATGTCTTATCGATCACAAGTTCAGTATGGCGTACCACAAGGCTCAGTACTAGGACCGTTGCTGTTCACTCTGTACATGCTACCATTAGGATATATCATTAGGAAACATGGAGTTAGCTTTCACTGTTATGCCGATGATACTCAGCTGTATATTTCTTCAAAACCCAACGAAACTTACCAATTCACAAAATTAACGGAATGCATAGCTGATATAAAAAATTGGATGACTAGTAATTTCCTACTACTAAATTCTGAAAAGACAGAGATTCTAATTATTGGACAAAAAACTTCCACACGTAATAACCCAGAATACTGTCTAACACTTGATGGCTGCTCTGTCAAGTCTTCGTCGTCGGTTAGGAACCTGGGTGTGCTCTTTGATACCAACCTTTCTTTTGAAAGCCACGTGTCTAGTATCTGTAAAACTGCATTTTTCCATCTTAAAAATATATCTAAAATACGCCATATGCTCTCATTGGGAAATGCGGAACAATTAGTTCATGCGTTCATGACCTCAAGGCTAGATTATTGTAATGCTCTACTGGGTGGTTGCCCTGCACGCTTAATAAATAAACTACAGCTAGTTCAAAACGCCGCAGCTCGAGTTCTTACCAGAACCAGGAAATATGACCATATTAGCCCGGTTCTGTCAACACTGCATTGGCTCCCTATTAAACATCGTATAAATTTTTAAATATTGTTGATTACCTACAAAGCACTAAATGGTTTAGCTCCGCAGTACTTGAGCGAGCTCTTAACGTATTATAGTCCTTCACGTCTATTGCGATCTCAAAATTCCGGCCAGTTGATAATACCTAGAATATCTAAATCGACTGCAGGCGGTAGATCCTTTTCCTATTTAGTACCAAAACTTTGGAACAGTCTTCCTACCATTGTCCGGGAAGCAGACACACTCTGTCAGTTCAAAGCTAGACTAAAAACACATCTCTTTGACCTAGCATACACATAACACACTATAGACTTCTATAATTCAATGTTAGGCTGCATAGATTAGGTCAGCCGGAACTGGGAACACTTCCCTTAAATCTTGATGTACTCGCTACATCATAAGAAGAATGGCATCTACGCTAATATTAGTGTCTTTGTTTATCCCGAGGTTTTACCGCAGCCTGCCGGATCCAGGCCGTGTCCAGATCTGACGAAGGAGATCCGCCTGGACCCGATGACAATGCAGTGCTGAAGTGTCCACTATCCTCTCCCTATGGAGGATCCCTTTCCCACTCTACAGATAAAGCGTTGTGAATTCCGGCTCGCGTATCCCGAAGTGATAAAATAAAACAAAATTCTGTATCAAAATTTATAGGCAAGAAAAGTAGTTTGTTTAGGCTGGGTTGTATGAATTATAAACCTGCGCACATATTTTAAAAAGCACATAACTATAGAATCCATTCTGAATGAGCATGTGAACGCCGTCAGCGTTAATCACAGGTTCGCATTTAAAGTCTGATCATTTCGACGGAGGTGAATCAATCAAAGTTAACTTTAGCTGGAAATAACATTATTCAAGAACCGCTATAATGCCAAAACAATCTGTTACCTTAAATTATATGTTTATCTCTGTAAAGCTGCTTTGAAACAATCCATTGTTAAAAGCGCTATATAAATGAAGATGACTTGACTTGACTTGTATAGCCTATTTGTATATGTTGCCCCCTCATTCAAAGACGGGACCCCCCAAAAATAAAATTCTGGCTACGCCCCTGCTCCCATGTCCTCCAGTAAAATATAAAACAAAAAAATGGCAATAGCCAATTCTGGCTTCATATCTGTTTACTCAATTTTATCAAATGAACGATCAGGATGGCAGCTGTCCTCTCGCACTGTTTCTTGGCGCCAGGAGCGGTAATCGGGAACACCTGGTTGCGCAATTAGGAAATCCCAAGAAGGCTACATGGTGTGTCCTTCGAAGGACGAATAGGCTGCATCCTTCGAAGTTCGTGGCCTTCGAAGGATGCAGCCTTCACATTGGGACACAGCTAACGTGTCAGACAATGGTGAGGAGGTGGATCCTGACAAAACTCAAACCATAAGCGAATATCCAGTGCCTGGTGATATTGTAAGGGGTATACAGTCAAAGACCCAGAACCAGATATGAAGAATGAAGACCCGGAGTCAGGATTATAAAAAATTTAAGAAAAGTTTTACTGAAGATAGTTTGCAGTTTCATCAGCAGAAGTCAGCTTCAAGACTCACACAGGAGTTCGTAGGCCGCCTCGCTTACAGTTACAAAGATCACAGCAGTTATACCATTTCCAAGGTCTAAGCTACGTCATTGCTTACAGGTTGAATGATTCTCATTGGCAAATAAACATTAAGAGCCTAAACAATTTAACACATGTGAGAAGATAGGGGTGCCTATCGCCATTAGTAAAGATAGTTGTCGTCCACTCAATAGATTTAGGTCTGTGGTGGCCTCGCAGGTTAGAGAAGGGCACCGCGTTGTCTGGTCCGAACGTCCAGAACCTACATAGAATGTCATACGCACACACACACAAATAACAGACACTAGCAAATAACAGCTCCCATCAAGGCTGAAGAGAGTCTGAGCTCCTTATTATCAGTTAAGTATACCAAAACATAATGCTAAAACATTCACTCGTTTGGGAGAAAAACAGATAACTGGCATTTACTCCCAAGGAAGGAAATATACTGGAAAGAATACATTTTAATACAACAATTAAAGTTCTGGTTACTTCCATCACATGCATTTAAGAAAATATAATTTCACAAGCACAAAGAATATAAAAATGAGTATGTGATAATGAATATATTTGATTATTGATTTTTATAAAGGAAGTATATAAGCATTCAAAAGGATTTATGATTATAGATGTATTTGAAGAGGCAAGGGATTTTGACCAACCCTTCAATATCCTGTCGCTACAAAGGTTTCTAGGACTTGTATGGTATCACAAGTTTATACCTCATTTTGCGGACGTTGCTGAGCTTTTGAATCGTATGAAGTGGAATGGAGTGAGATGGAATTGGACGCAGGAATGTCAAGACAGTTTTGAGCAACTGAAACATGCAGTTACAAATCCTCCTGTGCTATCTCAGCCTAATTTTTCACTCACATTCCACGTACATACCGATGCAAGCGACGTGGGGCTAGGTGCTGTCCTTACTCAATGTACTGAAGAAGGTGATTGCCTATGCTTCAAGAAAGCTAAAGAGGGCTGAAACGAATTATTCAACTTCCGAGAAAGAGTGCTTGGCAGTAGTCTGGGCTGTGGATAAGTGGAGGCATTGCTTAGAAGGAGTGGATTTTATACAGACCATGCAGCCTTGACTTGGGCCTTTGCCCGAAGACGTCTTCAAGGTTGACAAGGTGGATTATTCGACTGAAAGCTTTTAACTTCAAGGTTTTCTATCGACCGGGTTGCCTCAACCAGGTCCCAGATGCTCTTTCAAGAATATTTCCAGCCCGCTCGGAAGGTGTGATACCCTGCATGGTTATAACAAGATCCAAACTCACTCCTGACTTGCCACACAATCTGTCTGACTGAGATATCTAAAGCCCAGGCTAGTGACCCTGACATTCCGTCATTGAAGAAAGGTAATCAAGATCTGCCTCAGAAACCAGGGAGGATACAAATGGAGGAACATCAAGGCATTCTGTATTGACGAGTACCTCTAAAACAGGATGGGCAAAAATTCCAAGTTGTGGTACCATAAGTCTTGGTGAAGTCATTCTTGCAGTACTTCCAGGACAACCCCTTGGGGGGACATCTAGGCATATTAAAGACACTCATGAGGGTCCTAGAGGTGGCCTGGTGGCCTACCGTTTGCTAAGACGTTTGTGAACGTCAAGACATGTAACATCAGAGATACAAAGGGGAATGTTCCAAACCGTCTGGCTTATGCAGTCAACAGAAGTTACAGAACCCAGCCATAGACTGGGAATTGATCTAATGGATCCTCTTCCTTTAAGTAAGAAAAGAAACACATTCCTGCTGGTGATTGTGGACTACTATACAAAATGGGTCGAACTCTTTCCATTAAAAGATAGTACAACACCGAAGCTAGTGAAAATCCTAAAGGAAGAGATATCTACCAGGTTGGGGGTACCTCGATATCTTTTATCTGGTATAGGGGGCCTCAATTCACTTCAGATCATTTGGTTGAACTGTAAAGATTGGGGAGTGGGGCAGAAATTAATATCCAGTTATCATCCCCCCCAAAAATATTTTTTTGTTTAACGGAATAAGTCTTGGGATAACTAAATATCCATTAATTATGTCTTCTTAAATATGTCTATAAAATAATCAATACTTACATTACCTTTAGATGGACGTAAATTCTGATTACATTTTCCATTATTTTTTCTGTTTTCACCATAACTGTTCATATTTTCTACCATAATCTAAAAGTCATATGCCAATCTATTGCAGTAATTTATTTCAGAAAAAAATCCTGCCTCTAAATGCACTTTGACATCCTTAGAACCTTTCCATTGCCCTAAAGGTTCTTTATCGTGGAAACAAAGGTTCTTTGGATTTTTAAAATGTTCTTCACACTAAGAAAAAATAGTTCTTTTCCAGAAATGTCCACTGAAAGGTTCTTTGGGGAACCTAAAATTGTTGTTCTAAGGCAGTTCTGTGAAAACCCCAATTTGGAACTTTTATGGTCTGTGTTTGTGTGGATTATACAAAGTTTATTGTACAAAGTGTTTTTTTTTTATTTTTTGTTATACCTACTCCCTTTGAGGATGAGTTTTGCCTTTTCCACCCTCCCAGTTCATGGTGCTGATTTCCCGCTATGGAAATGCTCATCACCAGCTGTGCCATATTATGGCACATTAAAACGTCCGTTTGCTGCTCATTTCTATAAGAGCGGTTTTAATGAGGAAACATCAATTCTTTCTGTTCTGAGCGAGGCCATAATGAAATGAAAGAGAGAGAGAGAAAGAGAGAGAGAGAGAGAGAGAGAGAGAGAGACGGAGAGGAGAGGTAATCGCTGATGAATGTGCTGTCTCATTGAAGTCGACGTGGTGAAAAGGCGCAAGCCCCCTTCAACAATCAGGCCTCATTAGTGGTGACACAAACAACTTCATGCTGTTTTCCTACAGGTCATCCGGAAATGAACGATGAGACAGACCTGTGCACTCTCGTTCACATGGGTGACCGGTGATTTTAACAACAGCAATCAGCTTCTAGGCTGGCTCATCAGAGAGTTTGAGCGACGTTCAACCGCAGGATTTTGATGTTCTGCAGGTGGATGGGAGGTCAGCGGTCACTTTTGGCAGCTTCCTCTACAGGAGGCCATTGAGGTCCATGGTTACAGGATGGCTGTGTTTGGAATAGCGTACTCTTATTATTGCAATACTATATATTGTCTATAAACAGTGCAAAACGTCACAAACATGTCATGTTATAAAATAAAAAAAAAAGTGAAATTACATAAACATATATTTTTTTTACATTACAAATATGTTCATAAAATGCAAAAAAAAAAAAAAAACTTATTCACCAAGGATGCACTAAATTCCTGTTTCTATTCATCAATGAATCCTGAAAAAAGTATCAGCATAACGGTTTTCAACATTGATAATAATAAGAAATGTTTCTTGAGCATCAGATCAGCATATAATGTTTTCTGATGGATCATGTACGGTGGCCCAGTAGAGCACAACACAACAAAATTTAAAAAGCAAACATAAATTCACAACAAAACTAAATGGATACACAACAGAAATGAGCCACAACACAACGAAATAAGGCCACAACACAACGGAAATGCTCCCAACAATTAGGCTGGAGGGCTCTCGGAGCGCGATAAAGTTAGTCTTCCATGCCACTGTTCTATAGAGTCAGCAGTCTTAAAAATATATCAACACCACGATTAGTTTTAACAGTATGTAGGCCTAGCTAACCATTTTATATCGACATTGATTAATTCAAAATCACCTACATGCATTATAGCTGCATATTTATGCTCTAGAATGCTTTCACGCACTACCACAGCACCAATTCCTATAAGTTGTTAAAACTTATAATTCGTATTAATTAAAATTACTTTTAATATTCAAACACAGACATGTTCAAAATCCAAAACTTGATTGTATTGAGCCTGACTTACTACAGCTGACTTTTTTCCCAATACCTCCCTTCATGTATTTACAGTAAACAATTATTTTGTAGGAAATTTCTGTAATATAATAAGTGTTTTTTTCTTTTATCATATTCAAAGGTTGTAGTTCCTTTTAACCAGAGTGACTTACAACAGGTGAAATTGTGCCAATAGCTCTCTGTATGCACAGTACACAATTTGTTTTTTATAAAAACATTAGGCCTACTGTAATTCACCTAAAGGTTTTTTTTTTTTTTTTGATGTCCCAAAGCTGGTAGTTTCCTAGTGACCAGACTGAAACCAAATGGTTTTTATTTTTATTTATCAAATTATATTATAATAAATTATACATTTTAACCACTTGGTGGAATTGCCAGACGTTCCCTTAGTGACGTCAAAGCATTCTCGAGTATAAATACGCAGCCATAATTCGTGTAGGTGATTTTGAAGTATATTTTATGTCGATATACAATGGTTACATACTGTTAAAACTAATTGTGGTATTTATGTATTAAAGGTAGGGTATGGGATTTGCAAAACGGCCGGCAGATTTTGAAAATACACAACTCAAAAGGTCCTACCTTCTTTCCTCCAACGCTGGCCCTGACTCCACCCACTCCACCCATTCGAAGAGGTACGACCGTTTGATTGACGCACTTACAGTCCAATGATTCTAGGTTGTGATGGAAATGATTGGCTGGAGTTTTTCGAGTCCTGCCCGTTCCACTGATTAAATTGCTTAATTTTCATTTCAGTGCTTCTAACTCAGTGGCTGTAAGTGGGTTAGGAATAAGACTTCAAGTGATTTTGAAAAAATGGTCAAAAAAAGAAAATCACATACCCCACCTTTAAGGCGAGGCACTACAGGTGAATAGGTTAACATTTTTGAATAATAGATATCACCAGATATCATTACTTACACAAGTATTTAAAAAAATGTATTACAAGTTTTAGACATTTGTATGTTTAATTATGCAAATTTGGCATTATCTCATTAAATATGTGTGATTTTGCATATATTTTCGTTAGATAGATATGAACATATGGTAAAGCCAGGTGCAAAATTCTTTTTTCATTTTGTTTACCCACAAGATGAAAAAAAAAAGTTCAGAGGGATTTCAGGATATATGCTTTCATTACCAAGGAAATCAAAATATACTGTCCATACCCTTAAAAAATCGATTTTCGCCATATTTTTTTTTATTAAAATATCACATAAATCCGGCCAGGAATGATTTATTAACAAATCCCTCAGAAAAAAATCTTCAGAGCACTGCTAAGTGTATAACTGGAAAGTTTGGTGTACATAGGTGCTACATAGGCTGAGATGTTTGTACTGGAGAATGACAAAAAAACTCATTTTGAGAAAAAGGCATTTACCGATTTAAGTAGGGAATATAATACATTTCTATCGGAAAACATTGCTCAAAAACAGAATAAATGCTCAGGCCCTTAGTAATAATAATATATAATATTTCAAGCTCACGAAAACTGATTATTTAAAAACATGGCAGGCATATAAGGCCTACAACTGCAGTAACTCATTAAATTAACATTGGCAGAGTACACCACGTAATCCGTCTGAGCGAATCACGTTAGCAGAAACCAGCAGTAGCCAATGAAATTTCGTCTTTAGCTTTAAATCACCCTTTGGACATTCACGATTGGTTACTGATAGAAAAGAAATGCCCATATTTGGGTTACATAGCGTTGTGCAGGAGACTCAAAGCTTTACAACGATACCGGTCATGACTGACTTCAGTAAACAGACGGAACGCGGCATGACGCGTTGGAATGCGAACTTCTTGGTAAGTTAGGGAGAAACTTACTGCCGCAAGTAAACAAAATGTAATAAAATAAACATCTTAAAGTATAATTTCAACGTTTTCTTTATAGCAGCTTGAAAGAACACATGTTGAAGGAGTAAACTAGCCCAAAATCTCAAAACTGATCACTGCATGAAAAATCGATGTTTTTGGCTGCCGTGTCTCGCCTTAAGAGACTGTCGATTCTATAGAACAATGGCAAGGAAAATGCCATTCCGCGATGCCGAAGCCGCCGCCGCCCCCTAGCGCCTGACGGTCAGATCCACTTTTGCGACACGACTGAAGCGTAGTGTTGCTAAGCCTCCCCTCATTTGTACGTTGATGGGTGTTCCTCAAGTTTACCGCTATGGGCGTGGTTTTGAGCCAGAGGCCAGTCTAGAACAAAGGAATCTCAAGAGACTTCCGCCCGTCTCCACAAGCTCTACTTCTATTGGATAGTCGCGTCACGTTCAGCGGATTCATTTGCATAAAGATGGGCATTGGTCAGCTTTTTTGACAAGCAGCATTTTTCCAAATGCAGCGCCGCCTTCCCGGGATGCTTTGCGGGCGCGTTAAAGTCGCTTGACGTCACCCATTGGAATAAAGTGGAGTGCGGCACGACAAGTGACGCACGGACAAGCGGATCCACACCTTCAGACCAAGGAGAGAGAGAAGCGCGTCCGAACACGCCCCCTTACCTGGACCCATCCCATCTCTTCACTGCCCTTCCTTCACGATTCCCTTGCACAACGCGGACACCAGATCTCTTTTGTTGTAACACTTTATTTCCCCCATTTTTGGACATTTTATGTTTATTTAATTTAATAAATGCCTCTACGAGGCTTGACACCACTCCCACTGTGTCTGTCGTTTGCTCCTCCCGCCACAATATATATATATATATATATATATATATATATATATATATATATATATATATATATATATATATATATATATATATATATATATTACCGACCCCAACATTTGAAAAGTAGAGTACGTTTATTTTGAATTCTTCAACTTAATTTTGTGTAAAATGTCTTCATAAAACATTTAGTCAATAAGGATATGACATCTGTCACATTTTAAGTCAAAGGTCAAGTTAAGTGCATTGCATTGTGCGATGCACTCACTGTTCTCTATTGTGAATTGCTCATTTTGGCAATGTTGTAGGTCATCCATGTATGTACATACTGTGAACAGTACATACTAAAGCACGGGTATCATGGTTCAAGTCATTTCTGTGCTGTCCTATTGGTCAGGCAGAGATCAGCAACAATACAAACAATACAATACAAACAACAGAAATCTCTCCTCTGAGCCACCAAAGGATCAACGGCGACTTTAACAAAAGGTCAGTGCTTTACTGAAAGTCAGATGAGGGCCGTGGGGTGGATGACTTTAAACTATACAGCTTGTTGCTGTAAACAACACAGGAAGCAATAAAAACCAAGGCAAAAACAAGATAAACAGCATAAGATCTAGTAGTGTCCCCGGGCCACACACACACATAAAGTTTTCGAGGTAAATCAGGTCTGTTTAATGGCCATGTGTCTCTGCAGGAAAGAGAGTGGTATATTTAATTTATCTCAGAGATTTATCCCTCAATTTGAGCAGTGCACATGAGAAAGAGTGAGAGAGATCGTGCTCACATTGACAAACAGGATCACTGCAGCGTGGGTGTCTGGTTGTGATAGAAAGTGTGTGTGTGTGTGTGTGAGAGAGAGAGAGAGAGAGAGAGAGAGAGAGAGAGAAAGAGAGAAAGAGAGAGAGAGAGAGAGAGAGAGAGAGAGAGAGAGAGAGAGAGAGAGAGAGAGAGAGAGAGAGAGAGAGAGAGAGGGAAGCCAAACTAAAAAGAGAAAGAACAATCAATAGGTGTCCTTTGATTCTCTTATGAGGTTTTGCTCAAAGTCACCATGAAATCAAAATTGACAATAGCATGTTTGCAGTCACGTGATTCTGATGACGTGTGAAATTCAGATGGAGGGCAGGAAGTGGAAAGCAGAATGGACGAGATGGAGGAAAGTCTGTAGTGTGCTGGTTTAGAAAGGTATAAACAGAAAATCACAACATATGTTGGACGTGATCCTTATGTTATGAAGAGGAGTGATTTTTCTACTGAATTGAAACACTTGCTTGCCATCTAGGCGGTAGATATAAAGAATGTGAAGTTGCCTTCAAGCTGTGTGGAGTGAGTTGTGGTCTGGTTTGTTTATATCGCGTTACCTTTTGCTAGTGAGTTTAGGGCAGTATTTTAAATATCTGTCGTGACTGTGAAAAATGTCACCATTGTAAATCATTGATGCTGAATCGAGAATTGCCATAGAAGCTCAAATCATTGTTCATGGAGAAAACCTTTTTCAACTTTTCTACGTGTAAAAACACAAAGGGAAGCAGGTTGAGGAGGTGATGGGAAGATGCCAGATAGCAAATATAGTAATCATATTGATTAAACCCACTGAGTATCACTCAAAAAATTAATCACATTGCTGAGTGTTTTTAAAAAGTTTTGTATTTTGTTTGGTTTGATAATTAACACTACATTTGCGAGTATGACTCTTGACATTAGCAGAACTAAGCAGAACTTGCTTGGTTGTCATTTGTTGAAATAAACACAAAAATACAGTGTGTCCGTCTGTGTCCACTGAATGTGACCCTCTCCGATTCTCTTCGTTGGCCATATGGGAAAGTGAATATTACAATAACAATAAAAACTTCACATACATTTCACCTTCCCAACAAAGAAATGGATCGACTTCTGTCAGCTTGTTGAACACATTTTTATTTGGACATTTCCCAGATGTGGGCCCAGATCCGGCCCACATCTGGTACACGTGGATTCCACACGGCCCAGATGTGGGCCAGATCTGGGCCGACACTATGTTGCTGTCTGGGTAGCGTGACACTTTTCACAGCATTTTGAGTTTGTGATAGTACTTCCTATGTAGAAAATCGCTTCCTGCCCTCATCTGCGTTTCGCACCACAGCAGTGACGTCATGTCCAAACAAGCTATTATAATTTTTTTATGTAATACTACAGTATTTGTTATAAATTATTTATTTTTGCAATTTTTTTAAAAATTATTATTCATGTGTCCTAATCTTTAATCAAAATAACTTCCCCTGCCTCAGCTCATCTCTTCTCATCTCTGATGAAGAGGGCAGGGCGGCCTGTCACTAGGCGGACTATCTTTTAGAAAGAAAAACATGCCTAAAATTTGTTGTGGGCGGGGTTTTTTTGCATTTAAAATAAAGCACAAATACACTCACAGCAACAGCATGTATTTTTCTCTCAAAAAGTCACGAAAACTGTCAAACATCTCTCTTGATTTTCCCATACAAATAGTAAACTGATACATAGTAACCAGGATTTATTTTCCCCTACACTCCCTCCTTCACTGTTTCAACAACTGTCTCAGTCCTTTGCACTGTTTATTTTTATTATTGATACATGAAACAAAATGCTAACACTACAATAAGATTTTATTTAATTAGTATCTACATTAGCTAATATGAATTTATGTAATTTACAATTACCAATACTTCTACAGCAATTATTAATAGTAGTTGTTAATCTCAGTTTTAAAATGGTAATCTCAGAATTTATTAATAGATATTTAAGATCAAATGTAATTCACTGTGAACTGACATGAACATTTTTATTAACATGAACAAAGGCTGTAAAATAAAATGTTCATTGTTAATTGATGTTAGTGCTTAAACTAATGTTAACAAATGAGAACTTATTGTAACATTTTACCAACAAAACAAACATTTGAGCATTAAAATGTGCCTGAGGATGAAGTTACATTACTAAACTCTACTTAAATGTGATTTTTAAGTTTAGTGTGTGTTTTTAAGTGTTCTATATATAAGCAACAATTCAGAGACTGTAACACAACATACCGCTATTGGGCACCTTGAAGCCCAACGCGGGCCTGCGTGTGTGTGTGTGTGTGTGAGTGCACATTTGTATATCCATACGATGAGTTGTCTGACCAAATTTAGACATGTCTTGTTGGCCAGCAGAATTTTATCTCCAAGTTCATCTGTCATTATTGAAGTATGTTTTACACTGTTTATATTCCCAGAGAGTGAACCTGGAGCAAGTGTGTGTGCCTTTAGTAGATACAACACAAAGAGTGTGACAATACTGACCTCCAGCTACAAGAATAGGACACACACACACACACCCGCACACACTGTGTTCTTTTCATTTGTGGCTAGAAAGCCTATTCGAAAGAGGTTGAAAATGAACGGTGTCAAAATTAAGTGTCAAAACCCCCTCTAAAAGCAGCCAACATACCAACAAGACCAGGCTGGGAGACCAAGGGTCTCATTTATAAAACTGTGTGTAGGAGCCTTACTAAAAGTGTGCGTAAAAATATTCAGACTTATAAAACTGTACGCCAGATCCTGCACAAAATTCCCTTTATAAATCCGAGTCAGCGGAAGATTGTGCGCAGATATGTCTCCACGCCGTCTCCTTACAACGGCTAGTTTTATTATGCATATCCTCATCTGCATATCATTTGCATATGCATATTCATCCACGTGATACTTTAACGGTACAAGACATTAAGAAAATGAGATACGGGTGTGCCGTCACATTACATTGCTAAAAATCATTTAGTAGCTGATCTTTGCCTTGTTTTTAAATATAAATAAATCAATTTAGTGTAAAATACATTTCAAATTAAGTTTCTTAATCTTTGCCACTGACCAAATAGTGTTTTTAATTGCTTCATATTTTCAATGGAAACAGATATTTTCTCAGACCATGAGTTCTGCTATTATCATGCGCTAAACAATCATCGCTGTAGTTAAAACATTAAAACAGCATGCCACTGGAAAAGTCAAAAGCATTGGATCCACTACAAATATTTCTATTTAGTAAAAAAAAAAAAAAAATGACTTCTCGGAAATGATTTCATGTAATTTAATGACATATTTAATTTAAATGTGTATATCAGATGTAAATAATCATTTAAATAATTATTTTATTTAAACTGTAATTGTGAACATGCTGTATTTATGATTAGGACTATTAAAGCAACACTAAGTAAGAATTTTTACCTTAAAATAATGTTTTCAAAATCGTTTCAGTGGTTCATCAAGTCGTGACATGGTGAAATGCACTTATGCCACTGCTTTGCGGTCCTTTATCTGATATATCCACGCTATGTGAGATTGCCAGATCGGGTCGCGTTTCTGTAGTGCGAATGAGACCTAAGAAAACTAAAAATTTGACTTGCTTTTACGGCAAACGTTACAATTGCCGATAGGTGGAGCGTACTCGACAGTAGACTACAACTACACTTTCATAAAATCATACTCTACCTCGTTTCCAAAGCCGGTGCTGGACAGAGAGCATGTGCGTGCGCGTGCGACAGTAGGATGCGGTAGGCTAAATTATTTTACGACAGCAGTAATGGACAATTCTGCTTCCAACCTGTAGGGCGACCGCAGAAGAAAAGTTGTTTGGTGTTGCTTTTAAGTGGTTTTCCGTTATCTGCCGTCAGTCCCTCAGCTCACCATCTATGTCGCCAAACTGCTCCGTCTCCAAAATGTTTGTACTCGTCAGAGTTTGCGTGCAGGTGTGCATATTTTCCTTTCAAGTTGTTTTTATAAATCACAACTTATGCGTCGGAAGTGGCGTACGCCACATGAGGCCCCAGCAAACCAGTTTAGGCTGGTTTATGCTGGATTTTCAGCAGTAGTGTTTGTGTGTGTGCTCATTGTGTGTTGGCCCACATGCATGCATGTCATTAAATGCTGAAACTTTTCTGAAACTTTAGTAAAATCTTTCCAACAATACAGAACATGAGAATATTTGAGCAAAAACTGAGATGTTTCTAGACAGATAAACAACATTAGAGAGGTTCAATATAAGTGTGGCAAGCAGGACGAGGCCGAGAGCCGTGAGAGCGGAGATAATCTCTCGGAGGAGCTTCGGAGCCATAAAAGGGGGAGCAACGACAGTGAAGGATGAGAAAGGACCAGGCCTGTACATTTATGTTTTGTTCATATGTGTGTGGCAGTCGTCCGTGAGGGGCTGGCGCTTTACTTTCGTTTTGTGTTTGTTTATTTCAAAGTCTTTAAACGTTCACCGGATCCCGGTTTCTCTAAATAACGCTGCCTGGCGTTGTTATTTAGTCTCTCCCGATAGAGCTCCTTTCCTTTCGCTTCCTCCTTCTCCAGTGATTCCCAAGAAACTGTGTTGTATCGCCAAAATGCAAATAAATATCAAGGCGATCTCGCTCTGTCGCTATTTCTCTCCGTCTCACTGTTGAAGTAACCATGGCAACGAATAGCGTATACTTCCATAATGGCGGCGCCGGCCCAGCATCCAATGCAGCGTGACTTCACCTTCCGATATCTTCCGAGTCTTTCGTTTATCCTGTGACATATCCCCATAAACTGAGCTATGCAGTCTGCAGTTCCGGATTCAGAATTGATTCATTCACGTTTCGAGTCTATCGACTTCGGGTTCAAATCATTCATTGATCACGTGATAGCCCCACATAGGCTGAAGCTATGCAGACGGTAACGGATACAGAATTGATGAGTTCATCTCTCGGGTTCGAGTGGTTCAGTTTTATGTCACGTAACTGGATGTTGTTATAAGTGTCACAGTCGTCGTCTGCACCATTCTGTCTTTGTCTTCACTACACTTCCCGGAATCCTTCTTGTCTCCACACCTGAACTCACTCCCTCAATCACCCACCTGTTCTTCGTCATCATCTGTGTCACCTATCCTCACCTCATTATTGTTCATTGGTACCTGTATTTAGTTGCCTTCTGTTCAGTTAGTCTTCGTCGGTTCTTTTTTGTGTTACCTTGGTGTGTTTATCCTCTCCCCGTCTGCCTGCATATACCTGTTTGTTGATTTGATTATAAGTAAAGTTTATTGAATTGGAAATCTGTTTTCATCTACCTTCTCCACACCCGTGACAATAAGGCTATATATAGGTATCTTTATCAAAGTGAGTTTCCCAATCATAGATAAAGTTTAAAGCATTACCAAAACTCTTTAGTACCACATTCATATGGAAAAGAACCATCATGACAGAAATTAAAAAAATTATAAATTGAAAGAAATAAAAAAGCTATAATTTGAGACCAAAAGCTCAGCATGTAACTGTTAAAAAAATCTGACTACTCGCTTGTTTATAAGAAAGTTTGGGAATTATTAACTAATTTATGTGTCCAGCGCTGTCACGTCACGTCACTAAAGAACGAAAGACTCGAGAGGTGAATTAATAATTTCTCTTTCCGGTACTGACAGCTTAGCCTCAATGGGACTGACAGGAAGAACGAAAGACTCGGACCCGAACCCGAAGACTCGAGAGATGAACTGATCATTTTTGTTTCCAGTACAGAACCTATATGATGTTGCGCATGCGCAGTCAACACAAAATTAACGAATCACTCTCTGAGACAACTCGGTAGTCCCGAGTCACATTAAATATTCGTTCAAAATAAACGAATCCTTCATGACTGACCCATCACTAGCTTGTAACAGATGACAAAAACAATTCTTCATCCAAAACAAATCCCAGAGCAAATAATTTACATTCTGTTGACATTTTTAAATTCAGAAACAAACTATTTGCGAAATCAAATACTGGTAAGTTCAGCAGATATTCCGAACCACATAAAGCATCTCAACTGGAAATAAACAAAACAACAAAATCGCTGAGCCGCTGAAGCTCTCTCAACTCCCCTCCTGCAGCTTGCTAAAACATTTTGGTGGACAAATGGCTTAAGGGCTGGTTTATACAGAACTTTTTTTGCAGGTGGCAGGTCAATGAAAGTTAAACTTCTTTTAACCTGATAGATTACCAAAGATGCTGCAAAGTATGCGAGACGCGAGCGCAATAGCATGCGTTTACATTGAAAGACAATGTAAAAGTATCACAGTGGAATTTTAAAACTTATGTGTGAATGACACGCCGCAACAGCTAGAAGCTGTCTACACTGGACACGACAAAGCGACCATTACAAATACATTTGTCCTTCGCGTCTGAGTGCGAGTGCTTGGAGTAGCTACATTAGAAATGCAACAGGGAATCCATTTACTGTCAGGGATTTGTTGTGTCGCATCCAGTGTAGACAATAACTGATAATAATGTGTTATATTGTCTTTTGTCACGTTGTTTCCCATGTAGACATGGTGTTCACACCATGTTCTATTTATAAGCAAGGCCAGCACGTGCCGGCAAACTATAGGGCGGCAGGAAGAAAAGAGATTTCATTTTATTTTAATACATTTTTTGGACATTCGTTTGGAATTAATGCACTTATATCAAAAAGTTATCACCCCATTCACATCATTCTAACTCATGCAACTCCTTCGCGGTCCCCACCCCATTATTAGAGCAGCAGTAGTGAGAGAAAGCAACGCAAGCAATGGGATTTCGGGTGTACGAGAACCGCTTGCACACAGATGTTTCGCCGTTACTAGAATACCATAGTGATTTGCCGCTTTCCGTTTGTCTCTCTCTTGTGCATTCCTTGTCCCGTGTGAAACTGCCATTATATCGAAGTGGCACTGCTGGCAATTCTCCCAAATCTTCCGCTGGCCACCCCGGGCCTGTATGTAGACTTATTATACAGTATAATAGCCTATAAATAATACAGAATTTTCATTTGCGCCCTTCTTTCTTTTTTTATGTTGCAGAATGGAAAAAAAATGAAAACATGCCCGTGTATGCTTTTATTTTAATGCAAATTTAATCATTTAATCATCAATCATATCATTATCATAAATCTGTCAGATCATGTTAAGTGGCCGAGGACGGCACACTGGTTTTTGCCTACGGTGACAGTTGAGCTTTTGAGCAAGAGTTTTGTCATCTAGTGCTTTATATGCTCAAGCTCTGTAAAGTCAGGTGGATTGGGTTTGAAATCTGTTTTTATCGTTCATCAGTTGAACAAAAATCATTCCTGAAATAATTCCGTCCATATTATTCTTTTGTGTCGTTAGGAGGCCTAACATTTAGTTACAGTAATTGTTTTAACAGATTGTTATAGCAATATTGTCCTTGGAGTGTTCCGTGTATTAAAGCAGCAAGATGGCCAAAAGGTTTAAATAAACCACAGGGAAAATTGGTCCATTTTCCATGGTTTGTCTCCTAAAGTCTAACATTAATATACTGATAAACTCACTTTAACTGATAAAAAAAAAAAAAAAAAAAAAAAAAAACATGATTCCTGGAACACTGATACAAAACATTATTATAATCATTATTGCACTAAAGGAAGCACAAATTATTCTTCTAAAAGGGCAGATAGAGATATTTGTTCTGTTCTTCATGTCATGTCCTTCAGTGTGTTAATAATTAAAGGAGTGGCAACTGTGGCATCAGATTAATGGTTTTAAATGGATAAAATGGATCAGACCACATTTGCTTTTAACAAAATAAAATCTGTTTATTAGGAAGTAGTACATTTGCTAGTATTACTGAGCAACGCTCAACTGTTTCATATGCGGGAAACTTTCCTTCATTTCACGTGACGTGTTTATAGGTCAGTCGAAAAATAAAAGCAGGACTTGATCCTGCAGTACAAGCAGTATGACCAAGACCCAGACGACTGAAGACAGGATTGTGTTTCTGTACATCTGTTTTTATTTTTGAAACCCACTCAGACCTACATCTCAGTTCATTACTAGTTAAATCTGAAATTGTTTTCACTTAAAAAAAGAAAAGTTAAATAGAACTTTAGAGAATAAGATGGACTTATTCAACTACAATAAAACACAAACAAAGGTGCATTTTGAATAAAATATGAGAAATTATTTTAGAATAACATCTGCAATTATTGATTTGATAATAATGTGACTCAACTGATTTGTCTTTTATATCAAAAGTCATGAATCCTCCATCTGGCATCTATTTGGTTGAAGCTGCGACTGCAAGAGTGTGAGGAGCAACACACTTTTTCATTAGTATTTTCCACTGATTCTGCATTTTCAGGTTTCACTGGTGATAGAAGCTCCCGTATCTCCATTCCGTACTACATCTGACAGCTCTCTATACAGCACCACGGCTGAGCCAAAGTCTGATGCTCCAAATCGAAGCATGAACAACACAGATGACTATATAACCGTCCTAACTTGAGACTTCCTCTATATTTCAATCATAGCATTGAAATTCCCATGATGTGTCTGGCTATTTAGGCTGTTAGTTCTCTCATCAAAACTAAACGAGATGCTTCAGTTTTTTTCATAAATCTACTCTTTTCAGATCTCATACAGATTGTTTGCATGTTTGCATCACTACTAAGCTTCAACTTCGATTGGTTGATCACCCTAGTGGTCCTAATATTGTGGGCTGGTTTCACAGGTTTGTATTTCATGACATGCATAGCCGTAGAGAGATACGTTCTGATTGCTCATCCCGTTTGGCACAGGTCTCATCGCTCAGTCAAATGTCTTGTTTGTACTTCACTGACTGGTTGGCAACTGTCAAAATGGATGGCTTGCAACATGACTGTTTTGAAAGAATTACAGTAGGAATGGTAAGGTCACAGTATTGGTTGTCTGCAACTTCATACATCATCTGTCTTGGAAATCTGAAACAATAAAACTACATAATATATGCAGCTTAAAACAAAACATAGATGTCTCCTATATATGCACGTCATTACATACATTATCATCATCAGTTGAATGTGTGGTAGACAGGACATGAAAATCCATCAATACTAAAAAGAAATGTTTGTGTTCATATGTGGACTAAACAGCAGTTAATAAGCTATTGCTTCAACTGATCTCTAACTTCTTTAACTTCAGTAAACACACAGAAATTAACCGATCAACTGCACATACCTCTGCTTAGCAATGAACTGTGGTCGAAAGCTGATGACGTTACATGCAGGTAGGCACTCCCTCACTTGATGATGATTGGTCAATTGATAAGCTTAAATTTGATCCATAAAATCCTTCTGGACCCCTCACACCCAGACACTTCCTCTTTGAACTTTTGCCGTCTGGTAGATGTGGTACCATCATACCAAAAGGCGCAACCGAGGAGCTGAGCAGGGGTTACTCCAAACCCCCCAGCGACAACTCGGTTCTGTTCTTATTGTACCGGCATAACTTGATGTGGCTGCACAGGAGTGGTGTTCCATTCCTCCGCATGGTAGATCCCAGGGCAAAGATTCTGGTCGGGCCCGAAGGGTGTGGTGAGGACCATGGGAAGCTGATTAGTAGGGAAGTCGCCCTTCCAAACATCAGACGTACTGTGGTGCATTACCTCGTTCACGGGAGTGAGAGCGGACAACCTGGATGTTTGTGTTGATTGACCTGGAGCGGACAAGGGGTGCCGGGAAGGAACCACTAGGTAGTAGATGCAGGGCGGAAAACCTCGGAACAATCAGGGAGGTATTACCTTGGAGACTCCCACCGCTTGCGTGTGAGGGTTTAGCTACCTCACGTAATGGGGTGGATCAGTCTGCTGGGCCTTTTACCCCTGCAACCCGAAAGATGGGCCTTCTGGAAACAGCTTTCCGGCTGGGGGGAGTGGACGGCCATCAGCCGGGCCCTCTCCTTGCGTAGGTTTGACCTCTCTAACAGTGGTGGCAAGAAGTTTCCAGGCCGCATTCTGAGCGATGGACGGAAGGCCCTATCTAGTACCTATCCTCCCGGTACCAAAAGCACTAGGGACAGAGGGTGGGTAATGTCGGGGCAGGGCAGCTCCCTCTCTGCGGCTCCGGTGCGGTGTGGAACGGTAGAGTTACCCCATATGTGATAAGTTCAGATGTCGTTACAGATGCAGACCAAGGTCGGAGCAGGTGCAATTACACCTACATTTCCTTGCATTTGTACATACATATGGTCTATTGTCTTTTTTTTTTTTATATTGTGTATTTTTTTTTATTTATTTTTTTTTGTATATTGTTATTTCCTATTTACTTATTCTATTTGTATTATTATTTCAGCTTCTGTCACCACAACAAATTAATCGTATGTGCAAACATACCTGGCAATAAAGCTCTTTCTGATTCTGATTCATTTTTGCGACGAGTTCGAAGAAGTTCAAGAAACCGAGAAAGCAGAAAGCGCTTCTTGTTTGTTTTCTTTATTTAACAAAAATATAAACTTTTGTTGTTATTGCGAGTGTACACAAACGAAGCACTTTATAGTTTCGAACGATGTCTTACTCTTATCTAAAAATACAAGTGAATATGCCGGCGCGTTGGTCGACCCCTGTTAAACTTGTCATCGAGATGGTTGCTTTTTATTTAGAAATGTGTAAATGACAATGATCATCCTCTGGGGAATCACCTGTTGTCAAAACCAAGAACTGCTGCCTGCAGTCAAAAAGGGAAAGCAACAGAGCCCATGCTAAAATGAGAGTAAATATCTGCATGGCTTTTGAGAACTGGTGAGATCTGAAGGGATGGAAGACAGACATTTCAGTGTTTCAAACAGAGATGGCGAAAGAAAGGCAAAGTTCCGTACTGCAGATTTGACAAATTAGTGGTTTCAAATGGACATGGCCACAGCTCTCATCTGCTATTAACACGATAAAAGCTTGGGTAGCATTAGCTAGTTTTTAACTGAACACACCCAACCTTAGATGATGTGAAAAACCTTCCCACATTTCCCGTGTCAGTTCAGTGTTATTATAAATCAAGGGTTTCAGTCAGGAGTAGAACGCAATTACCAAGACCTGGATGAGTGAAGGTAGGATTGTGTTTCTTTGTACAGCTGAATTGACTATGCATGATCTGATATTACAAGCAAATTTGCCCATAATTTATCCTCTTCATATTGTAATTTATAATATGTAATGTGCATTTTCTCATACTGCTGTCACCTTATGTTTTTTTTATCTTGAAATGTTACCGATCACACTAAATTACAATTTAATGTGTTCATCTTTATTTTATTTGCAGTTGAAGTTAGGGTGTGAAAAGGGCTTGATCACCTGCAATGACACAAAAAAGCACAACCATAAATCGTGTATGTGGAATTTGCTTATTACAATGTCTCATTTTAATCTATTGAGTCTATGCCATGTAATTAATATATATTAGAATAAAATCATGTTGTTTTTCATAATCTGACATCCTAGGTCTGGCAACTATAGGCGAAGACGATTACAAGAGGAGGAAAACATCTTGATTAAACCCGCTGGTCCTACATTTTCAGATTAGTGATGGAAAACTCCAAGCCTCCATTAATGACATCTGAAAGCGATCTTTACAATAGCAGTGCTGGTCCAAAAATTAATGCTAGTAATCCAATCTTAAACAACACTGATGCCATTATAGCTATCAAAACTGAAGACATTCTCTACATATCGGTCATCTCCAGCATTGAAATTCCCATGATCTGTTTGGCTATTTATGCTGTTTATTTGATCTTCAAATCTAATCAAGCTACTCCAGTTTTCCTCATAAATCTGCTCATTTCAGATCTAATACTTATTGTTTGCATGCTACTCCGAGCCATCAGCTTCAACCGGATAATGTTTTACACCTCATTGATCGGAATGCATTGGAGTGGTTTCACAGGTGCGTATTTAATGACATGCATAGCCGTAGAGAGATACGTTTTGATCGCTCATCCCGTTTGGCACAGGTTTCATCACTCAGTCAAATGTCTTGTTTATATTTCTCTGATTGGTTTGCTTTTGTCTATTATTGTTTTTCTAACAATCGATGTAAAATCAGACCTATTACATTTTATGGCCTTCATCCCCTATCCAGTGATCATTTTGTGTTTTGTAGGTGCATGCAGGTCCCTCTCTCGCTCAATATCTCTCACTCCTCTAAAGAAGCAGTTAGTTCTGACTCCTCTGCTTTTTGTGGTGATCAGTTACACCTTTCTATTCCTACCAATTAATATTCTAGGTATTCTGGTTACAAAATTGAGTCATTCACAAAAATTTGCTCGTCTAGCTTTCAAACTTTATCTGTTAAACCCACTTGTGGACTGTTTGCTGTATGTGTTCATGAGGAGTGACGCTGAGAACATCATCAGGATGCCTCACTGCGGCACCAGACTGAAGAGAGTTCAGAGTGAAACGGGACACACTGCATCTACTGATGTACAGCATTCTCATGTGTGAGATATTCACACCAAACAGCTGATGTCAGCAATTCATTTATGAATATGCAGTGATTCATAATGTGATAGTTCTACCAGAAAGACCCGGGAGGTAAAATTACGTAACAAAGCATACATTTATTAACAGCCCAGCAAGCAAGTATTGTGTTATAAAGTTATGCACTTCCTGTAATTTTGTTTGTGTTACTGTGCATTATATCTGTGAATAACTTGGAAATCTTGTCAATGATCTTAAATGTGCCCCATGTAACTTTTTTTTCCCCACAATTTACACATTTTAAATTAGTCAATACATCAGTCTTTCTTTCAAAATTAGTTTTTGTCTTATTCTGATTCACTATGGTAAGCCCATCAAAAGGCTAATTTAGACCAAGATGGATGCTTTTCACGCGAAACTGTATAAATACGTCACTCGCCTGTGTGTGTCTCGTCATATCCGTGATTAGAGAAAAGTTGCTCCGGCTACATTGATGCGTATGGAAGAGGC
Organism: Tiaroga cobitis; assembly: GCA_030578255.1. NCBI lineage: Eukaryota > Metazoa > Chordata > Actinopteri > Cypriniformes > Leuciscidae > Tiaroga > Tiaroga cobitis. The sequence continues at coordinate 36,365,244 of CM060605.1, forward strand.
AGAGGTTAGTTGTCACAGTGAGCGAGAAAGTTTTACATGGAGCAGCTAAATCTCCAGCTAAAACTCCGGGGAATCACCCGTTTTCAACAAACAGCGAACAGAGGAGAGTCTGCTGGCCAAGAGAGAATGTGACAGAGCTCGTAATAAAACAAGCCATTGGCTTGGCTATTTGGAGAGGCGAGAACTATCTAAGGGATTTGAAATATAAAAGTGACACAAAGAAGGCCTTTTTATTACTCAACAGGTGAGTAAGATATTTTATTTAACAGATAAATTGTCATATGTAGCTCTCTAACAGATTTGATTGTGAAGCATTATCTATTGTGTAGGGTAATTTCATTATGGTTGTTGTAGAGCTGTGCTGGAGTTTATTTTCTATTTCTATTATTGATTTTTTCCATCTAAACTGGTTATATCTCTTAAGCCTAGTAGTGAATGTTTTATGAGCAGAAGGATATACATCCCCACGGTCGCGCAAAGTTGAAGCACAACCAAAACAATGTTATTCTGCAAAATGCATTCAACTTAATTCCACATTTTACTAATAGAGAAATAAAAAAGGAAGCAACAAGTCAATTTCTTCTGTCAGACTCCTTCAGTAACTGTAAAAACAAATGTGATGCATGACTTATCAACCATATCAGTTATCAGCAGATACTACAGTAAAGAAAAATATTGAACTACGGGAACAATGGTTCCGATATAAAATTACATGAAGATTCAATTAAAACAACCCACCTGAACTGTTCCAATAGTTCCAAAGTTCCAATAAAAGTATACCAGTGAAAATAATGTCTCATCTATTTTTTGTTAACTAATAGCTAGTATACTGTATATTGGCATGCTATGTTGTAACTTTCCTCTTACTATATATGTAAAGTAATTGCTCATTAAAACAACATGCTTAATTGACCTACAACAAAAGCACAAAACATCAGTTCATAGCCAATAAATAAACTTCACCGGACATTCAGTCATAACTTTATTATATCTGTCTGCACTCATTAAAATTGTATCTGAGAAAGTTTTTATTAAAAATACACTTTGATGACATGAAAGCAGAATGAATGTGTATAAATCGGTCAAAAATCAATTATTACTTAAACTGTGACATACGATACGATCCTGCCAGGTGATGTTCAGGAGTTGTCTGAGGCAGCGCAAATGGAAGGCATTCAGTCTTTGCTCTTGGCGAGAATATAGAGTCCAGGCTTCACTGCCATAGAGTAGGGTGCTCAAGACGCATGCTTGGTGCACCTTCAGTTTTGTTTTGAGTGTCAATAGAGTGTTATCCCAAGCCCTCTTTGCTAGTCGAGCCATGGCGGTGGCTGCTTTGCCTATCCTTATATTGAGCTCAGTATCCAAGGATAGGTTGCTGCAGATGGTGGAGCCAAGGTATTTGAAATTCTCCACTACCTCCATGGTGTGGTCACTGATAGTGATTTCAGGAGTGGTGTTGACATCTTGCACCATTATTTTGGTTTTCTTGATACTGATGGCAAGGCCAAACTCTGTGCATGCATCTGCAAAACAGGTGATAAGTCTCTGGAGGGCACCCTCAGTGTTTGCAGCAAGAGCAGCATCATCTGCAAACAGCATCTCCCGTATGAGTACCCTGCGGACCTTAGTCTTTGCTCTGAGGCGGGCACGGTTGAAAAGGTTCCCTTCACTCCTAGTATGGAGGAGGATCCCGTCTTCACAGTTGCAGAAGGCATAGCGCAGGAGCAGGGAGAAGAACACGCCAAAAAGTGTTGGTGCCAGAACACACCCCTGCTTCACACCGCACTTGATTTGAAAAGGGTCTGAGGATGACTCGCCATACTGGACTGTGCCCATCGTATTCTCATGAAATTATGTAATCAACTTCAAGAGCTTGGGGGGGCATCCAATCCTGTGTAGGAGAGTGGAGAGGCCAGTCCGACTGACCATGTCGAATGCCTTGGTCAGGTCTATGAAGGCAAGGAACAGAGGACGTCTCTGCTCACGGCACTTCTCCTGTAGCTGCCTAAGTTGACCGTTTTGCTCGGAACCCGCATTGCGACTCCGGGTACACACATTCGACAAGCAGTTGTAGGCGGTTAAGGATGACACGTGCAAAGGCTTTCCCCACAACACTGAGGAGGGAGATCCCACGATAGTTATTGCAGTCACTGCGATCGCCCTTGTTCTTATACAGCGTCAGGATCTTAGCGTCTCGCATGTCTTGGGGTATAATGCCCCCTTCCCAGCATTTGAGCAGGAGGTTGTGAAGGTGGCCAAGAAGAGAGCTCCCCTTACCTGCCTTGATAATCTCTGGTGGAATTCCATCACTGCCTGGTGCTTTCCCACAGGCCAGTGAATCGATGGCCTTCCCAAGTTCCTCGATGGTGGGTGGCGAGTCAAGCTCCTCCATGATGGGCAGAGGCATGGTATTTCGGATGGCTGTGTCAGCAACAATGTTCTCTCTTGAGTACAGTTCCTGGTAGTGCTCAACCCATCTCTCTAACTGTTTTCGGCGATCTGTGATGATCTCGCCGGAAGTAGATTTTAGGGGAGCAGTCTTGATGGCATTAGGACCAAACGCTTTCTTCATGCCTTCATACATGGCTCGGATATTACCACAGTCTGCCGAAGTCTGAATATCGCTACACAACTTCAACCAGTAGTCGTTCAGGCAATCCTCTTTCTGTTATTACGTGCCTCTCTAAGGGCAGCCAACGTCCCTACAGAAGGCTGTCTCTTGTGCTCGAAGAGAATGGTACGTTTTGCAGTGATGGCAGGCTCCAGCACCTCGATCCCTGCCACAAACCAATCTTCACTCTTTTTCACCTTTTTCCCAAAGGTGTCTGAGGCGACCTTGTACACGGTGTCATGGATGTACTCCCATCGCGTTGTAACACTGTCTACAGGGCAGTTCTCCAGGGCCTCATCAATGGCCCTGGCGAAACAATCCTGCAGCTCTGGCACTGCTGTTCTGTTGATGCGAGGGCGGCCCTTCTGCTTCGAGCAGTGGGCTCGTCTAGGTTGAAAACGCACCTTACTGCTGACCAGGGAATGGTCCGTGTCGCAGTCAGCACTGTGATACGTGCAGGTGACGAGCACGTGCTTGAGCATGGGTCTCTGAGTAACAATAAGGTCAAGCTGGTGCCAGTGTTTAGATCTGGGGTGTTTAGAGCTGGAGATGTAGTCAGCGCCCACCCGGGCATTGAAGTCTCCGAGCATGAACAGGTTGTCTTTCGGTGGAATCTCCGCGATTTTAGCCTCAAACTGTGACAACATCACAATAAATCCAACAGACTGTGCTGGACAGCCTTCAGTCATGAAACCCTTCACAGACACGAAAGAGTTTGCTAGTATTGAAGCACTAGATTACCAAGACTTTACTTATCTTTTTTAGAGCATCATTATTTGAGTTACTTGTATCTCATTCACTCTGGATTAGTGTCAGTTATATAAAACAAAACCCCAGCACTTAGCATAAGTGCTTCACACACTTAAATGGACACTCTCCTTGACCTCTAAATTAACCAGTGTGGTCTTTGGGGGTGTTACTATCATTAGGCTTAAATGTTAAATAATGAATCAGTGCACACTGACAATCTGACAGGCAAAACACAACAAAGCATTTAATGAACCATTACGATAATACACACCTGACATGCTGCTTTGAGACACGCTTTAATATTCCATGGGCATGTGTATGAAAGAGACAGGTTGCGCCTCAATTATAAATGCGAACATGATTAATTAAGCAACTTTAGGGGGAGAGGAAGAAGAAGCCGAGAGAAGACAGGCATCTTCGGTCTCTTTTTCTCTGTTTCCCTTTAAAGTGATGAGGCTGATGTATTGTCATGGTTTTCTGACACCAGCAGGTCTCTCAGGCTTTCAGTAAGGATAATATGATCTGGGTATGTGCGGCAAAGACGCACAAACACATTAAAGGTATGGACGTCTACACACTAGTTTATCAGATAACAGTGTGAATCCATTTATTTCAAAGGGAACAGTCCAATGCAAAGACGTAAAGGAAAAACAAAAGCATTTGAGAAAGGGATGACCTGTTATGCAACCGACAAGTTGCAAAGTCTGACCAAATACAATTTCGCTGCTCCTGAGCTAAACCTGTTCATGCCTTAGCAAATTTGCAGCAAGTGCATCTTAAAGGGGTCCTATAATGCTTTTTTTTTTTTTTTTTATGTAGTGTAATGTTGCTGTTTGAGGATGAATAAGGTCTTCAAAGTTGCAAATCACAAAGTCACTCGAAAGCTAGTTGTTCCTTATATCAGTAAACACTGTTTCCATTTAAGGGAACTCGCGCTGCGTCAGTTGATGCTGTGGGAACGCTCTGCAGGATTGCGTCGTGAAACACGAGTGAAATCAGTCCAATGGTGTGACGATCATTGGGTGACATCATCAACCAGGAAACTATAAAGTTTCTCTTTCTCGCTCTTCCCCTGATCGCCCTGCTCCCAGGGATTCTGGGGAGAGTTCATGGTGTCTGGACTTTGAGGGTAGTCCCCTCCGGAGAGGAGTGGTCAACACCGCAAGTACACGGCGCCCAGTCCTCTTCCAAACATGCCACCTCGTGTGCTTCAAGGCGCAGCGGTCTCCCACGAGCACGTATCTCAGAAACCGCCCGGAAACGTAGCGGTTCTGGGATATTTGCCCCTTCTAAGGAGGGTCTCAGAGCCAAAAACTTGGCCTCTGATGGGGCCCAGCTCATAGATGTTGGTTTCTCAACCGAGGTTGTGGAGACCATTCTTAACTCCAGAGCCTCCCTCCCCAAGGAAACTGTATGCCTTGAAGTGGAGGGTGTTTAATTCTTGGTGCAGTGGTTGTCAGCTGGACACAGTTAACTGTCCTGTTGGTACAGTGCTGGAGTTCCTGCAAGAGCGATTTACTGCAGGGTTATCCCTGTCCATGTTAAAGGTCTACGTGGCGACCATACCTGCTTACCACGTTCCTTTGGGTGGTATGTCTTTAGGGAGAGACCCTTTGGTAACACGTTTCCTCCGTGGCACTTTGAGGCTGAGGCCTGCAGTACTCACTAGGGTACCGGATGCATGCATACGTCCACAGAGCTGCCCTGTGGCGTAGATCAGAACACCTGTTTGTATGTTTTGGACCTCCTGATAGGGTCACCAGCATCTAAGCAGAGAATGAGAAAATGGATAGTCGAGGCTATCTCTCTTGGCCTATTTGACTAGGAGTATGACTGCCTCTATAGTGTAAGGACTTTCACTTAAAGATGTTTGTAATGCGGCCTGCTGGTCCTCATTGCACACATTCGTGAGTTTTTAACGACTTGGGCTCCACACCTGGGGCTCAGGTGAACGTGAACATTGTTACATTAGTTTTACGTTTTTTTCCTAAAAATCATATATTGTCCTACGAATAAAATTATACAAATTCATACAAAATTGACAGCTCATTCAATAATTATGTTATCTCATGAGATTGGGTTGGTCAATTTCAGCATTCTCTTGCATAAGGATGACTGTTTCAACTGATTTCCAACACTGTGCTTCTTTCATGTCTCTCATGCATTCTCTCTTCTCAAATGATGACAAGTTCAACTCAATTTTATATTTCAAGTCAGTTTGTTTGTATTTATTTGGTAAGTATCATCTATAAGCAAGATAACGTATTGCAAGTCAGTCATTCTCACCAAATAAACCCGTTCTGAACTGTCCTAAACATCTTGTCTGGGTTTATTTTGCGATAAGGACAAGCTCACATATCAGACAGACTAAATACAGATGGTTTAGCACCACAACATGCATCTATTCTTCACATTTTGTGCTTCCTGCTGCTCTGCGTGCCCACTTCCGGTTTCTCCCACTATCGATTCCTCCACCTCATTACTTCCCTTCTATCTCATTCCCTCCCGGTCCTTCTTTTGTATAATCTCTGTGATAGCGGGTTCCGTGCCGGGTTGTAAATCTGTTCTCATTTCCAGAGTTCAGCCAGCGACTGTGTGATCAGAGAGTTAAACAGTGAGAGAGAGAGAGAGAGAGAGAGAGAGAGTGGCATGAATCAGTGATTGATTTATTGGAGCGGAGGTCCTTCAATGGTTCCGTAATGCAAAAGAGGCATTAATCACACTCTTACCTGTATGTGGGTGGGTGTACGTGTAACACTGGAGTGACGGCGGTCCCACGAGACATGATGCACTGACTAAACCATTGATACAGAACAGAGCACTTATGCAAAACTTCACAGTGAGTCTTTTCATCACAGACACTCAATGTATAAAAGAGCCTATTCATCAAGCAATAGAACAGACAGGAGAATGCTTTAACCGTCTGTGTACTAAATAAGGATTGATCTCCTTGCATTCATCACAAGGCTCCTCTGAGCCAAAAGTGTCTTCACATCTTTGTTAAAAGATAAATGATAATCTGACACATAGGCACACCCAGGGAGTCTATAATACACGGAGAGAGTCATCCGTTATCATTCACATCCATCTCAACAGAAGGTGCCCGACTGCTAAAGGAAGTGTGTGATTTAAAATCTACCACAGAATTTTTGAGCCAGTAAGCGGAGCCGTAAATGTCACGTGACTAATTATTCTAAAACCTCTGGATTATTATGTCATGCCAACACTGAAGTTATTTTCATGCTTTTAAGAGCCTTCAAACAAAATCAGACACTTATATTGCATCTGATATACTGTGATTCATTTAAATATTTATGTTGCTGGCAAAATTATTTAATCAGACTGCATAGATTTTGAATAGCTGCAAGAAAGGGATTTTACACACACAAAACATCTCTCATCAATTACTCACCTTCATGCTATCCCTGATGTATATAACTTTTTTCTTCAGATAAACACAAAGATTTTTAGGAAAATAATCCATATCTGTGAGTCCATATAAAACTTTTGAATCGAATCAGTATGTGTGAGTGTAAGAAAGATAGTAATACTTTTTACTTTTATAACTATAATGACTAGAGAATTTAAATGTTTGGGTGAAGTATCCGGCTGCAGAATGATATAGTTACACCATTCTACCAGCAGGTTAGAATGAATGAAGATAAATAGAGAGAGAGAGAGAGAGAGAGAGAGAGAGAGAGAGAGAGAGAGAGAGAGAGAGAGAGAGAGAGAATCTTGTGAACACCACACACCGACTAGCTGTTAAAAAGGACGACCATTGTTAAATAAATTGTTTTAAAGAAACCCATGCTCTTTTCTGTGGAACACAAAAGGATATTTAACTCATCAAGCGATCATTTTCCCTCATAAATTTCCTTTATAATCATATTTAGATTAAAACAATTATGTTGCAGGTTGCAATATTTGAACTGAATTGAATATGTGGGGAAAAAGTTGAAAAATACTGTTCATTTTCAAGGAATAATCATTTAAATTTTAGTCTGTTCATCACGTAAAACTTATTGAAAAGCATCCGTATGAAATATTTGTATCATGCTTTTTGTCTGGAGCTTGACAGACTGTTTGACTTGAAATTTTGTGATCTGTGGATGTGTTTAAAAAAACAGCAAATGGGTTTGGAATGAAGTAACGTGTGTAAGCCTCAGAGTTCATGCATGTGTCTGTGATGTCATGAGGGTTCACTGTGGCGCTGTCCGTGGTGCTGAATCAACTTAAGCTGTAGAAGCTGCTTCAACATGTCAAATCGTATTTCTTCACTCATGGGACATACACCCAGCCTTAGATTAAACGGAGAAGTCAGTGGCCATGCCTCTGTAGCTCAAGACTTAGCACTTCATTTACACAATCTTACATGAAGATTGTGTACACCCCCTAAAAGAGTAATTAGGCCATTATACTTAGTTTGCGGTGACAAAACAGAAGAAAAAAAATGTCAAAAAGGGATATGTAAGAAGACATAAATTGAGAATCACAATGTTTTTGTTTAAAACAGAGATCACGATTCCGAATAGACAACTAAATTAAACAGTCTATTTAAAATATTTAATTATCTTTGAATATTATTTTTTGTATCTGTTTGAATGATCGCTCATAAAGACTTCACTTGTTACTGGATGAATTAGCGTTTTTAAACGAATCCATTGAATTAATGACGCAGATATGAACGCAGATATGAACACAGATATAAATGTTCCGGTGTGATTGTCCTCGTCAAAGATTTAATAGACACAGCTGATTCATTAAAAATGTAAGAATATATATATATATACACAAGTTGTTTTAAGAAATCATATAAATAGTTTAAATCACTTGTTTTCACAGGTTTTCTGTCGTTTGTAGTATAAATAGACTTGAGTATTTATATGTAGTATAAATACTCAATAAGCTGAGTCTTATGCTGTGAAGGAGAAAGAAAACTCCTGGCAACTCAAAAGTAAATTAAAAGCACATGGCAGGGGGATGATGGTTACAGGAAGATATCCAAGTCATTGAATATCCCATGGAGGACAGTTAAATCAATAATTGAGTGTGGCACAGCTATAAATCTAGAGCAGGCCATCGCCAAAAACTAGGAGACAAAAGAGGGAGGCCTCCAAGAGACCAATGACAACCTTAAAGCAGATGAGAGCAAAACTGAGCTTTTTGAAACACTGCACATTTCCAGAAAGTTTGAGACATCCTTGAGGTCTCTTCTGAAACTCTTGGAGACACATGTAAGAGTACTAGGGATTATTTCTCAAAAGATAATATAGCAAGCAAGAGATTTAGGGGGCTTTGTATGCGTTTTGGTTGTTCATTTAGGCGTTTGGGGGGCCTGAAAACGCAAACTTTTGAAAACGGGTTTCAAAGTACACATTTTTGAAAAAACGAGACCGTTATCATTACGTGTTCAGTCTATAGGCACGTATTGTTTCTTTACAAAGTGACATCGCCAACTACTGGCCTGGCACAGCGTTTTTAATCGTTTTTGCGGATCCGTGTGAATGGGGATCGTTTTAACGACGTTGTCTTCTGTACGGGGAAAAAACGCAAAGGAAAAGCGTTTCCGCTTTGAATACATCTTTGTCGTTGTCACGGTTTTTCTTTGTTTAGTTTCATTTTCATGGACTTTTAGTTTGTTTCTCTTCAGTTACCTGTTTCCTTTGTTCTAGTTTCTCGCCAGTCTTTAGTCACCATGGACACTCATGCAATCAATACACCTGTTCGTCATTTAGTTTGTTATCATTGTATATTTAAGTTCCTCCTTACATAATTCTTGGGTATGGTTTGTGTGTAACGCTGTATCATTTGTTTATAACCTTTGGATCTAGTTGTGTTTGTTTTATTTAATAAAGACTGTTGTTATTTGTTGTTATTTCATCCGACTACAACATTGCAGTCGTGTAAACGTATCCTGAGTGTCAATTTTCTTACAATTAACTTCATTGCTGCACTTCCTCAGTAATTATATTAACGATTCTTTCATTGTGCATACTTATAATAAATCTACTAAACAAAAACTGCTTTGTTTAATGTTCAACTACATTATAGTTAGAATCTGCATTCTGCACTAATTTAACTCTCGCAAGAATCACTTCAATCGATTCAGTCATTACACTAATTCTTTTTGACCATTAGAATTGATTCATAAGAATCATTTGTTTGCAATGTCATTTTTAAAAATGGATAGATATCAACGAAAACACAACCACAACAGGTAGTTTGTTGCGTGATAACCTGGATCTCTGTTCCTAAACCCAATTACAAAAAGCGTTCAAAGACAAAACCTTCGAAAGGATACTGTTATGAGATGGATCAAAAGAATAAACATATACTGAATCAGGCCACAAAACTCGTTTCAAAGATTCAAATCTATAACATATGCACAGAGACTGAATATTAAGGTGAGAAAACATCACAAGACTTCTGAAGAATATGTGGTTAATATTAAATGCGGAGTAGTTTGTACTTCTACATTTTTTATCAAAGAAAATTTCCTTCCCGTCCAAAATCAACATTCTGCCGTCATTTCTCTCAGGAAACATGTTTATCGTGCTCATTTAGATGAAATGAAATGGAGAGAGACAGTGTGAGAGAGAGAGAGAGAGAGAGAGAGAGAGAGAGAGAGGGGTGTAGAAAGCAGAACGCGTAATCATGTGCAGGTCTTCGGAATTTCATTTTGCAGACTCGCTCAAGTCAGGGTGATTAGCGCATGGTTAAATTTGATTAGCCTCTTTCTAAGCGCGCTAATTGAAAATGCTCTCACCGTGTATAATCAATATCACACAGTTTTGTGCGCTCAAAGACTGATTATGGACACGAGAACCTGCAGCCACACACACACGCAAGACCCTTCTCTCTCTAGTTGCAGAGTCTTCTCACAAAAAAAAAAAAAAAAAATTAGCTGAGGAACATTTCTTGAGCATATTTACATGGTTTTCCCTTTGCTAACTGCGCAACTTGAGCTCTCTAAATTAATGAGGCTGATATAGTGCACTTTAGTGTTTATGTGGGAATAACTTCACTTCGAGTACATATCTCTTCATCAGTCCCTGCAAGTGGCCTAATGCTGCCTTCAAATCCTCCTGGGACGCTCATACTTAGAAGTGCAGAAGTCGTTATTATGATGTGATGGGCGTTCAAGTGATTTTGGTCATAATAAAATTGACGGATTAGGCAATTTCGTATTCCTCCCTCACTTGTATAATGTACTTGGTGGCAAACACAGTGAATTTTTTAGCACTAACAAAATAAAACTGGAAACGAAGCGCACAAGGTGTGTAATTGATATTTATTGGTGTATTTTATCATTCTCGAGCTGCCGTAAACTGGCTGAGAAGTATTTGCTGGTAAGATTTATTGCTTTTCTGCATTAAAAGTATCCTACACAAGATGCATAGGCCTACTAAATTGCACAGCCAACTTAATCATGATCAATACAGATTTGCTTCCAGCGTGATTCTTCAAATCGACACGGCCTCAACTGCAAGTCGGAGCTTTAAGACAATCTTGGCAAATACGACATTGCGGCGGCGTTCGTCTGCACTCATCTCGCAAATGTAATTGTTGCGACGTGACCAGAAGGCAGCATGTGCATTAGGATTATTATATTAACATATGAGGGACGACTCGAAGCTTATGTAGAATAGCAATAAATCAATAGTACACTTGCATAGACATTGGGATAACAGTGATGATAATGAGGTAAAAATGAGAAATTATATCTTGCTATTCACCCATAGGAAAGACAAATCACCCATGAGGTTGTTGTTTCTCCTTGTTAGCAATGAGCTAAAACGAAGAGAGAATGGTTTTGTTTTTGATTATTAGATTCTTTCATGTCTCTGGCAGATTTATGTCTATGCACTCAGAATTGTGTTCAATCAAAGACAACTTTTACTCTTTCTAAGGACTTTTAGTTGACACTTCCAAGGCCATGAAGTGATATACTAAAATACGACAAATCATGCACATTTTAACTTTGTTAAACTTTGACCTTTAAAAAAAACAAACAAAAAAAAACGTACTCTTTTAGGCTACATTGTGAAGACAATGTGCCCTTCCACTGACATGAGATCCATCATTTGATTTCTTCACTGACACGTTCTGAAAGGTCTTTCGAAGGTGGTCGATTGCTTTTATATTGGTCAAATCTGTAGTAAAACTGAAATGTGCCTGTTTCGACCTCGCCTGTGGGAACATTGAGTGCAAATTGTCTCGGTCACCAGCTCCAGTTATGCTATAATGGCTGTATCCACAATTCAGCAGCAACACCATGAGTACATAAATTGCATTAAAAAGATTTTCCAATAACATCTGAGCAATTTAACGTGGCTGAACACAAATCATTGGTTTTAATGCTTGGTTAAAAAAGAAGAAGAAGAAGTTTGGGGTCGGTAAGATTTTTTAAAACTTTTGTAAGCTCTCGGTTTTGTAAGACTGTTCACCGAATTTCTTTGAAATTGACGCCATCCTTAATATTTACATCTGAGTGGAGTTTGAGGTTATGAAGGGGCGGGAAATTTCCCGAACGCACTAAGCTGCGCCAATCACAACACACTGGGTCAGCTAACCAATCACAGCACATTTCATATTTCAGAAGGAGGGGCTTCATCGAAACCGGAACTGTTCGGCACGTTCGAGCCAGACTGGGGAGAGAGGAGCTGTAATAATGTAAAATATGTGATCAATAATGGGTTTTATTAACAATCAAGCATGAAAGCATATACTAGCATACACCCCAAAAACAAAATCAAGACTTTGTGAAAGTGCATAATAGGTCCCCTTTATTTGTGTGGAAACTATGATACAATTTTTTTTTCAGGATTCGTTGATGAATATCGTTTTTTTTAAATATAATCTTAGCATTATAAATATCTTTACTGTCACTTTTGATCAATCCGTCTTTGCTAAATAAAAATATAAATTTCTTTAAAACCCTAAACTGTAGTGTACTTATTTTCACTGTGTTCATTTTTGGGCTTCTCTTAGTAATTAATTTGATGAATTTAAGCATATAGCAAGCATTCAATTAAAGTTTTTAAATCAATTAAAATCTAAACACATTTCATTGTTCGCATGCCTTTTCCTTACCACATGTCTTTAGAAAAGTCTGAATACACACCAATAATTTCAGATTTCCAGCCGATTTGTCGAGCTGACCCCTCTCAAGTCTCGGGAAGTGAACTTGTTAGCTCACCGCGGGGTGTTGCATCCGTGCGTTTCTGGGGGGGGGGGGGGGGGGGGAGTGGGGGGTATTGTACACAAGACAAAATATGTGTAGGATTGAGCATCTCTCTCTCTCTGTCTCTCTCTCTCTCTCTCTCTCTCTCTCTCGCTCAACAACCAGATGATGCAATTTCCTATCTAATTAAAGACTTCAATCAAGCAATTAAACCCTACAGTCAAATTATCCGCCTACCCGTCCAAACATCCCGTATCTGCCAAAATGCCACTTGCGTTTTTCCTTTCCGTGCTGGTGAATTATCAAAAGCAGTCAGGCTAAAACTCAACTCCAGCCCTATCTGAGACAGACGCTAGCTGCTATGACTCACGGCAAGCTTTTATCTTTAGAAAAAGCATGATTTGAGCAGCCGCTTTAACCACACAACTGGGCATCATTACATAGCTGTGCGGTCAGCAAGGGAGGCGAAACGGAGAAGGATACATCCATTTCTCACAGAGATGGTCTGGCGCACACGTATATACGTATATATGTGTGCAAAGAGACTTTTTTCTGTACACACGCTTTCCCGTGGGAAGCTGTAATAGCCAGTTTAGCCAGTGGAGCTAAACCTGGTGCTGGCTTGAGGCACCGGGCCCATTACTCTTTCGCGCTCTGCTTTAATGGGACGATCCGTCACAGGGGCGACCGTTCACGTTAGCTCTTCGCTAGTGTTAAACCGAGTATGCTAGTCCATTACTCATTTCACAACATTTAATGGGTGATTTAGCCACTCGAGCTAAAGCTAATGCTATTTACTGTCCGCACTTAAAGAAAGACTACATTTCCCAAAGCTAACACTGCTTAGTCACGGATCATACGAAGTCAAGCTGGATCATCCATCGTATTGGCTCCTTTGAGAAGACAATGCAATACTTGTTCAGAACGCCCATTAAGCAGTGTTATTTTTGTATAAATGAGATACTATTACAGTTTGTATACGATTTTTTTAATAAATCTTTTATATTCAGTATTAGTAAGTTTCTTGTGTTTTTGTCATTTTTAATTATAGGTTTTTCAATGTCTATGTAGTTTTTATTAAGTTTATTTCAGTCCAGTATTTAATATATTAGCACATTTTAGTAACGTTTATTTTGTAACAAACATAGTTTTTGTCAACTATAACCCTGGGATTGAGTTCAGTTTGTGTCATTGAAAATGCTGTGATGATGACCAGATGATTTTTGTCATTATACATCATTTTGTTTATAAATTTTTATTTCAGTTTTAGTTATTTTAGTACATCAAGTTAAAGTGCCCATATCATGCTATTTTAAAGGTTCTTAATTTTGTTTTGGAGGTCTTCTACAATAGGTTTACATGCATCCAAGGTCAAAAACACATTTTCTAATATGCATTGCAGCATCATCTCATTTCTCAAAGGCTACGTTCACACTGCGAGCCTAAGTGCTTACTGCCAATTTATTGTTCAGATCAGATTTTTACAGTTTGTTCTATAGCCGTTTACTTTGTTGTTTTAAATGATAAAAAGACATCCCGCAGCACGCTGTGATACGGAAGGAAACACAGGGAACATCGGTCGCATTGCAAAACATCTGACCTGTATCAGATTTAGGACCACATACGGAAGTGGCCCAAATCAGAATCCAAAAGATCAGATTCCATGTGTTTTCTGCTGTTCACACTGTCATGACAAAAACAGATCTGAATCACATGCGAGCAAGAAAATCGGATTTGGGCCACATTTACCTGCAGTCCGAACGTAGCGAAAGAGTCTGAAAGCGTTTTGTTTCTAGATTTGGTCTAAACCCCCGGCGTTCTGAGAGCCTACTCTGTTCTGATTGGTCAGATGGCCCAGTCTGTTGTGACTGGTCTACTCTGCTCTGATTGGTCAGGTGGCCCAGTCTGGGCTGCGTTCAGCCCCCAAAAACGTTACACAACGTTTTTTAAACAGAAACGGTGATGCGTTGAACACACTGTTATGATGACGCAAGAGTTGCAACTATGGCAGCTGAAGAATTTTCTGAGCCTGATGAAGTCGGTATAAATATGTGTTAATACTACAAAATATGCCCGATGTCACAGTCACTGCACTTGCCGCCCAGAACACAAGAGAACATCCCAATCGAGTGAAAGGATTTGTGGAAACTGAAATGGAAGCACATCTTACCTAATTCAGACTAAATCACATCTATTTAGCCTCACATACTGACTTTATTTGTAGTTCATACTGTTTTAATACCCTGTATTTTCTTTCTCATTTTTAGGAAAAGCACTTAATTAACATTGTTTATTTCTATACCAAATGTCATACACTTGCAATGAAGCTAAAAATATAAACAACTAGATCATTATGTTGATATCCTATATTTTTACAATAAAACTGGTCTTCTAATATCCTCAGTTGTTGCGTATACCGAGCTGCATCGAACACATTTGTAAATTACTTTCCTTGAACCCATTGTGTGAGTTCACTTTAATACCGCGTGCTTTATATACATGTTGCTGCTGATTGGACTGCAGTTCCGACACGCCCACCAAACAAGAGAAAACGCATCTCAAACCCCGGTGCACACCGGTTCCAGTAAACATGGCGTTCAACCCGGAAACCGTAGCAAAACGTTAATGTTCATTTAATTTAGTTTTTATGCTTTAAGTTTTTGTCAACTCTAATAACCCTGTGAATGGTCTATGTGTTGATATCCAGAGTGTCTAAAGGAAGAGCACAGGTGAAGTCTTCAGAGAGCAAACTCATGATGCTACAGTGAGCTTGTGATGGACAGCTACTATAAAGTAGCCAAGAACATCTTGTCCATAGTAACTTTGCCCATCAGTTTTTCAGTCCAGCTGCCTGTCACGTATTCAGTCATGTGTCCAGTCGTCCGTGGTCCTACACAAGACAATGAGGTCATGAAGGTGGTAAAACCTGGCTGGTTGAAATTCTACATGGATCATTTGATACATTACAGCCCGTTCTCATCCTTTGGCGTCATATAGGTGACGCTATATGACAAAACGTCGAAATACTACGCACATGGCACCCTTTAGCGTGAATATAACACGCGAACCCAAGGCGTCATAAAGTTGACTGGCATCCTTTAGCGTGAATATGAGACGCAGACCCTACAACACACCTAAACCTACCCATCACTTCGCGTGTTATATTCACGCTAAAGGGTGCCATGTGCGTAGTATTTCGACGTTTTGTCAAGCGTCACTTATATGACGCCAAAGGATGAGAATGCGTTGTACATTACTATGACATATGCTTCGTTGTGCAAAATTTAATAGCAGATGGCAACAGACAGACACCCCGATCCAAACCTCAAATGACACTTACGCTGATACTTCAAAGGGAAGCCTTGTTAGATTATTCAAAATGAAACAGTGATCACAAATAATTGCTTCAAATGGCCCTTCTAACATCCATCAAACCTCAGCATCAGTGACAGAGACTCTTTTAGCTTGGAAAGACAATGGAAAAGTTTGAGCTGAGTATCAATACAGATTTATGATTCTTGATTGGGTTAAAATCAATTTGCTTAAATATGTTAATAGTTAATCTTATATAGCAGCCCATTCTCATCCCTAGGCGTCATGAAACTGACGCCTTGGGAATCATTTTGACCATGCTTCAATATTCGACGCTTTAGGCACCCTTTAGCGTCAGTTACATGACGCGATCCTAGGGCGTCATCTCACTGACGCTTTACCTTTAACGTCAGTTAGATGACGCTATCTAATCCTAACCCTACCCCAGACCTAAACCTACCCGCGTCATCTAACTGACGCTTAAGGTAAAGCCTCAGTAAGATGAGGCCCTAGGATCGCGTCATGTAACTGACGCTAAAGGGTGCCTAAAGCGTCAAATATATTGAAGCATGGTCAAAATTGTCATTTTAGTGACGCCTTGGGATGAATTACAACAAATATTGATTGAAAAAAAAAAAACATCAGGACACAAACTATGCAGCTAAATTGCTATTTATTTAATAGAAATGTATTTAACAGCTAACCAAAAACTACTATGTTTCGATCATCAATGAACCAGTGATTCGATTTGTGTAAATGCTACAATGATTCACTCATAAAGACATTAATCTGTTATGTCCATAAATGAATTAGCATTGTTGAAGGAATTCATTTGTGAGAATGATTCAGTGGTTCGCTCATAAAGACACTTACTTGTTGTCTTCTACTGACATTATTATGCAACCTAAAAAAAGATTCACAAAAAAATTCCCCATTGCTTGAATTTGACTGGCCTATTTTAATAAAATTGTAAAATAATAATAATAAAAATAATCATAAGTGGGCCTATTATTAAATGATTTAAACAAAATATTCATATTATTATATAGCTAAATAACAGTCAACAATAAATACATTTTAGTGATCATATGACAAAGTCAGCGGATTAACCAGAAAATTATTTTAACAAAGCAGTACTTTTTTTTTTTAAGTGGGAAATTAATTATTAAATTTCACATTGCCAGAATGGAGACGGGGGTTTGGAGGAGCAGAACCGGATTTCACAAAGTACAACATGTTCTTATGGAATGATATTCCGGACATTATTCAAAAGGAATTGCAAATTGTAGTTGCAATTGCGTTTTCAATTTGTGGACGCATAAAATGTGACATAATCCAAATTGCAAATCGCACATTACCATTTGCATTTTCGTTTAAACGAACGCACACTGACTGCCAAATTTCAAATGGAAAAGCAAAGTCCGTTTGCAACTGCGTTTCCCATATCTTACGAGTTTTGGCCCTGTCATATTTAAATAGCAATTTCAATTACCACGTCTGCCTTTTCACTTTCTCAGTGTCGCGTATATAGCCAGCCAAAACTCAAATGGAATCGCAATTCCCTTAGTATTTGCATTTCCGATGCCTGCACGGAAACCTGTAAATCAGTGTCGAGGGTTGGGTTTTTTTTTTTTTTTTTTTTTTTTTTTTTTTGTAATGCACTTTATATTCAAGCAAATCCCAAAGTGCTACATGATAAAACAACTAAGTGCTAAAAGTTCAGTCATAAGCTCTTTTAAAAATGTGGGTTTTAAGGCCACGTTTAAAAGCATCCACAGTCTGCGGTGTCCTTAGGTGGTCAGGGAGAGCATTCCACAATCTGGGAGCAGCAGAACAAAAAGCCCGATCTCCCATTGTACGGAGCTTGGTCCTAGGAGGTTTCAGGAGATATGCGGAGGCAGATCGGAGTGCATGTGTCGAAGTCAATGGGGTAAGGAGTTCCTTGAGGTAGGAGGGGGCTTCACCATAAATACATTGGTGGGTAAGGAGGGTGACCTTGTACTCAATCCTGAGTGAGACAGGAAGCCAGTGGAGTGATTTGAGGATGGGGGTGATGTGGTCACGTTTGCGGACCCTCAACAAAATCCTAGCAGCGCTGTTCTGGATATACTACAGGCGCTGAATGCTTTTCTCAGGGATCCCGATGAGGAGCGCATTGCAGTAGTCCAGCCTGGAGGACACAAAAGCGTGGACAAGCTTTTCCGCATCTGAAGGAGTGAGTGTGGGACGGAGTTTGGCTATGTTCCTGAGGTGGAAAAAGGAGGTCTTGCAGATATGTTTAATGTGAGCCTCAAAATTCAGATGAGAGTCCATTATAACACCCAGGTTGGTGGCTGATGTTGAAAGTGAAATATTTTGACCAGAGAAGGAGATGCTAATGATGTCAGATGACCGAATCTGATGTGGAGTGCCGACTAAGATGGCTTCAGTCTTGGAGCTGTTTAGCTGCAGAAAATTTTGCTTCATCCATATCTCTACCTCCTCCAGGCAAGTAGTCAGAGTGGATGATGGCAGGGCAACAGAGGGGGTTGGGTTTGTCCTGAGGAAGAGCTGAGTGTCATCAGCATAGCAGTGGAATGAAACCCCATGCCGACTGATGACTTGGCCAAGCGGGAGCATGTAGAGAATAAACAGGGTTGGGCCGAGCACTGAGCCTTGAGGGACACCACAAGTGACGTTGTGTGTCAGGGATTTAGCCTCTCCCAAGGCAACATGCTCGGTTCTCCCGGTGAGGTAGGATAAAAACCACTCATGGACAGAGTCAGAAACTCCAATAGTGGAATTTAGACGGTGGAGGAGGATGTTGTGGTCCACGGTGTCGAATGCTGCAGTCAAATCCAGAAAGATAAGAAGAGTTGGGGAGCCAGTATCCGCAGTCATCAGCAGGTCATTTGTGACCCTGACCAGGGCAGTTTCAGTGCTGTGGGCAGGGCGGAAACCAGACTGAAATTTTTCGTACAGGTTGTTTTGTTTTAGATGTTCCTGGACCTGTGCGGCAACTACTTTTTCCAGTACCTTGGAAAGGAAAGGAAGGTTAGAGATGGGCCTGTAGTTGGCAAGAACTTCTGGGTTTAGGGTGGTTTTTTTGAGAAAAGGCCTGATGACAGCAGTTTTCAATGTACCTTTGTGATGAGGGGACTTATGGAATGAAGGTTGGATTTTACCAGAGCTGTGGGGAAGGGGTCCAGAGCACAGGTAGATGGTAGGGGTTATGCTATGGGGCGTGTTTGTGTTGGGAAATGACGTCACTAGCAGTCGACGGTCATGAGGTGATTCATAGAACAGATGCCTTCATCATCTGATCAAGACATTTTTCTTATTGAATACAAAATTATATACAACCAAGGCAAACGTATTCATCTACAGTGTCCAATAAGAACGAACAAAAGGCTCAACACAGTTGAAATTGGGGTTATTCACTGTCTCCGCTACATTTAGATATGTGGGCAAATACATTTTTGTCTCAGTGCATGCATTGTCTTAGCCTGGCAGTGTTCTGTTCAACATAATGTTCTATGTCTGTGGCTGCAAAGATAAAGTTGAGATGCAGACTCGCCACCTTCGCAGTAGTAAACGCGCCTATAGAGAGATACATGCACACTTCATATGAATTGTGAGCAGAGCAGAGAGCAGAGAGCCGACAAGAGCAGACATAAGCAGAGAGCAGACAATTTCTTTTAGTTTTTAATTATTTGGTTTAAAAGTAGACATTTCAATCATTCTATAGTTCTCAGGTATGCGAGACAAGTATCTTATACGCTGAGTTTCGGTTCATTTATGAGACGCTCCAGTTCACGCCTGTGTGTCTTGTGTAGTCTTGGTGAGTGCTTAATATTTGTTAGCTGGTTGTTCTGTCCTGACCTTGTTTCTTGTTCCTGAGTTCACGTTTCTGTAGTTTCGAGTTTGTATGTTTAATAAATGCTCCAAATGGATCCTACTCTCTTGTTCACTTCAGCCAGCCGTGACAATGACAGGGCCAAAACTCGTAAGATATGGGAAACACAGTTGCAAACGGACTTTGCTTTTCCATTTGAAATTTGGCAGTCAGTGTGCGTTCGCTTAAACGAAAATGCAAATGGTAATGTGCGATTTGCAATTGCGTTTGGATTATGTCACATTTTATGCGTCCACAAATTGAAAACGCAATTGCAAATACAATTTGCAAATCCTTTTGAATAATGTCCGGAATATCATTCCATATGTTCTTGGATTAAGATCTTTGTTGATCCTGGAACAACATTCGAATCAACCAATCAGTTTGAGGGACAAGTTAACAGTTAATGTCAATTTTAGGCTTACAACCAGGCTTAGGTGTTTCTACGTCAGAAGCACATCACCTATCATTTCCCTCTGATTTTAGGGGGAAATGATGTGTGGGGTTAGGTTTAGATTTAGGGGTAGGGATACGAATGAACAAATTATGAATTTATATAGCCCTTTCACTGTGTATTGCTGTTCTCTCCTCAGGGTTCTCTCCTCAACCACCACCAGTGTGCAGCATACACTTGGATGATGCGACGGCAGCCACAGTACAACGGCGCCAGTGCGCTCACCACACACCAGCTATGAGAGGAGAGAGAGAGAGACAATTCAGTTGATGGGGATTATTAGGAGGCCATGATTGATAAGGGCCAATGGATGGAATTTGTCTAGGACACTGGGGTTACACCCCTACTCTGTTATGAGAAGTGCCATGGGATTTTCAATGACCACAGAGAGTCAGGACCTCGGTTTAACTTCTCATCCGAAGGACGGATATGGTTAGGATTACATTTTCAGACAGGAACGTTGTTCCAGTATCAACAAAATATGTTGACACAGGAACATGTCTGTCTTGGCAAAATCAGGACATGAGGAGGAGGAGAGTTAGTCTCGCGTAAGCAGACCTTCAGACTGATGGCAGAAGCATACCTGTCAAGTTTTGGATTTGAAAATAAGGGAAATTTTCCGGCGCCCACCGCGAGCAGTCCCACCACCCCAACCAAGCTCCAGTATCCCTTACATTTTAAGACAGGTGTTATAGCCTAAATGAAAACACACACACACACACACGCAAACACACACACATATATATATATATATATATATATATATATATATATATATATATATATATATATATATATATATATATATATATATATATATATATATATATATATATATATATATACGTGTCTTTTCTCATACATCCTTCAGCTGAAAGAGAGTGAACCTGAAGACTTGTGTTGATGTTCTGTCCTCTGTTAATAAATTGCAGGTATGTTTAACAACAACAAGAGGGGAAAATACCACTATACGATCAAACAAATTGAGGCATTTTGGCTATAATATTAATGTAAAAATATGTACTTTTTATGGAATTTTATTTCTTTAATTTAGTTTGTGTGAATGTGAATTTTCATAAATAAGACATGAAAAGAAATTGATTGTTGTAATACAAGACTTTATTGTGTAAAATCCTGAGAACAGCCTGTGACTGGGGAGAGTCAGCTGAAAGAGAGTGAACCTGAAGGCTTGTGTTGATGTTCTGTCCTCTGTTAATAAATTGCAGAGTGGTGTCGTTGGAGTTTCTTTGTGGTGTGAGACGAAGTCCGCTACATAGGGTATATATTAAGAGCATTTATTTAAAGGCTTATTTGCATATTTTCTGTTCATTTAACATTGCTTGTCTTTACATTTACATTTTATTTTCATTCCACACATTATTTTCATTTCATATTGCTTTTCTTTTACAGTTTTTCTTTTCATTTGCAGTTTTTCTTTTCATTTCACATAACTTTTCTTTACTCTTTTTGTAAGTTATTGAACAAATTTGTTGCAGACTTTGTATTAACTGTTTTGGAAGGAGTGTATTTGTGGGCTGGGCCAGAGTGGTTCATTTTACATGAGAGTAGAGCAAACAGTTCTGTTGTCTAACGTCATCCTATTCTCTGTAACAATCTTTCGTACCATGCTAAAACACCCTTTCTCGTGCTGACATACATCATTCCTTCCCCGTGTGAGATGCTAAAGTCGCAGTTACAAAACTTACAAAACGTGTGACTGTCCCCCACCCTGCTCCTCTTCAGAAAAGTAAATTCGCTATCCCATTGATCGTGGTATTTAGTACATGAGGGTTTTGTTTTTTTTGGCAGGAGTGCCTTGCTCTGTCATAGCGTCCATCATCCGTCTCTGTTTTTGTTTGGTTTTTGTTTTCTCCG
This sequence comes from Tiaroga cobitis, assembly GCA_030578255.1. Taxonomy (NCBI): domain Eukaryota; kingdom Metazoa; phylum Chordata; class Actinopteri; order Cypriniformes; family Leuciscidae; genus Tiaroga; species Tiaroga cobitis. Next base: position 36,387,304 of record CM060605.1, read on the forward strand.
CATTGTCACTCATCATCTGACCTCACACACTAACCTCGCGACAACTGCCACCTACAGTACCTGTAGTTATCATGAGGCTAGTGACAGAGCTCAGATTGGGAATGTTTTTTTTACTCCGCCCGGGGTGTTATTATTTTTCAATAACGCAGTTTAAAATACGGGAGATTTACTGGAAAATCCTAATACGGGAGGACGGCAGGAAAGAAGGGTAAAATACGGGACTTTCCAGGCCAAAACGGGATACTTGACAGGTATGGGCAGAAGGTCTGGGCTCCGTCACAGCTTTCATTGGCCAAGGACCTCCCAGAGGCCGTCTGACTGACATGTAAAGCAACCAATCACAGTTCGTTTTGTTCAGCAACATGTTTAGGGGTGTGAAAAAGTCGATGTCCCTACAATAACAGACCAGCGTGTAAAACTCTTGGAAGTAATTTAAAGAGTTTATGATGTGAACTACACATACTTCACATACTTGAGAGTTTAGCAGATTCTGATAAGCACTCATTGTCACAGTTGTAAACACGACGGCTTTCTTCTTCCATGAGAGGGTTTGGCATCACGACAGCTTTGTTTCCAGGTGGTACGTTAAAGAACACGACATACAAGTCTCCCAGATATCCTGTAGAATTCATCCAATCAGATAACGACTTCGAAAATCCTGAAGTGTTTCCAATTTTTGTGTTCCGCATCAGCCAACGGTCCATGGGCGTGACGTCTGAAGCTGAGACTAAACGAGAGAGGTTGAAAAGTAAAAAAGTATCTGTGACATCAGCTGAAAATGAACAACAATTTAAAGGTGGATCCAGTTAAAAGTGCAGTATGCCATTTGTGAAAAATGCCGTTAAAAGTGGATCGGTCTTAGCACCTAAACACTTGTAGCCAATCAGCAGTAGGGGGCGTGTCCACTCATGATGGGGGAGGAGAGAAAGTAAGCTAGAGGTAGATTTGAAGACTGTAGAAAGAGAGATGGCTAAGAGACTTTACAAAAAAAAAAAGGTCAGAGGAATATCACTGGAAAAAGAAAGGTTATGATCAGGCAAGAGCTATAGGACCATATAGGACCCTCTTTAATATTAGAGAAGCTTTCCAGTGCTGGAGAGACCTAAGCGGGAAAGCAGAAGTCAAGGAAAACGGTTGGTTGCTTTGTTTCTGCTCCTTTCATGAGTAACATTGGTTTTGAGTGTGTGCAGCTGGCGACTAATAACCAACTCTTGCTTGTATACACTCTTGTGTACTGGAGGCTATGTTCATTCTTTGTTCTTCCTTGTCATTCATTCGTCATCTTTGGTTTATTTTTTACAATGCTTTATTTTGCTTTGCTTCTGTTAGGATAAAGAGACATCCACTCTTGCATTGCATTTTCATTGTTTCAGAGGGACTGTACTTATAATATAATTCATTACGAATTTCACAGCCAGCCCTATAATTAAACAAAAGATGTAATATAGCAAGTCTATAACAAGTCTCTCAAAATGTCACAATGCCAACGTCTGTCCTTTATCTACTGGGGAAACAAAGCATCTTGAAGTTAATCCTGCAAACACAGTTTTGGATGCATTTCACTCAGTTTGGTCTTTCTGCCAGCATCAGTTTTTTCACCATGGGAACTAAGACCAAAATGGTCTTGCTACATCAACTAAATTTCTTTCCATAAACCTTTATTTGATGTTTTGTACTTCACATCCTCTCTATATAACATTCATACATACATTAAAGCAGACTTTTAGATTTTCTGAGGAAAATGTGAGTGGTGCTTGTCCATGCAAAACTCACATTTTACAGTACATTTACATTTATGCCAGATGCTTTTGCCAAAACGACTTGCACTGCATTCAAAGTATACATTTTATCAGTTAATGCATTCATGCCAGAAGAAAATCACCCAATTTATAGAAATTGAGGCATCATTCATGTGTGCAGCACAAACTGTGTGGTAAGAGTTACATGAAGACCTTTAACATTTAAAGTTAAGAGTTTAAAACAACGCTGAACCCAGAGTATGAGCAAACTACCATTGAAATTCATTAAATAAAAAGGTAACTACACTTTTAGAGTAAAATGTTCAATGTTCCATATAGTAGAACACTATAGTTCTTGAATCAATTCTAAAGTGCACCTATTATGCTATTTTAAAACATTTGTTTTGGACGTTTCCTACAATAGTTTTACATGAATCCAAGTCCAAAAAATCACTTTTCTCAAAGAGTCTGAAAACGGTTTGTTCGAAAAATTGGTCTCGCTGCTCTGATTGGTCAGATGCCCAAGTCTGTTGTGATTGGTCTAATTTGTTCTGATTGGTCAGATGGCCCAGTCTGTTGTGATTGGTCTAATTTGTTCTGATTGGTCAGGTAGCCCAGCCCTATTGGCGGCTTTGGAACGTTGCTGCGTTACGTCAACGCATCCGCCATTTTGCGGAGGGCAAGACTGCACTGTAATCAAATGCAAGTAAACGGTGAGCTGCGGTTTTTCTGGATAAAAAAAACAAACAAAACATTTATCAACTGACTTCAGTGGTCTGAACGTGGTGTACAAAAAGTTCCATCTCTAGTTATTTAAAATCTCGATAGTTAGATTATACAACTTTTTTTTTTAATAAGGAATTGTCAAAGCCCAGGCTTGTCATGTAGGCTATCTGGCTTTTTATTCTTGGATAAGAATTGTGAAGATATAATTTAATGTTTACATTAAATTAAATAAAGTTTTCTTATTGTGGAAAAAGCATTTTCTGTGATTGACCCGATTTTAGCAATGACAAAGATAACTGATGGATCCTTTATGGTAATACATATGATATGGTACAACTACGGTGCAATGCAAATAGTAAATATAAGATAAAATGAGAAGTAATAGAAAATAGTTTAGTCAATAAAATAAACAAACAGTATACGGGAAATAAAATAGTAATGAATAGTATAATTATATAATATCATAAGTACATAATATAATAATACAAATATTGATAATAGCATATATTTTATGAATAATACTATAATAATAGCAATGGAAAAAGAAATATAAATTACAGTATATAGACAATAAAAATAATAAGTTAAATAGTGACTATGAATAGTACAATCATTTAACAGCATATCTGTAATAGATTGATAATTGCAAGTGGTATAATATTACAATAATAATAATAAGAACAGCAAATACAATGTAATATCATTTGCAGAATAATATAGACAATATGAAAAAAATATTAAACATTATAATATTGATAATTAAACTGACATTTAACAAAAAGATGTGTGTAATTTTATTTTATATAGGCCTACATACAGTGAAGAGAATGTACATATAAAATAATGTATATATTTGAAAATATTCCTAGGCTATATAAAATAAAATGTCACAACTCTGTCTCTTTTTGTGAGACCAAAGATCGCCCGTTAGATATACACAAGACAAACTATATCTCATGTTTAACCACTAGACTAGAGACATCAGAGCCAGCGGCAAACATCAGAAGCACTAGCCGAGGTAAGGCTGTTCCAGGCGGGGTACATGAGTGCTGTGCACCCGGTGAACGCCTGGATATCACAACTCCGAAAACGTCAGATCAAATTTTTAAATAGGCGCTATCTTTATAAATAAACCACAGATTTGAGCTTTAAACAACTACATTGTCGACTGAAAAACTATTAAAACTACATTTCGTGACACACTAACAGTAGTATTTTTTAATTTTGGGGACCAAATACAACCAGAAACAAATGTTCAGTCTTGCTTGTGAAAGATAATTCCTTGAGACCTGTTTTCAATTGTGTGGCGATTTGTACCGCCCCAAGCAGCACACGAAACAAACATTTTTCTCAATTCTCGTTATGAGAAGTATGAGAAAGTTGCCCTCCGCAATATGGCAGTGCCATTGACGTACGCTCCAGTGGCCAATAGGGCGTCTCTGTATTTATTATGTCTATGGCCCAGCCTGTTGTTATTGGTTTTGTATCTGCTCTGATTGGTCAGATGGCCCAGTCTGTTTTGATTGGTCTACTCTGCTCTGATTGGTCAGATGGTTCAGTCTGTTGTGATTGGTCTACTCTGCTGTGATTGGTCAGATGGCCCAGTATATTGTGATTGGTGTACTCTTCTCTGATTGGTCAGATGGTCCAGTCTGTTGTGATTGGTCTACTCTGCTGTGATTGGTCAGATGGCCCAGTATGTTGTGATTGGTGTACTCTTCTCTGATTGGTCAGATGGTCCAGTCTGTTGTGATTGGTCTACTCTGTTCTCATCGGTCTAATCTTCTCTGATTGGTCAGATGGCCCAGTCTGTTGTGATTGGTCTACTATGCTCTGATTGGTCAGATGGCCCAGTCTGTTGTGATTTGTCTACTCTGCTCTGATTGGTCAGATGGCCTAGTCCAGGGGTAGGCAAGTTCGGTCCTAGAGAGCCGCTGTCCAGCAGAATTTAGTTCCAACCCTAATCAAACACATCTGAACAAGATGAATGTCATCAATGTCTTCAGGATTACTAAGGCTAAAGGCAGGAGAGTTTTTTTTCAGTGTTGGAGCCAAACTCTGCAGGACAGCGGCTCTCTAGGACCAAACTTGCCTACCCCTGGCCTAGTCTGTTGCAGAGCCATATAGAGATAGAGTTGCGACAACTGAAGTTCTAAATGCTTGGTTGTCACGTGATTCGCGTAGACCTCAGATAGTTCCAGGAAGTGCTTCGGCGCCAATTCAAACCGATGGAGTTAGAGAGCAGACCTGTTATTTTTGGTAGTTTGTAGTCAATAAATGCATTGATTTACATTATGGATATAATACATTGACATTTGGATGTAGTATGTGTATGTAGCTACAGCAATGTTGTTTTTAAAAGATAAAAATCTGCTAATATTTAATGTTTATTGTGGTCAACCAGTGTTGCCTGCTTCCGTTAACATATTTTCTGGCTAACTTTACCTTGGTTAAAGACCGTGTTGCAGTTGTTTTGAAGTATTTTTGTGTTCTTAAACTTGTATGTTATTTAAGGGTTATCACGTAATATTCACTTTGGTTTCACAAGGACAGGAGACTTGCAGGAAACAGGTGATTGTCTTAAAAAGCCATTGCAAACAAGTAAAATGTAAAATTGCATTCATCATAATGTTTACAATGCTTATGCACCCAGATGCACTTATTACTATATAAATTAATACATAATATATTTAATTTTAAAACAAAACATGATTATACACACACACATACATTATTTCCTAAGTGTCCAAGTGCATTATTTGGTAACACTTTATTTTAAGGTGCTTGTAATAAGCAGTAATTAACAGTTAATAAGACACTTATAATACCATATAAGATGCATATAAGCATTAACTAATGATAATAAATAAATTAAATTAAATAGTAAATTTCTCAAGTATCAATACATTGCACTTTTAGAACAGCCGAACAAACATAAATGGTAACACAAACTCCCAGTCACTTAAAAATTGACCTTCCCAAGAGGGAGTAGTTTCCCTGATCTCTTCAGGGCCTGGACCTTTAATTAACCCTTATATGAAGTAGTTAATGCTTATATGCATCTTATATGCATCTTATAATGTCTTATAAGTGTCTTATTAACTGTTAATTACTGCTTATTACAAGCACCTTAAAATAAAATGTTACCAATTATTTCCTTAACATACATTACTTTATCTATAAAACCTTTTTAGTTTAAATTCATTTTTAATACATTTAGATAATACATATTTTATGTTTTGTTATCTTAAACCCCCAAAATGTCAGGTTGTGCAACTGTCCGCACAAATGAACAGTCTAAAATACTAATTTAAACAGTGTTTTAAGAAATTAAAAATGAAATTTTATGGCATCATTTAACCTTTCATATAACAAATTGTATACATTTCAGTAGATTTATAGCTGTTGAGATAATGGAAAACCTTTTGTCTAGCAATTTGCATGTCAAGGGGGCACAACTGCAAACATGGCTCTCTTATTATGGTAATGCCAGTATGCATGATAATGCATTGTCCAGAGGAGCCTTAATGATCCTTGTAGATCTCTATCAAATACTGGTAAAAACTACTTTCAAGTATTGGTACACTTTCAGGTGAATTTAAACACTTGATGTTCACAACTGAAACATGTTTAAATACATTGTTCATGACACAAAAATATACATTACATCGGTTTTGAAAAAAAAACAAAAAAACATTTATTTGTTTATTTGTTTATTATATATATATATATATGAGAGAGAGAGAGAGAGAGAGAGAGAGAGAGAGAGAGAGAGAGAGAGAGAGAGAATAGACTTATATATAAGTCTATTATATATATATATATATATATATATATATATATATATATACTAGATATATATATATATATATATATATATATATATATATATACTAGATATATATATATAAGAGAGAGAGAGAGAGAGAGAGAGAGAGAGAGAGAGAGAGAGAGAGAGAGAGAGAGAGAAATAGACGTTTGCACTGATTTAGCACAAAGGGATTTATAACTGTCTAATAAACTGCACGTCAAGCATGTTGTCTGCCCTTTCCTCTATGTTGTTCTTGTACTGTCAGACACAGAAAATATGCTCAAGTCAGCAGGAGCAATCTAAATAGAACTAAAGATTTTGTGCTAATCATGCTTCGGTGTATCTGCAGTTTTTCACAAAGACCAACACTGGGAAATTTAATGTTTATTAAAAATAAGGGGCAAGTAAAGATGTTGCAAAATCCAAGGAGCTGAGACTGAAGGTGAGGGTACAGCATTAGTGCAGGAGTCTTCAGGATCCACTGAATCCCCCTTGTGCTTCTTGTGTTGAAAGAGATTAAAGAGACAAAAACGGGACAAATTATATAGTACTACATAATACAGTCATTATGGGGTATTTTATAATACCCCATTTAGCCTAGTGTGATTTGATCTAGAAAATGGCTTGCCACTGTTTTAAGCATGGTTTTTAATCGTACTTATAAACTTCCATCTCCCTTTCCCATTAATAGCCTACAAATCAGCTGAGCTGAAACATAATATAGACAGGTAATAGTCAACAGAAACACAATGCCTAAAAAACTTTTACTTTTTAAAAGTGCATCACAAACGGTCTGTTCTGCTGTAACTCTACCGCACTGCTGCTACTTCCGGGAACTATTGAGAGGCTCCGCGAGCCGCCATTGCTGAAAAAAAAAAAAAAAAAAAAAAAGTTTAATAGAGTTGTCGCAACTCTCACTCTATATGGCTCTGGTCTGTTGTGATTGGTGTACTCTTCTCTGATTGGTCAGATGCCCCAGTCTGTTGTGATTGGTCTACTCTGCTCTGATTGGTCAGGTGTCCCCGTCTGTTGTGATTGAACTACTCTAGTCTTATTGGTCAGTTGGCCCAGTCCGTCGTGATTGGTCTACTCTTGCTGCTCATTTTGGCAGTTCAGAGTGAATTATTTCTTTTTGGAAACAATAACTTTATTTGTTGTGCACTTTGATCTTTAAATCTTTGCAGACATTTTACATTCACAAACAGCTGTAAACATGAAAGGTAATATTCAAAAAGCATTATATGAGCACTTTAAAGAAGGCTTTATGCCCAAAACATTCAATGAAAGGAGAAATGACTTAAATGATTGCATGACACTTTCATGTTTAACAGGTTATTTGAAATTTTCTCGTGATACAGAATGTTTATGAGATGCTTAATTCTTAAAAAAAAGTGAATTTAAATTAATTAATTAATCATCTAAATCCATAAAATGATCCCATAATGGGAAACCCTGAAAGGTTATATATATGAAGCGCCTGCAGGAACCCTTTAAGGCCTCGTTCACACTGCAGGGGCTTAATGCTCAATTCCGATTTTTGAAAAAAATCTTTTTTTTTTTTGCAAGGCCGTTCACATTTCCAATTAAATGCGACCTTTTGTGATCTCCTGTGTGAACGTGACATGACCCAGAAATGACCCGCATGCGCAGAAGAGTACTCAACGGTCAACGACGTCACTTGTTGTTTGCGGAAGTAGCTAAACTTGGATGTCAACAGTGGAGCTCGTTTAGTGACGGGTCGGATACATGCGACCTGGCCGTTCAGATTGAAGTCTCATTTGAAAAGATCGGATACATATCGGATTTGGACCACATACCCAAGTGGCCTGGGTCGCATTTAAAAAGATCGGATCTGTGTCGTTCAGACTGTCATGAAAAGATCAGTCGCATACGGGCAAAAAAATCGGAATTGGGTTGTTTCAGCCTGCAGTGTGAACGTAGCCTAAGAATCAACATAGAACCTTTTCTTCTGTTCTTCATTTGGCAAACTCAGCAACCCAGTTTTGCAGTGACAGACAAACACTAGCATGGAAGCTTGATTTATTGGGAGAGTTTGTCTGAATGATCACATTATATCACTGCTAGAGTGTGGCAGGAGAGATATTGTCACAATTCGACTGTCAAGCGGAGAACAAGTCAGAACAGCATCTCTATAAAGCAGCTGTTATTGTCTGTCACACCGTGGATAATTATCGTTTGCTATTGTGAGAACGCAAATACATTCATTTTTTCCCTGTCTCTATCCCTCGCACACCCATAGACACACAGTGAATTTGAGACACTGTCGCAATGCTCTTTTGAGTGACTCTGAGATATGGTGTTGGGTCAATCCAGCGACACAACCGCCAATCAAACACGAAATCCGTATCAGCAATCCACAGACACGCTGTTCAAACACATCCTCTCTTTCTCTGTCTTCTAGTAGGCTATGTCAAGCAAGCCAAGAGGAAAAATATCTGTCCTTTCTCCTCTGCTCCCGAAGAAATCAGTTAATTTTTCTGAGATTACTCTCCAAACAGGTCAGTCCATTCCTCTGAAGTTAGTCACAACTGGAATACAACAGTGAGACGGATCAAAATTAGTGGTGTTTGCTACTGTAAATGAAGCATCACTAGTACAATTGCTCATGCTTATTGTAAAGCATGTTGATACTCCTATTCTTAAGTACTTTGGTCTAATTGTCCAGTTTAAAAAAAACTAAAAATCATTGAATACAAGACACATAAGATACCTAAAAAGCAACTTTGCATAAGATATCATGACTTGTTTTCAGAGAGTATCTCTTTAATTAAGTGTATTTCACAAAAAGTACAAAAGTTGAAAACAAGTGACAACAAATCTGCCAGTGAAGTAAGACCAAATACACTTTTTCATGATATAATCTATGAAAACAATTCATATATTATGCAGGGTTGCATGTTTATCTTGTTTTAAGTCTTTTTTTTAGATATATTTTTTAGTGGAAAACAAGCAAGAAAAGACTAATTGAAAATGTAAATTATTTTTTGTAGGTTATACTTTTAACAAATGGATAAAAGCCAAAGGTAAAAATGCAAATGTAATAGGGTTTTAGGTTCTGCTTGTTCAAATCAGTAATCTCAAGTACAATGCAAAAATACTGTGTGTAGCTCGTCCTGCAACAGATGCAAAAATACTAAATGATGCGAAACAGTCATAGTCAAATAAATAAAACTGTTCCTCATATCCTCATCCCCATCACCTTTTATCATACCTCTCTGGTTAGTCAGCACACAGTTTTATTTCATGAAGCAATTAGACAAAATCAGTACCAATATATCCCAGTCTAAATGAGGAAACTGATCAATCTAGAGACCAATATCATAGACCACTCAGAATACATTAGAAACCACATAGCAACACATTAAGACCACTGCAAATACTTAGAAACTGAATAGCAAGGAAACCACTCAAAACACCTTAGCAATGACTCAGCAACACATCAAAAGCACTCATAATTAGTAACTGTATGGCAACTTTAAAACCATTTAGAAATCCTTATTCAGTAGATTACTTACAAATTGTAGTCCTTTACTGATTCCAAATGTCTTTGTGTGCGATTCCATAAACCTGAAAGACCTTGTGAACAGATATAAGCAGTAGACTTTTATAGAAAGGGAAATGTAAAACATAATAAAAAAAGAATTAGGGACAATCAATACATTATGAAGAGTTTACCGCCATTGTGTGAATAACACATCATGTAATCAATAAAAAAGTAACTAGTGATTACGGGTATTTTACAGCACTGTCCTTGCAGCCCCATAGCAACATGTTAAAACCACTAAGAACACCTTAACAATCACATAGCAACACCCTGACAACCACTCAGCATAATAGTTCGAGTTCTGCATAGGCAAACACCATCGTACTTTTAAGAATATGGCTTATGAGTTCATCTAATCACATTCACACACAAGTAGGTCTTATCAAGCCCATCTTTTCACACATCCAGACCACTTTTCATTCACTCCCTCTCCTCTCTCATTCTCTGTAGTTAGTGTTAATGGATATCTGTCAGGACGAAAGCCGAGAGAGACTAATGGAAGCGCTCGCGGTTATGAAGATGAATGTGTATCTGGTTGTATCACTGATGACCGTCTACCTCATCTCCGCCATTAGTACAGCGGCTTTCTCCATTTAAGGACCCTCACCAAAGTTCTCGGTGCTCTAATGACATATGCTCCTCACTCCAGGACGCCTTTTGAGAAACGTGCACAGAGATTTTGAACTCTAGAGAAGAAATGGAGCAACTTGTACACGAACTGTCTTTCTGTTGGTTGGTATATCTGTCCATTAATGCTATTCTAGATGTCCTTGTATCTTAGTAGATTTGCTCTTTCATGATTTAAGAAACACAATACAAAAAAAAAACATGTTATAGTCATATTGAACGGAATGGAACAAACACAGTGGTTATGTGGTCTTTGAAGTTCAAGTGGAAAGATTTTATTTTTGTTTAACTGTTCATTGTATGATTACAGAAAGAGGTTTGAGTTGGGTTTTGTAAAGCATATTCTGACGTGTGAACACCCAAATCGGCATGAAACAGAAGTTGCAATCATCTTTACTTCCCTATTTTGACATAACCTAGTGAAACGGCTTCTCAAACAAGAACAAATGTAGGGTGGGACTTGATTTTGTCCATTGGGAATTGATTGGATGGTTGTGGTTTGTTATTGGTGGATCTCATGTGACAGGTTGCCCCGCCCTCACGCCAGTAAACACATCATCAGAGAAGAGAAGAGATGAGCAGCAAGAGCGAGGGGAATTTATTCTGATTAACGATTATGAGAGCACATGAACTTAAAAAAATAATGATGTGCAAAGATAAATCATTTATCATAAATACTGCAATATTCCATTAAAAAAGTCTTCAGAGTAAAAAGTAATTTTTCATCTTTTTAAAGTTAATATGTTTTACACAGACGCAGTCAACAACAAAACATCTCTCATTTTGTTCTTCGCATAACTTAATTGCTGTCTAGAAGGAAAAATTGACATCTCATTTGTGATTTTACATCCCTATGGGGTTTCTTATAAAACTAAAAAGCACTAACAATGCTAATTGAGCTCAATTCTGGCTCGCTTACTGTAAAAGGCCTAGTATGAAATCACACAGCTCAGGTCCATCAATTTAAACACTGAAGGGTAAAAACAGCAAGGCTAAAATTCTTTGACAGCTCTGTCTTGAAACATATGTCACTCAGCAACCCGAACTCCCAGCATGATATACCTAGCTAACAGCACTGGCTAGCGTTTAAAAGCTACAGACACCAGGCTACACGAGGGCTAATGCTCTTTCGACCAGCTGCTAGCAGTGTGAGTGACAATAAAGCTACTAGCATGACAGCCTTTGGCTATAGATGTGGGCGCAGTTGTGTTGTGTTTGCAGTAATAATGAATGGTTAGACTGTGGGTACTTCAGATCAGAGTGTTTTAGCCTCAGCGTAGCCACCAAAGGGCTGGCTGAATATTAAAGGCAGCAACTATTAAGAAACCCAGCGGCGAGACCGCGTGGCCGCTGGCCAGACCGAGCATGTGTGCCTGTGAACGTGCTAGCATGGACGCTAAATTGGCCAGTTTCCAACACAAGGCTGGAAATCCATGTTCAAACACCTGGGTGTGAAATGCAACAGTGCTAAAGGCAGACAGATTGAAAGAGAGTGGGAAAAAGGATCAGTTTGTTCTCCACTTCATGACTAATGGAAATTTTATTTCTCTCTCACGGCCTTCTTCCATTTATGCCATCAGCCGCCCCTCTCTTAGGTGCGTTGTGACATGTCTATGTGTAGGAGGACATGATATTAGAATTATTTCATTTTCATCATAATTTTCATCATCATCAGAGACAACAAAAACGAGGTATATTTGTGCAAACTGTTTACGTTATTGCGCACACCCCGATTCAGCTCAGAAAAATCACTTTTGCATGCACTCACACACTTTCATTTTTCATGTTCATGCCACTGCCAATGAATTAACAAAGCTAAATTCTTTATTAAACCTGCTGGACCGTTATCAATGCAAATGTGACAATGCGATCAGGCACTGCCTCTCCCGCTCTCTCAGTCTGTCTCTCTGCCAGAGGGAATATAAGGTCATTACTGCTCTAATTTAAATCTAAAATAGCAGCAGATTGCAGAATGTGCGTGTGAGGAGAATCATAAGAACAATACAAGATTTGCAGAGTCGGTCAACAAGGAGAAACAACCTCTGGTCTCCATACTGCAAATCATTAGCCTTTGCCTTGCTTTCTCACACAGATAACGTCCTAGTGTCACACTTTAGCAAAGTCTTGGTCACTTCGCAAATTTTTATGGCCACGATTAGGCCTCTAACAGAAACAGAACATCTGACTGATGTGTAAAGCGTCCAAGCACTGTTCGTTTTGGTTTGATGTAGGAATGAGTAAATATCAAATAGATTAGGGAACGCATGATATTTATTGGTACCATATTTGTTTTCAGTCAATATTACAGATCGGCATCAAATGGAAGTCATTCTTATCCCTAGTGTGACATATGAGTGAAACGGCTTCTCGAACAAGAAAACAAATGTATTTTGTCCATGGGGAATTGACTGGATGATTGTGGTTTGCTATTGGTGGATCTCATGTGAGTGACAGGTTGCCCCACCTTCTTTAATTAAAAACTTGCCAACTTGCCTTGGCAACTAACTAAAAATAAAAATAGAAATATTTTTAAATGTATATACACACATAAATATAAAAAAATGACAAAAGTGTATAAAAAATTTCTAAAACTAAAATGAAAACTGAAAATATATACTAATATATATATTTACAGTATTCAGACAAAATAGTTAGAATTTTAATATCGGACATAACATGGAAATAATTGTCAGCTTATATCGGTATCAGTCAGATTTTTTATACACTAATTGTTTCCCAAAAAATAGACAATATCACAATAATAGATGCTGTAGAATGTCTCTAAAATGCAGTGCTACCTTCTAGAACAACCTTTGTGTGGAGAATGAACCAGTGATGCCTTAAAATGCTGCCTCCGTAGACAGTTCACTGCGATTGGAACAGAGCAACACAGAGTTACAGTTCGACTCTGTTTAGCAGTCTAGAAGTTTCTCTCTCACACACACACACACACACACACACACTGCAAGTGAAGCATGCTGTGGCCTGACACGCTTTGATGGAAGTTCAACTCAGAGCTGCAGAGGAACAGTAACAGTGTCTGGAAAAGAGAAACCGACCGCTGAGATCTCCACTCTCCCGACAGACTGAGACAAAAAGAAATACACATAAAAAGACTGTTTCTGTATTACTGGATCTCTTCTACTCGGCAGCAGTCAACAGGAACCTTTCAAAAAGTAACAGGGTACAAACAAGGTTGTCACAATACCAAACAGTCAGTAGTATATTGTAAATATAGTCAAAACCACAGTAAAAATATTATGCTATTGAACATTTTATTTAAAAAGTGATATAAGTGATATTAACTAATATTAATAATATTCAGTTATATTAACAGTAACACTTTACAATAAGATTACATTTGTAAATGTAAATTCATTTAAATGCTGTATTGTTCGTTGTTCATGATCATTAAAAAAACGTAAGTATATCTTTTGTTACCATTTCATATTAGCTATTGCATTTACTGATGCTAATGTATAACCTTATTGTAATATGAGCATGCTTGTATCATTCAAGTATTTCTCAATGAAGTAAATATTGTGCATTTCTACTAATTATTCTTGTAAACAGTAGGGCTGGGTATTGACACAAATTTCACAATTCGATTCGATTTCGATTCACAAGCTTGCAATTCGATTCGATTTCGATTACGATTCGATTCGATTCAATATTGAATATTTTGGATATCAGGTACAATACATGGCAAATTTTTTCAAGGAAAACAAATCTCTTAACTAATGCTGTAAACTATGGGGGTCAGTTGTAGCCTACTAGGCTTAGGGTTGCCACCTGTCCCGGTTTTACCGGGATTGTCCTTCTTTTTAATCACCTGTCCCGGGAAATTTATGCATTCTCCCGGGACACTGAATGTCCCGGTTTTCGAAAGGCTACGTGAATATGTATGTGCAAACTGTAGCGCGCGCACGACAGGGAGGGAGAGAGCGAGAGGCCTTGCGTGTGTGTGCTACGTGTGTCTCAAAAAGCGCATGTAAGAAGCGCATGTAATCGCCTTCCCCCGTTGGGCGGGTCATCGATATGTAAAGAGGCGAATGTAAGACCCCCCCCCCCCCCCCCCGTTGGGCGGGTCAACGATATGTCCCGGTTTTTTATCAGACATAGGTGGCAACCCTAACTAGGCTTCATTAGCCTACTATTTTGAAGGTAAAAATTAACTGATTTGAAGCTATACAAACACTTAAATTACACTTATTTATTTTTATAATAAGAAAGTTATATGAAATATAAACATTTAAATGGTGGCTGTCATAAAAACTTGCCAGATTTATTCAAACATGCATTAAATATTGAAGAACATTAAAAATTATAATGAATATGTAATATGGTGCATGTATTTAGCAATATTCTTCTCTCTAGAGTTATTTTTTCTAGCTGACTATACTGACTAAGTTACTAAGTTTAATGTTTTTTTCTGAGGTAAATGTGACGTTACATGCCATTGTTTACTTGCTGTTTAACTGACGTCTTTCCACGAATGAAACACTGATTGAGCGATACCACATTACATGATACGGATTTCGAAGTTGTACTCTATCTTTTAACACACTTTCAGATGCTCATTGATGTTTATTTGGCGCTGTAACTGGTATTATTAAGGCGGAAGAGGAGAACGAGATCATGTGCGCTCCGTGGTGCTGCTTCTCTTGAGCTGAGCCAGAGCGATCTCACGCCACAGCGCCAAAACTGTATTTATGTTTTTGAATTTCGTAAGAAAATGGACTTAATTCGAAATTCGAGACTTTATTTCATAATAATAGTCACAAAGCACAAAGATTATTTCGATTTATTGGATGGGATGTACGATACAATGTTCTACGCGATCATCAAATGAAAACAGGATGACTAATCGATTCTTGAGATTTAAGAATTGATATCGGTTCGTAAAAATGAGAATCGATTAATATCGAGAAATCGATATTTTTTACCCAGCCCTAGTAAACAGTCTACAATAAAGAACAAAGAAATAAATTAAGAGCAATGAGTGGCTTTGTCTTTTAATTGCAAATATTGTTGATTAGTATGGCCAAGACATTGTCAGGTCTATTAGGCTTAATTTACATTGCAAATCCTATCGCACAGATCCCATATTTTGACACAAATCCAATTATTCTTTATGTCTTGCCTGTTTACATTCACTTAAGACCAAGTGGCTGTGTACATTAATACCTCGCCAAGATGGGCATTTTGGCCAAGAAGGACATTCATATGCTCAGCCACATTAGCCTGGTTTATACTCAGAGGAAAAGGGCCATCACTGTAAGCCTCGCAGCAGTGTGCATCGCTTCTAAAAGGTCCCGCTTTGTGCAGCAGTGCACCACAAAATTTACTTCAATACCACTGGATGAATTTCAATCAAGGATAGAAAAGCAGATGCGTTGTTTTTTTCAAAGCAGATTATTAATATGCCAAACAATATTAAAAGCACCATGTTTTCATCTCCAAATTAATTGCATGAAGTTGTAGCTTTTCAGTCAATACGTTCATTTGTATATGTACAATCAATAAAAATGCCCAAACAATACACTAATGATTGTACTGAATATAAATTCAGGTTCTTGTACAGCTATTTTGCAGTGTATACGATTACACATTTCTTTAACAAGTAATTGGAGATTAGTTTAAATGTAAAACTTAACATGTTGACTAATATAAAAACAATAAATTATTAACTGCAAACTTAAGTACTTGTGTGCAGAACCTGCATAAATTCTGGTTGTTACACTCTCAGGGCCGGTTCACACAGAACGCGTTTTTGTGGTTAAAAGATTAATTTTTTAAAAGTTGAACTTGAGTTGCACATTTTTAGAATGCCGCACCATGCAAGCGTTCGAATGAGCGCAACAGTCCAACACGTCTATCTAGGTAGGGATTTGTCTTTTCAAATCCCTCCCTATACAAACCTGTAGCAAGGTTAGATGTTGAGGGAAGAAGGAGGCGGGAACCGACGGACATTCAACAAGTTTAATAACATAAAATAAAACAAATACAAAACGAAAGTAAAGTCAGCAGTCCCTCACGGACGACTGCTGCCACATAAAACAGAAACAAAACATGAAATAAAACCCAGGCCTGGTCTCTCTCGTCCTTCCCCGTCGTCGCACCTTCTTTTATGCTTCCACTCCACCGTGAGAGATACGAGACCGGTGCATTGTGCTGGTGTCGCTCATTATCAATCATGCCACCGGCCTCGTGCCGTTCTCCCATGGCCCTTGGCCTCGTCCTGCTCGCCACAAAACCAAATCGCTTTCACACAAGCACAAACACACACATTTGAATTTTAAGCAGCAGAGGTTACGAATGCAGCCAGACACATGCGGCTTGACAGATTAGAAAAACATAAGAAGAGAACAGAAATGAGGGTGGATGAACAGACTGAAAGACAAAGACAGAGGTGTTGACTGAGGTAATCTGCTGTGTGAGTTGATAGGGGAGATGCTGAGCAATCCAGCAGTCCATAACTAGCACAAGAGAACGATTTTTCTGCAGGGCAAGTGTGTGTGTGTGGAATGTGTGCCGAAATTAGTCAGATGTTCAGTCACGTCCGTTCCTACACAGCACACAGCCTCGGCTCCCTGTCGATCACTAACTGCAGGTACACATGGTGCTCTCATGGTGCTCCCACTCTTTATTATGGGTCTATGGAGTTGTCAATCAGCAGTCAATAAAGCTGACTTCATTCCAGCCTTTGCATCTCATTCTATTCTTAATATCTTGGGCTTGACTGAGACCTGGATACTTCCAGAAGACTTAGCAACCCCTGCTGCTCTCTCTGACAACTTCTCTTTCTCTCACACCTCTCGCCAGTCGGGGAGGGGTGGGGGTACTGGTCTTCTCATTTCTAACAATTGGAAATACTCAACTCTCTCTTCTCTATGCAATAACATATAATTTGAATATCATGCAATTACACTTACAACTCCCATTAAGATCCATATTGTAGTCTTATATCGCCCCCCAGGTCAACTGGGAAGCTTTGTAGAGGAGCTGGATGTGCTGCTGTCCTCTTTTCCTGAGGATGGCATCCCACTTGTAGTTCTACCAAAAAGACTCTGGAGGATTTTTGTGAAAATAGATTTTATTTTTTCCAAATCAATTTCCCAGACATTAAAAAATAAAATGAAAGTTAACCCTGAACAAGCTCCGTCTCAAAGTTCTTTGGCGTAGGCCCCGTCCTCCATCCAGGTTTGGAAGTTAACTGGTAGGTCCTGCCAGAGGCAGGTGCGGAGCCTACCCCCCAAAAACATGGAATACGAGATGTATTCCGTGCGTACCTATGAGGATTCTGGAAACCATGCAGGAGAATTGGTTAGAAACAAGATTGAGAATTTTAATGAAGATACTATGGGAATGTCACTATATGTTAGCTGGCTCCTATGTTATCTTTTTCTAGATGTGGTAGAAGCCACTTCTGGCCACGGAAATTAGGTGTAAATTTTTAAATGGAGCCTCGATAGGCTGAAATGTTATTAAGCTTAATAATTAAAAGCAAAACTGAAAGGCCGAAGCCATTTGCACAATCCCATGACTGTCTTAGAAATAGGTCCATGATGACCTTACATTTATAAACGATATGGGCTGTTGCCAGAGCGACTTTCCGAGGAGCCGCGATCGGCCGAGATCAAGACATTAGTATAAAGCTGAGAAGGCTACGATAGGCGTCGATGAACGCCGGCCACGATTGGCCATGAAATATAGGGCTTAGTTGTACGTTTGTGAGAGCTGCATCCGATAGTAATGCTTCGGTAGTACCAGGTCACAAGACGGAGACGCTGTGAAGTCGAAAGTTTCGATAGCATGATGGATTAGTCGTGAAACATTGACGTAGTGATCGTAGAGCTGATTCGAGAGCCACGATACGCGATACGTTGTTGAAGCCGATGCAGAAGCGAAAGCTACGATAGGCATGTTTTAAAATTTTAATTTAAAAAAATTTTAAAATTAAAATTTTATTTATTAATACAAAAAAAAAAAAATAGAAGCTACGAATAACTTTGGAGCGTTGAAATTATAGTGTATTCATGAGAGCTACGTAGGCTACACATCATTGTTTAGCTATGACATGGCCTGGGTTGACAGTAACAGAACGAAACTAAAATGAGCCACGATTGGCTGCGCGTAGAGCTAGAACAGATTAGCCATGAAAAGCCGTATGACTTAGACCTACGTATGTATTTAACAACCACCAGTAGCAAGCAAAGATGTTTACCTTGATTGTGAGTAGAGAGGGCTTGTTGAGCATTAAGTAGAGCTTGCGTGTCGGATCTGATGTAGGTCTTGTATGCCGTGGATGACCATCTGCCAAGCATTTGGATAGTGGAGTCAGGAACGCCGCATTCCGATGCTGTCGTAGCGGCTCCGATACGAAATGAATGCCCCGTGTATAGATGTGGAAAAAGACCGCGGAGTATTAAGACAGAAGCTAAATTAGTTCTAAACCAGTGCTTTGACATTGGAAACCCGTTCAGTAGAATGAATAAAGGGGAGTTTATTGAAGTGCGAGGTCGTGCGTTGAGATATCTGACCATAGAGGTGTAAGGGCAATAGGGATTATTGATTTTGGATATATGAATAGTAACACCTGATCCAGAAGAATCTGCTTTAGAACATGTAATAAATAACTTGAAAGAATTAGAGGAAAGACGTAAATCGGAGAGAGACCAGCCGCGAGCCGAATTGAAATGTTTTGAATCAGAAGCGAATTCCCCTAATCGCATAAACCCGTAGAAAGTGGTTAAAAACGCTGCTTCAAGGAGGAGTTTAGTGTACTCACAAAACGGACCATTACGAAGAGAAGATACGAGTCCGTGCAGAAGGCTTAGTGTAATAGGGAGACGCTTGTCTGGAGCCTTTTGGGCAGATTTCTCTATGCCTTTAAGTAGAAGCCGGATTGTAGCCGAAGAGAAAAGGCTTGGAAAGAGAGGATTATGGAATCGTGCGTGGAGTTCGATGCCGGCGCAGCAATTTCCTTATTGTGGCGATCTTCAGGTAACGAGAGTTAGAGCAATGAACTAGGAATGCGCAGACTGTCGATATTAAAATGGGCAATAGGGGGATTCTAAACGAAAAATAAAAAATGGTAAACCGGGACCAAGCAGAATTGTATGATTTAAGCGTTGATGGCGCTTCTCCTTGAGTGATATAAAATCTGGCAGATTTCAGGAGGGAATTGAACAGAGCCTAATCTAGGATTAATTCGGCCAGGGTAGGGCATGGTGTTGGATTTTGGTTTGCTGCTGGGCAGAGACGTCTGAAAGCCTGCAAACGAGAGCGAGAGAGAGCATCAGCGATAACGTTAGAATGTCCTGGGATATGTACAGCCTTAATGATGAAATTGTGTGTAACGGATTGCCAGATTAAGCCGAAGTAGAGGCATAATTACCGGACATTTCGAACGTCCTTTATGTATGATATCAACTGTAGCTAGGTTGTCGCAGTACATGTAGATGCGTTTATGTGACCAGGTGGTACCCCAGAGAACGCAAGCTACTACGATGGGGTATAGCTCATGAAGAGCAGTTGAGGAAGAATTCGTGATCAAGGAATAAAATGCATCCGGCCATTTTTCTGCGAACCATTGTCCTTAAAAGAAACCCCCAAAACCATTAGAAGGGGCTGCGTCAGTAAAAAGCTTGAGTGCGACTGATGATTCTGAATCTTCATTATAAAAAAAAGAAATACCGTTCCAATTGTTAAGCAGGTGAGACCAAAACCTGAGGTCTGATCGGCACCCATCGTCTAAGTGGATCGAGTCATACAGGCTATCGACTGAATGAGCTAGTGTAAGCAGGCGAGCAACCTTGAGGGATAATTATCATGGCGAAATTGAGATGCCCGAGTAGAGAGAGCATATCGCGTTTTGAAACCGTGCAAGATACCAGAAAAGATTCCAGTACCGACCTGATTCTGAGAAGTTTGTCGTTAGGAAGAGAGGCTTGCATCTGAACGGAATAGAGAATGATGCCGAGAAATTCGAGGGAAGTAGAGGGACCCATGGTTTTCTCAATTGAAAGGGGCACGCCTAAGTCACTAAATAATGATCTAAGCGAGTCGAGTACTGAGCTTCGCGCCGAGGGAAAATCTATTAGTAGAAAATCGTTGAGTAAATGAAGAACGAATGGAAGCTTGGAAACATTCAACAGGATCCAACACAAGGCCTCAGATAAGCAATTAAATATGCTGGGACTGCTCCTGCACCCGAAGGTGAGTCTCACTGCGAAATAGAGCAGAGATTCCCATTTAACTCCAAAAAGATGCCAATCGGAGGGGTGAATGGGCATAACCTTGAAAGCATCGATAATGTCTGCTTTGGCTAGCCAAGCACCGTAACCTGCTACTTTAATAAGATGAATGGCGTCGTCTACCGAAGCTTAGTAAAGTGAGAAAGGCTCTGGGGGAATGCATTCGTTGACGCTTGCAAGGCTATTAGATTGGGGAGAAGACATATCGAAAATCAGACGCTTTTTTCCTGAATATTTGTGTGTAGCTATGCCAATGGAATTGATGCGATACATAAAAAAGGAGATGAACGAAAAGGGACGATTATATAACCTTTATTTAACTCCTTATCTAAAAGACTTGAGAATGTGGTGGGTTCAGCTAGAGCAGATTGTAGATTTTTTGCTACATAAGGGATGGAGAGGGGGGAACAAACGCCGAAACGAAATCCTTGAGAGAGCCCAGTAATTAAGTAGTCAACGAAAGAAGAATCAGGGTGGGAGGAAAGGTAGCTGGAGAGTGTATCTATTAGGGATGTCCCGATCCGATCACGCGATCGGAAATCGGGCCCGATCACGTGGTTTCAGACTCGATCGGAATCGGACGTTACCTCCCGATCAGGACTCGGATATATGTAAATTAGGCATGTAACGGTACATGTAATTATTGAACCGTTTCAATATTTTATTCGGTATTTTAAGTTGAGGTGCTATTTGTTTTTATATTAGACTTTTTCTATATTTACTGTTGCACTAAAGTCCAAAAGTGAAGATTTTATGTTATTTATTACTTGATTGTACAAGCTACCTCAGAGAGGTGCTCTGTTTGTTAACAGATTTGTTGAATGTTAAAATAAGGTGAATTAAATAAAAAATAAGGAACATCCTGGATCATTTTTTTCTCTCTTCTTTATTCTTTTTTTATGTATTATATAAGTATCGGATCGGGACTCTGTATCGGTAGATACTCAAAATCAAATGACTCGGACTCGGACTCGAGGGCAAAAAAACCTGATCGGGACATCCCTAGTATCTATGTTGATAGGAGTAGAGGGGTGACCATTTCGAATTTTTTCTGAGGCGCCGCTCTTCCACTGGACGCTGTTCTGAAGCGACGGGGGCAGACGGATTTCGGGTGCAGGTCTCTGCAAAAACTGCAAATGTGCGAAAACGTACATTTTGCATAGTTACAAACAGATTCGTTAAAGTTATTACAAAGAGGAGTTCCACTGAAAGCGATTATAGGTCTGCCTTTTACATCGTGTGCAGAATCAGCACCGTGGACAGCAGCCGACTCCCGTGTTGAGAGACCTTTAGGGCAGAAAGCGGCTGAGTGCGCGTGCGAGCTGCACACAACGCACGCCAGAGCTCGTTGACCACCAAAATGGTGAACCAAAAGTTCGGAGTCAGTAACGGACCAGTCGAGTCTAGTATTAAACAGTGTAGTGAATGAAGCAGATTTAGCCGAAAACATTTGTGATATTCATAGAACAACGTGCCTCCATATCTCTGATTAAAATCTGCCAGCATAGCCAGGTAGAGATCTAATTCCTCCCTACGATCGGGGAAAGCTTGACATAGTATGTCTCTGTAGATCCCGAACGCAATGACAAATTCGCCAAACAACAAGATCAACTGCTGGTGATGGAAGCAGTAAGGCAGCCAAATGAATATCCTTGCCTAGGATTTATCCAATCTCAATTTTGGAGACACGGTGACTGCTAGGGGTGACTGGCTGCAGCAGGAGGAACGAACCGCCTACCGAAATTTGTGCTTGAGTAGCCGTGGAGAGATTGAAGTGCGGCGTGGCTGCTGACGTGGCAGCTTTCGGGAATGAAGGACGATCCGTAGGTGGAACGAAGGCCGGAGCGGCGGACGTGGAGGGTCCCGTAGGCATATCAGCCACGCCAGGAAAGGTGGAAGGCAGGGTAGAAGTCTGAAGATGTTGATGGCATAGGTAGCCTGATTGCTTGCGTGGCGAAAGCGGCCTCGAACACTGCTTGCCTACTTTCGAATCCTTTAGTGGTTTCGTTAAGACCTTGAACGGCTTTTAGAAGCTGCGCGTTAAATCCTTCCGGTCCAAGATTTGCCGAAGGTGATGGCGTTGGTGCAGAGGATTTTGTCCTTTTGGCTTGAGATGGTGGAAAAGACTTGGCGGTGCGCTTCCTGCCTGCTGGTTTAGGTTGAAGGGTTGGAGCCGGAATGGCTGAAGTATCGTCCTCGGGTGGAGCAGCAGAGGTGCCCAGGGTGTTCGAAGCCAGTAGAATAATATCGTTACGTGAGAGGTCACTACTGACCGGGAGACCGCTCTCTTCCAAGATGGTGACGATTTTCTCTGAGGGCAGTTGGGACCAGGGAGATTCCCGAGTTAGAATGCAGCTGCTCTGACGTACTGACTGAGGAGAAGGTGGAACTTGATTCTCGTCTGAATCAGAAAAGTCGAAGTCTAAAATTGTTTTTTGTGACATGGTGGGCTGCGTGATCAGATGCGCTTGAAGGACGGAACTTCGCTACAACACCTATAGGCAACAAAATAGGAGGGTAACATCAGTCTTTTTATATTTGATGTCAAGCTGTGATTGGCTGCGCGAAATTATGAATTAATGACGTGGCAGTGGAGTCTTTCTGGTAGAACTTACGCTAACGCTTTCATTCTTTGGCGATTTCAACATTCATCTAGAGAAGCCGTATGCAACAGACTTCACCTCTCTCCTAGCCTCATTCGATCTCAAACGCTCATCACCACAGGTACTCACAAGTCAGGCAACCAACTGGACCGGGTTTACACGCGCAACTGCATTACAGACAACATTTTGGTGAAACCTCTCCACGTTTCAGATCATTTCCTCATTACTTTCAATCTACAACTCACTACCCATGCACCACCAACTCCTCTACCAGTTACTTTCAGATGAAACCTGCGCTCACTTTCTCCGTCCCATCTTTCCTCTGCTGTGTCATCTTCTCTTCCCTCACCCTCACAATTCTCATCTCTGGATGTGAATACCGCAACGGATACTTTATGCTCCATTTTAACCTCTTCTTTAGACAATATCTGCCCTCTCTCCTCTAGGCCAGCATGCACTACTCCCTCTTAACCCCTGGTTATCTGAGGTTCTTCATGAACAATGGACCAAACTCAGGGCAGTGGAGAGGAAATGGCGCAAATCAAAAGATACATCTGACCTCA
This sequence comes from Tiaroga cobitis, assembly GCA_030578255.1. Classification (NCBI taxonomy): domain Eukaryota; kingdom Metazoa; phylum Chordata; class Actinopteri; order Cypriniformes; family Leuciscidae; genus Tiaroga; species Tiaroga cobitis. The sequence goes on from CM060605.1 coordinate 36,411,197, forward strand.
GTAGGTATCGATCTCTGCTCTCTGCCTTTTCTGTTGATGTTCAAACCGCAAAATCTTCATATTTCCACAACAAGATCAACAGCGCCTCTAACACGTTCACTGTTCAAGACATTCAACTCACTCCTCTGTCCACCTCCACCACCACCCACCTCCTCGCTAACTGCTGAGGATTTTGATAACTTCTTCACTAACAAAACTACAACTATCAGCAGTCAGTTCTCAGCTTCACACACACAGGAACCCAGACTAACCTCTCCCACAGCCAATAACCTTCTCTCCTCCTTATCTCCACTAACCGAGGAAGAAGTATCTAAACTTCTCCTCTCCAGTCATCCTACCACCTTCCCTCTTGATCCCATCCCCTCACCCCTTCTACAAGCCATCTCTCCCACACTTCTATCAGCTCTCACACACATTATCAACTCATCCCTCCACACTGGCTTTTTCCCTACAGCATTTAAGCAAGCTCGAGTAACTCTACTGCTTAAAAAAACAACATTAAACACATCACTTTTAGAGAATTACAGACTGGTCTCTCTCCTACCATTCATTGCGAAAATACTTGAACGAGTCCAAGTATCATCTTTCCTATCTCTGAACAACCAGCTGGATGTCAACCAATCTGGCTTCAAGAAAGGGCATTCAACCGAGACCGCATTGCTGTCGGTCACAGAAGCCCTGCGGATCGCAAAAGCTGCTTCCAAATCATCAGTTCTCATTCTCCTGGACCTGTCTGCTCCCTTCGACACTGTGAATAATCAGATCCTTCTGTCCACCCTCTCATCACTGGGCATCACTGGAAATTCCCTCCACTGGTTTGAGTCCAATCTCACAGGTAGGTCCTTCAGGGTCGCATGAAGAGGCGATGTATCCAAAGCACATCAACTGACCACAGGGGTTCCCCAGGTTTCAGATCTTGGACCGCTCCTCTTCTCCATTTACACCACACCACTGGGACCCATCATACAGGCACATGGTTTCTCTTACCATTGCTATGCTGATGACACCCAGCTCTGCCTCTCATCTCAACCAGATGATCCCACAGTAGCTGCACGGATCTCAAGCTGTCTAGCGGACATCTCGGAATAGATGAAGGAAGATCCCCTGCAGCTCAACCTGGCAAAGACTGAGCTTCTTGTCCTCCCTGCCAATCCGTCTCTACAGCACGACTTCACTATCCAGCTAGTTTCTTCCTCAATCACCCCATCAAGGTCGGTCAGAAATCTTGGAGTAATCTTTGATGACCAGCTGACCTTCACAGACCACATTACAAAGACAGCTCGATCATGCAGGTTTGCAATGCACAACACCAGGAAGATCAGGCCTTTCCTAACTGAGCATGCAACACAACTTCTCGTCCAGGCCCTGGTCATTTCTAGGCTTGATTACTGCAATGCTGGACTTCCATCATGTGGAACTAAACCTCTACAAATAATCCAGAATACTGCAGCTCGTCTTGTCTTCAACGAGCCCAAAAGGGCCCATGTCACTCCTCTGTTCATCTGCACTGGCTACCACTCGCTGCTCGCATCAAGTTCAAGGCGTTGACACTTGCTTACAGATGGACCACAGGCTCAGCTCCATCCTACTTCCAATCACTACTACAAGTCTATTACCTTACCAGAAGCCCATGATCGGTCAATGAGTGATGGCTCGTTGTACCATCACAGAGAGCCACAAAATCACTCTCCAGAACATTCTCATTCACGGTACCATGCTGGTGGAATGATCTGCCCACCCTCATCCGGAATGCAGAATCCCTGACAGCATTCAAAAGACAACTGAAATCTCTTACGTGAGCACTTAACATAAAAAAAAAAAAAAACGTTCTTTCCTTTTCCTTTAAATCCTCGCTTGTCTGGCTTATGCTACTCTGAGCAATGTCTGAACTTTGTATTTTGAGCATTTCTTGTGGTGTTTTTGCCTCTTCACGATGACTCGCTTGGTTTAGTCCTCAGTTGTAAGTTGCTTTGGATAAAAGCGTCTGCTAAAGACTAAATGTAAATGTACACATGTGCACTTCATATGTGTACGATTTTTGCTACCCTAGAGTGGGCATCTCCCCATAACCGTGCTCTTTATTGCTAGATGTAGAGGAATAATTGGATGTTTGTGCACTATACACTCTATATGAAACTGGTTTCTCCCACAATCTCGACACCTCGGTGCTGAGATCGGGGAAAAACGTTAGGCTGGTTAGGCGTTGAGGTTGTGACTGTGATAGTAGGAAGCGTTCGTCCAGTTTACTTTTGAAACGAACGTCCTGTTTATCTGCTGGGCAGCCAATACTCAATCTTTCAACTGCTCTTGTCACAACCTCAACCAGCTCTTCAAATGAGGTGGCGAATCTTTAGAATCTCTTGCATCCACACTGACAACGTCCAGTTCCGTAAAACTAGATAGTTGCAGTGTCTGTGCCTCAATCGGGGCAGAAGGAACCGCAGTTCTTGCTTCCAAACCCTGAGAGAAGGCACTGGATCTATCAGGTGAAGGCAGAGATAAGTCTGGGCCCGTCTCTAACCCCGCTCATAGATTTATTTGTGAACCCCATGTCTGTGATAACCGTTGTGTCTTGGCAGCAGTGGGTCCTGAGCCCTGGGGAACGCGAGCCTGAGCGTCCTCGCTAAAGAACGTCGGGCGGGATCAGAGTGTCCGCATTGGAAGCACATCACAGTGCTAACAGCCAGAACCCTCGAGCGCTGACTGTGTATACTCCTAACCCAAACAAGCTATACAAAGAATGTGTGTGTGTCCACCCGTTAAATAACACGGGCAGGGGTGCACACACATCTTGAACTGCTACTTGCTCGCCATGACTAATATAAATACTAATATATATATATATATATATATATATATATATATATATATATATATATATATATATATATATATATATATATATATCAGATATAAAGACAAAACAACTCCAAATAGACAAGGACAGTTTCACAATGAGCGCTACTGAAGACACAGATGCTAGCTCTGTTTTGGGCAGGCTTTATAGTTTCATGGTTCATGACGTCACCCGTCACACCATTGGACTGATTTTACATGTGCTTCAAGACGCCATCACGCGAAGCATTCCCTTAGCGTCAATCGACGCAGCGCGAGTTCCATTAAAAGGGAATAATGTGTTTTTCGAACATTCAACCACGAAAACCTACTCTAGTATAGCCCCAAAACAAACTCAAAACTTTGGGCATAAACTGGCCTCTTTAAATCTTGTTTTCTGAAAAACGTTAACAAATTAAGTGAGCTTATGTTTAATAAAACAAGACAAAATTAAATATTGTTGTTTTAAGCATAAAGTCACTTACTTTTAGATCATTTTTATTTTGCTTTACAAGTAATATTTAAGATTTTTTATTTAAGAATGTTAAGATATTTTACACAAAAAAACAAGACACGAATAGTGAGAACAGATTTTTTTTTTTTTTGCTGCAGTGTCCAGAAATTGTGTCTGGAAATCCTTGATGGCTGTAGGATGGAGCTGTGTTTAAAAACTATATATAAGTAACACACGGTCCCTAACAGAGAGAAATGTGAGTGCAAATAATGAGCGATTAGTGAAAGAGAACTTCTTATTCAAACTGCAAATAAATTGACATTCTATTTAGGCACAGATCCCGTAGACCACTAAATTACTGCAGAAGACTTTCAGAGCAGTTGGCCATACGAAATTAATCGTCTAATGTCTGGTGCACATTTTTTAAAAGCAAGACAATCTGTTCTTAATATCTTGTGTTGGGCAGCTCTCATTTTAGCACAAACTTTTTACATAGAATCCAGATAAGGGCTGGATATTTTGCAAGCCAAGGTCAAACATTTACAGCGCACACACACACACACACAATTGTCATTTTCATTCTAAATGAATGCAGAACATCTAGTGAGGGAGAGTGCATTCTATCCAACACACTTTAGTCTCAGCCTCAGCATTCTCTGCATTCGCAGACTGCCTGATGTATACAGTATTGCACACAAAATGGGCACTTTCTCAGCCTAGCAAGCTCTAATCTGGTTGGCTGGCAAAACACAGGATTTTACCAGACATGTTTACAAGCTACCGGGCTGGTACAAGCGCTTTTGAGTAAGAACTAAATCACCAAATTCGCTAAAGTTAGCAAGTTTAAAGACATTGTTATAGGCATTTTTGAGTGATAATCAATAAAATTAAGTAAACATGGTTAATCTCGTAACATATTAATGAATAAAGTGAATAAATCTATAACATAAAATCTTTCAGTTTATAAGATGTCTTTACTTCCAAATCTGAATAATTAAAATAACATACAGAAATAAAATTTCAATGAACAATGTACACATTTTCAGCTGTCATACAAAGTAGAAATAGTTTTAAGCTTCTCAAACAGTCAAAAGTAATGAGAGCTGAATGCATTTTGGTTTTATTTGAAACAACATAATATTAATAGTTATAATAATTCAATGTATTTATATTGTGCTTTTCACAAACATAAAGCTCTACAACACAGAGTAATAATAATAAAAACCGCAATGCAATTAAAAACCAAGATAACAAAGAATACAAACTAAAAAAAAAAACTGAAAGACCTGATAATGTACGATTAGGAAACAAGAGTAATTCAAGTCATTGCAAAGCAAGTTATCAAACTTGACAACAAAATCAACAAATGCAACAGTGCAAATAATACTAGCAAACTGTAAAAATGCAATTATCCTTATAAATTATTTATACCCCTGCATGATGGAAATGCCTGCATTGTAATTTTAAGTAGATTTTAGGCCTACTCAATTTTACACTGTTAAACAAATACTTAAATTTGTGAATAAATTGTACAAGGTTTCTACTTTAGAAACAATAACTGAGAATTCAGTATAAATGTAAAAATCCTAAATAATATATACTTAAAAGATTCAGACTGTCATTTCTACATGCTTGAACGGAGTACAACTGTACAATATATGCTTAATTTTTTCACGTTTATGCATTAACTAACTTACTGAAAGTATATAACAAAAATATTTGTATTCTGGATTTAGAATTGTAAATTTTAGGTAAGGTCAACAACTGAAAGTTTGGTGCAATGACAAGTTCATTTATCCACCGAGTTATCCATTAGGACAATTGTATATTCCATTTGCCAGTGAAATAATCCATACATATTACTTTCAGATAAACAGAAATACTGCACACATTTTCCAATGACATCGTCGCAGAGTTTTCTGTATAGGTCACGAAGACGGCTGTGCCATTACTTCAATGAGTTTCAGGTCTGTATATTATTATGCTCAGGGATTAGAAGCGACTGAAGAAATGAAAACCAAAAATGAATGATTTGTTGTGCAGAATGTATTAGAAAAGTGCATGGGAAAAATCCCATTCAATTGTTATAGAGTGAAAATGTTATTTCTAATTGCTGGTAATCAGTTAATTGTGTTACTAGTTTGTTCCAAAAAATTTCAAACAATTCTTCACAGTAAACTTTCAAAACCCAATAACTTCGCAGCAGACTTTACAATCTTTCATATTAAGACAACTTGCTTAAAAAAAGTGAACAAGAATAAATGAGGGTTCACACGCCCTCTAGAGTGTTTGTGTGTGTGTGTGTGACTCTTCTCTCTCATCTGTACTATCTGACCTCATCAGTCAGCGATGAGATGACACAACCTGCCCCATAAACCTGTCTGCTGTGTGTGATAGAAAGACAGGGAAAGGTTGATTGTGTCTTTCTGTACATGTCCTTCAACTCAAACTGATATCTACACACACACACACACACACACACACACACACACACGTATCCCAGTAAGTGTAGGCCTACTACCTCTCATGTTTCAGCATATGTCCCATCCAAAGTTGCAAAAATTTAAAAATCGCATAAAGCATTTGCGAATAAAGCACCGTTCCAGAGAACAAAATCATCACAATTGATGAAATTTTTTGTACATCAAAATAGACAAAACACAATAAACACGTCGTATTATGAGATGCCTGATGTTTGGGAACACAATTGTGTGAGACAGTTCTTGTAGGTCGTTATACCTAACAATTTTAATGACAGACTTTGGCTCAGGCCAAAGTTGTAGTTTCAGAACTACAAAACCAACTTTTAAGATTTCATCAAATTCGCATTGAAATAGGTGAATGGAAACATATCTACAGATAAGCATTGTGTGCGTTTATGCATTTGTCTATAAACTATAGTGGCACTGGTGATGGAAGAAACACACACATACAGCTCAATTTTCTAGTTTAACAACTCAAATAAATTCCCATGTTGCAGTGCATTAACAAAGCAGGTGTACATGGATGAGTAGAGCTCATGCAAACACTCACATATACACGACTACATAAGACATTATTTACTTATTAAATATTTACCCAAACAGAGTGTCAGATTTCACTCACTTCCCAGGACAATTTAGAACAAAGTGGTTATGAAAAGACCGTTCAAAATGTTTACGACCAGGAAAATCCTCGCGCACGTTCGCCCGGGGGACTGGTTTATCTCTCTCAATTTGAAAGATGCCCCGTCCTGCCGTTCGGCCTGTCTCTAGCACCCCGTACATTTCTGAAGTGCATGGAACGCGGCTCCTTGAGAAATCAGGGCTTGCGAATTATGAACTATCTGGACGATTGGCTAATTTTGGCACAGTCAGAGATGGAACCTTTATTTCACAGAACAGTGCTCCTCAGTCATCTGGGAAGCCTGGGTCTCACGGTCAACTGGACCAAGAGCTCATTACTGCCCAGCCAGTCAATTCCTTTCTAGGAATAGAACTGGACTCTGTGGCCATGACGGCTCGTTTATCAACACAGCGCGCGTTCGACACCTAGCCGCGTTTTTCCAGAAGGGCAGCATCATCCCTCTGAAGACATTCCAGAGGATGCTGGGCTGTATGGCCTCAGCTGCAGCAGTGCCTTAGCTGGGCTTACTGCGCATGCGCCCACTACAACGCTGGCTGAACAGTCGAGCGTCTCGCCGAGCTTGGGCCTCTGGCTGCGAACGAATCAGAGTGACTCAGACCTGCATTACGGCTCGGCAGCCCTGGTTAGCGGCTGACTGGTATCAGCGGGGGGTGATGATGGGAGATGTCTCATAACGAAAGGTCATCTCGACAGATGCGTCCAACTCAGGTTTGTCTTTGGCCTGTGGCCAGACCAAGAGAAGCTTCTTCACATAAACTGTCTGGAAATGATAGCAGTCGAGAATGCGCTGAAGCGCCACCTCCCATTCATACAGGACCACCATGTTCTAGTCCATTTGGACAACATGTCAGTGGTGTCCTACGTGAACCATCAGGGCGGTGTCAGATCCAGGAACCTCTGCGATCTAACAGAACGCCTCCTCGTTTGGTCTCAGCATCATCTGCGCTCGCTGAGAGCTGTGCATGTGCCAGGCCACCTGAATGACGGTCCGGAAAAACTATCCAGGGACAACGATCCCCCAGGGGAATGGTCCTCTGCTCCCCCAAACAGTCCAGAAACTATGGCGCCTTTTCGGCAAAGCGGAGGTCAACCTATTTGCGTCAAAAGACAACGCTCACTGTCCAATGTTCTTCAAAGAACGAGGATGCACTGGCCCAAATCTGGCACAGCCGCCCGCTGTGTGCCTTCCCTCCGATCTTTCTGTTGCCACAGGTAATCAAGAGGATCAGGGAAATTCGCCACTCGGTGCACCTTATAGCCCCGCGTTGAGCGAATCAGACATGGTTCCCGGACAGCCCCGTGGCCGATTCCGGTGAGAGCTGATCTCCTCTTTCAAGCTCGCGGCTCGATCTGGCATCCCCATCCAGAGCGCTGGTCTCTGCATGCATGGTTGATCAACGGGTATCCATTGCCCTGCCAGAAGGAGTGATGAACACGATTACACAGTCTAGAGCTCCCTCTACCAGAAAGCTTTACGCGTCTATATGGTATATAGTGGGGTCATGTGGGGGACATGTGGGGTCTCGCGGCTGCTCAGTTTTCCTACAAGAGCTGTTGGATAAGGGGAGGTCCCCATCCACGCTTAAAGTCTATGTGGCGGCCATTGCAGCGTTCGCAGAGTTGACGCACGGCCGGTCACAAGGCAAGTGGTCCGCTTCCTTAGAGGAGCCAGAAGGATGAATCCTCCGCTCGCCCCATCGGTTCTTATGTGGGATCTTTCGTTGGTCCTCGAGGACCTGTAAGCTTTTCCCTTTGAGCCACTAGATTCCGTGGAGTTAAAGTACCTGTCACTCAAAACCGTTTTTCTGACTGCTCTGTCATCAGTTAAACGTGTGGGGGACTTACACGCACTGTCCGTCAGCGCTGCGTGTCTCGAGTTCGGGCCAAATTACTCTAAAGTCATCCTCAAACCTAGACATGGCTATGTTCCTAAAGTGATTGGCACTCCTTTTCAGAGCGCAGGTCATTTCTCTATCGGCTCTGCGATCATCTGATAGCGAGAGCAATGTTAATCTCCTCTGCCCAGTCAGGGCGCTGAGGGATTACACTGCGCCATCCGCCCCTTTCAGGCACTGGGAGCAACTTTTCGTTTCGTTTGGTGGGCGCACCAAGGGTCTCGCCGCCTCGAAACAAAGCCTGTCCAGATGGATTGTGGACGCTATAGCAGCTGCTTACGCGTCAAAAGGTCTGCAATGCCCCTTGGGCATTAGGGCTCATTCCACTAGAGGCATGGCCTCATCGTGGGCGCGGTCCAGCGGAATTTCAATTCACAACATATGTGTGGCGGCAGGCTGGTCCTCCCTGTCCACATTTGTCAGATTCTATAACCTAGAAGTTCCCGCTCTGCAGGCTAAACTTCTGTCAGTTTAAGTGAGATGTACATTTTCTGTCCAGACCTGATCATGCGCAGGCTACTCTCATGTGACTTAGCTCTCCTGGTTTAGCTGCACCAGTGGGTATGTGCTATATGCTTATACAGACCGGCTGCGCCGCTCTGTATTCCCTATGAGTGCTTATGTACAAGTGCTGGCCCGTGTTGCTGGGACCCTGGGACTCATGAATGGATGCTTGGTGCGCACAGCGTTGACAAAGGGTTCCCGTAGCGTAAGCTAACTTACGCAATATGAGAGAACCTCTCGTAAGAGGACGTATTGGTTACCTAACGTAACCTCGGTTCTCTCTAGAAGACGGAACGAGTATTGCGTAACCTGCCGTGCTCGTGCCATGAGCAACTTTCGCTTCAGTCGATGAAAACCAGAGAAACAGCCTCCGAGCCCCTGCTTATATACACTAAGCCACGCCCATTCTGGCGGGCTGTGATGCGATGAGGGTGCGAGCGCCCTTCATTGGGCGTGACGTCACGCCGGGCTCAGTGGTAGGCTGCTGCAGTTGCCGCAGGGCAGCCAATGAGCACGCTAGTCAGCCTGCTCTTGGTCTGCTAGCTGCTGCACTGCATTGACAATGGATACACAAATTAAGGATAATTTTTGGCTTCAATATCTCGAAAAGATTAATCTTTCCCGTAGCGTAAGCTAACTTACACAATCAACTTTGAAAAACCACTAGCCACAGTTGCTGATGAGCAAAACAGTTAATGTCAAGCTAATAGTCTATATATGCAGTATACTGTATATACATCATGATATTTTTACCAGCTGAAAACGTCTCGGTTACGCATGTAACCCTCGTTTCATGAAGGAGGGAACGGAGGCGTAGTCGACGTGTCGACTGATTGGGATCATGCTTAGGGAGCCTGTCATCTTCAAGTATTGTTAAAACGAGCCAATGCACATTGGTGTGCGAGATTTGCATCTTACACTCCGCCCCGCACCGCGGGTATAAATATGGAAGTGGATGCACGCACCAGTTGTTTTTCGCTGAGGAGCCGAGCGGAGCCCGGAGTCAGCGGTGGTCCAGCAACAGTGGCGACGGGACTACGTCTCCGTTCCTTCCTTCAGGGAACGAGGGTTACATATGTAACCGAGACGTTCCCTTTCAGTCTCTCACGTTCGACGTAGTCGACGTGTCGACTGATTGGGATCCCAATTAAAACGCCACCTAGTGCTGCCACCTTCCAGTGCCAAGACAAAAGCCTTCTGACCCCCCGCATTATTAAGGGGGAGAAGGGATAGGGCTTTGGCCAGGGAAGTCCCTGCTGTTCCGCAAGACCCACTCAGTTAGACTTGGAACACTGGGAAAGCGTAACCTGCCGAAGGAAGGAGGGACGCTACGGAAGCCAAATCCTGCCCAAAGGGAGGTAATGTGGAAATACACATATGAACTGAGCGGATGACCGGGCAGTACAAAATATGGAATGTCACTGGGGTGGCTCCAGCCTATAACAGGGAGGAGACTCAGCCGGACAGTGATGACAGAAGAAACTCTGCCAAGGGAAAGACAAGGGCTCGCCGCAGGGAGCCGTACCGTGGAAGAATACACATATGGGATCGCCGTAGGGATCACAACATATGGACCCAGCCTGGCACAAGTTCCACCAGTGCATACGAGTGGTAGGCATAGCATCGGACGCTCCGCTATGTCCAATGCCGCAGGGATGTGGAGGAACTCAAAAGGGTTCGGTAAGGGGAATGAGTTGGAGCAAGAATGGCGCACGTATCCAGTCCATAGGAGGGGAGTGGCGCAGCAAGCTGACACTTCGAGCAGGGCTTACGGTGTTGACTGGCTTCTATGTAAAGAGAGCACATGGGAAGCAACCGGCTGGACACGTAGGCTATAGAATCTAGCGAACGTGTTAAGTGTCACCCAGCCCGCAGCTCTACAAACATCTGTCAGCGAGGCACCCTGCGCCAATGCCCAGGAAGCGGCTACACTCCGAGTGGAGTGAGCTCGCAGTCCGGGGGGACAAGGTTCACCTTGTGAGTCATACGCCAAGATGATGGCATCCACTATCCAGTGGGCCAACCTCTGCTTGGAGACAGCCTTTCCCTTCCCTGGCCTCCATAACAGATGAAGAGCTGGTCTGAGTTCCTTAGGCTTTGCGTTCTGTCCACGTATAACCGCAAGGAGCGGACGGGACAGAGAAAAGCCAGGGCTGGGTCTGCCTCCTCCGGGGGCAGCGCTTGCAGGTTCACTACCTGGTCACAGAAGAAAGTGGTAGGAACCTTGGGCACATATTCAGGCCGGGGTCTCAGAACAACGTGAGAGTTAGCCGGCCCGAATTCCAGGCACGATTTGTTGACCGAAAATGCGTGCAGGTCCCCTACCCTCTTGATGGAGGCCAAAGCAAGCAGGATAACTGTTTTTAAAGACAGGATTTTTAACTTAACTGCCTGCAGAGGCTCAAAGGGAGGTCTCTGCAGTGCGGTCAGCACCAGAGAAAGGTCCCAAGAGGGTATAGAGGGGGGGCGAGGCGGATTCAGTCTCCTCGCTCCCCTCAGGAACCAGACGATCAGGTCGTGCTTTCCCACGGATCTCCCATCCACTGCATCGTGATGTGCGGCAATAGAGGCAACAAACACTTTGAGGGTGACAGCCCTCGCTCCAACCCATCTTGCAGGAAAGAATGCACGGAACCAATTGAACACCTTCGGGGGTCTTCTCAGTGAGAAGAACACCACTCAACGAACAGGTTCCACTTCTGGGTGTAAGCATACCTCGTAGAGGGTGTTCTTGCAGAAGCGATGGTGTCTACGACAGATTGAGGTAGACCACCTAGAAACTTTGCGTCCCTTCCAGGGACCAGACATGGAGTTTCCAGAGGTCTGGACGCGGGTGCCATACGGTGCCCCGTCCCTGAGAAAGAAGGTCCTCCCTCAGAGGATTGGGCCAGGGAGGGGCTGTTGAGAGGAGCACAAGTTCGGAGAACCAGGTCCGGATGGGCCAATAAGGGGCAACTAGCAAGACCTGCTACTCTTCCTCCCTGACTTTGCACAGTAGCTGTGCAATAAGGCTCACTGGGGGAAACGCATACTTGCGGAGGCCCCGGGCCCAGCTGTGTGCCAGTGCATCCGGGCCGAGGGTGCCCTCGTTCAGGGAGTAAAACAACTGGCAATTGAACGAGTCCGGAGAGGCAAACAGATCTACCTGTGCGGCTCCGAAGTAGTCCCAGATCAACTGGACTGCCTGGGGATGGAGTCTCCACTCTCCCTGGGCCACAGGCTGTCGTGAGAGCTCGTCGACGGCACGATTGAGCAGAAAGATGCATTTGAAAATGCGTCTCTGCGTTAGCATTTTGAATGGAAGCTTGTGAAGGGCCTGATTCAAAATTCACAGGTCCAAGATTGCCCGTAACCCACCACCTTTCTTGGGTACAATGAAGGACGGGCTTTAGAAGCCGGTCTTCAAATCGGCTGGTGAAACCGGCTCTATCGCGTCCTTCGCCAGTAGGACTGCGATCTCCGCACGCATGACAGGGGCACGTTCGTTCAACACCAAGTGTAACGAACTCCGCTGAACCTGGGCGAACTGAATCGTGTAGCCGAGTCTGATGGTACAGAGGAACCAGCTGGACTGGTTGGGAAGCACTTTCCAGGCTTCCACAAACCGGGCCAGGGGGACCAGGGGCACCACAGACGTACCCCGGGTGGGGCAGCGAGGTGGAAGACAGGGACCCAGCTCAGAAGGCCCGGGGGCGGCCCGAAACAGGGTCTGAGTGAGCGGAGAAACACTTACCTGTCTCCACAAGGCAACAGGGGATGCATGAGAAGGCGGATGACTGGGTCCTCGAACGCATCGTCCTGCCAGCTGGCGAACAAGAGCTGTGGATCTGGCTTGGGCAACGTTACACTCCCCGAAGGGGATAACGCAGCCGAGTTGTCATCTCCATAGATCAGCTCACCCTCCGATACTGCAATCAACATCCTGTCCTCTGGTCGATCCATTACAGATGGACCAGCACGCTCAATAGAGCACTCCACCGGCTGCGGTGTAATGGAGGAGTGAGGAGCCCACAGGGAAAGGTTTCCGGGCGAGACCTCCATCACTATCTTCCAATCACCTATCCAACACGGCACCCGGGGGTGGGGCATGGTAATGGGTCCTCGCGCTTCGCGGACGAAGGCGAGTCTCGATCTCAACACAGAGACAGTCATATTCCCGCAATGAGAACATGAGCCATAAACAAAAGCTGCTTCAGCGTGCTGTAAGCCCAAACACGTGATGCAACAATTGCGACCGTCAGAGGGGGACAGGGAACGACCTCATCCAGAAACGCACAGGTGGAATGACACTTTGAAAAAGACGCAAACGCACCCGTGTTGCTCTTTCAGGATTTGAAAACTCTCACCAGTACCGGAGCACACAGGGGAATGATCGCGGCAACACTGCCAGGGATGGTAGAGCCTGTACCAGTGAGACTCACTCTCTTTGCCCTCAACGGGCCGTCAGACAAACAAACACACAAACAGAAATTTGATGCTGTTAAAACAGCAGTTGAGAGCTCAGAGAGCTCGCGACCACCGCTGTACTCGCGCTGTAAACCACCAGCACCGGGAGAGCTTTCCTGAAGAAGCACCGAAGCGCTCGTTGTAATAAACAACACTCTTAAGAAACATCGACATGAAGACTGATCGGCTCCGAAGCGAAAGACAACTGGTGCGTGCATCCACTTCCGTATTTATACCCGCGGGGCGGAGTGTGAGATGCAAATCTCGCACGCCAATGTGCATTGGCTCGTTTTAACAATACTCGAAGATGACAGGCTGCCTAAACGTGATCCCAATCAGTCAACACACAAAGAGCTTATAAAACGTGTAAAGGTGTCAAAACAGCGGCAGGAATTCCTCTGTCACACACACAAACAAAGATCTGCTGCAAGGAAACGGCAGTTCTGACGCCTGTACCGAACTATGACGGCAAACATCGCAACTATGACGAGAAAAAAACAGGTGTGCTTGTCTGTCCTTTTAAGGCTGCATCTTTTGCATCCTGTTTTTGGTTTGTTTAGATGTCTTTGGTGTGTGTTACCTTCATATTTAAGTCCGTACCAGATTTCATTTGGAAGCAGATCTAGACCTGGAAAGGTTGGTCTTGGTCTGCTTGGTTCGCGCCAAGGGTTCGGATGGCACATGGCAGCATGCACTTATTCAAATGAACCGCACTAACAGAGCAATCGCACCGGAGTTCATTTTAATCTAACTAAATCTGTGTGAACACTAAAGTATAACCACACACTTGCTGCTGCATCATTAGTACTGTACCAGCAGTTGCTTTATCAAGAATCACACCTGTAATCAATAACCTCTCATTTCAAGCTTTCTCTCTTTGCCCCATTCACTCACTGTCTGCATGTGTATGTCTGTGCCTGCTGGCCGACTGCCACATTCGGGAACGTATTGGAAGACTGAACTGATGTTCTGTTTGTCCTCGGAATGATCCGGGCAGCGGTCCAACTTGTGCGCGTTCACATACATTAAGGGAAATGTGACACACTTTCACATATAGCCCTATATAGCGCCAACACTTTTTATATCAGTAACTGAGCTGTCCTGCTTTACTAAACGGTTTGTGTGCACATGCATGTTTGTTTTTGTATGCATGCATGAGCACGTAGTAGGCTATGTTCCGTGTGTCAGAGATGCAGTGTGTAGCCTATGTGTGCGTTTCTGGTGGCCAAATCCTCCAGATGGGTGCAGATGGCAGTTTGAGTCTGTGAAGGTGTGGAACAGACTCTGTGTGAGCATTTTGTAATGCCCGAATGCAACACCATCCCCTGAGATATGTGTGTATGTGTGTGTGTGTGTGTGTGTGTGTGTGTGTGTGTGTGTGTGTGTGTGTGTGTGTGTGTGTGTGTGTGTGTGTGCGTGTGTGCATGAGGGAAAACTCTCTGACTGTTCTTTCTTGGTTGCACATTGTTTGAATGCAAAACATCTCAAGGTATGCGTTGTTCTGCAAACCAGGTGTGTTTGAGTGTTTGTAAAGCAGTTGCATTTGTTCGGCTAAATATACCAATAAATAAAAAAATAACTGTTTAAATATACCAATAAATAAAAAATTTACTGTTTCAAGTCCACCTGTCTCACATTGCACACATCCTGGTGCAATACACTTCCTAGGCAGTATATACAAAGACATTTATATTTTTATATGTAAAAATATAAACATTCAAAACAGCAGTAAGTTGATGCATGTTGTCCAGTTATCATATAAAAAAGCATCATATTTTGCATATCATACAGTTAATTATACACAACTGTTCAAAAGATTTCATTTGAAATAAATTTATACTTTTATTCAATAGGAGGTCAACATTGATAATAATCAGAAATGTTTCTTGAGCATCAAATCATATTAGAATGATTTCTGATGGATCATGTGACACCGAAGACTGGAATAATTCTGAAAAAGTCAGCTTTGATCACAGGAATAAATTACATGAAAAAAAATAATCACATAGAAAACCATTCTTTTTAATTGTAATAATATTTCATAACATTTATGTTTTTACTAGATTTTTTAATAAATAATTGCTGCCTTGGTGAGCAGAAGAGACTTCTATCTAGAAAAAAAACATTTAAAAAAAAAAGATCTTAATGACCCCAAAACTTCTGAACAGTATTGTATTTATCAAAAATAATAATGGTAATAACTAAAATAAAAAATAAAATAGTGTAAAACCATAGTATACCGAGAGTCTAGACTTAATTGTTGTGTTTGTGTCTCATTTTCTTAGTTTGAAAATATCAGCAGGTTATCAGTGTGTGGGTGTGTGGACGCATGTCTAAGCATGTTTGCGTGGGTTGTGATATTGTATTTATGAGACGATGAGATATATGTTGCTTTGTAAGTGTGTGAAGTTGATTATTCTTGTTCGCTTTGAGCCTGTGATGCACTACCATCTTGGCTTTGATAAATTAATAATCCTTTTGAAGTGCTAATCCCAAACACGCAGCATGATTCATGCGATCCATACAACAAGTCCCTCTCTCAAAGACTTACACACTCACTCAGCATGTAGCTCTATGAATATGGAGATGCACAGATGGAAACAGAAAGATTTATGTGCGTGCACATGCATGAAGAGTAGACATTAGCCTATCTGTGGTGAAAGATTCTTCAGCTACAAAGATATAATCACTCTGCAAATAAACCTGCATATGCATTTATTCATTGTAATTGTTAAAATAAGGAGACATTTAAATAAAAGGTACAGATGTAGGTTTAAGGCATTATAAATGCATGGATAACATAATATAAATTGAGTGTACAGGAATGAACTGTGGCTTCATCCACAGCTCCACCTAGTGTTGAGAACATGACCTACTTCCAGATTTTCATATTTATAATAATGCTGAAAATTAAGCTTTGCGTCACAGGAATAAGTCACATATACTGATATAGAAAACAGTTATTTGACAATATTGCTGTTTTTAGTATTTTTTTAATTAAATAAATGCAGCCTTGGCAAGTATTTTTTGACGTTTTTGTTTTTTCAAAAACATTTAAAAACCCCAAACTTTTTAACGGTTTGACAATGACTGAAACATTTGCAAGCACACGCAAACATTTCCCCTTCAAGAGGAATGTGAGCATAAATATTCAGAAGGAATAGCAAGAACAGCTGCAGTGCTGGTTGCTTTTATTTTCCTGAAACTCTGGAGGAAGACAAACTGCCTGCCTGACTAACACCTTCCTGCTCTATCAGCAGTCACACATGACAGTTCACCGAAGAGACTCCGCGTGTGTGTGTGTGTACACTGCCTGCAGAGATACTGGCCTCCTAAGCAATTCCCAGTCGTATGACACCATCATGATGTGTGAAAACAGTGCACACAGTCATCATGTCATCAGAGCACATCGGCTCCAGACTTCAATTGAAAAGGACCATTCCGTTATTGATCAACCGAAATCAATTAAGCAATTATCACGACCTCACAGTGCTTTAATTGTGGCATTCAAGCAATTATTGTGAAGATAACACAAGTCAGGATCAATTCCTAAGGTGACATTTAGCAGGATTACAGTCACCAACACAAAACAGAAACACAAAGAAATCACACATACCTGCAGATGAGACTGTCACTAAACTATGGAAGCTAAAACAATAAATAAAGGTAATTGGGTCATTTTACTTCACAATTCTGAAAAAAAAAGACAGATTTGTGAGACAAAAAGTCACAATTATTTGACTAAGAAACTCACACAGCTCTTGAAAACATTCCTGGTTCCAAAGTTAAATAAGTCTAGAATTCCTGGAGAGAGCTTACCATTAGCTTTTCCATTCATTCCAATGTAAGTTGTTCAGTTGGTGCAGCCCATACTGCAAAAAAATATTTTCAGATATATATTTTTTTAATATTTAAAAATAAACAAGAAATGGCTAAAAGCACATGGCTAATAAAATGTTTTAAATATATTTACATAAATCATTTTTTGATAAGTTTTAGTTCTATTTTTCTATATAAATTTTTTTTAGATCGTTTCAATTTACCGAACCATTCAGACTTTTGGAGTTAGTAAGATATATATACTCACCTAAAGGATTATTAGGAACATCATACTAATACTGTGTTTGACCCCCTTTCGCCTTCAGAACTGCCTTAATTCTACGTGGCATTGATTCAACAAGGTGCTGAAAGCATTCTTTAGAAATGTTGGCCCATATTGATAGGATAGCATCTTGCAGTTGATGGAGATTTGTGGGATCCCCGTTCTCCCCGAAGCTCCCGTTCCACCATATCCCAAAGATGCTCTATTGGGTTGAGATCTGGTGACTGTGGGAGCCCTTTTAGTACAGTAAACTCATTGTAATGTTCAAGAAACCAATTTGAAATGATCCGAGCTTTGTGACATGGTGCATTATCCTGCTGGAAGTAGCCATCAGAGGATGGGTACATGGTGGCCATAAAGGGATGGACATGGTCAGAAACAATGCTCAGGTAGGCCGTGGCATTTAAACGATGCCCAATTGGAACTAAGGGGCCTAAAGTGTGCCAAGAAAACATCCCCCACTACATTACACCACCACCACCAGCCTGCACAGTGGTAACAAGGCATGATGGATCCATGTTCTCATTCTGTTTACGCCAAATTCTGACTCTACCATCTGAATGTATCAACAGAAATCAAGACTCATCAGACCAGGCAACCTTTTTCCAGTCTTCAACTGTCCAATTTTGGTGAGCTCTTGCATATTGTAGCCTCTTTTTCCTATTTGTAGTGGAGATGAGTGGTACCACGGTGGGGTCTTCTGCTGTTGTAGCCGATCCGCCTCAAGGTTGTGCGTGTTGTGGCTTCACAAATGCTTTGCTGCATACCTCGGTTGTAACGAGTGGTTATTTCAGTTAAAGTTGCTCTTCTATCAGCTTAAATCAGTCGGCCCATTCTCCTCTGACCTCTAGCATCAACAAGGCATTTTCGCCCACAGGACTGCCGTATACTGGATGTTTTTCCCTTTTCACACCATTCTTTGTAAACCCTAGAAATGGTTGTGCGTGAAAATCCCAGTAACTGAGCAGATTGTGAATCTGAATCGGCCCGTCTGGCACCAACAACCATGCCACACTCAAAATTGCTTAAATCACCTTTCTTTCCCATTCTGACATTCAGTTTGGAGTTCAGGAGATTGTCTTGACAAGGACCACACCCCTAAATGCATTGAAGCAACTGCCATTGGTTGATTAGATAATTGCATTAATGAGAAATTGAACAGGTGCTCCTAATAATCCTTTAGGTGAGTGTGTATATATATATATATATATATATATATATCGGGGGTTATCTTAAATTATATAAAAAAATATATTATTTTGATCAAATAAATGCAGTCTTGATAAGTGCAAGATACTTCTTTTAAAAACATTTTTTAACAAGCTTACTGACCTCAAACTTTTTAACAGTAGAGAATATTGTCAAAATTATATTTTAAACATATTTTAAGGAAATGTACCATCTTGCCCTTTAAAGTACATTTTGGCAATTAAAGGTTTAAAAAAAATCATATTTTTCAATTTGAAATAAATACTTTCCTTAAGCCATGCAGTTTACATTACATATTTAGCATATTTTTGAAAATATCTTGGGCAGAATAAAATATTTAAAACATCTACTGTAATACAATGTAACATTTGCAATTTATAGCAGTACCATACACTTTATTCCACCAGAATACACAGCTACTTGTGAATGCCTGTCCATGGAGAAAGATGTTTTTGTATCCAGATGGTGCAGTTATGACATCTACTAGCAGGTGCAAACTGGGCCATGCTAACCAGTCAAACTCTGACCCCCCCCGTTGCCCCCCTGTGAACGGCCCTGCCTGCAGATCCTCAAAAGCTGGTGAGGCTCTTAAAATAATCATCTGGCAGAGCCAGAGTGCCACCCAAGGGCCGCAGTCTTGAGAACTCTCAAAACTACATTAACCTGGCCTTCACGTGCCTCAGGGTCTCATTACTTACAGCAGAGTCTTGGTCTAGGTCTCAGTTCTTTTGTCTAAGACACATTACAGCACACATTAAAAGGGTCATGATCTTGTTCTTCTGCTGGTTCCGCATCTTGTCTACATTTTCCAGTAATTAAAGACCCGTTAAAAACTCATTTTGTTGTGTGGTACATAATTCACTTTGGTTTAAATTTACTCTTCTTTGTGTTATGGACTCAGCATGTTGTTCTTGGATTATATGGCTTTTATTATTAGCTTGGCTTAAGGAAATCTGGACTGTTTTTGACAACCACAGTGGCTTATTACTGCACTGTTTTTAACAAATCCCAAAATGGATTTGAGTCAAATAATGTTCTTTGATTTAACCCAGGGGTTTTTAACCTTTTAGACACCATGGACCACACCTATGATCATCCTCATATAAGGGACCCTCATCCTGAAATTTAAAAGGCATCTATCCTTTATAAACACCCAATTTATACACTGAAATTTTTATTTTATACATTTTTATTTATATTAAAGCAAGATGACTATTGCGATGTTGAGGTCAAGACAATAGGCCATATTTTAACGATCTAAGCACATGGTCTAAAGCGCACGGCGCAAGTGCACACGCGGCGCATGTTTTAAAAGGGTTGTCCCTATTCTCTTAATGAGTAATGGGTGTGTTTGGGGCTTTACGTGCAATAAACCAATCCGAGTCTCATCTCCCATTCCCTTTAAAAGCCAGTTGCGTTCGCGCCATGGCGATTTGCTATTTAGATGACAGAATCTGCAAGCGGAAAGACTGAACGCGTCTCCAGAGAGGAAACGGATCTGGTCGTGTGCGAGGTTAAAGTGCGCAAGCAAACCGTCTACGGGACAAGCCGGATTCCACCATATCTTTATGTACACAATAATAATCTTTTACATTGTCCCATGTTTCTGGACCTTTACGGCTGGATGATTGGTCTCTTGGGGCAGGGCGTGCTGAACAGCAGCATCTCGCTCCAGTGCCTTTCTTTTTGGAAGTGCACGAGAAGGTCACGTAGTCGTGGAAGGCATATTTTTCTGTCAGAAACCAATCCACTGCCTCGTCCGCTCTCACTACCCTCGATGGCGGGGAGCTCAGAGGGTATGTGGAGATCCCACAGGTGGAGCATGCAGTTTTGGTGCAGTTATACCCACAAAATGCTGCCACCTGGCGGGGTCGTCCGCGTCTTCCAACCAAGGCAAGTAAGTTCTCGGCTGCACTCACGGCCAAGGCTTACAAGTCAAGTCAAGTCACCTTTATTTATATAGCGCTTTTTACAATACAGATTGTATCAAAGCGCTTCACAGTGATAACATGAAAACAATATAACAAAGTTTGTTTCTAAAAGATATTGCGTCAACGTCCACCTTAAGTAAGGCAGATCAATAATATTATTGAATATTAAATGTCCCCAACTAAGCAAGCCAAAAGCCAAGGCAACAGTGGCAAGGAACCAAAAACTCCATCAGGGACAGAATGGAGAAAAAAACCTTGGGAGAAACCAGGCTCAGTCGGGGGGCCAGTTCTCCTCTGGCCAACGAAGGAACAGTGCATGATTCGGGCAGCATTACAAGTCAGATTGGATCGGAACATTTAGAGTATTTTTTGGAAGTCCAAGTATGCACGCCGGTCTTAAGACGAGTTGTTGAGGATCAGTGCCGTCCACCATAGAGAGTCCTTATCGCCCGTGTTGAGTCGTCACTTCATAGGCTTTGTGATTGGAGCATCTGAAGTCTCCGTGAGAGGCTGGATACAAACTGGAGCTGACGAACGCCATTTTCTCGGGACTCGCGTCCCGAGATAACAGCAGAAAAGCAAAGGGAAAATAATTAGCGTAGCTGCTGTTCATAATGATGATTTCCATAACACAGGCGTAAATGACAAAACATGAAGACAGTGACTCTTGCGTCCCAAAATCACCCCCCTCCGTCCCCCACTCAACTCAGCCCAGCTTACTGACCTCTACGTCCCTCCTGCTGCTGAGACCTAACCACAATCTCACAATCTCTCCGCAACCCAACCATACGCGCCAACCCGTTGACTAAGGCTGTCGAGCCCCACTGGTGCGTGAATAGGCAGTTTCAGTGGACAACGGTTCCGTATGGCATACTACCTACCGCAAAACACAATATCTGCCCAACCACCCGTCATTCACGCAATATACACAGGAACGTAATGACTGCAAATATTATGCAACCTATACAGATAACCTACAGTCTCTTCAAGTTTTATAGTATTAAATGCATTTGATCTGATTCAGCAGTATTATAAAAGGTAAGCATTATGTAAATGCTTGGCTGAAGAGATGCGTCTTTAATCTAGTTTTGAACTGGGACAGCGAGTCAGAGCCTCGAACAATATCAGGAAGGCTATTCCAGAGTTTAGGAGCTAAATGTGAGAACGCCCTCCCTCCTTTAGTGGACTTAGATATCCTAGGAATGACTAGAAGCCTCGAATTTAGTGATCTTAAAGAACGCGATGGATTGTAGGGCGATAGAAGGTCCATTAAATACACAGGAGCTAAACCATTTAGGGCTTTATAGGTCAGTAGTAGTACTTTGTAATTGATACGGAACTTGATAGGTAACCAGTGTAGAGATGATAAAATTGGTGTTATATGATCATATTTTCTTGACCTAGTAAGAACTCTAGCGGCTGCATTTTGCACTAACTGTAGCTTGTTTATTGAAGATGCAGGACAACCAGCTAATAAAGCATTACAGTAATCTAGTCTCGAGGTCATGAATGCATGAACTAACTTTTCTGCATCAGAAACAGATAGCATGTTACGTAATTTAGCAATGTTTCTAAGATGGAAAAAGGCTGTTCTTGTAACATATGAAATATGATTTTCGAAAGACAAGTTGTGGTCTAGTATAACTCCCAGGTCTTTTACTGTAGAGGATAAAGTAACAGGACATCCTTCTATATTAAAGTTGTATTGTAAGTGGTTTTGTGGATAGTTTTTTGGACCAACAAGTAATACCTCCGTTTTATCTGGATTTAGTAGCAGGAAATTATGCGTCATCCAGCATTTTATATCTTTAAGACACTCTGTCAATTTTGATGAGTTAGTGTTTTCATCTGGTCGTGATGAAATATATAATTGAGTGTCATCAGCATAACAGTGGAAATTAATTCCATGTTTTCTTATAATATTGCCAAGTGGCAGCATATATATTGAGAATAGCAGAGGGCCTAACACCGATCCTTGCGGCACTCCATAGTCTACTGACGTTATCTTCGATTTTTCCCCATTTAAACAAACAAAATGGTAACGGTCTGATAAATACGATCTGAACCAGCTTAATGCCTGTCCCTGAACACCAGTGTAGTTTTGTAGTCGATCCAAGAGTATTTTATGATCTATAGTGTCAAACGCAGCACTAAGATCGAGTAGAACTAATATTGAGATACAGCCTTGGTCAGAAGCTAAAAGTAAATCATTTGTAATTTTAACTAGCGCAGTTTCTGTGCTATGATGCGGTCTGAATCCTGACTGAAATTTTTCATATATCTCATTTTCTTGCATGAAAGAGCACAATTGAGCGGACACAGTCTTTTCTAGTATTTTAGACATAAATGGAAGATTTGAAATCGGTCTGTAATTTGCTAAGTTATTTGGATCTAATTGCGGTTTCTTAATGAGAGGTTTTATTACTGCCAGCTTGAATATTTTTGGAACATGACCTAAAGATAAAGACGAGTTAATAATATTAAGAAGAGGCTCTTCCACTATAGGTAACACTTCTTTCAGAAATTTAGTTGGTATTGGATCTAATAAACATGTTGTTGGTTTAGATGCAATGATAAGTTTATTTAGCTCTTCCTGTCCTATAGTTGTAAAGCGGTGTAGTTGTTCTTGAGGGGCGATAATTGAGGCTGAATCATAAGACGCCATAGAGGATTGTACATTTACAATTGTGTTTCGGATGCTTTCTATTTTCTCATTGAAGTAGTTCATAAAATCATTACAGCTATACTGTAACGGAATAATTTGCTCGGGTGATGTCTGTTTATTTGTTAGTCTAGCCACGGTGTTAAATAAAAACCTTGGATTATTTTGGTTATTTTCTATTAGTTTGCGGAGATGCTCAGCCCTGGCTGCTTTTAGAGCTTTTTTATAACGTGACATACTGTCTTTCCACGCGATTCTAAAGACCTCTAAATTAGTTTGTTTCCATTTACGCTCTAGGTTACGAGTTTCTCTCTTGATAGCATGCGTAGCACTGTTCTACCATGGTGCTTTAGTTTTCTCTCTAACCTTTTTTAATCTAATTGGTGCAACAATATCTAATGTACTAGAGAAAATGGTGCTCAAACTGCTGGTCATTTCCTCTAGTTCATCTGTTTGTTTGGGTTCACTGAGCAGCAGAGATAGATCAGGTAAGCTATTTGAGAATCTATCTATAGTGGTCGGAAGGATTGTTCTGCCTGGTCTATAACGTGGCGCAACATGACAAATTTCAGCAGTGCGTATTATACAAGTTACCATGTGATGATCGGTGAGATCGTCACTTTGCGGTATAATATCTATATCGGTTAGATTGGTTCCATATGATATAATTAAATCTAGTGTATGATTTAGACGATGAGTGGGACCACTGACATTCTGCTTGACCCCAAAGGAGTTTAATAAATCTGTAAACGCAGTCCCTAACGCATCATTTGTGTTATCTACGTGTATGTTAAAATCTCCAACAATTATTGCTTTATCGGCATTGACCAATAGATCTGAGAGAAAGTCTGCAAACTCTTTTAGGAAATCAGCATATGGTCCTGGAGGTCTATATACAGTAGCCAAGGCTAGAGATAATAGGGATTTATTTCTTACATCTAAGAGCGTAACGTTTAGCACAAGTACTTCAAACGAGTTAAACCTGTGACCTGTTTTCTGAGTAACATTAATAATATCTCTATAGATTGTTGCAACACCGCCGCCACGACCGATCAGACGGGGCTCATGCTTATAACAGTATCCTGGCGGGGTAGACTCATTTAGACCGAAATACTCGTTTGGTTTAAGCCAGGTTTCAGTAAGGCAAAGTACATCGAAGCTATTATCTGTGACCATTTCATTTACAATAACCGCCTTAGGTGTGAGCGATCTAATGTTTAGAAGACCTAGTTTTAGAAATTGTTTTTGTTCACTGATATTTAGATTTTCAGGTTTAATTACAATAAGATTTTTCCTAGATCCTACAGTGGATTTATTATTTGGCCTCACTAAACGAGGGATATACACAGTTTCTATATAATATTCTACACTACTTATATCAATTAAATTGGCACAGCAAAGACTGTGATTTGGAATTTGATTTTCTAGTCATACGGTGTGTAACGTCTTGGAGATGTTGTCCGACAGAACAGCCGCTCCGAATCTGCTGGGGTGCAGGCCATCAGCACGGTAGAGCCTAGGTCGCTCCCAGAACAGATTCCAATTATTTACAAAGGGTAGTTTTTGTTCATTACACAATGACATTAACCATTCATTTAGTGCAAATAATCTACTGAACCTTTCCTGTCCTTGTCGGTACGTGGGAAGCGGTCCAGACACGATGATCGTTGCCTCAGGCGCTGTGCTGCGTACCGTCTCGATCAGGGTCCTGTAGTCCTTCTTCAGAACCTCCGTCTGCCGCAGCCTGATATCGTTTGTTCCAGCGTGAAGCACCACAGCTCCGACGCGCTCTTCACCGTTCAGGATCTCGGGAACCTGTGCGGCGACATCAAGAACACGAGCACCAGGAAGGCAGTGAGTGCGCACCTTACCCTTACCTGAGGTAGCACGGACATGACGGACCATGGAAGTGCCGATGATCACGGCGTCGTCGCGTTCCGACTCGCGAAGAGGGGAGAAGCGGTTCCGGGTGGAGATCTCGAAGACCGGGAGGGGCAGAGAGGTTCTTGCTCTGGTCCTGGCTCGTGTCTTCCGCTGTGGGATCACCCAGGGTCCATGGTGTTGGGTTGGTGCCGGAGTAAATGATGCCAGAGATGATCGCGTCCTCCTGGGCAGAGAAACGCACGGAGTAGACGAAGTCGGAGTCAAAAAGTTACTAACCACTGACTTGTGTGCATCGGCGCGTGACGTTTCAAGCGCTGATCGCCGATCCCGCAGCTCGGCTTGCCTCTCTAGCAGACCACGGATCTGTTTCTCCACCGATTCAAGCTCCAATCGTACCGAAATCAGTTCGAATGTGTCCTCACCTGCACTCAGAGGTAGCGTTAGACACACATCTGATATGTTCGCCATAACAGATGAACAGTAGATTAGTAGTGATACTACCAATATCACTAGTAATTTAGGACTGAAATGCCGGATATAACCTGTATCCTTTTAGTGAAACGGGTGTAAAATCAGACGGTCAATAGGCGCGAGGCCACGCGTGAAATGCTAGCGGACTAAAGGCTAGTAGCCGAGATTCGCAAAGTTGGGTCTAAGTAGCGATATCAAAGCAATCCGATTGTTTTTTTATAAGGAATAGTATCGAGAATAAGTTCCCATGATATAAAAATAGAAAGTGCTTGTTTATAAATGAGTGGTAAAGAAGAAAATCAAGGATTAATGAATTGATTCGACGGAGCTTTCAAACACAAAACCTTGTGCTTACAGCGCCTGCATGCCATGGCCTTCCTGCAAGTATACGAGTCCACGGTACTGAAAGACCTGCACAAGGCTAGTTCTGTCCCCGGATTGATGCAGGAGCTGCATGCAGTGACGGACCTCACCCTCCGGGCGACGAAAGGCAGACGATGTCCACATTAGTGGTCCAGCAGTGCTATCTCTGGCTGAACCTGGCCAAGATGAAGGAAGTCGACAAGATTCGCTTTCTTGACTCCCCCATCTCCCAGGCTGGTCTCTTCAGCGATGCTATCGAGAACTTTGCCCAGCAGTTCTGGACAGTCCAGAAGCAGATGGAGGCAATCAGACACATTCTGTCCTTACGGGATGCAGCTGCCAACACCTGTCCGTCTAGGTTCCACAGCGCTGCCCCACCGTGGGAACGTCTGTTGTCCCACTTGCACGGTGTCTGGAAGCTGGCTAGTGCTTACCCGCCTTACCTACCTCATCAGACTCGGCTATGCGATTCAGTTCCCCTGCCGTCCCCCCAGATTCAGCAGAATCCGGTTTACCTCAGTGGTAGACATGGATGCTCCTGTCCTGCATGTGGAGATCACAGTCCTATTGGCGAAGGGCGCAATAGAGACGGTCTCTCCAGCCAACATGAAGTCAGGATTTTATAGCCCATACTACATTGTGCCCAAGAAAGGAGGTGGGTTATGACTGATCTTGGACCTGCGCATCCTGAACCGAACCATTGACAAGTTCCTGTTCCAAGATGTTGATGCAGATACGCATCCTCACCAATGATCGTAGCCAAGATTGGTTTGCAACGATCGACCTAAAGGATGCGTACTTCCATGTCTCAATCCTACCTCGACACAGACCGGGCATATGTCATCCGCAACTGCAGTTATGCCATTTAGATTGTTTCATATGAGACCGCTTCAGCGCTGTCTTCACGACTGGGTCCCGAGATGGGCATGGCACCACGGCACACATCGAGTGGAAATTCCTCCGTTTTGTCGCCGTACTTACAATCCATGGTCGGACCTTGTTTTACTCCGGGCAGGAGTTCCCTTAGTACAAGTGTCCAGGCATGTTGTTATCTCAACAGATACCTCCAACTAGGCTTGCCGCGATAGACGGTGTTGACGGTGTTACCGGTTTTAAGCCCCATCACCGGTGACATCACTTTCCCACCGTGACACCACGATGTCTTGACTTTTTTTAAGTATTCGTTTTTGCTAAAATATTTATTTGAATTAATTAATAAATAAATTAATTAATAAAATAATATTTATCAATTATTTAGTTCAGAAGAGAGCATACATTATAATTAAAAACTGAACTGCGCAGTGCGTGCCAAGAGCCAGTCACGTCACAGATCAGCAAGCATCAGGATACCATTTAGCACGTGTGGAGATGAGAACGAGTCAAATTACAGAAAAGCTTATTTCGAAAGTAAAAGTATAACGCGCACGCATTTAAAAGCTATTTAACCCCCCCCGCCCCGCCCCCCACGGTGACACCGGGATTACCGGTGTTGTCACACGTCGATTAACCGGTGGGAAATTTTCCTCACCGCCGCAACCCTACCTCCAACATGGGCTGGGGTGCTGAATTGATGGGCAAGCAGCTTCGAGCTCCTGAACAGGACCTCACCTGCAGTGGCATATCAATTGCATCGAGTTGCTAGCAGTACATCTTGCCCAGTACCTGTTTCTGCCGTCGCTGCGGGACAAACATATGCTGGTCCGTGTGGACAACACATCAACGGCCAAGGTGGTCTACACCCCCGCTGTATGTCGCAACTCACCTGCCATCTCCTCCTGTGGGGTCATAAGCGACTCAGGTGTCATCGTGCCATTTACATCCCGGGCGAGCTCAATCATGCAGCCAATGAGCTCTCATGACAGCATACGTCTAGGGAAGGGTGGAGACTCCAGTCCCGGACAGTCCAGCAGATTTTGGGAATGCTTCGGGGTCGCTCAGGTTGACTTGTTTACAGGGAAGACCCCCTCCACAGGGCTATCTCCCTCCACTCTGAAAGTGTATGTTGCCGCTATTGCCGCACACCACGATGCAGTAGACAGTAAGTCTCTGGGAAAAACCCAACTTGATCATCAGGTTCCTGAGAGGCGCTAGGAGGTTGAATCCTCCTCAGCCAAGCCTCATCCCCTCTTGGGACCTACAGAGAGCACCCTTTGAGCCCTTGATGTTCTAAAGTATGTTGTATATATACTATGTACAGTATGCACAATTTCTGCTAATTAAATCGGTAAAATGCACACCATACATAAAAGCACAATGTGCTGGATAATATACTGTGCAATGTGTTCAAACTTTCATTTCCAATGTGTTGAACTCTGAAAGAAAAAGAAAATCAAATTTTTCTTGATATTATTTGATGAAAGACATCTCTACACACAATTTGAAGAAATATGACGCACTACACGTAAACATCAGTAAATGTCAAATAAAGAATTAATGTGCCGTTCATAACTGCCTTGATGATGTGAACTGCATTAATCAATACAGAATCACCAATTGTGAGGAGGATATATTACATTTTTTAATATGTTTAAAAAAAATCTTTTTAAAATAATTATGCTTCTATAAAAGAATTATAATTGTTCACCTAAAATTTTAAATCCTGTCTGGCTCATATTTGATTTGAAAGCCACATGCAGCTTAGGCAAATAATAAGCTGTAAATGATAATAAGCTTCAGAAATATAACACACAGGTCAAATTGACTAATGGACTTTATGGTGCTTTTTCTACTCACTATATTAATGTACTGTTTGATGTATTATTTATGTATTTTGTATATTTATTATTAGATTTTATTTATTTAATAGATTAAAATAATAAAAAATATTAGTTAATTATAAATAACTTATTTATGTATTTATTTAACTTTTTTTTTTTTTTACTTTTTTCTCTTTTCCACAGACACCCCGGCCCTTTATAGCCCTCTTTTACCAGTTTGAAAACCCCTATTGCTTTGTATGGCGTCTTTTTGTGAGAATGAATTTTAAGTTTTGGGTGAACTATGATACGGAGTTATAACTTTGCACAAATTCCATCACTAACACTTAACTATTATGGTTATAGGCCTACTTTGGGAAAAATGTGACTGTGAATAGAAACTCTGGCTGGATTGTCAGTTAGAATAATGTGAATGCATATGCTTTTCAGGTCTCATGATTCACGCTGAAACTCTGACACTAATGACTGCAGTGTTTCCGCTACATTCATTCTGCCGTGGCGGGCCGCCACACCTAAAATCATCCCGCCACGGCTGCAGCTTCAGTGAGCTCTGATATTGTAAAGCTAAAGGCATAAAAAACATTGTAAAGCACCATAAAGTTTTCGCACTATATTCAAACACTTCTAAAGTCATTCAATAGCATAATGTGAGGTAAAAGTTTATATTTAAGTCTGTAAGTGAAAGTTTATGGAAACTCATCTCTCCTCAGTCATTCTCCATTCAGCATCAAACAGCGCGTCGCGTCCGGTTACGACAGTAACACGACGACACTCTCTTCAAGATCAATGTTCCCATTATTATTCTTTATTTTTAGATAAAGGTCTATGGTTTGCACTTTGCATAAAATGACTTTATCTTGCTGGAGTTTATAGCGCTTTCTAAATCATATTCCTTTCTCCCGGGTGTCTGGTAGATTACAGCACTGGAGTTGAGAGCACTATGAATTGTTCTTCATGCACACTGTAACTGAAATTTAAAACTGTTAAAAGAAAAGGCTCGATAAACTGTTGCATAGATAATATAATACATTAAGCATAGATGGATATAATCTCTTCGCTTTGTGCTTTGAACTTTTCAATGCGAAGCGCTGCGCGCTGTGACTTCACGATGCTTCAAGTGCATCATTCTGCGCACGGGATGCGCATAATCGCTTTGCCACTCTTATTGGAGACTTTCATAATACTTAGGGGATGTTTGAACACCTGTGGCAAGGGGGCGTGGCCAATTGGAATATCACTCATGGGCCACGCCCCCTGGGGAAATGGGCCTGCCACCACGGCTGGAAAAAATCCTAGAGGAAACACTGGACTGTATTACTGCGGATCGTGTGGGTGTTTCATAACAGCTGCTGCTTTCAGTCCATGTCTGTTGCTGTTAGAGGGTGAAACTTTTAATTATGACAAATAAAAGAGAGAGAGAAAAATCTCACTACGTTTTAAAATACGTCTCTTAAACCCCTTCCTACTTTATATTCTTTTCTTCTTCTTTTTTACTTGATCCTCAATATTTCATTTCTTTCTCCAGGCACTCCAGATTCGACAAATCTCCAGTGCAAATAAAGTCAAAAATTGCATCAGGTAACATCCCTATAAATGCAACACCTCAAAGGATCAAGATATTTCCGACACCTGTCTGTCAACTAAGAAAGCAATTTACGTTCCACAACATCCTGCGGCATTATGATCATTATATCAGCTTCACACTTTTTTTTGTTGTTGTAATATGCATAATCAGTTCTGTCCTTCTCTAGCAACTGTGGATTGATCAAAAGCAGAAACATGAAAGAATTTCACATTTTATGAAAGTGACTGAAAGTTTAAACATGAGGCCTGTAAAAAATGTCTGAAATAGACATATTACATTATAAATACAAAAACAAACAAACCACAGTTTACCGTTTCCAACATATACCTTTGCTACTATCATTAACATTACAATAAAATAATTTAGGTAATTTGGTGTTATTTGGTGTTATCCATCAATGTCATCATAAAAATTGAGGTAGCAAAATTACAACATTTTTTGAAAGCTTACATTTTTGAAGGATTGTCAATTGCCTCATTAATTTTAAATAATTTGGCAGAAAACCATGATTTTTTTTATTTTTTATGTGGCTTATATTTTACACATGGTCGCATCACGTTTAAACACTTTTTTTCCTAATCAAACTTACATATTAAGAAACAGAATCAATATATGATTGTTAAAGCAGGTAAAACGACATAGTAAATTCTCATTAGAGCCTAATGTGCCTGAAGGTCTGGTTTTCATCATAGTAAGTTTTGTGGTAGCCTAGCCTACTTTGTGCACAGCTAATTTCACTTTGTGCTGAGCAGTCATGTAACATCTGGTACTCACCAACACTAGTCCGACTGATTCATCTCCACTGGACCTGCAGATGCAAACCTGAAAAGACAACCACTGCTGCTGTGTTGTTTGGAGAGAAGCAGTAGGCTATCTTCAGCTCCAGTTCATCGCGGTAAAGTAGCCTACCTTCAAATGTCTCCACAAGAGGGCGACAATCGCCACGAAAAACAAACTCAAAATAAAAGTAGTTTTTTACTTGTTTAATGTTCTGTTGAGACATTTGGCCACATCCTGACATTTGTTTTATTACGGTTGAAAAACGGGAAACTCAGATTTACTAAAATCAAAGCTCGTTATTAAAATGTCTATCCAAATACACCCTTTGAACAAAGGTGAGGAAAAACATCTTAGTGAAAGTTTATCTTCAAATACAACACCTCTTTTGCTCTTTGGCTTTTAGTCAAGTGACAAATCCACTGTTTGATTCTACTTGCGCCTCAAAACTCAATCCTCTATAAAATATGTGACCTCAGGGCAAAAAGCAGAGTTTATACTTGTTTTGTATTTGATTAAAACGTATAGATAATATACAAAGACAACCATCATCAGAGAATCATCTTTATTAATAAATAAGAAACAGTTGCAAATATAGCTTTCAGAGATTTGAAATAAGTTGCTGTACATTTAAAGTATATTGCTCTCAAACATTAAAGCAGGCTTTGAGATTAAAGCTCTGACACTTTGGTTCAAATGATCTTTCATGAAGGCTGGTAAGTCATTCTGGTATAATGATCCAGGCCCCGGGTCTGTCAGGGTCTCAGTAAGGCTGGTGAAACGTAGGCATTAGCAATTAGCATCAGTCTTTTCCTTCATTCAAATGAGCCTCATTCATGTATTAGTTTCCCAGGCTGGTCTTAGATGGCCATTCTATTAAATCCATCATAATACAGAACATTTACATTAATTAGGGTTCCACTTGTGAGGAACAGATGCTCCGTTAAATACATATTTGGACACTTACAACACACTTAATTAGGCTAGAGTCATTGTGTTACATAATCAAATGCCAAACCAAGCAGTCTTCTAAAGAAAGATAGACAACGTTCACTTTTCAAGCAAACCATGTATGAAACAACATTTGTTTTAAAAATTAAAATTTTGTCATCATAATACTCACCCTCAAGTTGTTCCAAACCTGTATGAGCTTTTTTCCGTACTATGCATTCAAGGGCCACCGTCAACCATCCAACATTCTTCAAAATATCTTCTTTTGTGTTCAACAGAACAAAGAAATTCATACAGGTTTGGAACAAAATGAAGGTGAGTAAATGATGACAGAATCTTAATTTTTGTATAAACTGTTCCTTTAAGGCCTGAATGATAACTATATTAGCACACAATATCATCCTGTATATTCTAAACGTGAGCTGCAGTTTTGTCGTCTGCCGCTTTAAACGCTTGAGCTCTTAAAGCAGGATGGATTTTGATCAGCTGTCAATGTTTCATAGTTCATCTTCTAGGGGGGAAAAGGTCATTCTGAAAGTGATTCTAACGACATTGTTTCTCTGTGCCGTTATTGATGTGTTTTGGACTTTTTAGACCAATATCTTTGTCATCTTTATAGTTATTGGTAGGTGTAAACATGCCTTTAGGCTTTTAGTGACAAAAAAAATGATTAAGACTAAATAAAAACAAGTATTGGACTTTTAGACTTGGATCATGTTCATAGTTATTGTGATGAACTACATGGTCAACATAATACACTCTTAAAAATTAAGGTAAGTTTAAGTTTGTGCTTATCTTGGCGAAAGCCGAGTACAAATCAGCATGAAGTGTTAACATCTACTCTCGTGTAATGGAAATCATGAGAACTGTTTGTTTTGTCTTAACAGTAAAATGCAGACTGGAAAGTGAGAGACGGGGGGAATAGGATCAGCACGTGACTCGGGTCAGACTCAAAGCCGACAGCATGTGCACAATATGCCACAGTACTGACAAACTCATGCATTTTTAAGTTTGTGTCCTTAGTGTCAAAATACTTTTAGAGGCCGCTATATTTCTGAGACGGTTCAGAAAGCACCAACAAATAAGAGAGATTTGTTCGATTTATTTTGCATAGGCTCCAATTCATGCGTCTGAAATTGTCAGAGACATATTTCCATATTTAACAACAAATCAATTTGAAAAGCCACATGGTACAAAAATAAATAGCTGGATTTAGAAAGATTATGTATACAGTATTTTCCACGTTATTTACAACACTGTCGTCACAGTTCAATTTCCAATAAGTGCTGCAACAAAAACCTAGTTCAACTTTATCCATCTTATATAATCTTCTGACTCAAAGTGGAAATCTGAACCTTTGGTTTTAGAGAACAAAGTCATATTTAGCCAGTGTGGTACAGAAAGTTTTGCATTTACCAAAACAGCTGAAAAGGCTCCACTATAAACCAGGCTAAAATGGAAAGTAATTTTCATCAAAAAATAAAGTTGATTCTTATCAGAACAGAAAATGCAATCAAGTGAAACAAGACTTACTTTGTCATCAGTGAATCACACTTGACTATTATTGTCTCACAGAATATAATCATATCCTGTAATATTTTAACAACCAAAATGATCAAGTATCAGGTATGGTTTTGCTGGAGGACAAAGTATAAATACATCGACGGATGTAATTTATAGGCAGAAACAATATTGTAATCAATACATCGATATTTCAAGTTTTTCATTTATTCAAAAAGACATTGCCATGTGGACAATCAGTCATTAACGATACTGACGCAGACATTGCTTGATTTCAATACAGACATCACTGAAAGTAATGATAACTTGAAATGTAATAAGTGATTCAAGTCAATTAACACTTTTTCAAACTTGTCTTTTTGATCAATTTATCAAAAGAACTGGATCTTTCATTCAAGCCCTGGACT
This sequence comes from Tiaroga cobitis, assembly GCA_030578255.1. NCBI lineage: Eukaryota > Metazoa > Chordata > Actinopteri > Cypriniformes > Leuciscidae > Tiaroga > Tiaroga cobitis. The sequence goes on from CM060605.1 coordinate 36,445,037, forward strand.
AAACTGATCTGTTTGTAAAGCGTGGCCACATTACTGTTACCATTAGGGTGGAGCAACCAGTGCGATTGCACCGGGCCCCATGCTTTAGGGCCCCTGTGTGAACGCCAACGCACCCCGCTTCCTCTATCTCGCACTGGGCCGCCAAACTGAGCCCTATGTTTGGGACGGCACTGACCGTTACTCTGAGAAATGTTGCGCCATTTAAATCCAGTCAACTGGAATCTATGTGATCAGGAGTGGAATCAGTGAGGCCGAAAACACAGAATTCGTCCACGTTGACGGACAGAAAGCTGCTCGGTTTAAAAGAGACCTCTGTGTGAGCTGTGCTTCAGACGTCGCTGCACTAATAGTAACCATAGACAACGGACTTTTTTTGCCTGCGAAATCTCCATTTATTTCTGACTGCTCCTTTGAGTTAACTAATTCTGTTCTGAATTCTCATCACGTAATTCATCTCAACAAAGCAGATTATTGTGGTTCCTTATGTATGTTTGAGTTCATGACGGGTTTTTGTGTGGTGTGTTTATCTGAGTTTCCTTTTATTTCTTTATTCCTATGATGTTTGGTTACACTGTGTACTTCAAAACTGCCTTGTCTCTCACTATGAACAACAGAATTACGCAAAACACGTAAGCCATGTTCATCCGCAATGGCTGTATTTGTATTATGTGAGGTATTGTTTTTCACTGCTATGTGCACATTTGTCTAAATATTGCGTTTAACAGCTCTGTGCGTTGCAATGTTTCTGGAGGCCGCAATCTTTTTTGCGGCAGCGACACGTGCGGCCGCCAGCTGAGGGAACTGTTTGGTGTACAAGGCTGATGTGTACTGCAGTTCAGGTGTAATCAACCTCTGACAAAGCCCAAAAGTGTCATTATTCAACCCCAGTCGGAGGTTATAACCTTGAATAACTGCTGCACCATATTGAAACGGCTTTAATGATGAATCCTTGACCTGCGCAGGATCAACTGCCCCTCCTCCCTGTAAACACATTTGCTCAAGCTTCATCCTCTTTGCCCTCAGAAGCTCTACTTCCTGTTGGAGCTTCGTCCGTCCGAGTGTGGAGTCAATGCGTTTCCAGAAAGTGGCATTAAAGTGCTGGTACAATCGCCAGTCTAGTGAATTCCACTGTTTTACCCGCTCTGCGGTCTCTGCACTTAAGGGTCGGCGAGAGCGTTCACTGCGACTGTTGAGGCGGAAAGACGACATATCATTCAGTGACCAGCAGAGGGCGTGCTTTAGCAGCACCAGTGATTCATCGAAATACTCCGAGATGAGGATCAGCGGAAAGTCGCGTTCCACAGCAGTGATGACCTCGGTGCTACGCCTGTCCAGATCGGTGTCGTTCTCGGGCGCTGTATTATCCAGACCGAAGTCAAAGGTCAATATGTTACGTGCATAGTGGTTGTTAGGCACAGAGGTATTGTAGCTCCGCCCACCCTGGATCAGGAACTCCTCAAGGCTTTTGACAACACGGAATGCCGGGATCGCTTTGTAGTAAACAAACAGGGATTCCATCATCTCCACCGGATTCCGAAGAATGGAGAAGTAGAATGTGTCCTTAGGCATCAACTTCCTCACCTGAATGTCAGAAAGATATAAAGACAACATGAGCTTATGAATAAAATCTTTTTTTTTTTTATTTCCAACACTGTTTGTGACTAACTTACATATAAAAATGTACAATTTGAAGAAATTTTTACCTCTTGTTCTTTGTCAAAGACAGATAAACATAGCCTGCTTAACTGAAGTTCCATCACAGAATGCAATCTCCATCCAATCAGTGCAAATGTCCTCTAAATCATTCGAATCTGCACCTGCCTACATCAATCTAGCACTGGGTGATTTGTCTTCCTCTTGAAAATTAAAATAGTCAGTGGTTTCAAATGATTTATGTGCTTGCCAAGTTGTCTACGCACATTCAGGATTGCATTCACAACACAGAGAGTCTTGACAAAATTGCAAACTTCTTCACCTCAAATGTGCCTAATGGCAAATGCTTAACCCTTTGGTGCTGTAAATTAAATAATTGTTTACTTCATCTGAGTGGTACGAAACTTGGCAAAGGTTTTGGCACTTGCTTTGTGAACACAAAAAAATAAATCATGGACATGGCTTGAAAAGGTTAAATGGTCCTGAAAAAATAACCACTCTTGTATTGTTCACAGTCAAAAATGACCGCATTGGAAAAGAATGGGAGATTAATTTAATGGAAACGCCCAAACAAATTCTTCCTGAAAGCTATATTTTTGGAGACATCAACCTCAATTTTGGAACACAGCTTGTTAAAATTTATGGCTTTGATTTTCTCAGTTTTAGAGTAAACGTGTTTTGTAAAATATGTATTTCATATAAAAAATTAAAATAGTATTTTTGTGCATTTTTCATAATAAATGTAAAAATTTATTAACTTTTTTCGAGATCACTTTTTAAAATTAATAATCTGCAATAATAATAATAATAAGCAATTATCTGCCAAGTGTCGTCTTTAAAAAGAGACCAAACGTCTGTGCTCTAAAGCATTCAAGATCTATGACAGTTTAAGTTGGAAATTTTTTTTTTAGGTCCATGCTCAAAAAGGGAATACATGGATTATAACTGCTGCATAAATATCATTTTTGACCGACAAGTGAACAGTACCAGAGGGTCAACCAATTAAATACAAGGCCAAATCAATATAACCTTATAAATACAGAATAATAAATAAAAAGTGACATAAAAGAGGCATTCCTTTTTATTTGGAGTCTGCTCCATCTGCTCTTTTGCATCAGTTGGTTAAAATATCACATAACGCTATTTAATCAAATCAAAATTTGAATCAAAAACAGTGCCCATATGCACTGCATGTTTTTTACCTTATGCTGCACAATCCAGACTCATAATAAAAAGTAATGATTGCATTCTCCTTGTTTATTATTCCATGTTTATATTATATTATGAAATATATATATTTTTTTTACAATCCAAAGCATTTTAGGGCTTCTATTCAAACCCTTCACTTTTAACATCATGAATCGTTCTTTTATTCATCTAATCCCGCAACAACTTTAGGGTGCATGCTTTGGTACATCTCTCTCTTGGAAGTAATGTGCTCTCAGACTGACCTCTTGTGAGCTGAATCTCATATGATTGCACAGGATGTGGAACTCTTTCACGCTGCGAGTCCTGACACCCTCCACAAAGTGTGCTGCAAAGAATGTTGGGTAAAATAACTGGCTGTGCATGTTCAGCGGCAAGGCAAACGTCAAGTTATGGCTGTCCCCGTAATGATAGAGAATGTTCAATATGGTGCTGCTGGCAGTCTTGTGCGTCTTGAGGAAGACAATGTGGTTTTTGGGTTGACACGTGACAGCTTCTGATTTTAATGTATATTTATCAGTGTCGTTATCAGAGCGTGGTTGTTTTTGAATTTCAGGGTCATTTTCGTCGATAACTGGCTGGTGCTGAAATTGTTTAGCCACTTCTTGGTCAAGCAAGAGTTTGTTCGGCTCTATTGGTGGAACTGCTTTGGTAATGCTGGTAAGCTTTTTTCTTGCAATCTCCAAGACCTGGTCCCTTTCCTCTTCTAAATAAGGGTTTACGCCTATTTTCTGTATGAAATAATGCTGGTCGACTGGTTCCTCAACAATGCTTGCTGAGACAGACCAAAGGTTTCCTAGATTTTCCCAGTCTATGCGTTTCACGGGTCTATGGGTCTCTGCAGGCATCTTGACCAGCTGTTCACTCACAAGTTTCAAAACCTTGGAACTCCTAAACAAGAGAGAAAGAGACAGTACATTTTAGATATTGACCCTAATGGAACCTACACAATTCAGCAATATTTCATGTCCTATATATTGTCTTTAATGGAAATATCATCCAATGAAACCTGTTAAATCTGAGCTAAAAAGTATCCCTCTATGTTTATAATGTACTATACATAAGGCCACATCTACATCAATCCAGATGCATTCAAAAATGCATATTTTTCTATATATTTTGGCCTTCCATCCACATTGAGAAACCGTTTTTTGTCCTATGTAATGGAGCTTTTTGAAGATGCTCTCTCAAGTTGTTAAATACAATATGAACATTCTATTTTCGCATTATAACGTGGACAGTGAAAATTTTAAACCGAAAACATTAGAAAACGTAGACGCATGTTTAATCATGTAACGCATATTGTAGCCATAGATGGTTATACCTAGAGCTGTGTTGAAAAAAATCGATTCACCAATTCTGAATCGATTTTCATATAAATTTCTAAAGATCGATCTGTAACTCAGAGGATCGATTTAATAATAGGCTTACATTTTCCCTGTGAACTTTAACTTGCTGCGACTGGGAGATCCCTATATGCGCATTGAAAGGCTTTCACTCAGCGCGCACATTGTTACGACAACGGACTTTGAGTGAGTCACTAAACCGTTCATTCAACGAACACGTTCAGAAAAGCTGATTCATTAAAAGAGATAATGAAACAAGGTGTTAATTATTTTTAACTTTGAGTTCCACTTTTCAAGGCTCAGCTAAGCAGCAATGCGTCGCATGGGTAACGCTGGAAACGCTCAAGCCCCTGCCCCTTTTGTCTCAAAATGTATTGTGCCCTTTTCTGATAATTGTAAAAAATATATATTATTATTATTATAAATATTATAATAAATAACAATACACTTACACACCATTGCCACTAACAATAATAATAGAAACAAATATTATATAAAAACATTTTTTGGCGGAGAAGTGGTAGGCGGAGTTTCCTTTGCAGCGCATCATATAACGGTTCTGGTACGCACTACGCAGCAGTTCGCGCGCGAGTCTTCAAACCAGCAGCAGGTAACGTTTAAGCTAATACGGAAAATTACATTTGTCCTACCATCACCATGCTACTCTAATAGTTGTATGCGAGTTATTCTTAACTACCCGTAACACTTCAAATAATAGCCCGGGCTTTTATTTTCCCAAATCGTCTAACTGCACCGGCTTGTATTTGAGACAGGCGTCTATAATTTAGTGTTAAGATGTTGGTCATTGAGTGTCAGTGTAGGCCTAGAGTCTCTAATCTCTTAAAATATCCAAATGCTCCACGCTTCCGACCTTTTACTATCGTGTCAATTGATTTTGATTCATATGCGCGAGGGAGAGAGAGCAAGACAGCGCCCGTGTTGTTTGAATACGTGAGAGTGCGCGCGCGCGGCCGTGGCGCTCTCTCTCTTTGCTCGTCGTCACGCGCCCTGTCAAGCGCAGCAGTCATTCAATTCTACTCTACATCACTCATCACCGGTCAAAAAAGGCTTTGGCGGGACAAAAATTTGCTTTGGCGGCCGCCAAAAAGCGGACGATCTGACGGACCCGAAACTAAAAAACAGACCCCGCCTCTATATGAGACCGGCCTTTATTTACTCAAATCTGCAGCCACACCAGGCGTGTAAAAGAGACAGGCAGGCGTCTATTTGGGACTCGCTATTATTTGAAGTTTTACGGTATAATAAAAGTATTACTCGATTTCAGACGCATTCTGAGTGACAGTGTCATTCGTTTTTATCCAAGGAATAAAAGTGCAAGGGGAAATGCATCTAGTTAAATGAAATCTTAAGTCCATGTTCAACTCTGAATTGTAAGGAACTTATATCTTTGATTTCATAGTAATGCTTTACAATAAGGTTCATTTGTTCATTACACATGTATGAACTAACATGACCATGACCAACACATTTGTTACTGTATATCTTAGTTAATAATGCAACTGTTAATTGTTTATTCATGTTATGTCACAGTCAGTGCATTAAATAATGATAACAAATACAACTTTTGATTTGAATGTTTTAGTAAATGCTGAAATTAATATGAACTAAGATTAATAAATGTAGAAGTGCAGTTCATTATTAGCTAATGTTAACTAATTTAACTAATGAAACCTTATTGTAAAGTGTTACTGATTCATGATAGCTAACACTGTCTTTCATACATATAATACATACATTAAATTTACAACATCAACAAAACTAAAAATTAGTTAACTAAAAGTTTAGTTTGGTAAAGTAAATAATATTTAGTATTATTATCATAATTTCCCTATTTTCATTTGATGTGTTATGCATTCTAATAATTGTATCAACATAAATTCTGTAAAAAAATACAATTGATTGTTATTTGAAGTAATAATTTTTTTTTTTTAGTGCCCTTTTTGGTCCCTCCGCCCCTGCCCCTGAGGAGGTCTGTGCACGCCACTGCTCTGGAAGGGGGATTGTTCTTTACAACCATCCATACTCAGTTGAATGTCTATAATAATAGTATCAATATGTTGCATACAGTCCTTCAGGTAACAGCTGAAAAAAAATGCTTTTTTCAAAAACACTGATCTAAATCTCGAAGATCAGATCGGATCGAATCGAATCGAATGATGATAATCGATTCAAGATCTTGAAAATCGGAATCGAATCGATTCTTGAAATTTGAATCGAAACCCAGCCCTAGTTATACCAACATTTTGTGCCTGCCATTCATTGTTATTTAGTACAATCTTCATATTACATTCCTGAAAAAATGACAGAAAATTGCTGTGTTCTGCAGCAAAACATGAGGGCAATTGCATATTACGATTAATACAACATAATTGCGATTATGTTATGATTATTGTTACGCTGCCGCCTCAAGACAGCAGAGAACTTGAGTGATCGATGCCTGATAAAAGCCTCACGGTGAATGCCGATTGTACAGGAGTTGTTGCGTCGGAATATAATGAAATTGAGGTTGAGTTGAAGCAACTAGAAAATTTAATTAGAGTTGTTGAAGAGGCAGTCCAATGGAGAGAAAGAAACTGCCTGAATATATGTTTGAGTTTTTAAATTCTTCCTCATTTAATAATGACTCTACTAGGCCCAGACACATTTTGATTATTGGAGACACAATGGTAAGACAGCTGAATGTTTTTATGGCTTCTTAATTATTTATCTTCTTCAATATTAGACAAATTTGCAAGAGAGAAAGAAAGCCTGAGGCTCGGAGAAATCCCGGTGGATTCAGTAGATCCTAAAAATGGTGTATTCAATCAATGGATACATTTGAATGCAGCGAGCCAATGTTTGAACAAAGAAAAATAGAAGGAATTGTCCATCACCGCCACAACCGGTTTCTTCCACCAGTAATCGTCCTAGAGTAGATGTTTGAGTTTATCAACGCCGCTTTTAAATTCTTCCTCTTCAAATAATGACTCTACTAGGCCCAGAGACATTATGATTATTTGAGACTCAATAGTGAATGTTTCTTATTTATATTCATCAATATTAGACTCAAGTGCTCCAGTCAAATTAAGGTCAAGGTCAGTAGGAAATCAAGTACCTTGGATGAATGATGATATTCGTAATTTAACGAGAGGGTGCAGTAAGTCAGAGTGTGCATGGAAATCAACAAAACTTCTTGTTCATTTTGAGCATTTGAAGAGTATTTTAGTAAGTTTTAACTACTAACTGCCATAAAGCAGGGTTCTCCTACGTCTGTTTATTGTTGGGAACTCCTACGTCTCGTCGGAGGAGTTTCCAACGAATTGGGATCACGCTAGGGAGACCAATTGCCTTCGAGTGAATTAAAACGAGCCAATGAATATTGGCATGCAGGACTTGCATTCCGCATCCCGCCTACTAGTGCGGGTATCAAGCGGAAGCGAGCGCACACACATTTGCTTTTAGCTTCGGAGCCGAACGGTTGTGTCCTCTGAGTGGATGAGCTTCAAGATTAATAATTTATCTTCACGCTCAACGAGTCTGCTGTTTTCTCCGAGACCTCTCTGTGTTGGTGTGACGGCGCTTCAGCGATCTTCGTGATCTCCCGGGTACCAGCTGCTGCTTCACGCGATCTGCTGTTTTTTCAAAGACAGCTGGTATTCGGTTGAGTGCGCACAGCGGGCTTGCAGTTTCCCCGCTGTGTTGCCACGTTTATCCCTGTGTGTTTCAGCACAATAAGAGCGTTTTCTGTGAAAAGAGCAACACAGGTGAAGATCGCGTCCTTTTCAGGATGACGTTTCACCCGTGTGTTTCTGGATGCGGTCGTTTCCTGTCCTCATTTGACGGCCACGATCCCTGTTTCACGTGCCTGGGCTTAAGCATGATGAGACTGCGTTCGTGGGTGGTTTATGTTCTCTCGTGAGAGCTTGACCACGTCGGCACGTTGTTCGTCTCCCCTTTCTCGTAAAGCCTTGAGCAGCTCAGCGTGCCGTGTGCCGGCGAGCTGCGGCTGACAGCGCGGGTTGTCACGGCAACCCAGCGCGCGTCATTCGGGGGCTCTAGATGCGCGCCTTTGACTGTTCCCCGATCTAGTTCCTCTTCTGGTGGCCAACGGTGGAGGGCTATTTTGGCTAATAGCATTGGTGATTAGAGGATTACAGTGAGTGTTCTCCGACGAGACCACCTCCTCGGAACCCTCACTCCTCTAGCGCATCGCAAACATGCTGAGACTGTGTTCGTGGGTGGTTTATGCTCTCTTACGAGAGCATGACCACGTCGGCACATTATTCGTCTTGCCTTTCTCGAGGGGTTGAGCACTCAGCGTGCCGTGTGCCATCAGGTATGGCCACGTTCACTGTTTTGCATGCCTGGCAGCTTTCGGGTGTAATCTCTGGTTCTTCTCGTGAGGGACCAGCTATTTCATTCAGGGCTCCAGGGGAGGATCAGATGTCGATCGCTGCATCAGAGAGAGGGCTGTTACACTCTGGAAACGATGACGCTGAGTTCCCACTGTAATGGTGTGTGTGCTCGTGCTGAATCGGATTCAGACTTGACAGCCACACTTCCTGGGCTACTCTGGGGGCGCAGTGCAACGCGTAATCGCCTTGCCCCACCCCCGTGCCTGCCCGGATGCGTGTGAAAAGGCTTTTAGCAGTATGGAAGCATGTTGGTGCTGTGGAAAGCCAGATATGCCAAAATCTGCAGAAAGTTTTTTCCTCTCTCACTACCCTTAGTGGTGGGGTGGCTTTGACTACACAAGGGTAGTTCTGAGTCGGGGTTGAGCTGTGGAAGTTATAGCACTGGCCCTCGGTCAGACGATGTCCACACTGGTGGTCCAGAAGCATCCCACGGCTAAGCCTTGTGGGGTACGAGACATCGCCAAAGTTCGCTTTCTCTGTGCTCCTATCTCACAGGGTTTGCTGTTTTCGGCGCCACTGTCGGAGACTGTGCCCAGCAGCTCTCCACAGTTCAGAAGCAGGTTGAGGAGACCAGGAGCTGACCTGATATGCTGTCGACTCACTCCTGGTTTCTCCTCGGTCTGTTTGTCACCAAGGGTGTCAGCCCCCTGTGAAAAAGATGTCAGCCAGCTTTATGGTGACGTCTAGCTTTCACAGGAGGACGGCGCCACCTGTCTCAGCAGCTCTGAGATGGGTGACACAGGGGTGGAGAATTTGTTCAGTTCCTGTTCCGCTGCTGGCTCCCGGAGTCCAGTGGTACCCACATTTTCAAAAGAGCAATTTCTTCCATCTCTGGGTCACAAGAGGTGCGGACTGCAGTGAGTGACGCTCCCATGCCTCGCCACTCCTTTCCCCCTCTTCCAGCGCTCAGATGGCAGTGACGCCGTTACGGCCTCGTCACTCTCGTCTGTCACTGGCCAAGGAGGCGCGGAAGCCAGGACACGACGCCCCCGGGCCTCACTCCTTGTTTCCCCTCCTAGAGGGTGAGAATGACAGTGCGCGCCGCCACGTTGCCTCGCCGCTCTTATTCCCCTCGCCCCAGCACTCAGATGGCAGTGACGCCGCTACGGCCTCGTCACTCTCGTCTGTCGCTGGCCGAAGCGCTCAGATGCCAGTGTCGCCGCTACGGCCTCGTCACTTTCATCTGTCGCCGGGCAAGGAGGCGCAGAAGCCAGGACTCGACGCCTCCCAGCCTCGCTCCTCGTTTCCCCTCCTACCTTCGCCTTAGGACAGTCAGCAATCGAACGCCCCAGAGAAAAATGGGCCTTCCTTGCTGCTTGCCCCCGGTGGAAGCAGGTAAGTGTTGCACCACACACCCAGACCCCTCCTTCGGCCGCAGTAATGCCTCCGGAGGCGGGTCCCTGCCTTCCACCTCGCTGCCCCTCCGCGGGTACGCCGGTGGTCCGGGCGGGCTCGTTGGTACGGTCTCTCGAAGCCTGGCTAGCGCTTCCGAGGCCGTCCAGGTGGCTCATCCGCGCCATCCGGTTCGGCTATGCAATTTTGTTTGCCTGCCGGCCTCCCAGGTTGAGGGGCATCCTATTCACCCAAGTGCGGAGTGGCAACGCCCCTGTCTTGAGAAAAGAGATTGTTGCCCTGCTGGCGAAGGGCGCGATCGAGCCGGTCCCTCCAGCCGAGATGAGGTCTGGGTTCTACAGCCCTTACTTCATTGTACCCAAGAAAGGCGGTGGGTTACGACCAATTCTGGATCTGCGTGTTTTGAATCGGGCCCTTCACAAGCTCCCGTTCAAAATGCTTACGCAGAAGTGCATCTTCGAGTGCATCCGTCCCCAGGATTGGTTTGCAGCGATCGACCTGAAGGATGCGTACTTTCATGTCTCGATTCTGCCTGGACACAGACCGTTTCTTCGGTTTGCGTTCGAGGGTCGGGCATGTCAGTACAAGGTCCTACCCTTCGGCCTGGCCCTGTTGCCCCTCGTCTTTACGAAGGTCGTGGAGGCAGCCATTGTTCCCATGAGAGAACATGGCGTTCGCATTCTCAACTATCTCGACGACTGGCTGATAATGGCTCACTCTCGAGATCTTTTGTGCGATCACAGGGACCTGGTGCTCTGGCACCTCAGCCGTTTGGGGCTTCAGGTCAACCGGGACAAGAGAAAACTTTGCCCTGCGCAGAGAATCTCTTATCTCGGTATGGAGCTGGACTCGGTCAACCAGACTGCGCGCCTCACCGAGGAGCCCGTCCAGTCAGTGCTCAACTGCCTCAGGTTCGAGGCAGGTCAGCGGTCCCACTGAAGCAATTTCAGAGGCTCCTGGGGCATATGGCAGCCGCAGTAACGCCGCTCGGCTTGTTGCATATGAGACCGCTTCAGGGCTGGCTTCACGATCGAGTCCCGAGATGGGCGTGGCAGAGCGGCACGTTCCGGGTCAAAGTCACCCCGCACTGTCGCCAAACCTTCATCCCTTGGTCGGACCCTGTGTTTCTACGGGCCGGAGTGCCCCTAGTCCAGGTGTCCAGGACGAATGCCTCATTCATCGGATGGGGGGCCACGTACAATGGGCATGCAGTCTCAGGTCTGTGGACGGGGCCTCAGCTGCATTGGCACATCAACTGCCTAGAGTTGCAAGCAGTACGCTTAGCCTTGTGCCGCCTCAAAGGGGTGCTTCGTCACAAGCACGTACTGGTCCGTTTGGACAGCACTGCGGCTGTTGCGTACATCAATCATCAAGGTGGTCTACGCTCCCCCCGTATGTCGCGACTCGCCCGCCATCTCCTCCTATGGAGTCAGAAGTTTCTGAGGTCGCTTCGTGCTGTTCACATCTCGGGTGCGCTCAACCGTGTGGCAGACGAGCTCTCACGGCAACCACCCCTTCCGGGAGAATGGCGACTCCATCCCCAGGCGGTCCAGCTGATATGGCGAATCTTCGGAGCCGCTCAGATAGATCTGTTTGCCTCTCCGGACACGACCCATTGCCAGTTGTTTTATTCCCTGACCGGAGGGTCCCTCGGCACGGATGCACTGGCACACAGCTGGCCCCAGGGCCCACGCAAGTATGCGTTTCCCCCAGTGAGCCTTCTCGCACAGACACTGTGCAAAGCCAGGGTGGACGAGGAGCAGGTCTTGCTAGTTGTGCCGTACTGGCCCAACCGTACCTGGTTCCCGGAACTCATGCTCCGAGGTGCTAGGAGGTTAAATCCCCCTCGAAATGTGCACCCTGTACCCTCTTGGGACTTAGCCCTGGTGCTGAGAGCACTTCAAAAGGCCCCCATTTGAGCCCTTAAATGATAGAGCTAAAAGTTTTGTCTGAAAAAACTGCTCTTCTATTGGCTCTAGCTTCCTTCAAGAGGGTCGGGAATCTGCAGGCTTTTTCGGTCGACGAATCGTGCCCAAAGTTCGGACCGGGCCTTTCTCACGTGGTTCTGAGACCCCGGTTCAGATATGTGCCCTAGGTTCCTACCACTCCATTTGTAGATCAGGTAGTGAACCTGCAAGCGCTGCCCGTGGAGGAGGCAGACCCAGCCCTGGCTTTGCTCTGTCCCGTATGTACAATACGTTATGTAGACAGAACGCAAAGCTTCAGGACCTCAGAGCAGCTCTTCGTCTGTTATGGAGGTCAGCAGAAGGGGAAGGCTGTCTCCAAGCAGAGGTTAGCCCACTGGCTAGTGGATGCTATCGTCCGGGCTTATGAATCCCAGGACATGCCTTGCCCTCCCAGGTTGACGGCTCACTCCACTAGGAGTGTTGCTTCCTCCTGGGCAGATCGCAAGGCGCCTCGCTGGCAGATATCTGCAGAGCTGCGGGCTGGGCGACACCTAACACGTTTGCCAGGTTTTATAGCTTATGTGTTGAACCGGTTTCCTCCCGTTTACTCGCTACGGTCAGTGGCGCGAGGCAATAGGTTCTGTCGGCTTGCTGCGCCATTCCGCCTTATGAGCTGGATCCGTGCGCCTTTTTGCTCCTTGGTTCCCCAACAAACGGCTAACCTTCTGAGCTCCTCCATCACCCCTCGGCATCAGGCGTGGCGGACCGCCTGACGCTAGGTCTATTACCTCTCTTAAGAAGTTGCTAGTGGACTGGGTGACCTTCACGATGACTTCCTCGTGATCATTTTTCCACGTTCCTGCTACCCTACGGGCTAGCTCCGTGTCTTCCCCTCGACAGACTCACTCTGTCGTCCTTGCTGAGTATGCTCCCCACCCTACTGGCTGGGACTAACTCAAGGACTCCCATATGTTTTACTACCCTACGGGCTAGTTATATGTGTATTCAGTGCCTCCCTTCGGGCTGGCCGGGGGCTCCGCAACGTTCCCACATGGGCACGTTTCCCCAGTGTTATCCAAATCCACTGAGCGGGTCTTGCGGAACAGCAGTGTGATTTCTTCCTAGCTAGCCCCCGCCCTAAAGAAACTAAGAAACTGCTTGGCGGGGAGCTCAGCTGGGCACTGGAAGGGGTGTACTCTCAGTACTCTCGTCACTCTCGGTTACGTATGGTAACCCTCGTTCCCTGAGTAGGGAACGGAGACGTCTCGTCGGAGGAGTTTCCAACGAATTGGGATCACGCTAGGGAGACCAATTGCCTTATAGTGAATTAAAACGAGCCAATGAATATTGGCATGCAGGACTTGCATTCCGCATCCCGCCTACTAGTGGGGGTATAAAGCGGAAGCGAGCGCACACACATTTGCTTTACGCTGAGGAGCCGGACGGTGTCCAGTCCTATAATCAATAATATGCTCAACCCGCTGGCTAGTGCTGCTTATTGTCTGATAGACTTACTCATTTTCGTAATTTTTTTTGTGGATAAGGTCACTAACATAAGGGTGTCAAGTACTCCTTTGGTTCAATGTGTTAAACAATCAGGTTGTAGGGAAGGTGGTGTTACATTCTTTTTTTTCACCTATATCAGAACAGGATCTTTATGAATTTGTTCAGAAGCCTTCCAGTTTTCATACAATAGTGGTTCCTAAAAGAGGAAGGATGTTCCTGTTTAAGGAAGCCATTGAGACTTAGGTCCAATTATATTGTCTATAGTGAATAGCTCTCGTGTCTGGATGTGTCCCAGAGGACCTTAAGATTGCAACAGCTCAACCACTTCTGAAGAAGCCCTCATTAGATCCTGCAGTTACTAATAACTAGATCTCTCCCTAAAATACCTTTTATTTAAACAAAAAAATAAAATACAAAAATAGAAAAAGCAGTGGCTTAACACTGTTGGAGGTTATGAATGAAAACGTGTGTGTAATTTCAGCTAGGATTTAGAGTCAAGTCAAGTCATCTTCATTTATATAGCGCTTTTAACAATGGATTGTTACTCCTATTGCGTAAGTAGCTTACGCTATGGGAACACCATGCAAAATGCCGTGCGTGCTGAACTTCGCCTTATGACTGCCAGAGGCAGGTGCCTGAGCTGAAAAGTAAAGTTATCATCCAACTAGCCGGCAGAGGCGAGCTTTATATGTGGAAAAAATGCAGAGCGGCTAGAAGGCGCTCAGTGTGACACAAGCACATACATAGTCTAGATACGAACTCATAGTTCTACTAGCATCATGCTGACAGTACATTGGAATGCAACGTCGAGACCTGTAGGTTGTAAAACCTGATAAATGTGGACGGTGAGGCCCAGCCTGCCGCCGCACAAATATCCTCGATCGGTATCCCGCTCAACCATGCCCAGGAAGAAGCCACAGTCCGGGTGGAGTGAGCTTTGACTCCCCAGGGGCATTGGAGTCCCTTGGCTTCGTAAGCCAGCGCTATAGCCTCAACTATCCAGTGAGAGATTCTTTGCTTTGAGACGGCGGAACCTTTCGTACGGCCGCCGAAGCATACAAACAGTTGTTCTGTCTGTCTGAATAGGGCAGAACGCTCCAAATACACTCTGAGAGCCCTAACGGGGCAGAGTAGATTAGCGTCGTGTTTGTCTGCTGGGGACGATAACGCGGTTAGGGAGATAACCTGTGCTCTGAAGGGAGTGGTGAGCACTTTAGGAACATACCCATGTTTTGGCCTAAGGACAACTCTGCAGTCGTTAGGTCCAAATTCTAGGCAGGCAGCGCTCGTTGAGAGCGCGTGCAGGTCGCCCACTCTCTTGACCGAGGCGAGTGCCAGCAAGAGCGCAGTTTTGAGCGAGAGCTGCTTAAGGTGCACGGTTCGGAAGTGGTTCGAACAGGGGCCCATTTAAGAGCGTCTAGGACAGTAGCCAGGTCCCAGATCGGCACTGAGGGGGGGCGTGAAGGGTTCATCCTCCTAGCGCCCCTTAGGAAACGAATAATTAAGTTGTTTCTTCCCAATGGACGCTCCATTACAGGGTCGTGTGACGCTGTGATGGCCGCCACATATACTTTGAGCGTGGAGGGGGTGCGGCCCGCCTCCAGAAGCCCTTGTAGAAAAACGAGTACGTTCGTAATCTCGCATGTTTCAGGGTTCAGGCCCTTGGTGTTACACCAGTCACTGAACACTTTCCATTTCTGGGCATATAGGCGTCTCGTGGAGGGCGCCCCCGCCTCAGCAATGGTTTTTAGCGCTCCGCCCGTGAGGTTCCTGGGAACCCGTTGAGGGGCCATGCATGAAGGGCTCACAGATCGGGGCGGGGGTGAAATATCATCCCGCTGGCCTGACTGAGGAGGTCTGGCCTCAGTGGAATCGGCCGTGGTGCCGATTGCATCTGCATCAATTCTGGAAACCAAGTTTGGTTCTTCCAGAGTGGGGCTATTAGAAGCACTGCGTGTTTCTCCTCTCTGACCCGACTGATGACCTGTGGTAACATCGCGATCGAGGGAAAAGCATGTAAGGGGCGGCTCGGCCAGCTTTGGGTGAGCGCGTCCGTGCTTTTCGTGAAGAAGAGAGGGCAGCGCGCGTTCTCCTTGGAGGCGAAGAGGTCGACCTCTGCCTTGCCAAAGATTTTCCATAACCAATTGATTCTTAGACCCAGGCATTCTAGATGGCTGATAATCCAAGATCTGTGTGTTGTTAACTGACTCTCTGATTGTGCTAGGACCAGCCAATCGTCGAGATAATTCAGTATTCGCACTCCCCGCCGTCTCAAGGGGGAAAGTGCTGCATCCATACATTTCATGAATGTACGGGGAGCCAGGGACAGGCCGAACGGAAGTACCGTGTACTGGTATGACTGTCCCTCGAAAGTGAATCTCAGAAAAGGCCTGTGATGAGGCGCTATTGGAATGTGAAAGTAACCGTCTTTCAGATCCACTGAGAGAAACCAATCTCCTGGGCGTACTTGCGCGAGGATATGTTTGGTTGTTAACATTCTGAACGAGCGAATCATTAGTGCTTTGTTCAGGTGTCTGAGATCCAGGATGGGGCGGAGACCGCCATCCTTTTTCGGGATGAGAAAATAGCGGCTGTAAAAACCTGCCTCGCTCAAAGAGGGGAGAACCGTTTCCACAGCGCCCTTTTCTATTAATTTGCGCACCTCGGTGCGTAGAACATGTGAACACACCTTTCTCACTTTCGTCTCGACCACAGTCGTAAAACGTGGTGGTCTGCGAGCGAACTGGAGCGAGTATCCAGTTTTATGTTTTATTATATTCAACACTCATTTCGGCATATCTGGAATGTTCTCCCATGCCGCTGCATGCACAGATATGGGCTGAATACAGGCTAGGGGCGGGCCGCTGTGACGTAGGGACCCGGCCAGCGAATCGCCTGAGCTCGCAGCTCTCAGAGGCGCAGGCGCGCGCTGAGCAGCTGAGTGTATGGGCGCGTGTGTGACTATAACAGCGCGCTCTGTGTCTGTAACACTCGCAGCCTGAGCTGGGGTTGGGTTTGACACTGCAGGGACAGTGCTTATAAGTGGGGGTGCATAAACAGTGGTAGGCACGCGGTGGTAACAGTGGTAACACTCGCAGCCTGAGCTGGGGTTGGGTTTGACACTGCAGGGACAGTGCTTATAAGTGGGGGTGCATAAACAGTGGTAGGCACTTTTATAATGTTTCTCGCTTTTACTGTGGATGAATTTGTAACTGTGTGAACAGTGCTTGTGTGTAGTGGTGCGTACATGACCGTAAGCACGTGATCTACATTTATGGGGCGTCCAGCCTGAGCTGGGAATGAATTTGGCACTGTTTCGACAGTATCTGGGGATGCACACTTTGTGGGCATGTGAACCCTTAGTGACACAGGCAGAAAAAGGCTGTGTCGCCGTAAAAACGGCGTTTGTTTGCAGGTGAGCGAGCGCTGTGACTGGCCCATTGACTGCTGTATAGACGTTTCCAGCCGCCTGTAAGGGGACTGGGTAACGTTTGGGATTTTGCAGAGAGAGTGGTCCGGCTTTTGCGAGACACGCACTCTCTCTTCTTATTCCTGTGGCTAGGAAGGCTTTCGAGGCTCAGGGTTCAGCGCTATCTTTGGCCGAGGACCCCGTCGCTCAGGAGGCGGCTTGCGATTGTGGGAGCACGAGCGTCAGTCTGAGGTGCGGGCTGAGAGGCGGTGGGGGCAGTTCTAGCCCGCTGCAGCTGAGGCGGTATCTGCCTGCTCTGCGATGAGCTGGAGCGCTTGGGCAGAAAGTGGCGCATAGCCTGTGAAGCGTTTTGGGCTTCAGTGAAGCGTTCGGCGAAGGCTTTAACTGCTGGTCCAAACAGCCCGCTGGTGGATATCGGCGCATCGAGAAACGGGGCCTTATCCGCGTCCTTCATCTCCGTCAGAGTCAGCCACAGATGGCGCTCAAGAACAGTCAAGTTAGCCATGGCACGGCCAATAGACTGGGCGGTGGCCTTCGTGGCTCGCAAGGCTATGTCAGTCGCGCTGCGCAGGTCCTTGAAGGCTTCGGGTTCGGAGCCAGACTCGTCCAGGGAGCGGAGAAGCTTGGCTTGGAACACTTGAAGTACCGCCATTGAGTGAAGCGCTGATGCAGCTTGGCCGGCGGCGGCGTAGGCGTGACCGGCGAGAGCAGAAGTAGTGCGGCAGGGCTTCGAGGGGTGGGAAGCCTTGGCTTTCCATCTGGTGGTGGAGGGCGGACAGAGATGATTGGCCACGGCCACCTCGAGGGGCGGCGTTCCCTCGTAGCCTCTTTCCTTCGCGCCGTCCACAGAGGAGAGCGACGAAGAAAAAGAAGGCTTCAAACGTGCAGAGTGCGGGGCTTTCCATGACTTCGTGAGTTCGT
This sequence comes from Tiaroga cobitis, assembly GCA_030578255.1. Lineage (NCBI taxonomy): Eukaryota > Metazoa > Chordata > Actinopteri > Cypriniformes > Leuciscidae > Tiaroga > Tiaroga cobitis. The sequence goes on from CM060605.1 coordinate 36,462,774, forward strand.
CATGAACTTCCGGGAAGAAGGGAGAAGGCCTTTGCCGAGGGGCCTGCTGGCGCCCCTGCAGTAACCACTCGTCCAGTCGGCTTTGGGTTGGTTCCTCGGGAGAAGACCAGTCGAGCCAGAGGTCCTTCACGGCCTTGGAGAGGATGCGAACGATCTCCGCGTCCATAGTGGACCCCCCACTCGTGCTTGCTAGCATCGACGGGGCGGGGTCGAAGGAGCCCGGCCAGTCGTCAGATGCAGCATCGATAGATAAGCTGTCATCTACTTCCCCGTCGTCCTCGGACGCGCCGAAAGTCACAAGGCCCACCGCTCCGCTGGAGGGGTGTGGGTCCGGCTGGGGGAACTGAACCGGCGGTGGGGAAGTCAAGAGCGGCGGTGAAGCACGCGGAGACTGGCTCGGCGTGACATCACTGAGCTCGGGTTCAGGAAGCCTCTGTGAACGGCACTTTTTCTTAATGCGCGGCTCAAACAGAGGGGTGGCGCTGGGCTCGCTCACGGCGAAGGCGGGCTCTGACGCGCGCGGGGCGCGAAGTGCGCTCATTGGTCATTCAGAGTCGCCCCGCCATTGGTTCGAGCAAGTTGCCGCAGCACAGCCAATGACCGAGCTGCCTCGCTCATTGCTGTCTGCTGTGCAGCTGCAATGCGTTTTACATAAAGACTTAAGTTCTTCATGTCTATTTTACCTTTTGTAAAACACTTTGTGCTATATAGCTTTATAGCTTTATTTTTCGATGTTTCAGTGTGGACGAGGAGAGTGTTTCGAGACAAAAAAGCAGTTTTCAAATGACTCCAATTCCATGTATATGCATGAATTTTAAAACGTGCTTAACCTGGCCTGTCGGACCACTCCCACCATCTGCAGCGCCACGCAGAGGACAGTCAGGACCATCAGAGTGAACCACATAAAACGCAGGCGACCGCAACACGCGACTCTCACACACCTGTAAACACAGTTCAGAAAGAACCACGGGTTAATAAAAGAACAACAAAATACAACAACGAGGAACCAGAGGTGGAAAGAGTAATAAAATATTCTACTCAAGTAAAAGTACTACTACTTCAATGAAATTTTACTTAAGTACAAGTAAAATTACCGGTCTAAAAATCTACTCAAGTAAAAGTAAAAAGTAGCTCATTTAAAATGTACTCAGAGTAAAAGTTACTGAGTTACTTTTTTAACACCGGGGGTGGGGGACACTCCCGTGTAGGGTTGTAATGGTATGAGATTTTCACAGTATGATAATGTCCCAGAAAATATCACGGTTTACAGTATTAATCAATTATTAAATAAACTGTATAAATAAATTATGGTTATTATTATTATCATCAGTTAAAATGTTAGAATGAAAACGTTTTTTTTTTTTGTTGAACAAATGCTTTTAAATATAACAAACTTGAAACCATTTGTTTGTTTTGTTTATTAAAATTTCAATAAAACATGTCTAATCAATTAAATTCGATAATTGATAATGAATTAGATTAACAACTTATTTTTAACATTAATTATTTATTAAAATGTTTAAGAATAATATTGTCCTATGAAATGTATTTTATTCAGAAAATTAATGTTTGTTTTTATGATTTAATCCAAATATATTATCAAAAAAGGTGGTAATCAAATGTAAATTTAAACTTGTGTCCTTTTTATTTTTTGGGGAAGCGCTGCAAAAACAGATTTACTCAATTAAACCATGGACAAAAAATATATTCCTTTAAATAATGTTTAAATAAAATGTATTATTATTGTTGTTATTATTATTATTTTGAGAAGTAGGCTACGTTCTATTGTATGCCTACAATAGTAATGTATTTCTGTCATAATTTCTCTTAGTAAAACCGAACTTTTATTTTGACGCGTTGTAGTGAAGACCAAAATGTAAAAAAAGTGTTTCAAAATGTATTAGACAATGGTTTTTCTCAAATAAAATTATGAAAATGCTCATTAGGCGTTCTCTCAGAGCAGCTCTGGAAATGTTCATGTATTCATATCCTCAAATTGTTTGTAAGATGCTGAAAACACCATGAACTTACTTGAGTATGCAGTAAGTAGACAAAGCGGCGCAGCTCAGCAGAACAAATAGGGATATATTTACATGCAGTATTTTTGTGCTTAAATATTCACAGACCATGTCGCGATTGGATTTATTGCACAGTTTTACTTTCCATGTATTCATGCATCCATTATTTTGGGTGTTTTACGTGACATCTGCGTTATGTAAATTCCATTTTCATGACTGGATTCCTGGATTCCCTCTGCATCACGTAAGTCATTCGGCCTTAAAGCTCCAGTAGGTAACTTTTGAAAACATGTATTTGCTAAAACTGTCATTATATCCTGACAGTAGAATATGAGACAGATAATCTGTGTAAAAATCAAGCTTCTCTGGCTCCTCCCAGTGGTCCTATTGCCATTTGCAAGAAATACACGCTCCCGGTCAGAAACAACCAATGAGAGCCAGGAGGCATGTCTTAGCAGTGTCAATCACGCTCGTGTACGCGCTGATCACATCCCTCTCTTGCACAGCGCGAGCCGTCGTTCAAACTCAAGATTGCCGGCGTACTGCAGCTGTGCTTATGACGGAGAAACAACCTAAACTGCCAATTCTCCAGTGACACCTGCTCATAAAACAAAGAGGTAAAAGGAAAAAGACTGATGACGATAAACAAGCGAAAAAGAAAGAATTACACAGAGCCCATTGACTCGGTGTCAAAACTAACATGTAGATAAAATGTCACGCACTCTGCTAAGCAACAATTGAAACCTGCTAATTCACTGGCTTGTCATGTTGCTGAAATAATGTAGCACACCTTATCTAGCATTATATATCGCTAGAATAATTACTTACATGCTGTAACGTTAGTTACCGTTATATTAACTTTATCTTACTAGCGAAAGAGTGCAACGTTATAAAGTTACATGTAGGCTATTGGAAAATACATAATGATTTGAGGACCAAGTTTGTAGTCAAAGTATGGGCAGGCCATAGTCAATGTAAAGCATATTATTGACGTTTAGTCCCTATTAGTGAATGTGCCATATAACTTTTTATCCGCCGTCATCGGCGGCCCTGTTTACTAGCCTGCGCGTTCACGACAGGCTCCGCTGTGGAGGACGAGCTGTGGAGGGAGGGCTGTAGCGCAGCAGAGAGCAAGGGGGTGGGACCTGGAAGTTGTACTTGTTCAAATTTTCAGGCTAAGTCAACGTTTTCTCAAGACTCCCTACTGCAGCTTTAAGTTATAATCGGAGTCGGACATACCTTTATCTGCAGGAGGGATGGTGTCCTATGTATCCTCCTTTTGCAGCAACTTTGCGTCCACATTTTTGGCTACTGTTTTCCTACAAAGTATTTTCATACTGGCCATAATTCGCTTCATAAGAATTCGAGCGCGCTTCACTTTCAGCTTCAGCTGGGTCTGCGTCACCTTTTTTACGGGTTTGTTCTCCCGCCCTTCAATCAATCCAGTAATTTCCGGAGTGTGATTTTTTTTCTTTTCTTTTTTTCTTTCTTGTATTATTATTTTTTACTCAGTAACGGATATGATTTCAAATGTAGCGAAGTACAATACTTCAAACAAAACGTACTTAAGTAAAAGTAAAAGTACAGATTTTAAAAACTACTTAAAAAAGTAGAAGTACACAAAAAAACTACTCAATTGTAACGCGAGTAAATGTAATTCGTTACTTTCCACCTCTGCGAGGAACAAAGTGAATGCAAGTCCGATACATGCATACAGCTTAGCTGAACAGTCGACAGACGATAAGTTCTGTAATTGTGAGAATTTAAGCAGAGTGAGAGTTTAAGCATATGCTTTTAAACCATTCAAGCGCGACAAGACAAAAGAGACCGCACTGTCTGTGAATGTCCTGACGCACACACGACACGCGCCAGAATCGAGCTTTCACGCTTGAACAAACCATTACACACACATATATGCCAAAATGTTCGTTTTGTCGAGTATCCTATAACATAAGATCAGTATTAAATTAGTTAAATAAAGTCTTAAATGAACATAAAGAGTTGTGAGAAAATGAGACACGTGTGAGATCCACGTCTCTGTCAGCAGCGTCAGATCTTAAAGTGACAGCAGCCACTAATTCTGTCTGTCAGTAAAGTTAATCAAAGAACAAAGGTAACAAAAAAATGACTCACTGCTATTGACTAAAGAACTTTTGTAGGATTGATCTATATTTAATTTATAATTTATGCAGTGCAGATTGTTTGATAACTGTATTCAATTTCCTGCCTGTTACACAGGAAGGGCACAGGTAAATAAGACATTTATTATGGGTTTATGTGAGGATTGTTTTAAGTTCACTTAAATTAAAATGTGTTATATTTTTTGAAGCCTAATAAAATGTAAAAAAAAAATATATATATATAGCTTTCAATACACTGTAATGTTGAATGGGTATAATTAAAAGGTTTAAAACTGGGGGAAAATCTATTTCATTGAGACATCAGTAGCTGTATTAATATCAGTAACACTGTCCTTCATTCATAAAAAGATGCCATTAAACAAGTGTCTTTATCTTTGTTGTTTCTACATTCATTTGGAGATTAACTGTGAAATTACTACATTATAAAATATTAAAAATGTAAAAAAAAAGTTTTTTAATTGCGATTAATCACAGAAAAATGGGTGATTAATCTAGTTAATTTTTTTAACCGATCGACAGCACTATATATATGAGAGAGAGAGAGAGAGAGAGAGAGAGAGAGAGAGAGAGAGAGAGAGAGAGAGAGAGAGAGAGACTGATATGACCAATGTCGCTTGTGATTCCACTACATTGAGTACGCGCTGTGGGTATCTGGCTAACAGTGACCATAACACTGGAGGAGGTCCAGGAAGATGCTCACTCCTCACCATCCATACTGTTCCAGCCCTAACCACAAAACCATAGCTAGAACACACACACTCGCCAAGGATCTTGAGCCCACCGCAAACAGAGCAAGAGACTATTCCCACAACAGACCCCCTGCCAGAGGCCACGTCCATCCTGAAGCCTGGCACCAAGTCTGACCAGGTGTGAGTTGTCCCCATTTCCGTTCCAGTGGGAATTTTAGTGGACCTGGAAGGTGCGGAATCATGTCCAACCCATTCTCCAACTTAAAGGTCTTGTAACGACAGACAAATCAGACAATTATTTGTTATATTTAACAAATAATATTTAAAACTCACTCTGTGATATATGGTCTTTTGATACTATTATGTCTTTGATACTATGTATTTTATGATAGAACCAACGGTGAATGTAACCCCACCTGTATCGTGTCTTGCAGCTATCTAATTAATCATTTAATGACTCACACTTTAGTGTACATCACCTTCTCATAGAATGCAGTGTGTGTCTGTTATATCTACCGGAGTATAAATTAACACAAACAGCAAGGCCTATGTCTAACCACACTTGAGACAGAGCCATAAATCCTCCCAACAGAGGCATTTCCCCGCTTGGAAATTCCCCCTTTCTTATTGGTCGAGCCAACCCGGAGAGGTGGGACCTTTCTCAGGCTTTAAATGGCCTCTACACAAGTTTTTTTTTTTTTCTTGGCCTTCATTGTACGTTTGCATAGCTGTCCTGCGTGGCCACACCAATTAATTATTATTAATGCAGAAGAAGTCCAACTCCAACCATCAACTCTTCCGACTTCCTCCCTTCTCCTGTTTGCTCTGCGTGTCCTCTCCGGCCTAGGGCCGGCAGGCCACAGTCGGCACTCCAGCCATTGGGAACAGAGTCAAACCAACCACGCAAGTTCATCACTTCTTCAGTCAACGCCGAAGAAATCGATTGAGACTCGTGGAACCATCAAAATCCTTCTTCAGGAACTTCACGAAATGTTTCACTGCAAAGGCCATACAAGTATACATTTAATGAGGTGCTCTGAAAATAAGCTGATGGTTCTTTTCATAGTTAAATGGATATTTTCCATAGTTCCATTTCCTGCTTTCGGTTTCATTCTGTCACTCACCATTTTACCTCTGCATGCATGTATGTGTGTTTAGTTTAGTTATGTTAATAATACTTGTGCACAATATGTATTTGGTTCTGATTCTCTGCTTGCAACAAAGTTTATTTTACAATTTAGATTTTGACTACAGGCTCTGTACAATAAGAAAGACATTTCCCTCCCCCGGAAATGAACATTTCTTAGAGTTAATAAACAATTAACATCGAGTGTTCATGGGACGAACAGGTGGATTGATTGTAATATTAATTTTACTACATTAAAGTTAATTCTATTAACTGATCCAAATATTCAAAATCAATTATAACAAGTTCTGATTGATTATTAATATTTCTTTAGAGCTAATTTGTTACAGTCTGTTCTTCCCCGCTTGGATTTTTTTTTTATTCCCTTTATTTTCCAAATGGCTCTGCTCTGGGTTGCTTCCTGCCTTATCTCCTCCATGGCTCTCCTTCTTCTGCCGACTCCACCATGGACTCTTCCTCCAATTTCCCCCATGGATTGTTACTCCCATTCCTCCTTGGACTCTCCTCCCTTTTCCCCATGGACTCTTTGTCTGGTATGGTCTTTGTTTACCAAATCTGTTAAGTGTGTTAGCCCCTGAATTTACTCATTGTGTTTCCTGCTTTGGATTATCTTCGCTTTGTTTATAAATAAAAGTATAGCTGGAAGTAGATCCTCCTTTGCTTATCCTCTTTGCTGTCTGCACTGTGGCACTTCTTCCCCCACAGAGATCACTGCAATATTAAAAACATCTTGTTTTGAACGGTCTGTTCTTCAATGAAACCTAAAAAAAGTAGGCTATTAAATTCCACAAAAATATTAAGCAGCACAACGGTTTGCATTGATAAGAAATGGTTTTGAGAATCGAATCAGCATATTCAAATGATTTATGAAGGATCATGTGACAATGAAGACTGGAGTAATGATGCTGAAAATTCAGCTTTTCATCTCAGGAATAAATGACATTTGAACATATATTCAAATACAAGTCAGCTATTTTGATCTGTACAATTCTACACACCATAAAATGGTTGTCATGCTTTATACAAATACATATTAAATTCCTTACATTTCAAAAGTGAGCAGGTTGTGTTCAGCTTGATGTTTGTGCCCTACTGGTTGCTCATTTTCTTAAAGCAGAATACCTTATACCCTGCTCGGCATTTGCATTGGTTTCACCTTGGGACTTCTCTTTTTCTCTCTTTTCTTGCCCCCTTCTGTGTTTTTATGTGGCCACAGCATAAATCGCTTGGTTTGAGTCATGTTACAGATCAGCATAAATGAATTACAGACAGTCATTTGCCAGGTTAAAATTAGACTGCTGCTGTCATTGACTGTATTTTCATTTTCAACACACACACACACACACAAAGAGAGAGAGAAAGAATGTTTTGCCTCTAACCAAGGAAACGAAACCACATTATGCTGAAAAGCAGTCCTGAAGTTTTAAACTCCAGCTAAACTTTTTAAGACCCGAGTCAATTCACAAAAGGCAATACAAATTATATTCAGGCAACAGACTGCTTTTCTGTGGTAACATACAAACTTTTGACAGCTTAATTTATACATTCTAAAATATGACAAACTACCTCTTTGCCCAATTATTATTTCTTGTGTCTTCAACACAGCACAAGAGATCCTAAGGTTCATGCATTAGCTTACAGTAAATACAATTTTGTTGTCCAAATTGAGATCCTGTTTGAAAGTGGATTTAATAGATAAAACAATAAAGGTTGCAATTAAAGCTAAACATATTTTCTTAAAAATATTTTTCACATATTTTTGTAAAACCATCTTGACTTGCATTAAATAGAGTTTGCAATTAAAGTCTGCAAGGAAGATGCACATTTAATTTGTCAAAAGATGAATGAATAAGTAAACATCTTTGAACAATTCGCATGCTTGAACTCCTCTAATGAGAACAGCCTGTTTTTCTCTCTAAAAGATTATATGAACTCATGAACAAGTGCATAGTTAAAACTTTGCAATGGCTGGAATATAAAGACGTATAGTATGTTTAAGTTTTAAACATATACACGAGCATGTTTACTGAATATAATCAACATGTTTTGAATGTTGATTATATATAAGAACACAGTCATTGTTTTTTTGTTTGTTTTTTTTCTTCCTCCATAACAATGATTCGGTGATGGCTGTGGTCACACAGACAGAAACAGAAAAACATGCAAACATGAGGAACATTTTTTAACTCTTTAACAAAACCACTCGTGTTACCTCAGGCTATACAGAAACATCTGGAATAGAGAATTTAGCCTCTTCTCTTGTCACATATGCACAAAAGACACATGCATACAAGTTTTCCATAATAATTAATCAAGTTATAGAGCTGAATAAATAAATAAAAAACATCTGTCCTATGAGAAGTTGTCAAATTATGCATCCATTGACCACAAACATTTTTAATAACTTCTTAACATGGATGAAGCCTGTTGCTTCAATAGACTTTACATGCATATGAAGCATTGCTTTAGCTTAAAATGAAGTATTGAATATCATAAATCAATACAGACCTTTAGATCACAGTTTCTTTTTTGTTATTTTTTTATTGTTTATTAAGTAATTTGGCAATTCACTTAAAGTAACAGCTTTTGTATTGTGTACACTGGGAACTTCAATACGTGTTTCAAGTGTCTCAAAATCTTTATTTTATGATGAGCATTGGTTTTTTTTTAAAACGTATAGGCCCAGATAACTAGGCCTCCACTTTGAAAGGTTTAAATGTTCTCCAGAGGGAATCTGAGAAACTCAAAATGCGTCTCAAGTATTTTTTTTTTTTCAATTTTGAAGTGTATAATTCACTTGCTATAATTGTAAACCTAGCCAACAGTAACATGATCCCTTTAATGTAAAGTCGGACTTAATGAGGTTGAGCTGTTTTCTCTCAAGCATACATAGGCTAAATTAATAGAATGTAAATCTACAGAACTGAAGTCTGGTTTTAATGTGAAGGAACTGCAATAGCACCACATTTTTTTTCGAAACTGTAGGCTATTCACAAACATACATTTATAGCCGATTAAATAGCCTACATTAGATCAACTTGAAAACGTAGACTAGCGTATTATTCAGCATGTTTAACGAGTTTTTAATTCCCATGGCATGACATTAAAATACTCTGACATTCCTATTTGAACGAGACCGAATGAAACTCGACTTAATTGGTTCGTTGAAACCCAATAAACTAAACGGCGAGGAATTTCAGGAGGAACGAGCGCATCACACTTTATTCATCACGCTCTTGCATGCGATATGGAGAGAAACGACCGTTATTAATCCAGCGGAGCTCGCGCGCATCCGGCGGGAACATACCGTCGCGCATTCACACACAGCGCCGTCATTTAAATGTCACTCAAACTCACCACGACGAAGACAGTAACTAAGAGGCTTTCTAAGGAAAAACTTACAATGAAGCATCTATATTGTGAAATCTTAAAGAGTTCACTTACGTGGTCCATGGTGAGGCGGTCCGCCAGTTAAATACTCTCCGCTCTCGGCCCGTGATTGTCCGAGGAGGGAGCATGTCGCCCGCCTGTACCGGAGTCGACGACCCCGATAACCACCCCCAGCAGACCTCGGAACCCTGGAGTCGTCAAACGATCCGCCGAACTCGTGAAACACTGCTTATCCGTCCCTCAGGTCCACCGGTGGGACTCCTCCCGCTAACGACGGGTTGGGTCTGAGGGAAAGAGAGAGAGAAAAGGGAGCGAGTGACAGATAAAGAGAGCTTCAAGTGGCGAAATGTACAGCTATGACATAAAAAGGGTATGTTTTAACATGTCCTTACAATGAAGAATGCAGAAACCACGTCCTGAAGTTTGAGGAACAGTCCAAAAAGCTTGTGAACAGTCTTGTTCTTATATTTGAGACACAAGCAATGATGTCAATATACTAATGAAAACGGACATAATCCATGCCTGTCTTACTGTGATCCTATAATACTGAGTTCATTACAGACTGAACACACCTGTCTCTCCTCCCTCTCTTTCTCTCTTTCTTTCTGATTGCCCCGATGTCATTGGAGGAGAGCAAGAAGTATAATCCGTTCTATGTGCCCTTGTTGTTCTTCCCTGATGAGGGAACTTGATGCCGAGACTCTGAGCACTTTGTGACTGCTTAGAGCACAAATATATCTTTGTGTCGAGATACTGTAATACCAGGGGAGCAGCAGGTAAAAAATAAAGCAGACAAGAGTAGCATACAAGAAAGAGAAGGATGATTGCAAAGTGAGCAAAGCATCAAGGATCTCAGTGTACTGAATATCTTTGCCTTTATTTAGAGTGACTTGCAATTATTTTAAAGTCAGATTTCTTTTTTTTTTTTTTGCCTCCAGCAGATGCTTAGCAGAAAAATATTTTAAAATAACCTATATATAGAGGCCTAAAATATGTAGCTAAAATGGTAAACAAATTGTAATAATGACAATTAAGGAACAAAATAGGAATCTGTTATGCATTTTTTTAACACTCTGGTGGGTAAACATAAGGCCTAGATGTGCACAAAAATGTAAATAAAAATATGGGGGCAATAAACTATTATTTAGCTAAAGTATTGTCATCCGCTGCTGGTACCAACAGAGATGAAACAGGATCTACGTGCAGCAACTTTATTTAAAAAAACAAACAAAAAAAAAACAGAATCTCAGGCATATGACCAGAACAACCAACTTAACACAACATAGAACTTACAAGGACCTGAACGAAACACAGGGTTTAAATAGATAGCAACTGAGGAGCTAATTAACAAGACACACCTGAACAGAACTAACAATCAATTTGAAACCATAGTGACAAATAGGGAGAGACAAACCAATTAACAGACTGAAAACCAATCTAAATACAGACATGAGCAAAAACAAACTCTAAAGTGAACAAACAAACGCAAACCGTAACAAATCAAATTTGATGTGTCGTTCAGAGACTTACGGGAACATGCTTTACTGATTTCACTTTACATTATAACCATAAGTAGATTTTTCCCTTATAAAAACAGTTTAAGAATGCTGCAATGTATTGTCTTGTTGAATATAAAAAAAATATATATATTATTTATATTATTTAGAAATTCATACTTTTTAATTCCAAAAATCAGAACTGTTTGCTATGCAAGTATCAACAGCTGAATAATACTTCAGTCCATAAATAACATTGTGCTGCATCGCTCAGCACTCCCTGCTGTCATTGCATTCACATGCATTAGAAAAAAAGAAGCTTTCTATTTAGTTTCATTTCAGCCCACAGACAGATCAATAACGATGACATCATCAGTAAAAGCCTACAGGCTGACAGTTTTCCACCAATCGATCGGGCGGGCTCAGAGATGCCTGCCAAATCGCCAGGGAAAGCTCTGCTGCCACAGCAACGGCTCCAACGGGATGCATGACAGCCAGAAAACCATACGACGCCCACACAGAATTCCTTAGCACTGTTCATCTGTGCAAAAAAAGTAATGGCACATACCGTTCACCGTCACCATACAGCGGTTTCTGATATCTGCGAACTAAACTTGAGGACTTTTAGAACAAAAAACATCCAGCTTTGTTTTTCTTGAACATGTTTTTTGTCTTGCCAATTAGTTCTCGACTTGACACTGAATCGTATTTCAGTGTGTGTGTGTGTGTGAAGCAGTGTGCTCCTACCAGTACAAATTGCTGTGATTTGCAGTAAATGCAATATTAAACCAGTGTGAAAACATAATCATGAATATGAGGGACAATCACAGCAGTTTAAGATTTGGAGAACAGCAGCAATTATGACACTACATGTTAGATTACCATTAGTAAAGTATTGGATACAAAATTGTGCCTTGAGCATCTCTCTATAAATAGCTGAGAATGAGACAGAGGGCGTTCAATAATTCAATTATTCTACCACATTAAAAATGAGAGAGAGCGAGACAGAAGGCCGTGCCTACAAAATATACGCTGCTCTGTTCTTCAGTTTATTCCCAGACACACACAAAACCCACAAAAATGTTGTGCTCGTTGCACCCGGTTGATTGAGATCATAACAAAGCAAACTCGGGTATAATGAAATAGTGCAAATCATAAATATATTAAATATGAAACAAGACAATGCACACTCTCTGTAAACAGAAGTGACGAAAATAAGAGTGCACTAATAAGCCAACGCTTACGAGGTGGCTCATTTGTATGAATTCATACGAATTGGGCAACTCTGAAAATATGTACGATTTAGCAAAAATCTTACAAATTCGTACAAGTGAGGTCGTATGAATTAGCCATCTCGTAAAATACGTACGAATTGCCGTGAGATTTGGTTGAATAAGCAGATGGAAAATATCAACATGGTTTTGTTTGTCATTTGCATTATAAGTAAATGGTGTTGAAGTGTGAAAATGTGGCTTGCCTTTTACATGAGTGTATAAAGCTAACAGTTGAACATATTCAACTCTTAAACTAAAGCAACCAGGACTCTTTTGCCAGTATGTGTGTGTGTTTTAACACAGTGATGTGGGAGTACAGCCGGGCCTTAGTGTTTGCTGATCCAACAGTGACGCTCAAATAAGAGCCAGACATTTCCCTCTCCCTCCTTCCCCTTTTGTCTAATTTACTTACACTTTCACCTCTTTAAGTAAGATGTTTATTGCTGTAATAAACAGTATATCCAAGAATCACCCGGAAAGGTAAATTACTTGTGAATGTGGAATGTAAAGTGTCAATAGACGTAGATTTGCTACCATGGAACTAATGACAGCAGAATGAATAAAGCTTGCCCGTGCCAGTCTGTGAGCGCATGCCGTGAACATGTGAATATCCTGGTGGATTTCAAAAGACTGTCTTTGACTGTCATATGTGATTTAACATCATAAATTCTTGCCAGAAGTTCATAATGATATCCAGCAGACTGACCAAACTCAGCAAAATACTCCCCCAAGTCCTGTTAAATCACCACACACTCTCCCACTACAGCCATTAAAGTAAAACATCACCTATAACATTCAGTGAACCAAAACACACTCACACACTCACACACACACGCACACACACGGGCAGAAGCAGAAGCAGGGTCTCAGTGGTTCAATGTAAGCATTTGCATGTGTGTCCTGTGGTTGAAGTTGTGAATAATGCAACAAGCTCTTTAAAGTTTTATACAGGAAAAAAATAAGTCTCAGAAACCAGATCTGGATTCCTCAATCACTCTCTTTTGCACTAAAACATTCATGGCCACTGACACAATAGAACATTACATGAATAATTGAAAGAGAGGCAAAAGAGGGACAAGAAAATGTAAACCTTTGATTTTCTCATTAAACAGGGTGAATAATGAGAATGAGATAAACAGAAATAAACAACACTTGAGATGCATTAAAAGATGAAACCAGGTTTTCAGGCCACGCACGTACATTCCTTATCCCAAACAGCATTAGCATCATCACTAAACTTGACTCTGTTTTATTTAAACATAAATGCCAAAAATGCAGCGGCGGCGCCAGGGGGGGTCTTGGGGGGTCTCAACACCCTCCCAAAAAATGCTTTGACCCCCCATTTGACCCCCCACCCCCTTCCTGATTAAAATATATATATCCGGGATAAATATTTAAAAATGTTTATCTTCAAACTACGCAGAACAATAATAATTAATAATTTATTCGACATACAAAATATGTTTATAAACATGTGAGCGCGTGTGATTGATTGGCAGTGAGTCGTGTGCATGTGCGGACCAAATATCTCAATACGAGAGGCGACGAGAAACGCAAAGACATGTGAAATAAAATCATAATATCATGTTTTAAATTAGAGTGGTTTGATTAAAGTGGTGGAAATAACGGATGATGGACACAGAACGGTAACAATTACACACACCCGCGTGCAAACTCAAAATACATCAGTTTACATAGATTTAAATTGTTTCAGGCATGGTTAGATTAGGCTACTATAAAAGAGTTGACATATTCACTTTTCTTGAAAATATTTAGCTATTAGATCTAGCTATTTACAGTAAATGCTTCAGTTTTGTTTTCATATTATAATAATATAATATGAAAACAAATTGAAGCATTTAAACTGATATATTATATCACTTCAAAAGTCAAATACTTCAGTTAATTTTTTTTATATTATATTAGGCCTATATTTTATTATATTATAAGCCTAAGTAAAGAATCTCACAAGGGTATTGTTTAGGGCTCATTGCCATTAAAAAGTTTGAAACCCCCTGCTAAAGAAAATATAGGCTAGGAAATGCATAAGCTATAAACAATCATTTAACTTTGATGGTTTAATGCTGCCTGTACAATTAATTGACTGTACAAAAAAACTTTATGGTTTTCCTAAACCATCTCAGTGTACCAGCTTAATTTTCTTTCATAATATATTATATTATTGTAAAGAATTGAACTGTCCTGGAGAAGACTTTGTAAATAATTTTTCATAGGATTTCTTAGTAAAGACTGGAAACAGAGGACACAGAGGAATTGGAGGATGAGGAGGATACTATTTTGTAAATATGTTTTCTGTCATGGGTGTGGCTATGGCAATTAAAGTTCGAGCATATTGTTTGCAAACTGCAATTGATTAATTAATTAAAAACAAAGTAGTTGATATGCTGTGTTGTTTTTGTTGTTAAGTAGCAGCAATATGCAGTTATTAGCCGTGTCCACTGTATTTTTTGTTGGTTTTCATGAGACCCCCCTTGAAATAACCAGGACCCCCCATTGCCCCCCCATTCAAAATTGTCTGGAGCCGCCACTGCAAAAATGGGCAAAGCAATTCAGATGATTAAGACACTTGAAGTGTAAATAGCCTCTAAAATCAGAGAGATCAGTTCTGTAACAGCAGTCTGATGAGGAAAAAAATTTCGGGCCAACTAAAACAAAAAGAGCAAAGTTGGCACGTTAACACCATTCTCACTTCAACCACTTTGGAAACTATTCTATGACTTCCTTTTTTAGTCTTACTCATTTTTCTCTTCACAGCCAAAAATAAATCTCAATAGGGACTACATTACCCATAAACCCAAGTGTTGGATTACATCAATCTGCTCTCCATCAGTACCAGATGCTCTCTGTCCTTGTTTGACAAATCACCGCTGCTCCAGCTCAGGAATGTCTAGCTCTCCTTTTTTTGGTTCACATTCCTAAACAAACTCAAACAGTTTTTCTTTCTTTCTCTCTATAGCGCTCCCTTTCTCTCCCATCCTCTCATATCTCTATATCTCTCTCACACAAACATGTTCACATACTGTACGTTCTCACATGCTCAAAATCTCTCACTAGTAACCACAAGTATTTGAATACAACAGACCTATTCAAGGCCTATGAGGAAGACATAAAACAATAAACATGTTAAAATTTAGTGATGATGGAGCACAGCGGTAGTGGAAAAAATAGTGACTAGAAGCAGTGGAGAAAGTGCAGAAATGTAGCCTACCAAATATGGAATAATACATTTCTCAAATAATAACATAGACTTTTACCAAGTGTAATAAATAGAAGTTTAATCCATTAAATTATACAATATGATGAAATGCAGTTCTTTTGAACTTTCTATTCATCAAAGAATCCTGAAAAAAAATGTAGGCTACACAACTGTTTTCAACATTGATAATAATAATGAATATTAGAATGATTTCTGAAGTATCATGTGGCACTGGAGACTGGCGTAATGATGCTGAACATTCAGCTTTGATCACAGGAGTAAAATATATTAAAATAGAAAACAGTTAGGCTATTTTAAAATGTCATAATATTTAACAATATTACTGTTTTTTATCAAATAAATGCAGCCTTGGTGAGCAGAAGAAAAATGTTTTAAAAATTTTTTTAAAAACATAAAAAATCTTATCGATACAAATTTTTTGACTGGTAGTGTAAGAATATGACAGGTACTGATGAATAAACTGTAGGCCTATAAGGTAAGGCTATTAAATAGCAGTCCTAGTTTTTGTTTATACAAAAAAGTTGGTATGAGCTACCACATTCGTTTAAAAATATAAAAATGGTGTGTAAGAATAATAAAAATGTTATGATTATGAATATTATTATTCTTTTATGATTAATCCTTTCAAACATATTATTCTTGTATTAATCCATTTATGAATTAACTTTTTGTCTATTGTAGGCTTTTGATACCATAAACTCGTATTCATATATCCTATTCAAACCAGACCTTTGGTTCACCTCCGGTTTGAAAAATGTGCCTACATGTCTAAATTCTGCTGTCACTTCTCTAAAAAGTGAGACGCGTCCCCTGCAAAGTCCGATAACCGGTTTAATATTGAGTTTAGCATAAAGACCAGACGTGGTGAACATATGCATTTGTCTCTTTTTACACTGTAAAAAAATGTTTTGTTGACTTAACTTATTATTTTGTGTTATCTTTTTGCATGTTTTTTTTTTTTTGGTTTAAATAACTTATTTGGAATAGTGTACCTGACAAATTTGGAAAGGTTTACCTGACAAGTTATAAAGTACAATGAACTGATTTAATTTAGTTAAGTAAACTTCGAATTTAAGTTTAGCCAACTAAAGTTAAGTTTTCTAAACTACATCCAATAAGTTCAGCAAACTAAAGTGGTGTTTTGAAACCTGCAGCAGTACCAAATAATTAATTACTACTAGAATATTAATTTGTAAAATTAATTTGATTTAAAAAAAAAAGAAAAAATTAACGATCACTGATACAATTTACAATAGTAAAGTCACCTTTATTTATATAGCACTTTGTACAATACAGATTGTATCAAAGCAGATTCACAGTGATAACATGAAAATAATACAACAAAGTTTGTTTCTAGAAGAAAATTGCGTCATCGTCCACCTTAAGTAAGGCAGATCAATAATATTGTTAAAGGGACAATGTGTATTTTTTTTAGGTATTTTATTATCTAAAATCAATATTTTTATTTATCAATATGTCCTCAATGGTGTACAAATACCTCTGCCAGCCAATTATCTGACTTATCCTCGTAAACGAAGAATTGATTATCTTTACATGTGACGGGTAGGTCCATGGAGGCTTCCATGTAGTTCCGCCATCTTGAAAAACTATAATAGCAGAGAGGGACAAAAAGTGCCAACGCGTTTCCACAACGCGTTTTCGTTCAGAGCCAGTGTTAAAACCCCAATGTTTATCGCTACGCGTGCAGACTCAGAGTGTAATACCAAGAGGCCAGAGCTGATTATTTTTTCTTTCTTTTTTTTAACATGATTAACGTAATGCTTCCTGATCTGATCTGAACTTGGGTATAAATATTGCCGATGATGCACATCACCATTATGGTTAGTATCAACAGAATAACATAAAGTTAAAATAAAGTGGCATTTTGGGGTTACTGAAACAACAGTTAAATACCGAATACTAGGAACTGTTAATGAAACATGGAAACTGCTCCTTATGAATACAATGACGCAATGCGCATCATACCTGCGAGGAAGTTCTTCCCAAAAAACACACGACGTGTTTCATGATTTATTAGCACTTTAATTGTATTTCATGACTTGCGAATTGACAACGTAAATGTTGCATGTTTGTAGTTTGTTTTGCGCTTTATACATAGTAAAGATAGAGGCATATTACAACGCACACCACATTTGCACGAGCAATTAAAGAGTGCGCGCAACGAGCACAGGATCACAGCTGACAGGACAGGAAAGTTCGTTTTCTGAGGTGAGACTTTTTAGAAGCTACGAAACGTTAGAATAATGACACTGACACATAGCCTGACAACATCTCATCTGCCCGCAGATACTGAATCGGGACAACACGTTTTTTCTCAGGTACTCTTTACTTAAACTGTGTCTGACAGCTTTCACGCACGTCTTTCACAATAAAAGTCTCGCATCAGAAAAACATTTATAATTCCGACCCAGTCAGAACTGTCTTGCCACCCACCAGTTGAGAACCCTGCCCTAGACTCTACGGCATGTGCTCAGACTTACTAAGATATATCAAAATCAAATGTCAAAGATCTCTCGTAAAATTCTTCCAGACAAAATATTTCAGCCATACTATAGGCACATTAATTTCAGTCTCATTTGTTTATAGTTGTATAAAATATAAAAAGCTTAAGCCTAAGGAATCGTAGAAGAAAAGAAAAACTCAAAGTTGATATAATTGAAACATATTTAATGTTACATCAGATATGAAAGAGCAACCTCTGAGGAATATACTGTTTTCTTGTGGGAAGCAATGGTACTAATAATTGTTGGGTCAAAACCACGAGTTAGTGACGCAACTGTTCTCTCTGTAACTGCTAACAGAAAGAGACAGTGTTATGTGTTCTGTCTACGTGTGCTAGATGACAGAATGACTAGTCAGACCTAAGCAGAAGAGAGTTGAACTCTCCTTAAAAAACTATTTTGCTCATACACACACAAAATGGGCATGTGAAAGGAAACAGGCATCAGACTCACTTTTTATTTGCAATGAAGTCAGAGACAGACAGAATGTGTGTATGTATGTGTGTGTATGTGTGTGTGTGTGTGTGTTTATGTATTTGTGGTCTGTTATGCTTTCTTGGTGATTCACTCCTTTTATTGAATGCTCAAACAATGCCAGCACTGTCTGGGCCTCAGCAAACACACACACGCACACAAAGTCCCAATGATTTCTGAGGAGTGAATTGCTTGAAGGAAATTGTGTCCTTCTTGATGTCTGTATATGCAGAACATTTGGTGCAGCTCTGCACACGTAGAATTAGTCATTTTAGACCAATAAACCTCCTGACCCCAACAGAGGAATAAATACCCAACCCCTGCTTTTTTATCTCACCTTCTCTATCTCTCTCTTTCCATCATGCGAGTCAAGTCATCATTAGAAAAAGTGTCAGCGGTCACTAAGGAAGCGGCGTTCCCGTTTCGACCCTCTTGGGAATCTCATAACGTCTGGATGCCTATTTAAAGAACCTACTTTAGACATCAGGCTTGTGCGGTGGCAGACGAAGCTCATTCAACTCAAACAATGCCAGAGACTCTAAATCATAAACATGCGAGACAAAACCTGTAAGCAAATGTTAACTAGTATTTAAAGATTTCACTAACCTGTCAGAATGTTTTCTAGTGAGCAGTCGCATCTGAATCTGTCTTGTGAACAGGAAACAGACTTGACATGTATTACTGTTTCTAAGAAAATGAACACACTGACAAAAAAAAACAACTGACCTCCCTAAACAATTCTGCATTCAGGTACTATTTGGAAAAAAACTTTGCACATGACTGCTGCAACAAGAGACATTTTCAGACAGGATGAAGTGACTCCTCTGTTCAATGTGGATAGGAAAGCGAACACCAAAGCTTCTAGAGGGAAAAGACAGAAAAACACCATTCCGTGAGATATTACAGAAAAGTATTTATTTGAGGTTTGCTAAGGCGAAAATCACTTTGAAGCTGCCTGTCCACTGTCTCTGACAATCACATATGATTGTCACATTTTGCCCGCTAGTTGCTGTCGCACTGAACTCTCAAACTTGTCATGAAGCAACCGTTGCCTTTTGCTTATTCAATCTGTTAAAATGAATGAATAATGAACATATGAATATATCCACACAAAACAATTGGCTGGCAATACATCTGAAAGAAAAACATAGTAGATTTTTAGGGCTGATTAATGTATTTTTTAACAATTATAAAATATTTATTATTTTGATTATTACCACCCAATTCACAGAAATAATGTTAATGTATAATTCAAAAATATAGGTAATTCTCTATTTGAGCTCATAGTTTCGATTAGAATACATCACATCTGGTCTGGTGCAAAACTTTAAATATTTCACTGCAACCAGGGCTCAAATTGGGTTCGAAAATTCCATATCTGCAAATGATCACGCAGCTCCTGTGTTTCTCTACACTGGAAATTAATGACATGTGGTCTGTCATTTGTTTGAGATAGTAAAAAGGTGGCTTTAGTACTGCTTATACTTAGGGTTTATTGTTTGTGAGTAGCTTGAGGCAAGGTCTGCTATTGTTATAGCTGAGGCGGACAATAAAACAGACAAAAAATGACCATAGATTTACATTGAAGACAAAAGACACCTGAGACATGAGATCATGTGGTCAGATCAAGTTGGTCATCTAGTCAATTATTTAAAAATGATCATAACTTTTTTTAAGCAAGTTACATAAAAACGTAAAACGTACTACTTCTTAGCTTACTGGGTTACACTTTATTTTGATAATCCACTTAAGACTTTCTGCCACGTAAGTAACTTTGCAACCTAATATCAACTAACTCTCTTGAATTTCTATGTCAACAAACTCTCATTAGAGAATTAATTTGTTTGGGTAGGGTTGGTTCAGGTTAGTAGGATAAGTTGACATGTTGTTGCAGAGTTACTTATAGTTTGTAGAACGCCTAAAGTGGACTATCGAAATAAAGTGTTACCGCTTACTGCCTGTGTTGGTTAGACGACTCCGAATATTAGAGGCTCTTTTGACCTCAATAAGCAACCAGCTAGAACACCCTATCAATCATCCAGAGCACCTCAGCAACCTCATAGCAAAGCACTAAAAATAGCAACCCCATAGCAACACCCTAGCATTGAGTTTCACAAGCATTTTCTCAGACATTCTTGTTTACTTTAAGTTATCCACTGGTTGACGTCTCTGATCTCTCTTTCCATTCTCTCTTTGGCTCACGGACATTTTTCAGCTATTTATTTTTCCACTCCTTGTTTTTCTCACATTCTCTTATTCTCTTTCCCTTCGTCTCAGTCTTTCTCGCTCGGACAGTGTTCCTTCTGTGTTGTGACCTGGTTTCACAGTAACAGTAGAACGAAGCTAAAACAAAACCTGCCTCTGTGTGTGTGTGTGTGTGTGTGTGTGTGTGTGTGTGTGTGTGTGTTCTTGTACTTACGACATTGTGAGGACCAGCGTGAGTTTTTAACCAACAGAGTGAGGACATTTTTGGAAAGTGAGGACATTTTGGCCGGTCCTCACTTTGTCACCTGTTAAATCACCTCTAAATGCCTTCTAGAAGCTTCTCACGGCTTCCCACAGAAAGTCCTCAGTTTGGGCCAATGTTGAGAATTTTACTCGGAATTTCACACACTTTTACACTCTTACTCCACCTATGGGCCAACATCGGTACTGCGACAGACTGAGATTTTAATGCAATTGGATTCTGACCAATCAGAGCGCATGAAGCCACTATGAGAGCGGGACTTGATGATCGGACCAATCAGAGGCCATCACGTCTTCAACAAAGATGGCGGGGGCAAAAACAATCATTATTATGAATGAATTGACAGATAATCCACATTCAATTATAGATAAATTACCAATAATTATTATTTAAATAAAAATAGACTAATTTGCCCTGAGCAGCAGGAGCTCTCACGATGTATATGAACATGTTATTAAACTTTAATCCTCGCAGTTTTGCTCTCGCATCGGAGTCTGCTCTGTGTAACGTTATGTGTGTGAAGATCGTGCTGCTGCGCGTCACCGAGACTGTACAGCACGTACAGTAACTTACATAGGAGTTTATTAATCATGTAGGAACGAGTTTGAGGCGGGGAAGGGACAGACACATTACATAATGTGAATTTAAAAAGCACATACATCCTTCAATCAATGTTTAAACAAAAAGGAACAAATGTTTAAATCTGTCAATATGGGTGTGATGGTTTATTCATCCGAGTTTGTTTAATAAAAACACACAAGCCACCAACAGATGTGAAAACATGCTAAATCGCTTGCTTTTATGAGTGATTTTATTTGTTTTAAGTGTTTTCTCCTACTTTGCGTTCTGCCGTTTCCTCTCATAATATCAGCTGATTTCCCTGAGTGGCCTGATCCCCCCACCCCCCACCCCGAGCGCGAGTCCGTTACCACAGCAACACAATCACTACAGCAAACAAGAAAACATTTATATTATATTATTTTATATAGAGGAGAGCTGTTACAGGAAACATTCTCTTTATAGTATATATTATATTATATTATATTGTATTATTTTATATTATATTATACTATATAGAGGAGAGCAGTTACAGCAAACAAGACAAGTTTATTTATATATCACATTTGATACACAATGTTAATTCAAAGTGCTTTACATAGAAGAAATAAAAATAATCAAAATAAATAAGAATAATTAAAACAGTTTAGAATAAAAATAAATAAATAATCAACAGAAATGAGAGTAATTAAAACTTTTTTAAAAATAGAATAAAGTACAGTAAAAACAGTCGGGCGAACAGTGGCACAGTGCTCATTCAGTAAATGCATAGCTAAACAGAAGTGTTTTGAGTCTGGATTTGAATGTGACTGTAGGAGCACATCTGATCTCCTCTGGAAGCTGGTCCAGCATAATAGCTAAAGCAGACTCTCCGTGCTTAGAGTGAACCCTTGGTATTTCTAGCTGATGTGATCCTAATGATCTGAGTGATCTGTTGGGTTTATATTCAGTGAGCATATCTGCAATATATTGAGGTCCTAGCCCATTGAATGATTTATATACCAGTAATAATACTTTAAAATCAATCCTAAATGTAACTGGGAGCCAGTGTAAAGACCTGAGGACTGGTGTGTTGTGTTCATGTGTTCTGGTTCTGCTCTGCGTTCTGTATGAGCTGCAACTGTCTTATGGTGTTTTTAGGAAGGCCAGTGAGGAGTCCATTACAGTAATCC